>OZ010794.1:316179993-316837327 GCA_963932465.1 Maratus speciosus
TCTATATGCAAAGATACAAATGCATTAATTCATCTGTTTTGACGTTGGCTTTACTCAAGCATTATACACGCAATTATACTAATATTATTATGACCAAATACGTTGCTAGGCAACAGAGAAAGAAAAGGAAAAAAATTAAATATGCATTATGTCAATTTGATAAAACAAAATCCTTTATATTATTGGAAAACATGCATAAAATTCCCCCCAATATTATAAACATAATTTTAAAAATCTCGCAAATATATTGACATAATTTATTGGAATAATTTAATAATGTTATTTAAAAATTTCAGCTTCAAAAATTTACCATTTAAATCCATTTTTCATATGAGCCATTTCTTTCAACAAATGAAAATCTGAAAATCGTCTGATTTGCCATTGAAAAGCATTATAGAGCAAAATAAAATGTTCCATATTTCCCGAACGAATGAACCAAATTTAACCAAAAACTATACAGCTAAGTCCGGGTACCTCATCAACATGCCCAGTGAAGTTTAAGCCGATCGGATGCTTTTTGCGGCAGTTATCGCGGAACAGACAGACAGACTAACAGACAGACAGACTAACAGAAACCAAAACTTTTCGTGTCTCCACAGTAAGCCTTCACTGACGTTTCGGCAACTAGTAAATCTGCAGATCAAGAGCCTCAACGTCATCTCTGCAACTCATTGTTTTTAGCACATTTTGCGTAATATTAATCTTTTTATAAAAACGAAATTTAAAGTTTTTAAATTACATAAACATTTATAAAAGTAAAAAATATTTCCACGATTTTAGACGTTAGAAGAGTTAAATTAAACACGTTGTTATGTAATGATATTCTTAAATTCTCACGAGCTACTTATTCTGGTAATTTTTATATGATAAAGCAGATTTCTTCAAGGGGACTCTGTCCCCCTGAACCCGTGTAATTTATTTTACATTTGTAATTTTCTATTTATTGAGTTAATGGTTATCGTATATCTTCGGTTTCTTTTTACATTGCGATTTATAAGGATAAGGAACAGTTTGGACAAGCATTTTACGTTATCCTAATATCCATACAGCAGTATTTACTTGCCTGCTAACCACAAACACCTGTATCTAATGGATAAAGAACTTTTGGAAATGTAAACTGAGACATCTAATTTAGAAATCTAATACCTTTATAATTTTTGTTTCCAAAAAATAGTTTGATTGCCATTCTGCAATATTTATATCTAAGATCTAATCTAAATATCTAAAAATGTAGCACTCGATAGCATTAACTTACTAAAATCACCCTAAAGTAGGGGAACTTCTAAACCTAACGGTTAATAATTTATCATCGTGTCCACTTCCAATTGACTATATAGATAATGGGCATTCTCGCAATCTTTTGACTTATAAGTTCCTGAATAATAATTTTTATTTTAGTACATATTCTTGTGGGATTTTTTATTTTATATACTGGAGAACATCTCAGTACTGCATAACAATGTTAACGAGATCAATAAGATTTGGACAATGTTGTTGGTCCAAATATTCGGGAAACTCCTATACCGTCCCGTGTCCCTGATGCTGATTTTTAAGTTTGGAGCTGTCTATATAAAATTGTTTCAATAAAAATAATTCGATGTATTTTTCCCCCTAAACTGGGACAATTGTTGTATATAAATATGTAGCAAAAAATTAACCTGCACACATTTTTACGGTTGATATTATTTTTTAAAATCTGTCCCTGGGTTTTGGATTCCTTATATTCCCTCGTGTTAAATTACACTGAAAATCACTCCAGATGCAGTCACAGAATTTTTGTCAACTTTTTTCTCATGCAGAAGTAGGATAGAGAAAGAATGGCTAAAATTCTTTGACAGGAAATTTACTCCAGAATTTAAATCACCATTTTAATGTAATTTCAAGCATGGTGGCTTTACTGGTAGTCTTACCGTCCCCAAGGTTTATTCCTGCACTTTTCAAGGTAATTTACTTATTTATTTATTTAATCCAATGTAAATAACAGCTTTTAAAAATCACTGAACATTGTGCCTATCACTGAATCTTAACATGATTGACCTAAAAATAGGTTGTAATTTTCCTTACCTTCCCATCCTTACCATCCCTTTTTTTCCCATTACCGTCCCTTTTTTCCTTTCCATGCATTCTTTAACACCCCTTTAAGACAATATTATACCAAAAATTTTTACTAAAAATACTACATTGTTATTTTTTATTTGAATGTCCTGTGGGTACTATGGAAAATCATCATAAGTTAAAATTAAGAAGAAAATAAAAAGTTATAGTGGTAAAATGGTAAGGAAAATTAAAGTCGCAAGTTTAACTTAAACCTTAGTTAAAAAAAAAAAAAAAAAAAAAAAAATTGCTGCTGACCATTTTTTCTTTATTTTGAATCATTAAGGCATTCGTCTATAAGTTTAAAATATTATTTTAGCAAGTTTAATTTAACCAGATTTTTATTACTGAAAGTCAAAAGTTTGTGAGAATGCCCCATAAACGTGATTTGGCGCCGTAAAGTATTTTTTTTATATAGCCTTTTAACAGTATCCACATGTCGTGATGTTACAAATACCGTTCATATTTGACGCAAACCTGCGTTTTAGATCAAATTACGAAAGGTTTACTAACCTTTTATTTCCCTTAGACGGACTTTCTGTTTCATTTTTCGTAATATGGATTATTTTGATAATTTATTTTATACTCCACAAGCTGTTGCACGAGACGTCGTTCACGTAGCATTAAAATAGAGAAAAATGCATTAAGGGGGTCCGGGACACATTTTCAAAATTTTTTTATTTATTGAGTTAAAATTTTGAAATTTTTTGTGATGGTTAACCATATCATTTGTAAACAAAATCGCATGATAAAACTTCTCATAATTTAAAAAAAAAATTAAATTTTAATTTTTTTTTTAAAAAGAGGGGTAGATTAAAATCGTTATAACTCGAAATATTATTTATAGAATTTCATTTTTTTTCATTTAAATAAACAGAAATGTATAAATTTTAATTTAGAGCCAGCATTTAAAAAATATTAATAAAAAAAATTAAAAATATTTAACGAAAAAATTACAAAAAAAGTGGTGCAACTTTTTATACAAAAATCGTATTTTCAAAAGTAAATATTTTTTTCAAATATGCTGGCTCAAAAGTAAAGTAAAATAATTGAAAAAGATATGCTCCGAGTTTCAACCCTGTTTCTTTAGCGGTTCTCCAGTTATAAGAATTTAAATATGAGAAATGGTGAAAAAACCTATCATGAAGAAAAACGCAATTTCACAAGAACTCGTTTCCTTGACAAACATAGCATGAAAGGCAGATTTTGAAAACAAACCAAAACGAAGAAATTAATATTTCCTGTTTTAATTAAGATAGAAACATGATTTAAAAAAACATGATGAAAAAAAAGGGGAAAAAAAAGAAAATTTGAAGTTTTTTGTGTCGCGGACCCCTTAATTAAAACATTTCACTCCCCATCAGACATGCCAAGTCTCGGGCTTTTTGCACATCACTATTATCTTAGAGAAAATGTTATTCTTTTAAATCACGCAAATGTTCCAATTAAATAAAGTAACATTTTCTGTATTAAAATACTGGTATCCAGAACGCCGGTAGCTTGGCAGCTCTGCTCCTCTTAATAAAAACATATATAATTAACCAACACTTTATCACATTTTATAGGAGACAATACGGAATTTCTTATTTTTATGGCCTTACGTATACCTCAGTCATAAAAATGTAAAGCTTTGTGCCAATTAATATACACAATTTCGAAAATGAAATCGCAACCAATGAGAAAAGGAAGACAAAGTAAGATCGTGTAAATTGAGGAATCTTTCTTCTTAGTGCTGGGAGAATATTACTAAAAAAATTATTTAGGTTATATTTGGTGTGAAATATTTATATGTATTCATTCCTGTCCTATATATCCTTTTTTTTTATTTTTAATTTGCTTATTCCTTTTTTTTTTTTTTTTTAATTACAAATTAAAATTAACTCTTTGGGAGAAATTGTTATTCATTTTTTTTTGCAACAATAAAGTTTATAAAATTTAACAGAATAATGTCAGTTTATTCTGTATGAAAATAACGAACTTTTTCATTTATATTCAAATAGTTGAATAAATAAATAAAAATATTATTCTATATAGTATATAAATACTATTTTCATTTCTGCGTTTAAATCAATCTATATGCAAATATCTATACAAAGGCATTCATTAATTCATTCCTTTTGCTTTGATTTGACTTCAAAAAACCATAGATACTTTCACATTTATTATATTTTTAGATGAGATGCTGTTGCTACGCAACGGGTAAAAGAAAAAATGAAATATAAGTAAATTCATAAAATAAAATGTTTTATATTATTCGAACACATGTATAAAATTCCATCATAAGTTATACACCTAACTTAAAAGATCTGACAAATGTTTTGACAAAATTGCAAACTAATAGGAAAAATTTAATACTTTTATTTAAAAATTTCAGCATCCAAAATTTGCCATTTAAATCCATTATTCATATGAGCGATTTCTTTCAACAAATGAAAATTTGAAAATCGTCTGACTTGCCATAGAAAAAGCATTATGCTACAAAATAAAATGTTCTATATATTCCGAACGAATGAACCAAATTTAACCCAAAACCATACAGCTAAATCCGGGGAGCTCACCAACATATCTCCTTAATTCCAAGCTAATCGGATGCTTTTTACGGCAGTTATCGCGGGACAGACAGACGGAAACCAAAAACATTTCGGGTCTCCACAGTAAGCCTTCACTGACGTTTCGGCAAAAAGGTTTGTATACTAGTAAATCTGCAGATCAAGAGCCTCAACGTCATCTCTGCAACTCATTGTTTTTATCAAACTTTGCGTAATATTAATCTTTCTACAAAAACAAAATTTAAACTATTTAAATTACACAAACATTTATAAAAGGAAAAAAATATTTCGATGGTTTCAGACATTAAAAGCGTTAAATTAAACACGTTGTTATGTAAGGATATTCTGAAATTCTCACGAGCTACTTATTTTAGTAATTTTTATATAATAAAGCAAATTTCTTCAGGGGGCGCCCCCCTGAACCCCCCGTTGTGTAATTTATTTTGCATTTGTAATTTTCTACTGATTGAGTTAATGATTACCCTATATCTTAGATTTCTTTTTACACTGCGATTTATAAGGATAAGCAATAATTCGGTCAAGCATTTTACGTTATCCTAATATCCATACAGCAGTATTTACTTGCCTGCTAACCACAAATACCTGTATCTAATGGATAAAGAACTTTTGGAAATGTAAACTGAAACATCTAATTTAGAAATCTAATACCTTTATAAATTTTGTTTATAAAAAAATAATTTTGATTACCATTCTGCAATATTTATATCTAAGATCTAATCTAAATATCAAAAAATGTACTCGATAGCATTAACTTACTAAAATCACCCTAAAGTAGGGGGGCTTCTAAACCTAACAGTTAATAATTCATCATCGTTAAACAGATAAACATGATTTGGCGCCTTTAAGTATTTTTTGTGATTTTCTTTTAATAGTATCTACATTTAATTTAAAATCGTGATGTTACAAATACCGTTGAAATTTGACGCAAACCTATGTTCAGGTCAAATTACGAAAGGTTAACTAACATTTCATTTCCCTTAGCCGGACTTTCTGTTTCATTTTTCGTAATAAGGATTATTTTAATAATTTAATTTATTTTACACTCTACAAGCTGTTACACGGACGTTGTTCACGTAGCATTAAAATAGAGATAAATGCATTAAGTAAAACATTTCACTCCCCACCAGACATGCCAAGTCTCAAGCTTTTTGCACATCACTATTATCTTAGAGAAAATGTTCTTTTAAATCGCGCAAATGTTTCAATTAAATAAAGTAACATTTTCTGTATTAAAATACTGGTATCCACAACGCCGGAGGCTTGGCAGCTCTGCTCCTCTTAATAAAAACATATATGATTAACCAACACTTTATCACATTTTATAGGAGACAATACGGAATTTCTTATTTGTATGGCCTTACATATATCTCAGTCATAAAAATGTAAAATTTTGTGCCAATTAATGCACGCAATTGCGAAAATGAAATCGCAAAGAATGAGAAAAGGAAGGCCAAGTAAAATCGTGTAAATCGAGGACTCTTTCTTCGTAGTGCTGGGAAAATACTGCTACAAAAACTATTTTAGGTGGTATTTGGTGTGAAATGTTTATATGTATTCATTCCTGTCCTATATATCCTTTTTTTAATTTTTTATTTGCTTATTACATTTTTCTTTTGCACGTGAAAATCTTACAAATTAAAATTAACTCTTTGGGAGAAATTGTTATTCATTTTTTTTTTTTTTTTTGGCAACAATAAAGTTTATAAAATTTAACAGAATAATGTCAGTTTATTCTGTATGAAAATAACGAACTTTTTCATTTATAATCAAATAGTTGAATAAATAAATGAAAATATTATTCTATATAGTATATAAATACTATTTTCATTTCTGCGTTTAAATAAATCTATATGCAAATATCTATACAAAGGCATTCATTAATTCATTCCTTTTGCTTTGATTTGACTTCAAAAAACCATACATACTTTCACATTTATGATATTTTTAGATGAGATGCTGTTGCTACGCAACGGTTAAAAGAAAAAATGAAATATAAGTAAATTCATAAAATAAAATGTTTTATATTATTCGAACACATGTATAAAATTCTATCATAAGTTATACACCTAATTTAAAAGCTCTGACAAATGTTTTGACAAAATTGCAAACTAATAAGAATAATTTAATACTCTTATTTAAAAATTTCAGCATCCAAAATTTACCATTTAAATCTATTATTCATATGA
Organism: Maratus speciosus; assembly: GCA_963932465.1. Classification (NCBI taxonomy): domain Eukaryota; kingdom Metazoa; phylum Arthropoda; class Arachnida; order Araneae; family Salticidae; genus Maratus; species Maratus speciosus. The sequence goes on from OZ010794.1 coordinate 316,186,844, forward strand.
GCGATTTCTTTCAACAAATGAAAATTTGAAAATCGTCTGACTTCCCATAGAAAAGCATTATATCACAAAATAAAATGTTCTGTATATTCCGAACGAATGAACCAAATTTAACCCAAAACTATACAGCTAAATCCGGGGAGCTCATCAACATGCCCAGGGAATTTCAAGCCGATCGGATGCTTTTTGCGGCAGTTATCGCGGAACAGACAGGCAGACTAACAGACAGACAGACTAACGGAAACCAAAACTTTTCGTGTCTCCACAGTAAGCCTTCACTGACGTTTCGGCAATTAAACTAGTAAATCTGCAGATCAGGAGCCTCAACGTCATCTTTGCAAGTCATTGTTTTTTAACACTCATTGCATAATATTCAACTTCCTACAAATCGCTTTTTAAAGTTTTCAAATTACATAAATATTTATGAGCATACAAGATACTTCGTAAAGTTTCAGAAATTAAAAGTGTTAAACAAGTGGTTGTACATTGATGTTCTGAAATTCTGATGAGCTACTTATTCTGGTAACTTTTTAAATCAAAAATTGCATTTCTTCAGGGGGGCTCTGCCCCCCTGAACCCCCCGTAGTCTATTTAAATTTACATTCGTAATTTTTATTGAATGTGCGGATGGTTATAGTACATCTTAGATTTTTTTTTTTTACTCTGTGATTTATAAGGATAAGCATAAGTTTTTTTTATAAATTAATAAAATTTAAATTTAAAATAAAATATTCATGTTAACCGTACACAGACAATAAATCTTGAAGTGACGCCAAAAATGTAACACTAAAATCCGCTACATTATAGTTAATTTTATTTTACCCAAGATCTTTTTATTCCAGCATCTTTGTTTTCGATAAATGACGTCTAATTCACCTGCTATGCGTACTTACTCAAAACTTTTCATCTTGTTATATTAAGGAATACTCGAGAGTTTTCTTTTTATTTTTAATATGCCGCCATATTAATTTTTCTATTCTTAATTTTTTTTTCATTTTCCTGTTTCACGACAAAACATTTCAATCGAAAATTGTTTAAAAGAAAACATTATTCCGGGTTTTGATTTTCTTGGCAACAATTAAAGAAATATTGGTAAATGTTATGGGAAAATGTTACGTTATTCTCTATGAAAATAATGAACTTTTGTATTTTTAAGCAAAATGTTTCAATAAAATAAATAAAATAAATGAAATATTGCCTATTTTTATTTCTGGGCTAAAATCCTTCTATAAGCAAAGATACAAATGCATTAATTCATCTGTTTTGACGTTGGCTTTACTCAAGCATTATACACGCAATTATACTAATATTATTAGGACCAAATACGTTGCTAGGCAACAGAGAAAGAAAAGGAAAAAAAATGAAATATGCATTATGTCAATTTGATAAAACAATATCCTTTATATTATTGGAAAACATGCATAAAATTCCCCCCAATATTATAAACCTAATTAAAAAAATCTCGCAAATATATTGACATAATTTATTGGAATAATTTAATAATGTTATTTAAAAATTTCAGCATCAAAAATTTACCATTTAAATCCATTTTTTATATGAGCCATTTCTTTCAACAAATGAAAATCTGAAAATCGTCTGACTTGCCATTGAAAAGCATTATAGAGCAAAATAAAATGTTCCATATGTCCCGAACGAATGAACCAAATTTAACCAAAAACTATACAGCTAAGTCCGGGTACCTCATCAACATGCCCAGTGAATTTCAAGCCGATCGGATGCTTTTTGCGGCAGTTATCGCGGAACAGACAGACAGACTAACAGACAGACAGACTAACAGAAACCAAAACTTTTCGTGTCTCCACAGTAAGCCTTCACTGACGTTTCGGCAAATATAACTTCAAAAGGCCACCTGTAAGTTTAAATGAAAATATTGGGTGGAGTGCAAATTCAAATGGGAGATTTATGATAAAGATAGAGATTTATGCAGAAAGTGAGAGATGCAATTCAGAATCAAATATATAATATATGCTATATAATATGACCAAACATTCTATCTGGGACAGGTTCTAATGTTGTTCCAGAAAGATGACTGTGAGAGAAATCTGTTGGACGTTGAAATGAAATTTTTAAACTGGCTTGTGAATGATCGATGTTAGTGGTCAAAAAAAGATAAAGTTGAAATTCTTGCCAAGACCAAATTTGTTTTTTTGGACATATTAAGTCTAAGTCTATTTATCCTTTCCATGTCAAAGCTATTGAAGATATTAAAGAATTGAAAAATAATGTTAAACATTTTACAGTGATATGTTTACTGTCAAAGAAAACTAAAATGTTTAGGTCTGTCGAAATTAGTGCTGTGAAAAAAATGCTATGGAGAACCAAGAAAAGCAGGTTAGGCTACTAAAATATGTATTTATTTGTAAACGAAATTGGTGTCAGTTTTATATTCTTATTTAATGTTGATTTTTATACAACCATCTGAACTGTGTAAAAAGCCTGAAATTCTTTACTGATTTATCTAAATTTATATAACACAGGTACAGCTACAGTAGATAAGTGTGAAAAAGTACCATATAACTTACTTATATTCGTGGAAATATAAACGGATTTCAGGTGTACATTTACAATTGCGCATTCATGTCGTTTTTCTGTATTCTGAATGATCTAATGAATACCGAATTTTGTGCATAACATTTTACAATAGTTACAATGGTGTCCCGTAATTACCGTAGTTGGTGTTTAAATCTGACCGTACAACCGTTTCCAGTCCCACAAATAGCTGTCTGGAAATGACCAATTAGATGTCGGGAAATTACCCCAAACAACGGGTAAATTTTCAGACATGCTTTTATTAATTTTATTTTTTATTATTAATGCTAAATATCCGTAAATCCTTCAAAATAATCACCAGGCATGTGATGATTTTTCCAAGAGTGAGTTAAAAGAAATAGCCATTGATTGCTGAGTAATTGCAAAAGAATTATTTTTGCCTGAGAATTTATGCACTTATATGAAATTGATTTTAACTATCAAAATTAAAATTTAATTTTTTCAAAGCTAATTTTGAAGTCTCAACTTACAACAAACAAATCTTAACTACCGGAAACTAGCATTATCGAACCTATTTGAATTGTAAAAAGAATTAACACAGGATAAGGAGACGTCCTCATTTATTTTTCAGTTAAAATTAGAATTAATTATTTCCGATTGAACATTTTCAATTATTAAATGTTTTAGGACATGAGCTAGTTCTAGCTGAAAATTATGATTTATCATTTATATAAAGGATCTAATTATCGTACATGGCTAGCGATAAGATTTGAAATAGAATAGCTATTTTCATTTTTCAGTTAATGCTGAGTTATAAATGATCTTGAAATCCAAGAAATTATTGATGAGGACTTTGACAGAATTTTTGGAAACAACAGAATTTTCCAGCATTATGGGGAAATGTAAAACACTATTCGGTTTGTTCCAATAACGTTTCAGTTAAAACTAGAATTAATAAAGTATTAAATTGCATTTTCTATTATTATGGCAATTTTCGGAGTTCTACTTGAAAAGCAAGTTTCAGTGAAAACCTGAATCAGTTACGGAACTTTTAAATATTTTTTTCTTCTTCGTTCAACAAAGATTGATCTTTGCACATTTGTGGGCTAGTTTTTCAAATTAAAAGCAACGAACTTACAGAAATGACTAGTTATTTGGAATTGTGTATGTCTATAAGGAACCGATATTAACAATAAATGAAATAGACTTTTGAAATCGAGTACCGTCCACAAGGGCTACTTCGTCCAGAATTAAGATTCATTTCTATATGGACTAAACAGTCCATATACTTTAATAAGAAAGAAAATCACTCTGTATATGGTAAGCGAGTCACAAATAAAATTTGTACTTTGTTTGGTATTTTATCTCACATGTTTATGCATCTAAAGAAAAAGTTTCTGAAAAAGAAAAGTTTGGTTGAATCGAAAATGATAACGGTATCAAAAAGATAACCCCTTTCCCTCCTCCCAGAGATATCTTATTAAAACAAGTGCTAGACCTCCTCCCCCCTGTAAATTGATAACGTTATCTATGAACAATAATACAGTTAAAAATTGATATATTTATTGTACGGAACCCTTTGAGCGCGAGTAATACTCGCATTTGACCGTTTATTTTTAAATATTTTATTTCATATTTGGGAAGCGAAACGTATGTGTAAAATAGCATGATGTTTGGTGTTCTCACACAAATACGTTCATTGGAGATAATTAAATTGTTTAAAAAATATCCGTAGTTCTTTACTCTGATCTTATATATAATGAAAAAGTTTGAAGGTTGTGCCATCTGAAGGAATATTAAGGCAAACTATTTATTTAAAACACGAGATTTTTTTTTAGTCATCTGCCCTGAATTTTCTACGAAACTGATTTTACTATATATATATATATATATATATATTTATTTATTTATTTAATGAAAGCAGTTTATTTGTAGATGTGCCCGCACTAGCTATTTTTAAAAATATTCCAATTTTTATATTTTAATTTTAATGTGAGTAGATGAAAAGTGGGGCTCCGACCTCAGGAGGAGGAAGAGGAAGAGGTGTAGGTGCAGCACCTTCCTCCTGCTCCTCCTCCTGTGCTCCTCCTCCCGTGCTCCTCCTCCTCTCGCGACTCTACTCTTGGAGGAGGGGTGAATGCGATAAGGATTTTTTTTTTAGATAAAAGCGGGAATTTTCGGGAGATTGATTTTTTTGCTGTGTTATAGTACGAGGGTTATTTTTTTCGGTTACATAATTTTCGGGCGTTATTATTTTGAGTGTAGTATAGTACGAGGTTTAAATGAATAATTAATTAAAAAGTAATTTAAAATAATTAATGAAAAATATTAATTTAGAAATTTTAATGAGGAGACTTAGAAGTTTTGAGTTTGAAATTTATTTTTATTCAGCTGTAGTATGAGGGGGTATTTTTTTTACTGTCGGTTTACTAATTAGTAATTAAAAATAGCAATTAAAAATTTAATGAGAAAATATTTAATGAAGCGACTTAGAATTTTTCGAGCAATTTCATTTGTTAACCATAGTATAGTATGAGGTTCGAAAGAATTATTAAAAATGGAAATTAATTGAAAATATCAATTCATTAAAAAAGTAATTAAAAATAATTAATGAGAAAAATTAATTTAAAAATTTTAATGAGGAGACATAGAATTTTTAGGGGAGCAATTTTTATGTGTGTTAGAGTTGTGGTGCTGCCATCTAGTAACGATTGATAGAATTTAGTTTCGGAATTGGTATTTTTACGAAAAGTTGTGAGGAGGATTGAACCTGCAAAATGTAATCGTGGTTCAATAATAGACCGTTACCTTATCGATTCAGCCACGATTACATAGCTTTGAAAGAAAATTTAAAGAAGTGCTACTTCCTTTTTTTTTCGAAAAATTAGACTGATGACGAAGGGGTTATTACGTAATGGGAAAACCCTGTCACGTGGTATGTGATAACAATAATGACGTGGTAGACTAGATTGGGGAAACCCAATTGATAAGGACTTGTGAGATTTTTCATTTCTAGTCAAGTAACTGAGGCTATAACAAGTGTTTTAGGTAAGCTTGTTTTAATTTATTTCTTTTTCAATTGATTAAATAAAATTTGGCGAAGGATTTTCTTCTGTTAAGTGACATGTTTTTCAAGACATTTTTTCGAAACGCAGTCATGTTTTCACAAATATTTCTCGGTTATATATAAATGAATTGAAAATTTTCTATTAGCCAGTTAGTAATTTTACACTATCATTAGTTAGATAAATGAAGTTATGCTTTTGTGTCGTGCTTTCGGACTAAACTTTACTTATTAAATGGAAAAATATATATGTAACTAGAAAATTTGATGAATATTTGTAGAAAAAAATTAAATTTTCAGTGATCTTTTAATCTAGTCAATGTATGAAGCGAAAATAAAATTTTAATTATACTTAACAAACATTTCAAAACACATCATTAATTTATAATAAATATTGAGAGACTTAATATCGTTACATAATTTTTTTAAAGAGGGATATATATTATCTGATTTCGTTTCATGTAACATCGAATTTTAGCATGTGCACGTATTTCCCGGGTGGAAAAACCCTTTGGTAGATAAGCGGCCCAACAGTTCGCATGATTATTATATGACTCACTTTACTTGAAGGTTTATTTATTTACGGAGTGAGGAATAGGGATTAGATAATTGTTTGTAGTTAAATATTAATTAAAAGGGAATTAGAAATTTGATTATGGATTTTATTCTTTCAAATGACCTGTTTTCTAAAGGTAATTTTTAGAAATTGCAGTTTTTTAAACCATTTTTTAGTTATGTTTTTGAATTTAAAGAAATGTTTTTGACATTTATCGATTATAAGTTTTGGTTTAGTCAATGTTATTAATGATTTCATTCATATATGCTCAATAAGGAACCTTTTGGAAATATTTTTCTAAGAATTTAGAACATTTGAAAGTTTAATTTTTTAAGGTTTTTGTAAGTATCATTTTTTTTAAGGAAATGTATAATGTTATAGAACGACCAGAATTTGAAAAATTTCGTCAAAATAATTTACATATTAACTCACATACATATTTTTTTTTAGTAACTAACTTGTATCACTTATTACAACCCTGATTTTTGTACGGCTTTTTAAGATATATTTATCTCACATATTTAAATTTAAACTAATTCTTAAGCTGTTGATTTAGTTTTAGAAATGCATATGCTTCAACAACAAATATTTTGCATAAGAGAAATAAGTATTTACATAAAAATTATACTTACCTTTTACGAACACATCTGTTTCACACACTTTCTCGAAAAAATGGAGAAGACAAGTTCTTATCCAATTGAAATGACTAACAAGTTATGAGTCATTCGTGGGTTTTTCCTACGTAGATAACCTCACGGATTAGGAATGCATTTAATTTTCGACACTAGATTTATATTATTAAAGTTAGAATTGCAATTAACACATATCCTTTAATTGATATTTAGAATAATTGAAATAATAATTCAATTAATCTTTTAAAAAATTAGTTTTTTTTAGTTTTATTCATTCTTAACAAAATATACAAAAATTAACAAAGTCATTTTAAATACAAGTGAACTATTCACCCTATTGCTATACTCGACTTGCGCGAAATAAAATACAACCTGCTACTACTCTTACCTGGAGCGGACTGACTGATAACATCCCCGCTTATCTACTTAAGCAAGATCACGTGATATCACCGCGCATGCGCTTTGGTAACTAGTGACGTAATCGATCGCTGATAAGATTTCACGTGACTGGATCGTATAGGATAACGAGGGTTTTAGGTTGAGTTGTTTTTTACTGAATGTTGAGTTGTATTTTGCAGGATATTTAAGGGGGGAGGAAGTGGGGGAAATGTCACGTGATGGTTTGTATAGGATAACAAAGGTTTATTAATTAACGATGACGTAATCTCCATGTTGGAATATGCATGGGTTTTGAATGTCAATAGCCTTATTGTGTATTCACTTTTAATGAATTTAATTAATGACTCTTATTCAATTTTTATTTTAATTGGACTTTTGTACGATCACGTGGTGTCTACTTGAAGTTTCGTTGTGGCAACGTGACGGATCTTCTGCTCCATGACGTCACACATTCCTGTTGGAACATCATCTTTCATGTTAGGACTGGAAAACTGCCCACGTGTGCTATGACGTCATACGTGCATTCTTAAACACAAAAAATACAGATTAACCGGAATCGATTGTGAAGTTGAGTTGTTTTTTATGCTTTCGGTGACGTTTAACTGTAACCAATCGTGATAAAAGTTTATTATTCAGCAATTGGCAACAGTTGTGTTTGTCAGTTGATTGTATTTTTCTTGTGAGTGTAGCATCGTTTGTGGAATTGCGAATTTTTTTTTGGTGTTTGTATAGATCTTAACCAAATTAAAAATGAAACTTTTTAATTCGGATATCTGCAATTTGGAATCCAGAATGCGGAAAGAAGCTGCAAACGAGTTGCATCAAAAACTTCGTCTTCAGAACGAAAATAAAAACAGAATTGCGAAAAGAATAAAAGTGGATGATGCCGGCGAAACATTTTTTACTAGAGAATCCTTACCGAGCAATATGTTTCATCTTGGTGACGACAATTATGTATCCATTGTTTTTTTCCTAACCCACATACGTGTGCATATTAGAAGATTTTTAACCGATGAAGAAGGATTTCTTCACCCATCTAAAAATGGTGTTTCGCTTTCTCCTTCAGTGTGGCATTCTTTTCAACGAAAATCGTATAACTTTGCTGAATAAGTTATTATTATAGACAAAGACTTATGTGTTACACGAGAAATTAAAGATGAAGGAAACCTCTATCTTTTTCAGAGAATGTTTCAGCGAAAAAATCTGAGTTTTCAGTTTTACCTGAGAATGTCATTCTTGCTGGATCACTCATGGCTAACCTGCAGGATCTTTTTTCTACCATTAGTGCGAAAGTTAAAGAGTGCCTAATTCAACAGACTCTCGGATACTTCGTATCTTTTGAACATACTCATGCTGAAACAATACCGGATAGCAGCAATGCTAACATCTTTTGTGATTTTCACGATTATGCCAATTTGACCTTTTCATTAAAAAAGTGTTTGACAAAATCGGTTAGTGTAAAAATTTGTGAACTTTTTTATTGTTTTGCATGCAAAGCAGACTATCCAAAGTCGGATCTTCATTCCTGTATTACCTTTTCTCCAACTGAAAAATCTGAAGGATATTTTGAATTGGCATTTTATAAACTGGACTTTCGTTAACTAGCAAAAGACTTTTATCTCGAAAATGCCAATGACTTTTCAATAGTGCCTGTAGATAATTTTTTTTCAACTTTAGATGTTTCATGTGTACTTGAAGACATTAAAAAAATGTATATTGAAAATGAAGAAACTGTGTTTAATAATGTAATTTCGTCTAATGAATAAATTTATATATGTTGATTTTATTTTAGTTTGTGTTTTTTTCGTGTCATGTACTGATTTTTTGCCTGAACTTGAAGTAGATTATTTAGGTTAACTGCTGCTGGCTACATTTTAATACTACAGTGCCGCGTGTGGTTTTAACTCCGGGGTAATTTATATTTCATGAATAACAAGTTCTAAAAATTTACACATAGAATAATAACTTTGTTAAAATTTTGTTTTAAGTTAAATTATGTGTTAAACTAAAATTTCATTCACTCCAATTAAAAAGATACATTTAGAATGACTTATCATTAGTATGAAAAGAGAATTTCTACCAAAAATACGCATGAAATGAATAAAACATTTTTCACATGATATAAATACATTTAGAATAGAGCATTCCACATAAATAATATCTTTTTAAAATATCAATTTACTTTTTAAAATCATTCAAAAGAGAACATTTCACATAAATAATATCAATTTACTTTTTCACACTATTAATTCAACAAGAAAAAAATGAGTAATACTTTTTTAAGATCGAACGATGATAAGATTTCCTAATTAAAACTTGTATTCATTTCTTCCCAAGCAAGTGTACGAGGTGCTCGTGTCTTGGTAAGTAGCATTTAAAGTTATTTTTGTAATGTGTTTTAATATGTAGTGTAGGTAAAAAGGAATACACAGTGTTTTACAATTTTAATTCATTTTTTATTAATATAAACTTGTCCAAGTAGGATTTAGTAATACATTGTTAGATCTCTTCTTGGGTTTTCCAAAGTTTCTTCTGGGTGATACAACTTTCGTTCTTTTCTTCATTGAGGCAGGAGATAAATATTTGTTTTTAACAATACTTGAAGGTACTCCAATTTCATGAAGCGCATGGAGAAATTCTGTAGGGCTTTTCACAGGTTTTTTATTCACATTAAAAATGAGATGAAAGAGTTCCGCTAAATTCGTATCTTGTAAGGTGTTTCCATTATAAGTGACTCTTCCAGTTTGATCCCAGGTCATTTTGCTTGATTTCGATTTCAGTAACCTGAGTAAAGATCCAGCTTGTTTCCTCATATGTGCTGGTGTTGAGGTTATCACAAATGTGTCGTAATCATCTTGAGATATTTCAGGGGGTCTTTCTGTATGTACCGGTTCCGTCTTGGTAGATTCCGTTTGGACAGGTTCCGTTTTAACAGGTCCTGTTTTGACAGGTTCCGTCTTGGGAGGTTTGGACTTTTTTTTCACTTCATCATCATCAAAAGGCTTTGATCTCCAAGGGACATTAAATTCTTGCAAATTCATTTTCCTTTTTAAAAGTTCATAGTACTGTTGAACTTTCTCATGATCGGGAAGTGAACTATTGAGTATATTGGACATTGCCACATCAAACTCAGTCATTTGCTTTTTCGTGGGTACATGTCTAGTCAACTCTTCTTCTGGTATGAGGGCGTATTTAGTAGCGAGCTCCATTGATAAGACCCGTTAACACACTTAGGGCCGCAGGAATTAAAATATTTAAAAATCCTCCGTGTTGCACAATCAGTTTCTTTTTTGAAAAAAGAGTTCCCTTTTTCGTGCCGATTTTTCGAAGAGGGTTTTTATACTTCTTCAAAGACTTCTTTTGATTTGGTGAGAGAGGTACGTTTCCTTTCAATACGTTGTGAGTACACTCACAAATGGCTTTCACCGAGCGAGAAGGTAATTTTTTCAAAAGTTGCTTGCGTAAAGTTTTAGGACATGTCTTAATGAGCTCTAAATCACGCAGTTGTTTCTCAGTCAACGTCATGATCGCAACTGAATTAAGAAGAAAATGTTTTTCTTTTTAAACCTTTTTTCAAAGTGTACACGTATTGTCTTTGTCCCGGTAACACCAGTGTTCTTAACCGTAGTTCTTCTGGGGTTTCGTTTCTTAAATCGACTAATAAATAAGAAAACGGTTTTCTAGTGGCGTCTGTAAACACTTCTTGGAAAAATTTAATGTTAGTTGGGTATAATTGTCGACCCAAATGAGTGATTTGACTCATGTCACGACGATTTTTAAACAAGATCAAATATTGACTGTTTAGGGAAACACCTCTCATTTCTTTCCCTTTATGAAAGAGATTTTGTGTAATAAATATCACACTAACGTTTAAGTGGTGACTTGCCTTTGTAAAGAGATAAGTCATACGCTCGTCTGATCCACATTCCACCATGAGATCATCTAAGATCATTAAAGAATTTGTTCCTAAATATTCAGTGTAATTCGAAGGAAAGCCTTCTACAAAGGTAACATCTGGTATTTCGTTATACAGTTTTTGATAGATACCATAAAACCAAATCACTTTATCAGGAGGAGGGTCAAACATGACGTTTCTTTCCCTTAGCAAATCACGTAGAAACCAACTTTTACCCACTCGCGTGGGACCTGCAAGGAGCATCGTACAGGGGTGTTGAAAGCGTGGAAACTTCATTGTTAATAAACACAGAAGTAAAAAACACACTTTAAATAATCACAGACACATAAGATCACAGTTTAAATTGAGATTTATTGATAGAAATGTGCACGAATACCAAATCGTTTGGCTACAAAATTATAGACGCGTCGATCGTTCGACAACTCTTCAGTGACAAAATGAGATAAAAATTCCTTTAGGGTTTTACTTCGACATCGAGAATAAAGGTAAAATACACAATACTGCCCGCAGACGGCAGTCACGAAAGTTTGTAATACGAGTGGATTAAACACAACTCGTGAAAAACGCGATACATAGTTCGATAGGGGTCCTTTAAAAAAGGAAGGCTTGTTTCCAAAGGAGTCGAAGAATTCCACTTCATCAGGTGAAGATAAGTAGAAAGCCACCCAGTGACTTCCAGGTTCTGTAGACTTGTCCACGTTGCAGATAAAACATACAGGATATCGCTCGATTCATCTTGGTAGCTGATCACTTGGAAAAACACCCAAAAAATAGTTTCGCGTCACTGCTTCATGAGATAAAATGGTCTCGATTTGTAATGAATCCATTCAGTTGGGAAAGTCGCAAATCACGTGACGTGATTTACTTATTTCAATAATGTTTTCAAATTCCGCATAAACCAAAATGGTCGTTGTATTTTCTAATGCTTCAGTGAATTTGATTTCAATTCGTAAATTTCCTTGATGTTGTAAATTCAGATGAGGTCCGTCACACAGGTCGGGGGTTAAGTCGAAATTATATAAAGTGTGACCATCAGCAAATTCTTCACGTGTTAAATAAATGCCAGTATCATGATTAAAACCAGAGAACAGTCGATGATAGGCTCTTATGTAGTTGTTACCGTTGAAATCCAATTCCAATGGTTTACTGGGTACAGGTTGGCCGTCCACGTAGACACTTAAAAAGTTAACTTTGTGATGATAAAAGTAAAAGGGGTTCAAATCGTATTGTCCAGCATAGGCACTGTTGTCCAAAAGTCCAATAATGATACGTTTGGGAATCGCCCCTAAAAACACATTATCTTGCATGAAAGATTTACTTCCAGTGGAAATTGAATAAGTCTTGCATATCACTCGATCAATGGGATATTTTGCAGAGTTTTTTTCCAGGGCTTTGGCATGTCCCAATAACACTCCGGGACTGATTTTTACTTTGCGAACAAACACAGAAGCATGTTCTAAAACCACTTTATAGTCATGAAAGGGTTTAAGCGCTTCTTTCTTAGCCATTAAACAAAAGTCCGATTTGCTGCGAGTCATTTTTATTTTTATGTCGACCATATTCAAGAGGAGTCGATTTTGTTGGAAAATATCACAATGGAGGGGACCAATCATATCCAATGTTTTGCTATTTTTAGTCAGTTCATAACGTTTCTTCAATCCAGGGTTTTCATTCGTGGTGGGGTCTGTTTCAGTCAAATTCGTGTCTTTGTAAAAACATTCACATCTCAGTAAAGATTTTTTAGCGTCTTCTCCAAAGTTCAGTAGAGTTTCAATATAAGCACGATATGGGTAAGTGTTACTTGAAGAAGAGATGACTCTTTCATTCAAACTAATATCCACTTGTGAAAACAAAGCTTGTAAAAATAAATTGATTGGTGCTACGATGTTATCTTCAGCTAGGGCAGATCCGTCTGGCTTGGTGATTTTCACTTTGACGTAGAGGTGGGAAGCCGACAAATCAATGTAATCTTTGCCATTCCCAGAAATGTTAAATTCCACAGGTCCTCCATCTCGAATATTGGCAAGCGGATGATATTCAATGAAATATCCTTTTTCAATAGCCGTCTGGGTAGGTGGAATTAGAAAAAGTTCCAATTCGGATTTGGCACAAGCAGCAGAATCTTTATGAATGAGTCCAAACATCTTTAAGAGAAAATATCGTGTACTTTCACTCTCTTGGCTTTGCGAGGAATGACGACATTGTTAGAACGTTTCCTCTTTTTATACTGATGACCCGATCCAATCATGGTCTTCACTTTAGTAGCTGCTTTATCCGTCAAATTTTGACCAGCTTCTTTTAACCGCCGTTTGGCAGCTATTTTAATATCTTCTCCTCGTGAGAGATCACTGAGAACGTTCACGCCAGAATGAAACAATTGTTTTCCTACAGCTTTCGCCCCTGACTTGAAAAGGGGTACCGCTGCACGAAACAGCGATCGAAACAGTCCACCGAATCCATAACCTCTTTGTAAAGTAGTACCTTGATAATAGTTTAAACCGCTACCCGACTGATGGGTATAATAATCTTCAAAAGATTTCGCACAACACTGATAGGGAACAAACATCACGAGAGGTATTTTTGACGAAAATGAAGTTTCACGTACGAGCGTCCACGTTCAAATGGCGTTAATTCACCCAAGTGGTTCCTTATAACGATTTCTAATGAGTCGAATGATTTTCGACTGATGGGTAAGTAATGGGGTCGATCAAATTTTACACAAATCACTTCTCCGTCTTTTCCAGTGGCATTCACAATTCGTAACAGGGGTGCCAACACATCTCCAATAATTTGAGGCTCTACAATATCCGAATAAATCATCAGTACTCTATAATGAGCACACGGATCTGTAACATACGAACTATCGACTGTCTGTTCAATATTGTTATCCGAGGAAGCAATCTCACACGGTTCGAACCCCAACATTTCAGATAATCCAGTTTCTAAAATCACTTTAGCTTTTTCTCGCACATTGATGGTGACTTTTTTCGTGATGGGATTATAGGAAAACAAAATTTTTCGTTCCATGTCTTTAATAGAAATGTCTTTCAAAATATCAGGTACCGTCTCATAAAATCCTGGAGGAATTCGTCTACCAATTATCCTACCATCGTTCAAGTCGAATCCAATCAGATTTGTGTGTTGATTCACATTATACCAGGTATGTGGGTAAATAAATTCCACGAGCCCCACTTCCCATTCTCCCTTCAATTCGATAGGGGATGGCAATCGTGTAATGAAATGAGAAATTTTATTCTCAGGAAAATAATTCCTGGAACTATCCGAAGGTAACGTCAGGTAGAAGGACATGTTAGCAAATGATCTTTAATCCTTCTTGCATTAACTTATAAGGAAGATAAATCTGAAGAGGGTATCCATTGATTAAATTTACTAGGATATCCCTTATACTTCACAAAATATTCCACTTGACTTTTTCTCGTGCGCTTCTTTAAAATTTTTTCAATCGTATAAGTTTCTTTCATTTGCACTTTTTGAAGTTCTTGTGGGTAGAAGGTTCCTTGAATGGCTTCGTCTAACAAGTCCTTTATTCGATACACAGGAGGGTCTCTCGGTACACACTCCGTCACCACAAACAGTTCTTCCGTCCAATTGGTTTCATACCCTTTTTCAAAGGTCATTTTCTGTTTCGACACACGCACCACATCTCCCGCTTGAAACACACAGGGTTTTCTTTTCACATGCTCCATGTCTCCATATAGAGTAAACCACACATCGCTTTCATTTTCCGCTGTCACTTCCACTGGGGGTCTCTTAATACTTGAATGATAGGTATGGTTATAACTTTGTAATAACTGATCCAATACATCTGTATAACGATAGGTATGATTATGTGTGAAATATTTCCACATTTTCGTTTTGAGAGTTCGATTAAATCGTTCGACCACAGACGCCTTGGTATTATTATTCGTCGTGAAAAATCGAACACCTTCTTGTTTTAAAAACCTTTGGAACAGTCGGTTCTTAAATTCTTTTCCGGCATCAGATTGAAGGGATTTGGGCTTTCGGGTTGAAAAAATAGAACGAAAGGCTTGTACAATGTCTTCTCCTCGTTTCGTTTTTAAGGGAATAACCCACGCATATTTAGACAGAATGTCTATACACGTCAGGAGGTATCGAAATCCTTGATTATGTTTTTGTAAACTGATAAGATCCACCAGGTCGGCTTGCCATTGCTGATCGATCGAATAAACGACCACTCGGTTTGTCGGGAAGTTTCTCCGAGCCGGTTTGTGAAGTGTATAGGAATCGACTCCACTCAGCCATTTCTGAATCGTCTTCGTCGCTACTTTGCCTTTGGCAGCACGATATAAAGCATTTACACCACCAAAACTTGCTGCGTGACTTGGAACCGGATAAATCGCCCTCATTACAACATAAAAT
Source organism: Maratus speciosus (assembly GCA_963932465.1). Lineage (NCBI taxonomy): Eukaryota > Metazoa > Arthropoda > Arachnida > Araneae > Salticidae > Maratus > Maratus speciosus. The sequence goes on from OZ010794.1 coordinate 316,202,320, forward strand.
TTGTTTATTTGTCACATTAACTCGAAAACGCATCATCTTCATTCTAGTCTTTCTCGCATGATGTCATCTCATAGACTGAATCCCTACCCGACCTACCTCTTGTTTAAATACTCTTTTGAAGACATTTAATCATATGGTAACATAGAACAAACATGGTGTGATTATATATTTACGAAACCTCACTAAAACATTCAAACGAATAATATTCAAACATTTTATAGTTTTTTTTTAGGTCATTCCCTTCTCTAACAAAATACATTTAGTTTCCCATCAACTAAATCCTACTTGATCGAGTTTATATTAATAAAATTGAATTAAAATTTTAAAAAACTGTGTATTCCTTTTTACCTACACTACATATTAAAACACATTATAAAAATAACTTTAAATGCTACTTACCAAGACACGACCACCTCGTACACTTGCTTGGGAAGAAATGAATACAAGTTCTTATCAGGAAATCTTATCAGCGATCGATTACGTCACTAGTTACCAAAGCGCATGCGCGGTGATATCACGTGATCTTACTTAAGTAGATAAGCAGGGATGTTATCAGTCAGTCCGCTCCAGGTAAGAGTAGTAGCAGGTTGTATTTTATTTCGCGCAAGTCGAGTATAGCAATAGGGTGAATAGTTCACTTGTATTTAAAATGACTTTGTTAATTTTTGTATATTTTGTTAAGAATGAATAAAACTAAAAAAAAACTAATTTTTTAAAAGATTAATTGAATTATTATTTCAATTATTCTAAATATCAATTAAAGGATATGTGTTAATTGCAATTCTAACTTTAATAATATAAATCTAGTGTCGAAAATTAAATGCATTCCTAATCCGTGAGGTAATCTACGTAGGAAAAACCCACGAATGACTCATAACTTGTTAGTCATTTCAATTGGATAAGAACTTGTCTTCTCCATTTTTTCGAGAAAGTGTGTGAAACAGATGTGTTCGTAAAAGGTAAGTATAATTTTTATGTAAATACTTATTTCTCTTATGCAAAATATTTGTTGTTGAAGCATATGCATTTCTAAAACTAAATCAACAACTTAAGAATTAGTTTAAATTTAAATATGTGAGATAAATATATCTTAAAAAGCCGTACAAAAATCAGGGTTGTAATAAGTGATACAAGTTAGTTACTAAAAAAAATTATGTATGTGAGTTAACCCGAGAGTACTCGCGAGATTTTTTAGAACGTTAGTAGTCGCGTTCGGTCCATTTGCCGCCGTTACCAGCAGGCCGAAAACGAAGGGGAAACGTGCCGGTGTTATCAGATGATCGAAAACGGATAACGTAGGGTGAAAATATTGACTGAACTTTAAAAGATTACAGCAATTATTCATTTTACAACTTTTTACAGCAATTATTTATTGTGCTTAAGTATATATTCAGTTGGCATCTAGATAAATGTTTTTATAACTCTTTCTTCGTTTTGCGTAAATACTTAAAAGTAAATAGTAAATGATTTGATTGAATTTCTGATGTTACTATGAATCAATAATTAGTAGGAAAATATTTTCGAATATGAATCTAAATTCGTGATAGGGAGATTTTTATTTATTTATTTATTTATTTATTTATTTATTTTGGAAGGACAGAATCAGAGTCAAGTAGATTTTTATGATACTCCGGCACTCTCTATCCATTTAATAAAATAAAATTAATAAATTTAGCATCAATATATTACACTGACATTAAATTGAACAATTAAACTGAAAGTAAAAATGGAACCTATGACATGCAACAGAAAATCAAATATAATACCACTAATTCACCAGCATATTGCGGACGATTAATTCATTTAAAACATATGAAAAACCATCAAATTTGATGCAATAAACAATTAAAGACAATATATATATATATATATATATATATATATACATACATACTTTTTGTACAATAATACCATTGAAAAATAATGAAAATGACCAATAATTATGAAATCACAAACACCACATAAACCAAATATTATTAAAAATGTATAATTATATATATATATTAAAGAAAAAGGTAAAAAATACTTAACTTCGAAATTATAAATGTAAATGTTGTAACTACGTTTTATTTATTTATTTATTTTGTGGGGTGTCTGTGTGTGTGTGAGGGGGGGGGGCGGCTCGCAAGATTTTGTGATTAAATCCATTTTTCAAATGAAAATGCACGATTTGCAGTTTTTTTACTTATTTCAGGGTGGAAGCAGCGCCCTTGAATAACTCTGGATACGAACTTCGCTTATATAAATCAAATCATAAATAAGTTATTGAAATTATATATTTAATTTAAATACATTTGCAATTGTAGATTTAAATCCTAAGATGGATAAATTAATTTAATTAATAGAATCACTGAAAGGTTCATTTTAATAGGGATGTGTTTTAGATCAACTATTTAATTTAAATAAATATTCAATTGTACATTTCATAATAAGGTATTAATGTTATAATTTATTGTTTCATAATAACATTCATTAAAATAATAAGAACAATAAGAAAATTTTCTCCGAAATTATAAATATGCAGCAATAATTTAATTTAAATGAATTTTCTCTAATATTCTGGAAAACATTATTCTGAAAAATAGTTTGAACAATTGATGAAGGACAACAAATTTAAATTTGTTAGATATCGTCCCCAAGCCTCTATTGGATTTCAATAATAATTAAAAAAAAAAACATTTTCTGCGGCATTGTTAAAGAAAATGTGTTTTTACTTACAGTATGAAAATTTAACAATAGATAAATTTGAGAAAAATACTTAAAATATTTTTTTAAAATCATAGTATAAACATTCACTGAATTATCCAAAAGATATTTTAATTTGCGTAATTTCTAACCTACATTATAAAATTCTCATTATTTTTCTTATTGTACAAATAAATTATATCTATGTTCTTCGCAGATATACATACTACATTTCTGAGAAAATTGTTTTATCTTTCGAATTTGTTTTATTGTACAAAAACGATACTTTTCAGATTTTGGAGATACGACAATTTTTTTACTGATTCCCACAAAATTCTCTTCTCTCTTTTTTAATGGTTTGGCAGTGTTATTGTCTGTTTTCTTTCATTTATATATTCCAGTAATAAATGGAAAGCAAGTTCTTTCAAATAATGATGATGAATTTCCCTTTTATTTCCATATTTAAACGATTATCAATTTGAGAATTTATTCGCGCAATATTTGGCAATGAAAAAAAAAATGTAAGTGACCATCCATCAGTTTTTTGTGCGAACTGACTTCACAACTAATATACTAAAACAATTTTAAGTCACATTCTAAAAGTAAAAAAAGTACTCTATGAACGAGTAAAATAGTAGAAAAAAAGAAAGAGACGAAATAACAACAGGCAGAGAGTCCGTACTTCGAAGAAACTTTCCCCCCACAGATTTCGCGGAAATGGGAAAGGATGAACACGAGGGGAACAAATTCAACCAACGCAAGAGGTCGCAACGCGGTCATTTAGACCGATTGAAACTTAAGAATGCGATAAAATGCTAAGAAATAGCAGGAATTACTTGCAATTTTACTACACAAGAGAGTGAACACTCAAGGTCAGCTACACGGAATTTCGCTATCGTAACTTTAACGGGAAATGAGTTACAGGAAGATAACGAATTTCGGGCGGGGAAAAGACCAACGCGCGACTATTAACGGGTTAATATGTAAATTATTTTGACGAAATTTTTCAAATTCTGGTCGTTCTATAACATTATACATTTCCTTAAAAAAAAATGATACTTACAAAAACCTTAAAAAATTAAACTTTCAAATGTTCTAAATTCTTAGAAAAATATTTCCAAAAGGTTCCTTATTGAGCATATATGAATGAAATCATTAATAACATTGACTAAACCAAAACTTATAATCGAGAAATGTCAAAAACATTTCTTTAAATTCAAAAACATAACTAAAAAATGGTTTAAAAAACTGCAATTTCTAAAAATTACCTTTAGAAAACAGGTCATTTGAAAGAATAAAATCCATAATCAAATTTCTAATTCCCTTTTAATTAATATTTAACTACAAACAATTATCTAATCCCTATTCCTCACTCCGTAAATAAATAAACCTTTAAGTAAAGTGAGTCATATAATAATCATGCGAACTGTTGGGCCGCTTATCTACCAAAGGGTTTTTCCACCCGGGAAATACGTGCACATGCTAAAATTCGATGTTACATGAAACGAAATCAGATAATATATATCCCTCTTTAAAAAAATTATGTAACGATATTAAGTCTCTCAACATTTATTATAAATTAATGATGTGTTTTGAAATGTTTGTTAAGTATAATTAAAATTTTATTTTCGCTTCATACATTGACTAGATTAAAAGATCACTGAAAATTTAATTTTTTTCTACAAATATTCATCAAATTTTCTAGTTACATATATATTTTTCCATTTAATAAGTAAAGTTTAGTCCGAAAGCACGACACAAAAGCATAACTTCATTTATCTAACTAATGATAGTGTAAAATTACTAACTGGCTAATACAAAAATTTTCAATTCATTTATATATAACCGAGAAATATTTGTGAAAACATGACTGCGTTTCGAAAAAATGTCTTGAAAAACATGTCACTTAACAGAAGAAAATCCTTCGCCAAATTTTATTTAATCAATTGAAAAAGAAATAAATTAAAACAAGCTTACCTAAAACACTTGTTATAGCCTCAGTTACTTGACTAGAAATGAAAAATCTCACAAGTCCTTATCAATTGGGTTTCCCCAATCTAGTCTACCACGTCATTATTGTTATCACATACCACGTGACAGGGTTTTCCCATTACGTAATAACCCCTTCGTCACCAGTCTAATTTTTCGAAAAAAAAGGAAGTAGCACTTCTTTAAATTTTCTTTCAAAGCTATGTAATCGTGGCTGAATCGATAAGGTAACGGTCTATTATTGAACCACGATTACATTTTGCAGGTTCAATCCTCCTCACAACTTTTCGTAAAAATACCAATTCCGAAACTAAATTCTATCAATCGTTACTAGATGGCAGCACCACAACTCTAACACACATAAAAATTGCTCCTCTAAAAAATCTATGTCTCCTCATTAAAATTTTTAAATTAATTTTTCTCATTAATTATTTTTAATTACTTTTTTAATGAATTGATATTTTCAATTAATTTCCATTTTTAATAATTCTTTCGAACCTCATACTATACTATAGTTAACAAATGAAATTGCTCGAAAAATTCTAAGTCGCTCCATTAAATATTTTCTCATTAAATTTTTAATTGCTATTTTTAATTACTAATTAGTAAACCGACAGTAAAAAAAATACCCCCTCATACTACAGCTGAATAAAAATAAATTTCAAACTCAAAACTTCTAAGTCCCCTCATTAAAATTTCTAAATTAATATTTTTCATTAATTATTTTAAATTACTTTTTAATTAATTATTCATTTAAACCTCGTACTATACTACACTCAAAATAATAACAACCGAAAATTATGTAACCGAAAAAAATAACCCTCGTACTATAACACAGCAAAAATTCAATCTCCCGAAAATTCCCGCTTTTATCTAAAAAAAAATCCTTATCGCATTCACCCCTCCTCCAAGAGTAGAGTCGCGAGAGGAGGAGGAGCACGGGAGGAGGTGCACGGGAGGAGGAGCAGGAGGAAGGTGCTGCACCTGCATCTCTTCCACTTCCTCCTCCTGAGGTCGGAGCCCCACTTTTCATCTACTAATGTGAGTTGTTTTTTTATGAAATTCCCTCAAAATGGTGGCAGTCGAGTTATTTCCATTGTTTCAGTTAAAATAGAAATAACAAAAAATATTCAGGCAACTGGCTTTTTGACGAATTTTTTCATTTACAAGTTTACAAAATTTAGGGCCGTGTACTTTATTGTTATAAAAATTCATATTTCACAATTCGCGAGAACATTGTCTATTTGTGTTTATTTTTTCTTAATGCATTATGACATTATTTCTTTTTTCATTACAATTACATAGAAAAAAAATTGCATTTGAATACAGTGTGGTTAAGCGTACAAGTACGTGTATAAAGTATGTTTGAAAAATTTGCGCTGGTGACGATATGCTTTGCTTGAAATGTATTTTTACATTAATGAAGTTAAGGGAAAACTTGATATAGTTGTGTCAGCATACGTAATTTTCAAAGTTTTTTCTTTTCTAAATTCTAACGATTAGAATACGAGCATTTATTGATCGTTCAAATATTTCAGAAATCGAATAATGAGCAAAAAAAAAAAAAAAAATGTTCTCATTATTTGTATATTTTTAGAAACCATTTGTCCTTTTTAAAATGTACTTTTCTACAAAAACAAATTTTTCAAAAAAAAAAAGCTTTATGCTGCTTGTTTGTATGAAGTCTTGTGAAAATAAAACGCTGATCAGCATTCCGTTATTTTTTACGAGAGTTATATACTTAGTTCAGATATATATTATAAATTAAAATTTATCTCAACAATCAACGTTTGTTTGATACGACAGTGTTAAGTAATTTGTATACAAAAAAAAAAAAAATTCATATTAATTATCCCCCTTTAAAGTAAAATATTCGAAAGGACCTGCAGCTTCAGCACATGATTGTGCGCATGGGGTGCAAAATGTTTCTTCATTTATGAAATATTACTCCATATATACAAAAAAAAAAAAAAAAAAAAAAAAAACCTGCAAGTTCTTTGTTTTTAGTCTATAATGTTTTCAACCAAATTTAACGCCACTGTTAACAAACGTCGCCAAGTAAAGTATAAAAATTATTATTCGATTAGAAAATAAGTATATTAAATATTTGTTGAAATATGAGCATTTGTGTGGAAGTTTTTTTTGCTGCGTACTTCACAATTTTGTTTTGTTTGTTTAGTGCTAAATTAGTAACAAACTATAGAGAGCAACCCATATAAAAAAAATCCCATTGTAAATAGTAAAATTCAGGAATAACACCGGCAAAATAGTAGGTTCAATCCGCGTTGCTTTCTAAAAGTGTCTGTGTGTACATTTATTTTCCCGAAATTACAAATTTTTAACTGACGTCCAAAATAGTTTTAAAGAACTCAATACAAGCTCACGCCTGGCTTTGAAACGATAAATCTTTTTCTCTTGAAAAGGGCTTCTTCTGTAGATAGGTTTTGGGTAGATTTTTCCAAACTGAGCAATAGAAATGTAAATTAAAAATATTAAATATAAAATGACAATTTGAGTAAATACCTTTATTATCCTGCTAAATTCAGAAAGCAACTGACATTTGGATTACTACACCACGGATATCGTTCGGTATTTTTATGATATTCGGCTGTCTATTTTACATGTGTTGCCCTATATAATTCACTAGTAATTTAAGGGAAAATATATTATTATAGTACTTAAAAATTATGTCCTGCCTAAAGTGATATTTCATGAAATGTCTAATGCATTATAATATTTCTACTGTACGATGTGAAATTTCCTTAAAGTAGCGTTAAATTTCATGAAAATTCCTGCATCTAACAACAAAAACACGCCAAAAATTATTGAAATTTTAAAGAAACCTTTATTTCTATATCAATATACGGGTTATTATTACGAAAGTAAATACAGGTATTGTACAAGGTCAGAATTGTCATGAAATATAGCACCAAATTTTTTTTAAATAATGAAGAGAATAATTATTTTCTTTAAATTCCTGAAGTTCGAATAGAATTTGTCACGAATATCCCAAGATACTCGAAAAAATGTCTAAATTCTAAAGCGTCAGATGAATTTTAGCAATATAAAAAAGAAGTCTATATGAAAGAGATCTTCCCCAATTTACTTTTTTAAATAACTCGAACTGCAAACCACATAGTTTATACAGTTTTCTTGAACTTTCAAAGAGTTAGTGGGATTCCAATGGTGGGATTGTTTTTGTTTAATACAAAAACATATTTTTAATTATGAAATTATTATTAAATTCATATTAAAAAATTAGGAACTATAAACTACTTTATATTTAATTTACAAATAATTAACGTCATCAAATCTGGCTACGGGAATTTTTAGATCATTCTGTCCATTATTAATCCAATTACAGTAATTGTTTATGTTCTTTTTACTGTAAAATGCAGTGATCTCCATTGTGGTGACTGTTCTCAGAGCGAAGCAATTTAATTTTTAATCGGACAATAGAAGAACAATCATGAGTCCATATCTTACCAACTTAGTTTTCCTTTTTAGAAAAAGTTTAATGTTGTAGTTATTTTTAAAAGTGATACATTCGAATGAAGAAATAAAATAAAAAGTTATTCAATTTAAAAACAATCACCATTGGAGATTCAAAGAACAATTATAACCCGAAAAATTATAGAACATAATATTTTCTGATTTTACTTTCCTTTGGTATTTATGTGGGGTATTATTGACAAAAAAAAAAAAAAAAAAAAAAAGAATCACTAGTATAAAGGATCCGCGTTATTGTTTACATTACAGAAAAAGAAAGTATTAGAAAATCAATGACGAAATTCCACATAATTATACCTTAGAACGCCTTATTACAGCTCTAGAAATTTTTTGTTCAGTTTAATATCTAAGTATTCCACCCCCCTCCAGAAAAAATAAAGGATTGAATGTTCAATAATATTTTATTTCTGTAAAATCATAGTATTTCTTAAATTTTATATAAACGTCTATATACTAAACTTTAAACTCTGGGGCAATACAACATATTAAAGATTCTAGGTTATGGTACCCCAACTCTGTTTTGATGCTCATTGGTCAACAGGTGATATTCAACCAATCTCTCTCTCAGGTGATCATTTCGTTTAAGGAAAAGAGTTTATAATATGTTATGTTTTTTTTTATGTCTGCTTTGTTTCAGAAATACACGTGTCAGATTAGATTGTAGTATTTAAAAAATGAAGATTTGCACAATTTTAAGATGTAGACTCCCCCTGTCTACATACTACCCATTTTTTCAGGACTGTGCATTTAACATTTTTCAAAATATGTTAGTTATTCTGAAAACTATATGTATGACAAAAGAAAATAAAAATTTCTGAAAACCATATTCCGTTAAAAAATATTGGTTTTGAAAATGATCATAGCCATTTGAATTAAAGATATTTTACATGTTAAAATTGGTTTTCAGTATCAGGGAATTTTTAGTAGTTCTTCGCTGTAATTTCATTTGAGGAAGAAAGGTTTAAAAAAAAACTAACAGCCTATAGAACAAAAATTTGCGTTTTTTGTAAAATGAAAGAAAGAAAAAATGCATATTTTTTAATACGTTTCACTTCCCTTGACATTTTAAATCAGTTTCACTAGCGTAAAATAACCCTTTTTTAAAACTGGTTACTCACAAAAAGGAATTATTGGAACTTTTGTCAATGATTAGTAAAATGATATTATATAGAAATATAAAATATAGAAAAGTGATACATGATTTTTTTAAATAGATAAAATTAATAAGCTTAAAATATGTACATCCCAAATAACAACAACAAATAAAATAAAATAAAATGTAAAGTTCAAAAATAAATAAATAAATAAATCTGCATTTTTTTCTTTCATGAAAAAATCAAATATGGATTTTATTTGCTTTTATTCATTCTTTTTAAAAATATATTCTAATTTAAGAAAAGTACCATACATGCAAAAACGTAAATAGTAGGTTTTTATACAATAATACGCTTAAAAATACTTCTTATGCGTTTTTCTTCTAAAAAATACTCGCTAGATAGGAGGCACTTGAGTCATAAAAGTTAAATTGCCTTTTTTTAGAATGATTTTCATAATATGAATTTATAAGCTTTTTTCTACATTTATATTTTAGTAAAAACATATTCTATAAAAAAAGTGTTTTTTTATACAGGATTATCATATTTGGCAAAACGTCAACTGTTTTACTCGCAATGAAATCCAAAAAAAAAAAAAAAAAAAAAAAAAATATATATATATATATATCTGTTTTCTTTTCATTCTTTTTCTTATTAAATTTATTTCATTCTTTTTTTTTATTATTCTTTTCTTTTATTTTTTTTCATTCCATTTTAAAATTTTGAGAATTTCAAACACTGTAAACTTAGTTTAAAAGAATGGTTTAAAGATATTTTTCTATGAGCAGAACTTGTATACTTATGAATAAATCACTTCATTAATGAATGAGAAAATAGTCAGATTGGAGTTGAAAACCGGCAAGAACTGAACATGAAATGTCTTTCTGTATCTTTTTTGTTAATTCTTTTTTTACGAATGGATATGTTATTTAAACCTGACATCATTTCTTCTGTCTTTTTTTTCTTAAAATTATAGTTTTTATTTGTATCATTTAAATAAAAAATATTAAAAATAACATTCTTTCACGAAATAGTGTCATTATGTGCATTCATAATTACATAAATAAGTAGCACATATTGTCGTCTTTTGGTCCGTCTGTCCACCCGCTATTCCGCATAAAACAGAACAAAATCGATCCAACCAAATGGTCTGAAATTTTAAATACATAAATGTTGTAAAATTTTGGCGAGTCGTTTCAGATTTAATGAAAATCGGTTGAGTAATTTAATTACAGGAACAGTCAAAAATTTTCTGTTACAGCCAATGGGAAAATAATATTTCAAGTGCATCTTAACCCCCTGACAACCGAGCGAAAGGGCAAAATTCTAATGTTGTTTTCACTGAATTTATTTTTAAATGCTATAAAAAAATAATTTTTTCAACATGATATAAAAAATGTAATTGAGTATAGGAATACAATCATTGAGAGTATTAATCATTACTTAAACTTTTAAAACTGGGTTATATCTGTAGAGTTTTATTAATTTAAATAATGCTTCTATTGCTGTGAAACCTACAGCTTAGTGAACGGATATATAAGTTCACGGCGATGAGGAGGTTGCCTTTCGAACAGAATGAAATTGATATGCACTTATGAAGTGCACTAAAATATACATTCAGTAAAATATGCAATGCAAAAAGTGTTTATAAAACTAGTTATAAGCATCTCCTTGCCACGTTTGACGTACAATTTCTAACATGTTTAAGATTTGTATGGCAATTTTTTTAATTGCGCAGCGCTTTTATCTGTGAGATGTAACGTCACAAAATGAATAATAATACTGTTTTTTTTTTTTTTTTTTTTTAATAATTGCGCGACGTTTTCATCAGTGAAATCGAACGTGACAAAATGAATAATAAATAAAATATAGGGTAAATGCACCAGTAGTCGGCCACTTTGAGATAAAATATGTTATGAAAAGTTTATTTTTGGTAAGTATTATTTTGAAAAGTTTATTTTATGTAAATTGTCCCATTCTAAAGATACAAACTCTACATCTTTAGAAATTGATAAATTGCTCTTACTTACCATTAATTGCGATATCAGGATGCAGTTATAATCATATGATATTTTATTCTTCTGACATGAAAAAATTAGCAGCATTTAGGACTCAACATAGGTCAAATTTCTCTTTCTCTTTTTTTAGTTTTCAACAATGACAATAATTGTCCCTCGTGTATAAAATCAAATAAAAAATGTAGTTCTGCCACTGAAAAGAATCTACCGTGGTTATAACACTACTGGATTGCGTTATTACCCCGGTATGCATTTTGCGCAGTATATTTTAAACTACAAGCTACCTCGCGAATACATCCAAAATCTCCCACAATAATTTGAAAGTACATGAAATACACTACAAATTTATGTAACAAACAAAGTATTTCCTAACAAATATATCGCTCACCCACAAGAAAAGTGACACATCTTGACAAAAGTAAATTTCACAGGAGAGGCAAAAGAAAATTTGCATGATTTTACTGTAACATGAAATTATAGCAATAGTTCTGCGTGCGGGAATAAAAACGTGCATAAATGCACGATACCCTTAAGCTCCGCTGCCGATCGCGAAATCCCATGTTAACATATAGGAAAATTTTGAAGCGGGATGACTCATTACCTAATATAATTATTAAAATACCGTTTTCACCAACAAAAAGTAGACGTCAGATGCCGATGACGTGCGTTTTTAAAAATTGTCTACGTAAATTTTAAGTATTTTTAAGAAGATGGTTCAATTTAATTAAACGGAAATTTCAAAGTTAATAGGAATTTTTTATGCACTTAAAATTTACGGAGAGGATTTTTGAAAACGCACATCATCGGCAACTGACGTCTACTTTCTGATGGTGAAAATGGTATTTTAATAATTAAATTAGGTAATGAGTAATCGCGCTTCAAAGCTTTCCCATAGGCTAACATGGGATTTCGCGATCGGGGAGTTTCAGTGCGACGGTGTCTTAAGAATGAAGACGTAGGATAAGATTTGGAGGGTTACACAATTTTACCTCTCCGCACCAATGCATCCATCTTCTGTGGTCACAAATGGACATATAGTGTAATAATGTGATTTTTTGTATAACTGCACCTACGAAATTATTAGTGTAGCTAGACGCATCCTCGACAGACAAATTAGTGGAATAAAATGCAAAATGAATTTTTTCGAGATGTGTCACTTTTCTTACCAGTGAGCGATATATTCTTCGCATCACAGAACTTACCTAGCAAATTTTAGATCGGACGTTGACTCTTACGGCCTTATTCCAGCGATAAGGTCTATAAATGTAACAAATTAACTTTTAGCAGTTGTTTGTGATTCAGATGACTTTGAGCGCTGAAGCCAAAGTGCCATTTTCCCGGATTCCTTCATAACTACGCCTAATATTAGCACTTGGCGTTTTTAGCCACCCTGGCGTATATACCCCAGCATATCTGATATAAAATGCAAATGGGAATTTCGTTCCGGCCGCTTATAACTTTAGTTTTGCTGAATAGATTTCAATGGAACTTGCATCGTTAGTAAGATAATTTTTCAGGAAAGGTTTTAGTTTATTGCATATCATTCTACGTTGCTTAGTTATATCATCACGGGGGAAAGTTATATAATCAGGCGAACTCGATTATGAAATATTATCATTAAAAAAAAACACTAGATGATTTTAATGAGATTTTCTTTGTTAATTAGATAATGTTTTAAAGATGTTTTAGTACGTTGCATTATATCGTCCTACCGTTATTTACTAATCCTACTGTAAATGATCAACTCAATGATTCTTATCAGCGAAAATTTTGTCTGATAAATTAAACCTATAATAACGCAATGGTATTCGTATAGTTTACTTCAATTCGCAATGACATTTCAGACAAAGGCTAATTTTGCTTTAAAATTTGTAATGACGGCGATAAAAAATATGTAAACTGTATTCTTATCGTCTGAATCCTTTTAAGTATTTATTGGTTATATACACAGTGTTAAGAAAAACTGATGCAATTTTCAATTATCGATATTTAATTGTAAAAACAGGAGCAGGAGTTATCGTGTATTCACATTCTGAGCGAAAATTAGGCAGATTTTTTAAATACTTCTAATCTTTACGAGGTTTTTATACAGGATATAAATGAAGTGCCCAAATAAAGTATATACAGATTGTTTTAAATTATTTTATAAAATCTCATGAAAAATTAATGTGAAACTCATCGCATTTCCGAAACGTTACAGAACTCTACGTGTTCTAATAAATAATAATCTAAGGTAATTCGGGGGAAGACGCCACATAATAGGATGTCTTGCTTAGTAGAGCCGAAATTGAAATGATAAGATAAAGAAAAAACATACCACCACGCTCTTTAACATTTAATTTGTTATGTACACTCATTAATTCCTTTTCCAGTGTTTAAATGATTGACAAGTTTAATGTAAAATAAACTCTTGTAATTGTGGTATGTTCCACAATATATACGGGGATGCCTCCTGTTATGGGGAAGATGCCATACCACAGAAAATAAGAAGTGCAAACGATCACTATTGCAATATTCGTGCAACCATTTCTTGCATTTGATGCACTTAAAACGACCACAATTGAGACTTTTTTTTAGCGCAAAAGTATCATTTACATATCGCACAAAAATCATTATCATTATCCTTGTCAATACTACCACATCTGGTATCCAGAGGAATTTCTTCACTTGACGAAGACGGGCTTACACGTCTCTTTTACTTTTGTTTTTTCGAAGGTTTTTTTTTTTTGTATTTATTTTACCTTTTTTTAGTTTTTCTTCTCTCTGATACAGTTTAGACCTCCTCTGCTTGTTTCTTACGCCCAGATGGTTTAGGTTTTCTGACCTGAGGAATAGGACTGATTGCTTCTAGACAGGATATCCCTTTTTCTGTGCTGGAGGAGGCAACTGCTAATGAAAATCCACTGCCACTAGATCTGCTGTTGCAAGCAATTGCTGGTGTAGGCCCACATCTGATCGGTTGCTGAAAGCAACTGCTGGTGTAGGTCTATTGTCACATGCACCGCTTGTGGAAGCAACAGCTCTATCATTAATGGAACCCGCAGAGATATCAAACGCATGTTCTGGGATTCCTTGTCGATTATAGGGATAAATTTCAGTAACTGAAAATCCAGAAGTGCTATTTACTACTATGGCTGCCTTGCTTCAAGCTGTATTCAGAAGAGATCAAAACTGAAGTCTTGAAAGTTTACGAATTGGCTTGCTGTGGATCCAGGCGTTCAAGGTTTCACGCTAATATGTTTTTAATGGTTGAAAAAGGAACAATCAAATATCTTTAAGTACTGGGTAATGTGATTTGGAAGACAGAAAAGAGTTAATTAATTTTTGTCTTCTTTTTAGCTTATTTCTGAACCATGTTGCGTCTTCCCCCAAGTACAGGGTGAAGATGCCACACACACTTCTTTCCGTATTGCTGCATGATTATGACAGCTTCTGCTTACCTTGTGTTTGTAACATAATGCGGAACTCACTTAAATTGCTAATATCTCATTTAAAAGAAAACATCCGTTTATAAACATTAAGTATGAGCAACGAAATATTATAAGGGTTTTACTCACCCGGTTAAATGCTCACGAGATCCAAAAATAACGGCGATTAAAGGAAACAGATTAAAATAAATTTACAAACCACGTGCACACTGGTACAAAACTCCTCACACAAGCCAGTCATTTATGCCATCTGTTGACACATAAAAGTACTAGGAACTAGAAACAATTTATTGAAAGAAAGAAAATACATTCATTTTTTATTCAATGATACATATTAAAACATATTTCTACTTCATTCGTTTAAAAATTAAATTTGTGAAAAAAAGACATATAAAAAACATAGAATAAAAAATAAAACTATAATATGCTTATAAATATCCGTTTGAATTTTTTTAATGAAACAATATTTTCCTTACAAAAGTTTAAGTATTTTCTTCATTGTGTATTTTAAAAGTTAAGACTTTTATATGCTCTTCTGATAAATTTAGTTAAAAAGAAAGAAAAAGAAAGAAAAAGAAAAAAAAGAAATTGCACAGAACAAAAAGCAATTTAAAAAAACGATTTTTTACGCAGTAATTTTATATTTGGCAAATGACCAGATTATTTTTTAACTGCGGTGAAATTCAAGATAATATCTGTTTTTATATTGTTTATTTTTTGCTTGATTTTTTTTTTTTTTAATCTAAATGATCCGCATAAAGTAATTTTTCTATTGTAATTCCAAAACATTTGAAAGAGAAATGTATAAATTACTTTGTCGATCTCTTCACTTATAAATCAATATGAATAAGAAAAAATTCCAACTTTTTTTTAAATATTGAAATTTTTTGCAACAGACATAAGAAAAGTTTTTTTTATTTATGTGACTGCAAAAATATTATAATAATTAAAAAAAAAAAAAAAAAAAAAACACTTATTTTAAAGATATGAAAAATGCCTAAGTGTCCTTGAAAATTTTGTATTCATTCATTATTGTCCAGTCAGTTTAATTTCTTCTTATGCATTTAAAATATATTAGTGATTTATTAAAATTAATATTAACAGGTTGTCACAACTCCGTAAAACTGGTGACCATTATTTTCTAATAGTAATACGGAATGTGTATTAATTATTGTTTGACGTTTCCTTCCTCATAACGTTTAAGAACATGACGAGAATATTTTTTTTTTAATTAGACATGAAATAATTTCTTAAGGATGTTCTTAACTGCTCTACTCAACAAGCAAAAAACGTTTTGACATATTTACAAATTCATTTTTTAACGGAAATATATAAAACTGGAAAGCCTGGCCATGGAACCGATTTGGAATTGAACTATTTTTTCTATTTTTTGATCAATAAATTACCTATTGAGATATAATAAAATTCGATCAAGTGACAAACCCATTTTTCGCCCGCTCTTTCTACCTTAGCGCGGTAATTCGGTTCAAAACTCCTACTTTCACATTATTTTCCGAAAGATCTATTGCGTTTGAAAAAAAAAATGGAAAAAACAGCTCGATTACATAGTTTCTGAACAATAACACCAGCTAGTGTCATGCATCTTCGACCAAAAATAAATTAAAACTTATGTCAGAAACTTGCCCTTTTCTATTTGAGCACCCTTAATAACACAAAGTTACATATGCTTAAACATTCAACTCAAAATGCTACTAACTAAATAAAGTTTATAATTGAGTAATAAACTATATTAAATTTCTCTGGATTTTTTTCAGATAATTATGCACAATTTATCAATAACTTTTACATAAATTTATAAAATTGTAATGTTCATTCTTATTTGATTATAATCTTTATTTGTCTATTAACACTTTAAGTTGCAACTTTAAGCATATGTATTACGCATATGTGAGATCGAATTCATAAAACAAATTTCAAATACGGTTAAAAACATTCCTTTGGAATTTTTGTTTAGTAAATAATATTTTTACTACAAACCACTTGAATTCTAAAATTATAAATCTTTTTTGTGTGGTCATTTAATGTTATAAAATATACACAGCCACTTAAGAAGCATTAAAAGAATATATATATTAAGATAGAAATTTTATGTTTAACAAAAGAAACAATTGTTTTTGTGCGGTGAAAAGCAAGAAAACGCCAGTTTAAATATTATTTATTTGTGCTTCATGTTTTAGAACTAAATCAAGATTGGGAATAACGTAAGATATTTTTTTAAATATACTATTATGTCAAAAAATAATAAAACAACAAATTCTTACAACAAAATATTTGTTGCAATTAATAATAATAATAATAGCCTGAAAATATATCTGTCCTTTTTTTATTCTCAGGATGAAGAGCAATTGGAATCTTTTTTTTTTAAATTGATCTCAAAAAGAAATAAAAACATAAAATTATCGGGACGCATAAAAAACTAGTTGGGTGTGCCAATCCCAAAACTTTCTTCAATCTTATACATCTTAATATTTCAAAAACTAGTTACACATGTTAATACTTCAAAATTATTAGTCCATTACTATACCAACTTTGATTTTCATCTTAAATTTCTGCTTCAGTCAACTAAATGAACTAAAAACGAGTTAATCTATATCATGATATTTGTTAAAATTAATAGTTTTATCAGATGTTGTTATCAGATATTTGTTATCAGATGATTGTGAATAGCCAGCTGAGCAGGAAGTGAATTCCCGCGTTTGCACGTCGCCGATGGACAATAGGACTACGGAAAATCAAGAAAAGTATACAAAAATCGCTATCATAGAGCCCCTTTATCGCGCGATATTTCCAAATTCAAGGAGAACCTGTTGGCCAAAGCCAAAAACATGCACAAAAATTTTGATTCAATTGTATGCATAATTTTATACGCTTTTCGATTGTACAATAAAGAAAATTGTACAGACATCGTAATTATAGCGCCCCTTTCCAGTGAAATTTTTCCAAATTCATGGAGGACCTTCATGCCATGACCAAAAAGAAACACAAAAAATTTGGCTCAATTCTCTGCATAACTTCATACACTTTTGGATGGTACAATATTCAAAATCGCACAATAATCGCTGTTACAGCGCTCCCTACCGGCGATTTTTTTCCAAATTCAGGGAGGACCTGCTTGTCATAACCATAAACTTAGAATAAAAATTTGGTTCAATTCTATGCATAACTTCATATACTTTTGGATGGTACAATATTTAAAATCGCACAATAATCGCTGTTACAGCGCCCCCTACCGGCGAATTTTTTCAAATTCGGGGAGGACCTACCTGCCGTATTCAAAAACTTAAAATAAAAATTTGGTTCAATTTTATACATAACTTCATGCACTTTTGGATGGTACAATATTCAAAATCGCACAAAAATCGCTGTTACAGCGCCCCTACTGGCGGTTTTTTTCCAAATTCAGGGAGGTCCTACTTGCTATATCCAAAAACTTAAAATAAAAATTTGGTTCAATTCTATGCATAACTTCATATACTTTTGGATGGTACAATATTCAAAATCGAACAATAATTGCTGTTACAGCGCACCCTACCGGCGAATTTTTTTCAAATTCAGGGGGGACCTACCTGCCATATCCATAAACTTAAAGCAAAAATTTGGTTCATTTCTATGCATAACTTCATATACTTTTGGATGGTACAATATTCAAAATCGCACAAAAATCGCTATTATAGCGCCCCTACCGGCGATTTTTTTCCAAATTCAGGCAGGATCTGCTTGACATAGCCAAAAATTTAAAATAAAAATTTGGTTCAGTTCTATGCATAACTTCATACACTTTTTGGTGGTACAATGGCGACAGAGAGACGGACAGACGGACACACGGACAGACAGACATTTTCTATAAACATGTTTTTTGGGATCTCTGACCCCGAAAACGTGTAAATCTGTCGAAAACCGGAAGTCGAAAAAATTTCGATTACAATACTTTCTTCTATTGAAGATAGAAGAACGTAATAAATCGAACTCATCTTAAAGTGTAAAGAATTAATTTCGAAATATTATAAATAAAGAAAGAAAAAACATACATTTTTTATTCCATGAAACACGCAAATGTTGACATATTTCTAATTTACATATTTTAAAATTAAATTTGTAAAAAATTTATATATAGCTAGATAAAATACATAGAATAAAAAATTAATATGCTTTTAAATATTCTTTTGAATTTTTTTTTAAGAACCAATATTTGTCTTACACAAGTTTAACCGTTATCAAACCGTTATCTTCAATGTTTATTTTAAAATGTCAGACTTTTACATGCTCTCTTGGTAAATTTAATTAAAAAAATAATATCACATAACGGAAAACAATTGAAAAAACAATTTTCTAAGATCTTAATTTCCTTTTGGGAAACAATCAAATTATTTTTTTTAAAATGCGGTGAAATTCAAGATAATATCTGTTTTATATATTGTTTATTTTTTGTTCCATTTTTTTATATCTAAATTATCCGTATAAAGCAATATTTTTATTACAATTCAAAAACGTTTGAAAAAAAATGTACAAAATTGCTTTGTCTATCTCTTCACAAATACATCTATATAAATAAGAAATTTTCCATTTTTTTTTCTTTGTAAGAGTAAAATATTTTAGAACCGACAGGAGGAAAGTGGTTTTTTTATGTAACTGGGAAAAAAAAAGTGGAAATATAAAAACTCTGTTTGAATAGCTCTAAAATATGAGATAATGTCCTGGGAAATTATGTATTGCTTTATTCTTGTTTCAGCAATTTAATTTTTTCATAGGCTTTTAAAATACATGAGTGATTTATTATTATTATTATTATTATAAGGTCTTCGCAACAACATTAAATCGGAGACCATTTTTTCTAATAGTAATAAAGAATGTGCATTAATTGTTGTCGATGTTTCTTTACGTCATATCTTTTAATTTGTGAAAATGACGAGAATTATTATTACACATTTTAAAAATCAAAATCAAAAAGTCTTTTTATGAACGTAAACGAAGTTCATATACTTAGACTTTCAACTTAAAATGTTATTAACTAAATAATGATTATAATTAAATATTAATCAATATTAAAATTTTATGAAGTTTATCAGAAAGTTATTAATGAATTATAAGCCAAAAATTTAGATAAAAAAATTAAGCATAATTCTTCATTTTTTTTATATAAATTTATAAAATTTTAATGTTCATCCTTATTTAATTGCCGAAACGTCAGTGAAGGCTTACTGTGGAGACACGAAAAGTTTTGGTTTCTGTTAGTCTGTCTGTCTGTTAGTCTGTCTGTCTGTTCCGCGATAACTGCCGCAAAAAGCATCCGATCGGCTTGAAATTCACTGGGCATGTTGATGAGGTACCCGGACTTAGCTGTATAGTTTTTGGTTAAATTTGGTTCATTCGTTCGGGAAATATGGAACATTTTATTTTGCTCTATAATGCTTTTCAATGGCAAGTTAGACGATTTTCAGATTTTCATTTGTTGAAAGAAATGGCTCATATGAAAAATGGATTTAAATGGTAAATTTTTGATGCTGAAATTTTTAAATAACATTATTAAATTATTCCAATAAATTATGTCAATATATTTGCGAGATTTTTTTAATTAGGTTTATAATATTGGGGGGAATTTTATGCATGTTTTCCAATAATATAAAGGATTTTGTTTTATCAAATTGACATAATGCATATTTCATTTTTTTTCTTTTCATTCTCTGTTGCCTAGCAACGCATTAGGTCCTAATAATATTAGTATAATTGCGTGCATAATGCTTGAGTAAAGCCAACGTCAAAACAGATGAATTAATGCATTTGTATCTTTGCATATAGAAGGATTTTAGCCCAGAAATAAAAATAGGCAATATTTCATTTATTTTATTGAAATATTTTGCTTAAAAATACAAAAGTTCATTATTTTCATAGAGAATAACGTAACATTTCCCCATAACATTTACCAATATTTCTTTAATTGTTGCCAAGAAAATCAAAACCCGGAATAATATTTTCTTTTAAACAATTTTCAATTGAAATGTTTTGTCGTGAAACAGGAAAATGAAAAATAAAATTAAGAATAGAAAAATTAATATGGCGGCATATTAAAAAAAAAAGAAAACTCTCGAGTATTTCTTAATATAACAAGATGAAAAGTTTTGAGTAAGTACGCATAGCAGGTGAATTAGACGTCATTTATCGAAAACAAAGATGCTGGAATAAAAAGATCTTGGGTAAAATAAAATTAACTATTATTCACGGAGGAAAGAGATAGATGGAGAGGCAGTATGCCGTAAAAACAGTTTGCAATACGATGTGCGTTATCGCTCAGATTTAAATGCCCTCATTCGGCCCAAACAAAACAAGCACGTGGAACAGGGACCAAATTCTTTGACTTCATCGTTTTTTTTTTTTTTTTTTTTTTTTTTTTTTTTTTTTTTTTTAAAGCACGTCTTTGTGCTGTGCCGAATGTAGCGGATTTTAAGGTTACATTTTTGGCGTTACTTCAAGATTTATTGTCTGTGTACGGTTAACATGAATATTTTATTTTAAATTTAAATTTTATTAATTTAAAAAAAAAAAAAAAATTGCTTATCCTTATAAATCACAGCGTAAAAAAATAAATCTAAGATATACTATAACCATCCGCACAATCAATAAAAAATTACGAATGTAAATTTAAATAGACTACGGAGGGTTCAGGGGGGCAGAGCCCCCCTGAAGAAATGCAATTTTTGATTTAAAAAGTTACCAGAATAAGGAGCTCATCAGAATTTCAGAACATCAATGTACAACCACTTGTTTAACACTTTTAATTTCTGAAACTTTACGAAGTATCTTGTATGCTCATAAATATTTATGTAATTTGAAAACTTTAAAAAGCGATTTGTAGGAAGTTGAATATTATGGAATGAGTGTTAAAAAACAATGACTTGCAAAGATGACGTTGAGGCTCCTGATCTGCAGATTTACTAGTTGTAATCTTTATTTGACAATTTGAGTTGAAATTTTACGCTATAATGTAACTATGTTTATCTTGTTAAAAACATTTTGGGTTGTACATTACGAATATGTAATATCTTTTTCGCCACAATCTTAACCCATTAACACGTTCACGCCGTCGCGGTGGGTCACACTCGACTGTCTCAGAGTTGTCAAGTCTCCGGTTTTTTGCGCACCACTACTTTTTTACAGAAAATGTAGTTCCTTTAAATCGACCAATTGTTCTAATTAAATAAAACAACATTTTCTGTATTAAAATACTGGTATTCAAAAAGCCGGAGACTTGACAGCTCTGAGACAGTCGAGTGTGACCCACCGCGCCGGCGTGAACGTGTTAAGGACTAGCATTATTATACGATTACAGCATAGCTGTCAACCCTTTTGCTGTTTTCATGCCAGTAATTTAAAAGAAAAATTTTCTCTTTCTTTAATGACAGAAACTCTGCGATAAAATATGATAAATATTGCTTTTCTGAAAAATTGATACGAAATGAATTTTTCGTATTTTAACACTTAAATGCCGGGTGTTGGTGTTGCTTTTCGGCAACATACCTAATTTAGGCTCTAAAATACTATTAGAATAATATTGAAGCTATAATGCCTAATGTTGCCAATAAAATACATTCTGAAAATATTATTATATCGATTTTCAACATGTAGATGGCAACGCTTGTGCTGTTTAAGAATAAAAATAGATTTATTTTTTCAATTGTTGATACTTGTCCTTTTTGTGTTGTTTGGAAGCTTACAAAATACCCTATTTTGTTCTGCAGTGAGCAAGTAAAATTTATTTCTTATTATAGTTCCTAAAATTCTTGTGTGTTTAATATTATAGAATTTTATCAAGGAAAATTATTTTGTAAATTAAAGACCAGTATTGACGATTAGTAACAAACTGTTTTTTTTTTTTTTTTTGCCGTAAACCATACTTAAAACAAAATATGATTTTTTAAGTATTTTTCCCATGATTTATTTAAAAAATGAAAGCCGAAAAATATTATTACAATGATTTTTTTAAAAATCAGGCATTTAAAGGTTAAAGAGAAAAAATAATTCCGTTTTTAATGGGTTAAATCAAAAGTTATTAGACAACGAAAACTAAACGATATTTTACAGGCACTCCACCCTCCATTTATCTTTTTAATCAAGAGTTTAATAGTACAATTAAGGCGACAAGTACCATTCAGAAATACTCCTAATCAAAATCAAAATTAAACCTTATTTCTCACCACCCTGCAAAAGAAGATAAAATGTTTTCAGTAAGAAAAGTCTTCATGATAACAAAGAAAAAGAACTAATATTTTTAAATTAGCTTAATTTTGTCTGTCTACCAGAACCATGCAATTCCCCTAATATGTTAATCATGCAAATGCATTTATTTTGTCTCAAATTTTTTTTTTTAAATGTTGATAATACTAATTTGATATAAGTACTTAACAGTCTAAATTATCTTAATCTGTCTATCTACAGACATGCTCTGTCTACAATCAACAGTAATGATTTGAATAAAAAATCACTTCTTTTGCAGAATAAAACATCAATTATTAATGAAATTTCAATTGTAATATCGGACAATTTAAAGTTTTCTTCTTAATTCATTATTAGTATCCACTTTTTCAAATAACAAAAAAATTATGTATTCCACTATATAATTTGGTATTTACATTCTAACTTCTATTCAATTTTTGGCAGAACCTGCTGAACAAAGATTATTATTTTAATCTTTTTTGGAACGCGCAATGATGTTTCTACTCATTTTGAAGACAATTAAATAAAAGGAAAAGCGCTGACGACACGTAGCTTCTAAACACGCAAAGTGTTTAAAGTTCTAATTGAAATTCTTTTTGGCAGACCATGTAATATATACGTAGCAACAATTAATTTTAAATCAAAAGTCACTTATTTTGTGTATTAATAACTACGTCTGTAGATAAATTTTCGATATTAATAAAAGAAGCAGGTGTTTCTAAAACTAGGAAGATACAGGGTGAGTCATATACACCTAAATATTGCAAAAGCGATTACTATTTTCTTTTTTGTTTTTAGGTAGGTGAGCCGATTGAAAAAAGATGCCACTAATGAAGGAAGAACGGTTTGGCATTATTCAGTAGGGTGGAAATGGTATCTCCCGTCATGTAACGCGTTCCTTCAGTGAAACGCACAGAAAGTATACAACCATGACAAAATTTATCAAGAGATTCAAAAGGAAAGCAGATCTGGAAAACCAAAGACAGCAACAGTTTAAGATTCATCAGAACACGTAGGAAAACATGCACAATACCCTCTTTTGAGCGCTAAGAATACCGAAAAACGTTCTTGAAGGTGGCACAGGACCTTTCAGTTTGCCGAAACGATCAAAAACATCGCCTTTTTCAAACTACCAAAACACAAATGATGTGCAAGTAAGATCTTTTTTTCCCCTTTCTGCCTAAAGTATATACTATTAACTATATTATACACCAAAATAAATTCTGTATATACAAAATTCATATTAAATTTAAATTTAAAAATTCATCTTACTAATGCGTGAATTAAAATCATTAAGTGATGCGCGCATTATGTAACTGTAAATTATGAATATAGAAAACAATTTTCGAACAAAATAGAATCATAACATAGCTACTTTTAAATTAAAACCGAAATATGTGTTAAAAGTTTTGTTCAAAATTTAATTTTAGCATAAAGACTATTAAGAGACGCATATTTGGTTAATTGTTTAAAGGTTTAGCTTATATATTTTGAAAGTAACAGTGCGCGGTAACTGCAAGCTGACTAATCTGAGAAAACGAGTTTTAAAGTTTCAGTATCAATGTAACTTCAATTGTACTCATCGTCAATAAGTTATTATATCTCAAGAAATAATTCAGATTTTTGAATGGTGTTTTTTGCATATTGTTGAGAAATTTTAAGAGATTCATACTAAAATAAAAACCGCAAATTTATTTTTAGAAAATTTAAAGCTCTTGTACCCTATTAACCTTTTCATGGGCAAGCTACTATCAGAAGTTAGGAATAGATTAACTTTTGATTAAACTATTCAAAAAATGCTGAAATGAGCGATAGACACCAGAAATTACAATTAGATTTATTTCAAAATAAGCAAAAGTGTTTGTTCGCGTACTCAATAAAACGAAAAATTTCATTCTAATATTCTGGTGGCAGCGTGACATATAAGAATTAAAATTAAGTGGTCCAAAAATGAACCACCACCCTTGAAGGGGTTAAGTATTTAATGTTTTAATGCACGTTTTTATTCTTGCATGCAGAGCTAAGTGGTATGATTTCATGTTTTAGTAAATTCATGCAAATTTTCTTTTGCCTCTCCTGTGGAATTTATTTTTGTCGAGATGTGTCACTTTTCTTGCTGGTGGACGATATTATTTTTCAACTAGTATGCACAGTCTCGCAGAGTGAATGTACTTTAGTGGTGCACTATTATTTATCACGCCATTATTGTCCAATGATGCGCTTCTGATAAAAAAAAAATCTATATCTGTTTATTCATTTATAACGAGCTTTAATTATGTTTTTACATTGTTAACATGCGCACTGATTTAAAAATGCAATATATTGGCAAAAGAAATCGATCTATATATCTCACTAGCTAAAGTACAGGGCGCTGCCCGGAATTTTAAGAATGTTTTGAAAAATTAATTTCAAAATTAAGCATACAGTATAAAATAAACAATAAAAGAAAGCAGTAAAGACATCATTATTTAAGTTCTCTAGTAAGAATGAGCTCTATGGACCTTCTCTGTGTAAATTCTAATTTACATGTATACACACACGTATATAGGGGAGACCGGGGCAAGATGACGAATGCCTTAATTTTTCCGTTTTCCACTAGGTGGCAGCACCAACCGGACACTACTGGCTCTCCTATCATCCGTTCGTTAAATAATACTATAGAGACGCTGAAATCGCCATTTTTGTGCTAGTTGTGAATCTTTGATTGTTTCCCGCTGCCACGTTATAACTTTTATGCATGTGTAAATAAGCTCTGCTACAGATACAGGTAAGATATATCGTTTCTCTTTAATACTTATGAGTAGCTTAGTTCAAATACTACCTATTACCATGAATAAATGTCAATTGATCGCCTTCCTTCATGGCAATGAAAACGAATATTTTTAAACAGGCAGTCCGGGACATGATGACGACCCTCCAGAAGAACCAGAACTTATGACAAATGGTGATTCTAATACACCAAAGAAGCCTGTTATTGTTTTTGATTTCAAACCATTGCCTAAGGGAATACAATGTGAGAAAAAAAGAAAAAGGAAAACACTGAGCTCAAGCATTCTTACAAGCACACCCATCGAATAAATGTTAGAACAAAGGGAAAAGCAGAAGGACGAACAGGAACGTTTTAAAAAACAGAGAATAGAAGCTCGTGAAGCTAAAAAATGAGTAAAAAAACTCAAACGAAGTTCCTGTAAGCCTAAGTCTATTAAATCCAGGCAAAACAGTCCAGTTGCATCAATTTCAAAGGATGATGTTTTCAGATGTCCTGCTTGTGACGAGGAATACTGTGACCCACCAACAGAAGAATGGATCCAGTGCTGTAAATGCCAAGAGTGGTGGCATGAGGAATGTTTCAATTATGAAAATGGCATTTTTATTTGTGACTATGGTTAGCTGCACAACTAAACTCTTCAACATTAAATTATAATGCATTATGCTTACACTAGATTAATTTTCACACAATTATTCTAATTGGTAAACAAATCATATTAGATGTAAATTTCCAACTGGGCGAAAAATGTCCGGACCAGGATTCGAACCCGGGACCCCTGGCTAAAGCCGCCAGTGCTCTGCCATCTGAGCTATCCCGGACGATTCTGGTCGAACTTTTTCACCCAGCTCACCTTGAAGATTACAGCATCTGGTCTGAAACCTGGTTCAGCTCAACAGAATAAATCTCAGGTAATGGAACTCCAGAAATCGCTGGATACGAAATTACACTAGATTAATTTTCACACAATTATTCTAATTGGTAAACAAATCATATTAGATGTAAATTTCCAACTGGGCGAAAAATGTCCGGACCAGGATTCGAACCCGGGACCCCTGGCTGAAGCCGCCAGTGCTCTGCCATCTGAGCTATCCCGGACGATTCTGGTCGAACTTTTTCACCCAGTTAACCTTGAAGATTACAGCATCTGGTCTGAAACCTGGTTCAGCTCAACAGAATAAATCTCAGGTAATGGAACTCCAGAAATCGCTGGATACGAAATTACACTAGATTAATTTTCACACAATTATTCTAATTGGTAAACAAATCATATTAGATGTAAATTTCCAACTGGGTGAAAAATGTCCGGACCAGGATTCGAACTCGGGACCCCTGGCTGAAGCCGCCAGTGCTCTGCCATCTGAGCTATCCCGGACGATTCTGGTCGAACTTTTTCACCCAGCTAACCTTGAAGATTACAGCATCTGGTCTGAAACCTGGTTCAGCTCAACAGAATAAATCTCAGGTAATGGAACTCCAGAAATCGCTGGATACGAAATTACACTAGATTAATTTTCACACAATTATTCTAATTGGTAAACAAATCATATTAGATGTAAATTTCCAACTGGGCGAAAAATGTCCGGACCAGGATTCGAACCCGGGACCCCTGGCTGAAGCCGCCAGTGCTCTGCCATCTGAGCTATCCCGGACGATTCTGGTCGAACTTTTTCACCCAGCTAACCTTGAAGATTACAGCATCTGGTCTGAAACCTGGTTCAGCTCAACAGAATAAATCTCAGGTAATGGAACTCCAGAAATCGCTGGATACGAAATTACACTAGATTAATTTTCACACAATTATTCTAATTGGTAAACAAATCATATTAGATGTAAATTTCCAACTGGGCGAAAAATGTCCGGACCAGGATTCGAACCCGGGACCCCTGGCTGAAGCCGCCAGTGCTCTGCCATCTGAGCTATCCCGGACGATTCTGGTCGAACTTTTTCACCCAGCTAACCTTGAAGATTACAGCATCTGGTCTGAAACCTGGTTCAGCTCAACAGAATAAATCTCAGGTAATGGAACTCCAGAAATCGCTGGATACGAAATTACACTAGATTAATTTTCACACAATTATTCTAATTGGTAAACAAATCATATTAGATGTAAATTTCCAACTGGGCGAAAAATGTCCGGACCAGGATTCGAACCCGGGACCCCTGGTTGAAGCCGCCAGTGCTCTGCCATCTGAGCTATCCCGGACGATTCTGGTCGAACTTTTTCACCCAGTAATGAAAAGCTGGGTGAAAAAGTTCGACCAGAATCGTCCGGGATAGCTCAGATGGCAGAGCACTGGCGGCTTCAGCCAGGGGTCCCGGGTTCGAATCCTGGTCCGGACATTTTTCGCCCAGTTGGAAATTTACATCTAATATGCATTATGCTTAGTTTGATACTTTGTAAGATGTAAAAACACAGTTATCATTTGTTAAACTATGTAACATATTCAAAAGATAAAATATGTTCAACCTTTTCCAGTGTTGTCATCTTGACACAAGGCCAAAGTCATCTTGCCCCAGTACTGAGACAAGATGACGATTTATTTATGTTATAAAAAAAAATAAAATTATGCTTTTTTTTTGAAAAATTAAATGTTAATATATTTAATTCTACAAAGGAATACTCTAACAGTTCATGTAAAATTAATTTTACTATACTTAAACATAAATTAATAAACAACAAAAAATTTTAACATAGTCATCTTGCCCCGGTCTCCCCTATATGGAATAGATTTAAAAGTGCAGTAAAGAAATTCAAAGAACCCCAAAATGTTAAAATATACCACAATTTCCATAATTGGGTTTTCATCATGTTTCAATACACTTTTTCAATCTCAAATGGCGTTATATATTTACCTGCTGAGGTCCATTATATTTACAACATGACGTAACATTCATTTTTTTTAAAAACTAGGTGGACTTAGCCCCCCTGCTCGCTCGCGCTCACCAACCCCCCGCGTAATCGCATCGCGATTCCGTTGGGTATCGCGAGGTAATCCCTATTTTCTAGCAAACCCCAGACGAAATTGTTTCGTGTTTCCATTCTGGATCGCATCGCGGTCCCTTATTTTCTATGCATTAAATTTTTAGATTCCGCTTGGTAAAAACGCGCTCCTCCCCAACTCCTGACAATTTTATTTCCTTATTTCCAAACATATAATCATTAGAGCTTACAGAGTTTCATGATTATAGGAATTATTAAATATAAAATCATTAAAAAATGTTATTTGAATAATTACAAATTAAATAAATTTATAATTAAATAAAATTACAAATTAATAGAAAATTTAAAATTAAAATTATTGTAAATTAAAAAAATATGATAAATATAAAAGTAACAAAATTATTAAAGTTATTTGGATTTGCAATCATAGATAGAATCATGATGAATTAAAGAGTTTCACGATATTTTTTATAAAATTATTAAAATACGTTTTTTATGAAAATTGTATCATATTTTTAATGAAATAAAGTTTGTGAAAATTCAATTATTTACATTAAATTGTGAAAATATTTTCAAGTGTTAAGAAGTCAAATACACAATTTATTCTTATTATGTGAAATCATTTACGCAAACAATACTTACGCATTTTAAAAGAATTATATTATATTTTTTTTTTTTTTTGTAAAATGGCAACAAAAGAATTTTAAACAAATAAAATTAATTGTTAATTTCGTTATATCATGAATAAAAAATTCCGAGGAAATTCTTAGCCATAACGTCATTGCTTAATCAAGATGCAAAAATAATATAAAAAAAATATTGTTACTTTCAAATACTTATTTTATTAAATAATGCATCGTGAATCCGAGCAAAGCATGGCTTTTGCTAGTTTATTTCATATTAATTTTTAAAAAACCGCAATTGAAGAAACGGGTTATTCCGTGCGATTTAAAAAATTAAGCAGAAAACATATAAACGTAAACAGAAAAAAACAATATTTCAAAAAATACATTTTACAAATGCCATTTTCTCTGAGTTTTTAAATGTGATATATTTAATAAAATTCTTTCATAAAAGCTCTTGAGGAAAAATATTTTTTTAAATATTTAATATGATAAGCGTTAAAGTCATATGAAATTTAAAATGTATATTACTGTGGGAAATAATTTTTTACACTTCGAAGGATTATTCTTATTTCAATAAGAGTATGTGATTTCATTGTAAATTACATGTAGCAAGTTACTAAAGCAAACAATGAAGCTACTGTAATTATTGTCAAACATATTTCAATTACGCTAATAAGAGTGTATTATAAAATATAAATTTGTGTATCTAATTAAAATTTTTGCATTACTATTCAATACTTTAAGCTATATTATGAAATATATGTTTTATAATAGATACTTGTATCAGTAGAACATTGAAAGGATACAATTATTTGAAGTTCTAATAATGTCTTGAAAAGAAAAAAATTACTTCCATAAATAGGATTACCAATAAAGGTATAAAGGTTTTTATGAATAATAGCAAATTTGATACAACTAGAAAATGTTTAACAATATTAAGTATCAACTTTTATTGCACTTGTAATAAAATATAATAAAATTATATTTCAAATCCTTATATGAATTATACTTTAGTGATTGTGTTTAGTGCAATAGAAGTGTTTATATACACCTGGTTTTAATTATATGTTTGAAATTCGAAAATTTTAAATTTATAAAATTAATATTTTAAATCTATATTCTAAAACAAAATTAACGCTGAAATCAGAAGGACGATGGAGCTACCTGACCAAAAGCTTTAGATTTTACTGAAATTATTTTAACTTCTAAACATCATACAAACGATATTTTTACACTACGAAATAGAAAAAAACTTCGTTTCATATACAATTTGTTTGAAAGCTGTCTCTATATTTTCTGATTTTATATGATTTTAAGAATTTTTTTCAAGCATGTTTTATTTAATCAGCGTAGATATGCGTAGCATTTGCGGTAGATTAACCCGATTGCTCTTTTTTCTATGTAAATAATTCATAATTTACGTGTTTCCGTGTAATATTTATAACTAAATTGTTAAACGAAATAAAAACTTCACAAAAAAATAAATAAATAAATTAGAAGACATGAATTCTGCTTTTTCAGGATTTAGTGTCGCCCCATACGAAAAAAGAAATATATGTATACAATCATAGATAGTACAAAAAATATTTCAATTTTAAGACTTAAAACACACGCTTTTATTTTAGGGGAGACCGGGTCAAGTTTTCCAACTTTTTAAAATTTTATTTTTGTATTTTTTATTTTTATCTATTTTGATATCTGTAGGATATCATTATATCCCCTAGACCTTTCTGTACAAACTTTCACAATTGTTATTCAAAAAACTAAATATGCTTTTCGCAAAAAAATGTTTAAGTCTAATGATGTTGCGTTGAAAAATGTGCCCCGTATGCGGGGCAAGTTTTCCAGCTTTCTAAAAATGGTCAGGGGCAAGTTTTCCAACTATACTTTAAATGGTGGTAATAAATTTTGCTTGTTAATTAATAAGTATTTTTTATTGTGAACTAAATGCACAGTAACATAACAGTAACATAAAAAACAGTTTTAATTCATTTCACATTTCAAGACGAAGGTCCAAACAGCTGGATTTTTTTTTCGCCGCTTTTATCTGATTCCTTTTGCAGTTTCCCTTTTTTTAGATGAATCTTTTTTTCCCATTTTCAGTTGGTATTTAACAGAAGAATCAGTCAGTACAATACTTCCTATTTTTCTTTCGACGCCGTGTTTGCCTCCTTAGTGCAGACATCGCAAAAGTCCTAACTTCTGGTGTAGGCAAAGTTTGTTTGGATGTAGAAGGAATGCCGTTTTCATAAGCAATAGGGAAAGTTTGAGTAGAACTTAAGGAACAGCTTCTTTGGCAGTGCTAGCCTGCGTTGGTGTAGAAGGATTTGATGCTTTTGGAGTTTGTTTTTTTTTTGAGGGGGGGGGGGGATGAGGACAATAGATTATTGAGGAAAGCTTGAAATCTTTTCAGGATTGTTGGTGCTTTCAAGATTTGGTGCGGCAGGAGCTGTCCTGTCAGAAAAGTAGGATGGCATAAAAGCAGAGTCTGTAAATATTTCAGGATTCAGTGGGAAAATTCTCTAACCTTTAAAACCCGCCATAATATTGACTGTGGGTAAACGCCAGAGGAGTAGCTCTAAGCACGGTTAATTTGCTTTTTGAGGGGTCCATAAACACTGCGATCTCAGTGTTGTAGCTTATGACTATAAAGCCATGTTTAACATAAAATGGATTCATTAAATGAACCCATTTTAGAAAAAAATTACATTTTATTATATATATATATTTTTTTTTACCTTGTTTTTATATTGATAGTTTTACTAAAATGACTAAATGATCAAACGGGTTCGTAGTGTATATGGTTATTTGGCCGATTTTACTACGCAATAAATACATTTTTGATACAATAAGACTGGCTGATTTTGGAGGGGGGACGTTTTCCAACAAGAACCATGTTGGAAAACTTGCCCCGTATGCTGTTGGAAAACCTGCCCCGTCGCCATATGTGAACTTTTACACTACCTGGATGAATAGCGGTGAAAGTTATTTGCGAAACAAACGCATAGTTACCTGAAGAAATAAATCCTTTTTTAGAGCATGCAATTTCAAAACAGTAAGTTTAACGCTAGTACGTTTATTTTACGTTTTAATAAAGACCTGAAATTTTACTCCCCGTTGAAAAAATGAAAAAAAAAAAAAAACAGCTCTCCTGACGAAGTGACATCAGCTACTAAACTATAACTTTTGTAGATGGTGTGTAAGATGTTGCCACTTCAGCCAGTTCACTCGCTAGCGTCACCTAGCGACTCATTTAAAAACTAAAGCGAGTTGGAAAACTTGCCCCTATGGAAAATGTGCCCCGTTCTCCCCTATAAAAAATGACGTCATCTAATGATTCATATTTTTCCATTTGTTCAGATACTTAAATATGTTTTAGAATAAAAATCATACATTTATATATTTTTTTTCAAAATAGCACGCATTTTAATTACATTTTTTCAGTTGTTATGGGAAACTGGAAACAAAAATATATCATAATCTACTAATTTCAAACTAATTTTCCTTTACTTTCTACAGAAATGGAGTACTTCAGTTGCCAAAATTAAAGAAATGGCGCTAAAAACTACAAAAAAATTATATCTGAAAAATAGATTGAGAAGCAGTTTTCAAACAAATTGCATTTAAAAGTACCTTTTTCCTTATACGACGGTACAAAAGTTGTAAACGTGCGATGCTTAGAAGTTAAAACAATTGTAGTAGATATTAACACATACAATGATACATCTGCTTTGTTTTACGATTGGCTTATGTAACGGAACGCTATTTTTTTACCGATGTCTCTTTAATACCTGGACTTATAAAAAAGCATAAAGAAAATAAAAAAATATAACTATATAAAATCGTGTATAAATAAATAAATAAAACTAATAAATAAAAGACAAATTTACAGATATGCAATCGAAATTCATGTTTAAACACTGAAATAATGGAAATCACATATATTTCCATTTATGTCTCGGTAGAGCTGGCCTAAAACTGTGTAAACAATCTTTCTTTAAAACTACATATGATGTAATACGCATGCATTCTTTAATTTGTGGGCGATGAACATAAAACACGACCTATATCAAATGATCATGCCTCATTAACATAATTTCGGGTACAAAATAAAAATATTGAAATATACAGTGGTGACCAAAATTGTGGTCACTTTTAGGTAGATTTCATTACAAAAGTTAAAAGCTACTTATTGCAGATATATATATATATATATATATATATATATATATATATATATATATATAATAAATTTGAAATCACAAATCTACCCAGTTCGTTGGCCAGCATCATCCGCCATCTTGTTTAAAAATGGCGGCCATTTGAATTTTGTGGACACGATAGGAAATGTTCAGGTTTCCTAACTTTCTTTTTAAAATGACCTATATTTTTAACTTACACTGTGTGACTCCTTAAAATATATTTAATGTTTCTAACATTCTGTTTAAAATGATACATAAGAGTTTGCAATTTGTGAAACGTATCATTTTCTATAAGTATACAATGTCAGAAAACATAAAAAATTTAAAAAATTCAAATGGCCGCAATTTTTAAAGAAAATGGATGATGAAGCTGGCCAAAGAACTCGGTGGAGACATTAGTGTGTACTATGCACATAAAAAATTTCATCCAAATCGGATCAAAAATTTTAGAGTTACAGCATTACAAAATTCAGATATATATGTAAATATTATATATATATAAGTCAACATTTCAACGGAGGGTGGTTTTGGATCTGGGGATCATGATGTGTGAAAATATTGCAAAATTTCCCAAAGAGTTTTCCTTCGGAAAGCAGCAATAATTAGCTTTTTACTTTTTGTAGTGAAAGCTACCTAAAGTTGGCCACCACTGTATTTCGGATACATTTATTGTAATTTAGGAAATATTTTAAATATGACATTGAAGAGCTATAATAAAGTCGAAGCCGCCCGATCGTCGACATATTAGACGATCCTCTCTCCCGATTTCCGCAGGTCGTCTCTAAAAGAGCTATTACATAGGAAAACTTAAGGCCACGAAAATTGCCTGCTGCTTGTCACTTTTCCAATAATTTCATTAGTTGTTTGGCAAAACGCTTTTCCCTCCTGAATTTTCCAACTATTTTATTGGCAGTTCCGGTGACATTTCTCTGCACTTAATCTTGAGGGCCATCTCTATCGTCAAAATTGCCCCGACAATAAAAAATTGTTTTCTTTTAGAGCATTTTTTTAAAGCCATAGGTTAAGAATGAGTCGCCCGATATTAGAGGCAAATTTGAAACCTTTAATTTGCTATCAGATTCACCTACTTTTCGAGCAATTTTTGAGCCAACTCTTGATTTCCTCCAACTTTTTGCGAAAGATTGTCTCAACACCCAGTGTGATAGTGAACAGCAATATCCCCAAATTTTTAACCACAGCTATAAAAAAGTCTGTGCTAGCCGCGACTCCCCCCCCCCCCCTCCAAATTTCAACCTTTCTACCAATCAGAGATAAGCGATTTATACGAACAGGCGATAAATATTAACGGCTGATACTAGCAGTACTTTTTTTCTTCCAATTTTAGCAACGACAATTGTAACCCTTTTCTCCCTTTGAATGCGAAAAAGTTGGGGTTAAAATCGGCTGAAAAGTTGATTGTTCAAAAAGTTGGTGATTCTGATAGCAGCTTTAAAGTACTTTTAGGTACTTAAAACTTAAAAGTACTTTGCAACTTTTCGAATTTAACTTTTAAATCTTTCCGGTATTACCTTCAGGGATCGGGTCTACTTCTATCGTAGGGTCAGTATTGAAAAAGATGGGATGCAGCCACCTTTCCCGATGAGTAGTGGTTGTATATTAATAGCTTTATACTTTCTGAAAATAAATGGTACGGTTGTTGCTGAATCGTGAATGTCGCACAGCAGAAGAAAGTTTGCAACAACACTGTAAAAAAATTTGCAGCAAACTGTCCAGTTATTCGACCGTTTTTATTGAACACAGTTACATAATCTAATTTAACTATATACTGACCATATTATTTCACATATTAAGGTCCCTATAAAGTAAAATTATGGTTATGGAACTGTTTTCTTTAAAAACGGTCGAATGACGGAACAGCTTGTTGATCATTTTCAACAGGGTATGCAGAATCCAAATATTGAAATTTTCTGGGAAGAATGCACATGATATTATATTTTAAAAAGTATTTGGGCAGATGAGTAATGTGGCAGATGAGTATATAAATAATGAATTATATTTTTGATATAGAAATATTTTATGAAAATACTATTGCCATTCAACTCTTCGTTTATGATGTCCTCTTTTTAGGGTTCCTTACTTAAAAAGTAAAAACGGGACCATTATAAGATCACTACTGTGTCTGTCTGTCCGTCTGTCACAATAATTTTACTCGTGAACTATTGAACATGTAAAGTTCAATTTGGGGGAAGTAATAAAGACTATTAACACACATACGTACATATTATTAGACATTCACAAATAC
Organism: Maratus speciosus; assembly: GCA_963932465.1. Taxonomy (NCBI): domain Eukaryota; kingdom Metazoa; phylum Arthropoda; class Arachnida; order Araneae; family Salticidae; genus Maratus; species Maratus speciosus. The sequence continues at coordinate 316,238,075 of OZ010794.1, forward strand.
ATTTAGGGAAAATGTACAGGGGCTAAATATGTTACATGAAAAACAACATATTATCTTCGTGTGTCGTGTGGAGTATCAAACGAAATATTTCGTAACCTTGAACTCAAAAATACATTATTTTCAATTTTAGATATTATATTTTCAGAGATATTGTCGAAAATGTAGTGCAAAAATATGTTCCGCCACTTGTATTTCCAAATCTACTGAAACTAAAATTATGAAAAAATTAGAGGTATTAGACGTTACTCTAAACCTTGCAGGAAAATTATAGCGATGACGCTAGGTCACATAGTGTTTGAGAAAAGCACATTTTCCGTTACACACAAATTTCGATTTGCGGACATTCAGAAAAAGTGTCGAGGGGCGCTGGAGGTACCTATGGTAGCAGAAGTATAAAGGCATTGTTGATAATGATTTAAAAAAAAACCATCCGTAATTAGCCGGGATATTAACTCTTAACAACACGGATGGTTTGTGCATACATAATGACAGGGGAGGCGTACTCTATGTAACGTCGGCTTTTAAAGCCTAGATAACTTTTAATGGTATATTTGTGTAAAGCAATGTCCAGGAGGATAAAAGGAATAAAAATCAAATTGTTAAAAGCAGACAAGTTTAATTAGAATTATTCTCGTAAATACTTTGGCCTTCGGGACTAGTTTGCACTGAGTGGAACTCCCAATACGCCTCCCGTGTCTTTAAAATTTAATTAAAACACTATATGGAAAAGCGCAGCAAGGAGCAAGGCGGCGTTCCAACTTTGCGACCTCCTTTCGAAGCGCGCTTAGCACAATTCCAAGTTTAAACTTTGAACAGAGGTTTTGTTTTAGCTGCACTGTAAAAAGAAAAAAAATATTACTACGCTGAATTTAGTTTTTTGAAATGTATAATGAAGTTTAAATATGCACTACTTTTATTGTCAGTACCGAATTAAGTTCATCATAAACAGATTAAATAAAATTAAAAAAAGAGTTATACAGGATAGCAATATTTGATATTATTTATTCTTCATGTCTCTCGGAGCTTTTACGGTATACCCATTCAGATTTTTCTTGTATATACGACTATAAACAACCATTCGTTGTATAGTTTTTTTTTTTTTTTTTTTTTTTTTACAAAGTCTTATTATTATTTTGTCAACGATTTTTTTTTTTAATAATACAGTTAATAATTCAGATATTTATTGTACGGAACCCTCTGAGCGTGAGTAATACTCGCAAGTGACGTTTATTTAAATGAGGTTTTTAAATATTTTAACATAATATGAAGGCATTGTTCCAGTTGTTATTTCGGACTATTTTAACCAATTTCCAATTAGATTGCCTTTAACGAAGGTATTTTGTTTTATTATTATTTTTATTTTTGCCAATAAATAAGCATTTATAAATTACCGCTGATAGGTCAGTTTTGTTTTCGTTTTGTATATCTTGTAAACACAAATTCCTTCGCAAAAGTTTATGCACTTTTGGATTACCCTTGTGTATTATTTATATTTATAATATAGACATTCTTTTCAGAGGGCTTCTGGCAAACTTCCAAATTCAGGATTATTTCGATTTCATTAAACGTAGGTTGATTTATTTAAGCCATATTTTTCTTTTAATCTTTCACATAAGTGAGAAACTTCTTTTTCACCTATTCAATTTCATTTGAGAAAGTGTAAGAGCAAAATTTATTGTTTTGTTTGAAATAAATTTAACGTAGTACTTGTATTTGTTCAGATACATTTTATTTGCAGTTTAGTCATTGTTCTTTCGAATTTCTCTATAGAGATTTGTATATAAATGCGTACTTCATGAATTTTTAAGACATGATAATATGTTACATTCCCATAAATAACCAAGGAAAAATAATTGGAATACTGTATAGAATGGAATAGCCGTTTGTTATCCGATCCCGAAATGTGAGAGAAATAAAAGAAAACGTTACTCAATAAAACTGGTGGAGAATACTACCAAATTTATGGCGTAAATTAACTGATATAACTGGTGTAATTTAAATTGGTGTAACTGGTGTAATATTATACCATAATATTGCGAAAATATCAGCATCAACATTGATATGGTGTAACGTAACACCAGTTATATAAGTTAAATTTCCCGAATAAAACCCCATAAAATTGTGGCAGCGATGCTGCCACGAATTTTATGGGGTAACATTACACCAAATTTAACACAGTGCAGTAAATAGAAATTTGGAAGAAACAGATACCATCACAATTTAAATTATTAGTCAATAAGTTAAATACATACATAAGTACGAAGAATAAATAAAAAAGATTTATATATATATATATATTTTAACCATTTGGAAAAATGGTTATTGTTCTCTGTCAGGGTAGGAAATCAAAAGCATATCTGAAGGTTTTCATTGGTTTAATCCGCGTTTTATTCGATTTGTGATTGGTCTATACAGTAATCTGTATTTCCCTTTACTGCCAACAACGATGGATACCTTCTGTTGCCACTATGACAAAAAAGTAATAAAAACTACAAAAAAAAATTAATAACTCAGAAACAAATTGAGATACAGCTTTCAAACAAATTGCATTTAAAAGTACATTTTTTTCTCTATCCGACGGTGTAAAAAGTAATATTGTCAGATGTTTAGAAGTTTAAGAATGAAATTTCATTTAAAATGTGTCATTAGATTTCTTGGAAATCTGACGATGGAAAAGCCTTTTCCCGAACAGCCAATGAAATGCTTGGATAATACGTACAATTCGCAGGCGATTTTTGGGCTTGCAATTTTTACGTGTCATAACACTATTAATGTTTAATTCATGGCGTACGTAATGTATGATCAACTCCGTACGATTTTTTATGTCTTAAATTTTAGTCTTCGAAAAAATCGTTTTCCAAATGGTTGTTGTAATTTGTTAAATTGCTTTATTTATTTATTTATTTATTTATTAATTTATTTATTTATTTATTTTTTATTTTATTATTATTTTTTTTTAACACCGACTGTTTGATTTATAAAACTTTAATACGTTAAGCGCCGCTATATGATCCACTACAGCTAAATAGACTCTAGCGTATTTTTTAATTACATTACTTCCCTCAATTGATGTGTAGTTTACAATTTTAGAAAACCTGGATATGTATAGAATTTTCTATAAGTTAACGGAAATGGGAAGCTTGATGCCTAATGGCGGGTAACGGTTGTTCTTTCAGTGTATAAGATGCATGTTACGCTAAAATCGAGTATGCAAGTAGTTAGAACCCCTTGAAACGAGTATTCTACATTATTTATATAATTAAGCATACATTTGTAAAACATAATTTTAATTTGACAAAAATAGGTACATTACACACAAAATGGATATAATTTCTTAATAAGTTAATAAATGAAACTTATTTACATATTTTAACCCATATTTTTAAAGGGTCTACCTTACGATTATTTCTAAAAAATTTATAAGAACAGATTTTATCCTGCATTACAGTACATTTGATGAACATAGACGAGTGTGTGTGTGTTCAGGGGTTGGTTCAGATTTTAGATTTAGATTTTTTTTTCCAGCTTGTGAAATAAAATTATTCAGGCCAGCGGAACTTATAACTGTAATAATTTTTGCGCTCAGTCCTAAATAATTTGTCTGTTCAATTCAGGTTTTTTGCTTTTCATCAATGCAAAAAGAATTTTACTTATAAATTGTAACTTCGACATTTGCCCTTAAATTTATACGTGAGTTTTACGGGCTGGTACAATAGCCGTGTTTAATGTGTTGGTAAAGAAGGCCAACCACATTTTTTTTTTTTTTTTTACATTTAATTGTTTGTCTATAAGAATTCACAAATCTTATGTCAACACAGGCAGGCTGTGGTAGATCGATTTTATTTTTTTCTCCGAAATATCATCGGTTTGCTTGTATCATGGGCTCAATAAGAAGACAACTTCATTATATTTCCACTTAAGTATGATAAAACAGCGCTATAATTTTCGAGAACCGTCTTTCTTTTTTCCGAAACCTTGGTATGAGTCAATGTACAAATTTGTAGTCCATTTATTGGTATAGCTTCTTTTACACGAAATTCTCTAAATCACACTTGTTCCAATAATAAAAGAGATTTCAAAAGGTGATCCAGGTAAACTTTGAGTATGCTAGTATTTTGAACGGAATAAATTAAATCTTATAAATAAAATCGGGGATGTAAAATAAAAGAATTAAGATTTTTCTTTTGAGAAAAATTCACAATATGCCGGGTGATCCAGAAGTTTCGGGTGTTTAAAAATGTTAATAATTAGTAAACTATATACAATAGAAAGATGCGTTTTTCACAGAAATGCTTAGAAACACGTGGGTTTTGCACGTGGGTTGCTTAGCAGGACTCGAGATCATCCCGTCGCTGCACAAGCCGCCGATAGATAATAGATCTAGAGAAAATTATACAAAAATCGCTATCACAGCATCCCCTTCCGGCGGAATATTTCCAAATTGAGAGAGGACCTGCTTGCCACAGCCAAAAATATGCTCAAAATGTTTGGTTCAATTCTATGCATCACTTCATACAATTTTTCATGGTACAATGGCGACACACGGACAGACAGACATTTTGTATAAACATATTTTTGGGGATCTCTGATCCCTAAAACGTGTAAATCGGTCGAAAACTTTCAGGAATCTAATACTATCCTTGTATCCAATACTATCCTTGTATTCCTTTTCTATTTTTTTAAGATATAAAAAAGTAAAAAGCACATAGTTTATAAGCAGTAGTATTGTAGCCGTTTTCTGTTTTGAGCCCCTGTAAATGAACGATAAAGGCTATGCACATCATATTTTACAGCAAGTATGTTGCACTGAACCTCACTGATATATATCAATTTCAATATATTTCAAAGAGTTTAACATAATTAAAACACTTTGAAATGGTTTTTTCACATAGATAATAAAGTAATGGAATCCGTTTGATTGGGCCTGTAAACGAACTATAAATGATACGCACTTAATTTTCAATACAAAACATTTTGCTGTATACGACATATTAAAATTATATGTATAAATAACGCATAAATAACTAAAATATTTAAATTGCATGGATATCCGGGTATATTTATGAGAATTAGAGAACGGTCAGACAGACGGCCACATAAACAGGATCCATAAATACTTTTCAACAATGTTGGAAAGTGTTACAAATCACATTTTTAAACTTTAAAGCATAGAAATTTACATCAAATACAGTTTTATACGATGATGAGTATGAAAACTGCAAGAATTCCAGAAAATGACTCCATTTTGAATAACAGCCACCATCTTGAATTCCTACGACTTTACCCGATGCCTCTCCCTCTTATATGTATTGTATTAATGTAAAGTAGATACTCACCAATCCGTATATTCTTCTCACGATTTGCCGTTTTCTCAACTGTAGCACCAGGAATAGTAGAAAATAACGTAATGGAATTCTTTTGGGGGTCCTGTAAACAGACTATAAAAGCTATACTCTTCAAATTTTATTCGGAACATGTTATTGTAAACTTGAATAACATATATAAATTACATGACAATCCGAGTGAATTTAAGGGAGTAACGATATTTAAGCGAGCATGGCATGACAAGCAGATAGACAGACAAACAAACTGACAAACGGAATTCATAAACTCATTCAACTATGGGGGAAGGTATTAAAAACGAAATTTGTGACGTTAAAAACATTGAAATCGACATGAAACACACATTTATATGATGGATAGTAAAAAAATTCAGAAAAGGATTTGATTTTGAATAACAGCCGCCATCTTGAAATCCCTCGACTTTACGCGATGCCTCCCCATCTGAAATGCATTGTATTAATATGAAATACATACTGACCAATCGGTATATTCTTATCACGATTTGCAGTTTTCACCTTATTTTGGTCGTGTAGCACTCTGACTAGTATACAAAGTACGTGTGAAAGTTTGAACCGGTGAATACGGCTTTATGTTTAGCTTAAAATATAATTTTTACTTTGAGAAAAGTAGAGAAAAGGTTATTTGATGGTGCCAACATGACGTATTTTTTACCGATTTTTTTATTTCTTAATCATAAAGTTTATGATAGGAGATTTTATTGATAAATTCATCTTGATTACATGTTATGTCTAACTTCTTTTATAAAGGAAATTAATTATAGATAAGATAAATTATTATTTAATAAAGAATTCAGATATGTAGTGAATTTCAGAAAAACTGAAATTAATAAATAATGATGTTACAGTAAAAAAATAATAATAATATCAAAAAATATAATAATAATAATATAAAAAAAAAGCAATTTATCAAATTACAACGACCATTTGGAAAATGATTTTTTCTAAGACTAAAATTTAAGACATAAAAAATCGCACGGAGTTGATCATACATTACGTACGCCATGAATTAAACATTAATAGTGTTATTACACGTAAAAATTCCAAGCGACGAAAATCGCCTGAGACTCGTACGTATTATCCACCTGAAACTTATGTATTATCCAAGCATTTCATTGGAAAAGGCTTTTCCATATTTAGATTTCCAAGAAATCTGACGGCCAATTTTAATTGAAATTTATTTCTTAAACTTCTAAACATCCCACACTATTACTTTTTATATCGTCGTATAGAGAAAAAAATGTACTTATAAATGCAATTTGTTTAAAAGCTGTATCTCAATTTGTTTCTGAGTTATTATTATTTTTTTTTTTTTTGTAGTTTTTATTACTTTTTTGTCATAGTGGCAACACTCTGTTGTCCATCTCTGTTGAAAGTAAAGGGAAATACAGGTTACTGTATAGACCAATCAAAACACGAATAAAATGCGGAAAAACCTTCAGATATACTTTTCATTTCCCATCCTGACGAGAGCAATAACCATTTTTCCAAATGATTAAAAAAAAAAAAAAAAAAAAAAAAAAAAACGCTTTTATTTTTGTTTTTCATTCATCGTTCGTACATTTTCATTTCTTATATCATCAAACAGGAATAAAATTAACTTTTGGGTGAAAATTATTTGAAAACTGATTCTAAATTTAGCGGCTTTTTAAATAATTTTTAAGCATAGTTAGTTTTCAAATCTATTTCATCCAACTTAAAGAGTGAAGAAAAAAAAAAAAAGGGTAAATCATAGGTTCAGATTATCCGTTAGATGCGGATTTTTGATACTAAACTGAAATCTGCCAACCAAAAGACTTTCAGTTTATTCCACCCAACTATCCAGCAATAAAATTATTATAACGTTATATTGGTTTAAATAAGTTTTGCATCCGAATATGGTAGGACTTGTATTTCATTATTTTTTTAAAGGATACATCGGATATGCTACTTTATAATAGGGAAAGAACACCCGATTATGGTAACTGGACTGCCATTCCGTTTATGGAAACGGTGCACTGTAAAAAAAAAAAAAAAAAAAAAAATCTCTAAAGTTACGAAATTTTTTCTAGGAAACTGAGTTTCCTAGAACTTTTATGCTACGGGAACAACAAAAATTCTTGTAACAGATACACTTTTGCACCGTAAATCAAAAAAATCTGTCAGGTTACTAAAAATGTTTTAGGAAACTGGGATGCCTAGAACTTTTTATGTAATAAAATTTTAGTAAGATTACTAAAATTTTAGCAGATTCATTAGTAAAGCTACAGACTTCAGTAGCTTTACAAAAACTAGTTACAGATAAAATTTTAATAAGCATATAACTTTACATTTGTAGAATTACAGATTTTTTTTTTTTTTTTTTTTTTTTTTTTTTTTTTTTAACAGTGTGCGAAGAAACCACTCAAAGAAATTATCAGTATAAAGCATTTAAAATCTGTCTTATCTGCAACTTGTCCGATTATTATAAAAAAATACATATATTCCCCACTTTTAGGTAAAAATTAACTAACTTAAAGCAATGGATGCGTTTCAGAATATATGAAATTGAAACGAACAAGTATTGCGAAGGACATTTTAAAACTGTTTTTTAACTTCAAATTTCGACGAGTTCCACCTCGCAATTCTTTAAATAACAACAAAAAAAGCAACAATTTTTTTCTTAAAATTCTTCAATTACCATGATTTTTTTATCAAGTAAGATTTCAACATATTAATTCTATCCATTATATTAAATATAAAAACATACGTATATCAAAATAATCGATAACTTTTAAATTAACTTTTAACGACAAAATTTTAATTAAAACGGATTTATTAATGCAACATACTTATAAATTTCTAATCATTACGAATTGTTTTTTATTTTATTTTTTATTTCATAAATTTATTTTTAGCAATCTGTAAATAATCCGTTTTAGACATATAAAGGCGAGAATGAAGGAATAATAAATCTTTTTATCTTAATTAAATAATTTCATAAAAAGACATACGTTAGCTAATTAGTGCTAATTAGCTTTTCGAAACTAATGAAAATTTCAAGTAGTTGTGTAAGTATTTGATTTAAAAATAGCATTATTATTGATCGATTTTCTTCTTTCTCAGAGAATTCGGTATTTAAAAGAAAAATAAATAAATAAATAGTTTTGTTTGTCAAAATTAAAAGTATATTTAAATAGAAGTATTACATATGCATTTTGTTTAAAAATACCTAAAAAATTCAAAGCCGTTTGCTATCTAGTGTCTTTAAAAAACGTAATAATTGTAAATTTGAATGTACTTTTTAAATAACAAAGAATATATGTAGTGCTCAAAAAAATTAGGGAAGCAATCAAAAAGTGATGGGAGTGCAGAGTCAGCGACGCATGGACATAAAACAGAGAATGCATGTGTAAATGTGTACATGTGCGCAATACAGAAAAGAAGATGCAACAATATTTCAAGAGAACTTTATTTCTTCGAAAGGATGGATAGAACATAAAAGGGTCTTTTAACCCTAGAACTACCGGAAATTTTACTCAAGTTTTATAAAAACATTCTACACCAGAATTTTTACTTAAAACTATTTAATTTGTTTATTTAACTTATTATTGTCTGATTTATACATTTAGTTTGTTTTGAAGAAATTTCTAGTTTGAATAAATATTTTGAATGTACATGTCGGGTCCAATGGACCCGTCTGGTAGACGGAAGGTTAAGGCAACAATTTGATTACATATAAATGACAAAAAAAGAACTATTTTGTAATGATGCAAGGTATTAAATATGGCCTGTGGTCCGCTCGAATACATAAAATTGCCACACGCTTGTTTTTCATGAATTCGATGACATTATCGATCCAGACTGAATCGGGTTTCGTATGTAAACAGCTTTTGACTCCAACCACATTGCCTCCAATCTCGATGTTTAGTTGACCCCCTTCTTTGGGTCGCACAGCTTCTTGAGGTCAATGGAATACAGACTATTTGTTTACGTGCATAGAGACCACCCTGATGAAACCCATTTCCGACTGTTTGGATAGACAAACTTCGTCCTGTGCCGAAGAACAACTGTACTTGCAGCTGTTCCGTCTCGGCGAGCTGCTAACGGGATATATCGGTATTCACTTTCTGTCGTAGCACATAACAAACTTGCCCTGGTCGACGTCTAACATTCCCTGTGTTTTGGAATCGATTCCACAGCCTTACATTGACACTTCTTGCGACTCCAACAACGTCTGCTACACTACGTTGTGTTTGCGCGGATTTAACTGTCCCGATAATACGTCAAGCCATGGATTCCGGTAAATCACGTTGTTGAGACATTTTCAAATTACCTTTTCTCAAAACACAAGCTGAGAAATGGAATTTTATAAATAAGCTTGTGAAACAGACGTTTCTGCGAAATCCCGATTTCTGCACTTATCTCCTTTTTCTAGTTTTTGACGCCATAAACTAAGAATTAATAATATATATATATATATATATATATATATAATTTATTTATTTTTTGCGAACGTGTTATTCGGTTTATACAACTTATGCGTGAAAGGGCCTATTTTGTCATACCATTTATTGTCACATATATTGCACGACATGCAACATGTATATCGCACTAAATTGCCTCGAACCTGATTGTCGCGGTTATTCTACATTGTGATATATTATGGTTGCTTTGGTAGGCTGGCAAGTAAAAGTATGAAAATAGAATTTAAATCCTGCGGGCATTTCCAATCTCGTTCAATACGGAAACACAAGTCAGTTTCTGTCCTTCATCACGTCTCGTGCTTCTATCAGGGACGACATCTTTGATGTAATTTGAGTATCTATCTGTGAAGTGTGCCCTAATGTTAAAATGAAATCGTTTAGAGTTTTCCATTTAAAGAAAAACCGGAACTCACTGGATTCTGTTTAGTGATATAACAGTGTTTTGCAACTTACTTTTTTATATAGGTGTTTACAGTAGTTGCAGATTTTTAGAGTGAGGGTTTTCTTAGATTTATGCAAAATGTTAGAGCAACGATGTTTAACAGAGTTGAGTTTAAATCTAGTCAATTTCATTCTGTGTATTTATTGATATTAAATTGATCATCGTTAACTGATTTTCCCATCTTCACTGCATTGACCCTTTTTAACACTTTCCAACAAAGTTGAAAAGTGTTTATGACTTCGGTTAGTCTGGCCGTCTGGCCGCGCTCTAACTCCCGTAAATATACCCGGATTGTTCTGAAATTTTTGGATGTTAGAGATCTTTACCAGAGCACTAACCCTACTTCAAATTAAATTTGTAGCATGTTTAGTTCATTTACGGGGACTGGCAAAAGTTTTCCTTTACATTACGTCCTATGGGAAAAAAATCGCTTAAAATGAATTTTAATGATGTTACATGCTTTCAAACATTATAAAATTTATATGAAATTTATCAAATGCAGTGAAATATGCATTCTGTGGAATATGAGGCGCAAAGAATACTCATTGTTCATTTACAGGGCCACACAAAATAATTCCGTTACATAATAATATACGGGTGGAGAGAATTTTTTCCGGCAGATTTTAATTATGTTAAATTATTTCAGGTATAATGAAATTAATATACATCGCTGAGGTTTACTATAACTTATTTCATGTATAATACGAAGTGCATAGCATTTACAGGGACACACACTGATTTCAGATACTATATTGTATCCGATAAAGGTACAGTAGCAATGATTGCTGGAAATGCATTTTTAATTATGTTATGTGCTTTTATGTTTCACTATATTTTTTATACATTGTATATGGTGTGTATAAATGCTGTAATTCATATACAGGGCTACACAAAAGAATTCGTAATGGTTACTGGATATGATTGCATTTTTACGCTGAACTGCATCTAGTTTACTAAGAAATGTCTGTAGAACATAGATAAAATTATATACAGGGTCACGCAAAGAATTGGATACATGGCCGCCGATAAATGATAATTTCTGGAAATGTGATTCCAGTAGTTTTAAGAGTGTTTTACTTTGAATTAAAATTTAGCTAAATATTGGCGTGTAATAAAGGTACTTGGTTAACTACAGGGTTGTACAAAAGTACACAAGTATGTTTCCATCTATTAGTATAAATTGATGAAAGAGAGATTTCAACCTGTTATGTGTTTTCTTGCTAAACAAAATTTCCCCATTACTTAGTATATATATATATATATATATATATATATATATATATATATATATATATATCAGCCTACAGATCAAATACAAGGCTGTTCAAAAGAACTGAAATACATATTTTCTATGGACGGTAACTGCTGAAATCAGTTTTTTAAATGTTTTATGCGTTTTCTAAAATGTTTTCTGAGTTCTCTTATGTACCTTATTTCCCTAAATAACGAAGTTTTTTAAAAGCATTCAGGAAGTGTTGGAAAGTGTTTCATAATCTATGCTTAACGCATGATTTTTCTTACTTGTTTATAGTTAACTTTAAAGAAATTATATTTCATCTTAATATCTGTCGTTTTCTTGCCGAAATTTTCGCTACATATGATGTACAAATTATCACTACAATGCTAGGAATGGAAGCATAGTTTATGTGATGTGAATTCGTATTATGGCGCGTTTTTAGGATAATATGATTCACATAGTTTTCTGTTTTATGATCATACTTTTCTTTCCAGGTTTCAATTCATTTTTCAGTCTGTGGTTTCACACGCATTACCTTGTATTGATATATTTAAAAAAATAATTCCATTCATTAAACTATCATGAAATTTTGTTTTTAGACACAAACGCGCTTTCTTTCCATATAAAGCTTGCTATATTCTTCTTGGAAAATGTAATGAAACTGTAAATTCCAAAATTTGATATGAATTTATTTCCATTTCATTTTTTACAGGTCTATAATTTGTAAAATATCATGTTCAGCAGTATTGTTCCAAGTGATTGGGCATTTCTTGCTACAGTGGTATAAAAAAATATCAATATTGGTTTTAGTGAATTTTCATACAAAAACTTTCTGTCGCTTCATAAATATTTTCAGTAGCTGCATATATAAGTGGCTAAATTTCGAAATAGCGAAGTGTTTTCACCTGTAAATCTATACTCCTATTATAAAGAGGAAAAAATTGTTTATTTGTCGGAGGTAAGCTCTGGAACTACCGAACCGATTCCAAAAGTAATGGTATCAAAATGATGGTGTTAGTCCAACTTAGAACATAGGCTATATCTTATGTCGGTGTCACTACCCCAAAGGGGGTGTAGGAGCAAAAAACGTTCTAAAAATGCGATTTTAGCGTTACTGAAGGGCCTAGAGATATGAAATTTTGAATATTAGTTACTTATAAGATATAAATGATGTCTAAGAACAGTTCTTAAACAATTCGAAATTTGAAAGGGGTGAAAATGCGCAAAAAGCGTTCTAAAAAACGTTCTAAATGGTAGTTTCTACACAATCTCAGGAAATAACAAACCGATTTAAAAAATATTGGTGTCATAATGATGGTGACAACGCTTGCTCCAAGATAGGCTATGTTTTATGTCGGTGTCACTACCTCAAAGGGGGTGTAGGAGCAAAAAACGTTCTAAAAATGCGATTTTAGCGTTACTGAAGGGCCTAGAAATATGAAATTTTGAATATTAGTTACATATAAGATATAAATGATGTCTAAGAACAGTTCTTAAACAATTCGAAATTTGAAAGGGGTGAAAATGCGCAAAAAGCATTCTAAAAATTTTCTAAATGGTAGTTTCTACACAATCTCAGGAAATACCAAACCGATCTAAAAAATAATGGCGTCAAAATGATGGTGACAACCCTTGCTCCAACATAGGCGATGTTTTATGGCGGTGCCACTGCCCCAAAAGGGGGTGCAGGAGAAAACGTTCTAAATTGCGGCTTTAGCGTTACGGAAGGGCCTAGAATCGTGAAATTTGGAACGGTAGTTAGTTATAAGATATCAATGATCTCTAAGGACATTTCCTAAAAAAAATCGAAATTTAAAAGGGGGTCAAAATGCGCAAAAAGCGTTGTAAAAAATTCTAAATTGCGATTTCTATGCAATCTCAGGAAGTACTGAACCGATTTCAAATATAATGTTGTAAAAGTGATGGTGACAGATCTTGCTCCAAGATAGGCTATATTTTATATCTGTTTCCACTACCCCAGAGGAGATGCAGGAGCAAAATGCGCGAAAAGCGTTCTAAAAACGTTTTAAATGCCGATTTGTCGGCAATATCTCAGGAAGAATGAATCTTATTTCAAACGCAATGGTAGGAAATTGATGCTGACAGCCTCTGCTTTAAAATACACGCTATTTTGTGTCGGTATCACCATCAACAAGACGTTGCAGGAGCTAAAAAGCGTTCTAAATTTCGATTTTTGTGATCGGTAGGGGATAGCAACTTAAAATTAGGCAAGGTGCATATTTATTAGGTATAAATGATTTTTAAGAACAGTTTCGAAAAAATTGGAAATTTAAAAAGGGGTGAAAATGCGTGAAAAGCGACCTAGAAAAGTTCTAAATTGCGATTTCTACTCAATCTAAGGAAATACCAAAGCTATTTCAAAAGTAATGGTTGCAAATCAATGGTGACAGTCCCTGCTATAACATAGATTATATTTTATATTTCTGTCACTACCATCTGAGGTTTTCAAAAGCAAAACATGTTCTAATTTGCGTTTTTTGCACAACTGAGGTGTCTAACACTTTGAAGTATGGCATGGTATTTACTTACAAGATGCAAGTGCTTTCTAAGAACAGTCAAAAGAAAATTCCAAATTTAAAAAAATGAAGTGAGTGAAAAGCGTTATAAATTACAATTTTTAAGCAAACTTATAAATTACCAAACCGATTAAAAAAATAATGATGACAAATTTTGGTGATAGAACCTGCTCAAACATAAGCTATATTTTATGTCTGTTCCACTACCACCAGAGGGTTGCAGGAGCTAAAAACTTTCTAAATTAAGATTTCTGTGACACTGAAAAGGCTAGAAACTTTAAATATGACATGGTAGTTACTTATAAAATATAAATGCCCTCGAAGGAACGTCGAACATAAATTCGAATTAAAAAGTGGTGAAGCGGAGGGGAGGTGCGAAAAGCATTCTAAAAAGTTCTAAATTACGATTCTATGCAATTTCAGGGAGTATAAACCGATTATAAAAGTAATAGCTGTGAATCAGTGGTAACAGTCTCTGATCCTACACAGGCTATATTTTATGCCGGTAATTCTATCACCTGGGGTTCACTGGAACAACAAACTTTCTAAAAAAGCGCTTTAACCTTCAGACTACAAAAAAAAAGTATATGCAAGAACTACCATTCGGGTCCATTGGACCCATATGTAAAATATATAGGATTTCAAAATATACAAAACACCCATTTATCTACAATGAATATATTTGTTATTAATGCACCTTATACAATATATAAAAGTGATATATATTGTAATAGAGTAAGAAAGTAACACATACAGTAAGAAAGTAATATATATAGTATATTATAATGACTACAAAACGTTTTTCATCATAATAAAATTATTCTGTACATGAAGTACAAATAACGACGGAATGTTCTCCGCAAACATTTTTCGTACACTTCTTGCATAATGTTCGTGTTTTTCGATCTTTTTTAGAGGGACAAATATGACATCTTGATTTTTTTCGTGGCGGTTCAAAACTATTTGCGTAAAGTTGTTCTGAAGTAGATGTTGAGA
Organism: Maratus speciosus; assembly: GCA_963932465.1. NCBI lineage: Eukaryota > Metazoa > Arthropoda > Arachnida > Araneae > Salticidae > Maratus > Maratus speciosus. The sequence goes on from OZ010794.1 coordinate 316,253,092, forward strand.
CGGCGATACCTCCTTGACCTACTAATTCTTCTGCAAGTTGAATAATGAAATTCCGCCTGTTTTTCATTTTCGGATCACATTCAGCATTCAGTGACAACCATATTATGTATGCATTCATCGCACTTATATCGATCATATTATAAAATACAATCAAAGGCCACCGACGTGTCATGCGTTTCACACTATATGCTCTTACCATTTTGTCCATCGTATCTACTCCGCCTTTGGTTTTATTATAATCTAGGATTATTTGTGGCTTTTTTTCTAAGCTGTTGTCAATATCATAAGTGTTATGCATTGTGCTTAGCAAAGTAACAATTCTACCTTTTCTGGGACAGTAAGAGATGATGGTCGCCTTCTCTTGAAACCCAAATAAAGTAGAATATACAGAACGATGTTTTGGATTTGTGAACACAGCGGGTAATTCAGGTTTATTTTTTCGAATTGTTCCAATAAGAGATAATTTTTTTGAAGTAAGATGTGTTGCTAATGCATATGACGTAAAAAAGTTATCACATGTAATATTACGACCAGAATTTTCAATTTCCTTCGTCAATCTTTTAACTACATTTTCTCCCTGATGAGAATCTCTTACTTCATTTTTGCCTGTATATAGTTCCAGTTTCCAAGCATACGATGTTACGCTGTCACAAATAACCCAGAACTTCAATCCATACTTTCCAGGTTTAGATGGCATATACTGACGGAAAGGACATTTTCCACGAAAAGAAACTAATTGCTCATCGACAGTCATAGACCAATTAGGAATATAAGGGTCTTGTAAATAGCTATTCCACAATTCAAAGCATTCTCTTATTGGCTCTAATTTATCAGTTGATCTTCTTTTACGCCTCTCAGCAGCATAATCAAATCTTATGACACGTAATATACTTGTGAATCTATTGCGACTCATAATGTCCCGAAATATTTGTCTTCCATTTTTTATGCTTCAAAGTTCGCTTACTGTTTCATTTTTCGATTTATATACTCCAATATGTAATAAAAGTCCGATGAATTTTTTAAGTTCTATAATATCTATAGGTTTCCACTCTTTATCGAATACTCTATTGCCTTCCGCGTTTGTCCATTTTACTATAATTTCCAAAAGTCTTTTTCGGAAATAGATAAGAAATGAGGATGATATGGAATCCACTTCACGATTTGCAAATCTTGAAGGTCCAGATTTTTCACGTAAAATATTGATTTCAGTACGTCTTCCTTGTGGTCTGGCAACTTCATTCTTATACCAGATCTGTGAATTATTTTTGGAATCAAAAGTAGAATTTGAAGTACTTGTGGTTGCTACATTTACTTCATTGGAATCATTATCAGATTCTGAGTAGGAATCAGAAATTTCATTATGTATTTCAACATAATCTACTTCACCTTCATCAGACGACAGATTTTCATCATCGGTGTCGAATTCTATATCGTCCGGATTTTCCATAATTTTTTGAATTTCCTCTTGAGTCAATACTTTTTTTCTGTTCCTCTTCAATTCAGTTTTTAACAAAAAATAAGTTAGGAAATAAGAAAATGATGAATATTTGTAAAATAACAAAGCACGTACAAACTACACTTATTACTTGTCTTCAAATATCAAGTCCTATTTTCAATGAAAAGACTCAAAAACATCAATAGACACCATTCGCTCACTAACTGTGTCTGTTGATAAATGACTCTCTGAAACAGAAGTAACCTTTTATATATAGAGCACGAAGTTTACTAGATCAGTCTAGAATGTTCTCAAAACTTCATTATAAAGTCGCCAAATTTGGCGAGATTGGCGCTAAAAGTCCATCGCCAAATGGGCAATAAACAGCCAATTATGGTAACCCTGTTCCTCCTCATGATTTATGGCAACCTTAGAAAAAGAAAGCAACAGTATATTACGTTTGTTTTAATGTTGGGTCCAATGGACCCGCGTGGTAAACAATGAAACAAATTAAAAATAGGTAAAAAATTTCGAACAAAATTTTAATCGCAATTGCATATACATAGAGGAGACAATTGCAGGAAAATTCATGTAATCGCGAAACTTTGAATGCTATTTTTCATGAGAAAAATTTACATTAAATATTGCTGTCGGGTCCAATGGACCCGTCTGGTAGACGGAAGGTTAAAAGCTTTTTAAATTACGTTTCTGTGGAATATTAGGAAATAACAAACCGATTTGAAAATTAATTTTTGCAAATTAATGGTGACAGTTCCTGTTTCTCCATAGCCCTTTATGTCGAGAGAGGTGGTAGGACTTGGACTCTAAAAAATTCAAAACTTCAAATGAATACTGAAATGAGCGTATTAATTGAGCATAAAAGTTTCAAAATATTTTCTAAATTATCATTTATTTAGTTTTATTTCATTTTATTAATTTAAGTCTCATTTCTGCCTAATGCAGTGTAATAATGATGTTTAATCAAACTGTGTTTTAAATAGTAATTTTTGAATTATTCCTAGAAGTAATAAGTACCTTTTAATAGAAAAAACTTAATAAAGTAAAATATTACCTTTTAATAAAATAAAAATTTAGTTAGCACCTTTTAATAAAAATTAGACATATAAATATCACTTGGCATATTTCAAATATTACGCGAGCAAAGCCGCGGGGTTTGCTAGTATTTAATATTTTGTCAGGCATTGGAATGGAAAAGTGAATTTTCAAGTACGGGGAGGTTCTATTATTTGGGCTAAAATGTACGTGTTTTTATGAATTTTTTTCGGTTACAAAGAAAAGAAGTATCACATTCAGACTTTTTGCATTTGATTTATTGTCATTTTAGTTATATAGCAGTATATAATTACGTAATGACGGAATGCTGATTTGCGTTTCATTTTCATAGGACTTCATACTAGCAAACAGCATGAAGTTTTTATTATTGAAGGTTACATTTTAAAAATTACAAATGATTTTTACAAATATAGATGGTGATTTTTTTTTTTTTTTTTTTTTGTTCAATATTTAATTTCTGTAATAGCTCAACGACCCAAAATGCCTCCGAATCTTTATAATTAAGAAATGAAAAATCAGTGAAAATTACGTCAGGTTTACACAATCATATCGATTTTTCTCCTTAGTTTTATCAATGGAAAAACACGTTCGATGCTTAGCATAACATCACTGGCACAAACTTTTCAAATAAACTTTACATACGTACTTTTATGATTAACCACACAATATTTAAATATTTTTTTCTATTTAATTTTAATGAAAAAATAAAATAAAGTCATAATGCATAACTATAAAATAAACCCAATAGACAATCTTTCCATGATGCCACAATAAATATGATACTTTTACGCTTATAAATGTAAAGTACATGTGCATAAATTTGTTTAACTAAAATAACTGCAAATGAAACAATACGACCAAAAAGCCACCTGTCTCAATATTTTTCATTATTTCAGCTTTATCTGAAACAGTGGAAATAGATCGATTGCCACCATTTTTATGAAATTTAATAAAAATCTTTTCAAAGTAAAATATAAATATGGGAATGTGCAAAAAATGGCAAGTGTGGGCACATCTACAAATAAACAGCTTTCATTGAAAAACTAATTGGCAAAATCAGTTCAACAGAAATCTCATGGGGGCAGATGACTAAAAAAAAACAGCATTGTGTTTTAAATATATTGATGACACGATTCGCCCCGGAATGGCTACCTACACTTTCCTACAATTAGATTTTATATAAGTACATTTATATATCATTTGTTTATAAAAAATTAATATTATCTCTTGTGTGACTGAAGATGCGCGCCACGGACATCCGATTGGGCAAAAGTTTTTGTCGGGTCACAAGTATCTCAAATAAATTTGGTTACCACATCATTAAAGAGCTTTAAATTCATTGGGTTTTTACCAAGATTTATTTTGAAACGTTGATTTTTGATAAAATAGCGATCATTTAAAAAAAAGGGTACGTTTTTTATTTGCCTTTTTTTTTTTTTTTTTAAATCTTTAGCGAGATCTAAAAAAAATACAATCAATGGAAATGATAATTTAAAGTAGTATAAGCTCCAATATAAGCATTATGCTTTCTTTTAAATAAAACAATAATGGAAATCTATCTAATTCAACTAGATTAATTTTAACAATCTTATTCTAATTGGTAAATACATTATATGAGTTGTAATTTTCCAATTGGGCGAAAAATGCCCGGCATAGGTTTCGGACCAGTTATCTTTTGGCTGAGGCAGCCTCAACCAAGAGATAACTGGTCATGGATAATTTAAAAAAATACCCAGAGGGTCTGATATTTTGATGATCACGCACGTCATAAGGGAAATAAATTATTTTTAAATTCAAATTCTACATGTATATATTCTCTAACATTTATGCAATAATTAAAATATTATTTTCACTTGATTTTATATCATGTTGCCAGTAAAAATACTAAATATTCATTAAATTTTAACACAGTTCATTTTCATGAAAAAGAAAGTCAGTCAATTTTCTCAGTTTTTTAAATAATCTATTTGTAAATATAGTATAAAAACATTTTCATGAAATTATTAATTACTTCTTTGGAAGGCCTGTATTTTATTTATCAAACCAAGATATTCATAGTGCTACAAATAATTAACCATATAAGAGAGTAATTAATATTATTTTCATTCTGGAACAAGGTTTACCCAGATCATACATTCAATCTATTATGAAAATATACTTTGATTAACTTTATTTAAATAACGAAAATTTGATTCATTCTTATTATAAGTAAATTATATTCTGTCTATTTAAAAATAATAGTTTAATGTATCACCTTAGTTTGTAAATACCTATAAAAATATCAACATACAAAGCATATACAATATCTCAGTGCAATAATACGCTTAAAAATATTCTTTGGAAATTTTTCTTTTTTATTAAATATTTGTTTTTAAATAATAACAAATAATTAACACATTTTTTCAGATTTGCTTTGTAACCCTTTATCGGGTACTTATAAGTACCATTAAAAAAACTTGTTATAAATTTATTTAATACGTCGATTAGTTGTAATACTGTTTAAAATGAGTTATAGATAGGGGAAAGTACCGAGTATGATAATCTAAGCTGGATTTGCACTTCAACATTTAATGGTAACTCTGCCCTTCAACTTAGGAAAATAAGGATTGCTGGAATATATCCCTTAGATCGTTTTCTTTTCAAAACTGTACCTATTAAAATATATGAAAATGTTTTTTGTAAAAAAATCTATATATAAAATGTCACATCAATATACCCAGTGTTTGATAATCTGTATCCAGTGTTTGGTATGCTGTATCCTGTGTTTGATAGGCATTTTAATATGTTTTAATTATCAAATTTTCGTTCACAATAACCATTTTAAAGGTAAATAACCAGTATAGTTAGGTTACACAGTTAAATGGAACTTCAAGAAAAGATTATTTTCAAAAATATTTCTGTTTATTAACTATTCAAACATTTATACACATTAGTCTATACATACTGGTAGTATCACCTACTTTGAGCTTATGGCTTAAGTTTAACGATGAAGGAGAGTGGATATGTAAGATCCGATGCAAGAGGTATTCTTCTGAATTGATTTTAAACATTCGGGGACGTTGGATAGAGTGTGATGATTGTGAAAGTACACGGAACTAAAGAACGAAAATAAATCGAATATAAGATAATATAAATATAGGATAATATAATCGAATATAATATCGAAATAAAGAACTAACGAAAGAACGGAAATAAATCGATTGCCACCATTTTGAAAAAATTTAATAAAAATCTTTTCAAATTAAAATATAAATACGGTAATATGCAAAAAATGGCTAGTGTGCGCACATCTACAAATAAACAGCTTTCATTAAAAAAATAATTGGCAAAATCGGTGCAGCAGAAAGCACAAGACAGATGACTAAAAAAACAGCATTGTGTTTTAAATATATTGATGACACGATTCGCCCCGGAATGGCAACCTACACTTTCTTACACTTAGATTTTATATAAGTAGATTTAAATTTTTTTCGTTTATAAAAAATTAATATTATGTCTTGTGTGACTGCAGATGCGCGCCACGGACATTCGATTGGGCAAACGTTTTTGTCGGGTCACAAGTATCTCAAATAAATTTGGTTACCACATTATTAAAGAGCTTTAAATTCATTGGGTTTTTACCAAGATTTATTTTGAAACGTTGATTTTTGATAAAATAGCGATCATTTAAAAAAAGGGTACGTTTTCTTTTGCCTTTTTTTAAAATCTTTAACGAGATCTAAAAAATATACAATCAATGGAAATGATAATTTAAGGTGGTATAAGCTCCAATATAAGCAATCAGCTTTCATTAAAAAAAAAAAAATAATAATGGAAATCTATCTAATTCAACTAGATTAATTTTAACACACTTATTCTAATTGGTAAATACATTACATGAGTTGTAATTTTCCAATTGGGCGAAAAATGTCCGGCACAGGTTTCGGACCAGTTATCTCTTGGCTGAGGCAGCCTCAACCAAGAGATAACTGGTCATGGATAATTTAAAAAAATACCCAGAGGGTCTGATATTTTGATGATCACGCACGTCATAAGGAAAATAAATTATTTTTAAATTCAAATTCTACATGCATATATTCTCTAACATTTGTGCAATAATTAAAATATTATTTTCACTTGATTTTATATCATGCTGCCAGTAAAAATACTAAACATTCATTAAATTTTAACACAGTTCATTTTCATGAAAAAGAAAGTCAGTCAATATTCTCAATTTTTTAAATAATCTATTTGTAAATATAGTATAAAAACATTTTCATGAAATTATTAATTACTGCTTCGGAATGCCTGTATTTTATTTATCAAACCAAGATATACATAGTACTACAAATAATTAAACATATAACAGAGTGATTAATATTATTTTCATTCTGGAACAAGGTTTATCCAGATCATACATCCAATCTATTATGAAAATATACTTTGATTAACTTTATTTACATAAAAAATTTTATTCATTCTTATTATAAGTAAATTATATTCTGTCTATTTAAAAAAAGTATTTTAATGTATCACCTTAGTTTGTAAATACCTATAAAAATATTAACATACAAAGCATATACAATATCTCAGTGCAATAATACGCTTAAAAATATTCTTTGGAAATTTTTCTTTTTTATTAAATATTTGTTAAATAATTACAAATCATTAACACCCTTTTTTCAGATTTGCTTTGTAACCCTTTATCGGGTACTTATAAGTACCATTAAAAAAACTTGTTATAAAATTTATTGAATACGTCGATTAGTTGTAATACTGTTTAAAATGAGTTATATATAGGGGAAAGTACCGAGTATGATAATCTAAGCTGGATTTGAACTTCAACATTTAATGGTAACTCTGCCCTTCAACTTAGGAAAATAAGGATTGCTGGAATATATCCCTTAGATCGTTTTCTTTTCAAAACTGTACCTGTTAAAATATATGAAAATGTTTTTGTAAAAAAATCTAAATTTAAAATTTCACATCAATATGCACAGTTTTTGATAATCTGTATCCATTGTTTGATATGCTGCATCCAGTGTTTGATAGGCATTTTAATATGTTTTAATTATCAGATTTTCATTCAGAATAACCATTTTAAAGGTAAATAACCAGTATATTTAGGTTACACAGTTAAATGGAACTTCAAGAAAAGATTACTTTTAAAAATATTTCTGTTTATTAACTATTTTAACATTTATACACATAAGTCTATACATACTGATAGTATCGCCTACTTTGAGCTTATGGTTGCACAAAATTATGATATAAACGTAAAATAAATGTCATATGATAAAAAGTAAAGAACTGTTACAAATACTTTAATAAAAAGTCAGATATTTTCTGATCATTCATCTTTCAAATGAATTTCGATTCCAAATTATTCTATGTTAGAGTCAATATCAGTTTCACAAATGTGGCAGATAAATTGGAGCTCATCTTCATCTTCATCGTTGTCATCAGTCTCAAATGCCTCCAAATGTGTTTTTGGAATGCATTTGTAGTGAAATGTACTTTCACAATCATCACACTCTATCCAACGTCTCCGAATGTTTAAAATCAATTCAGAAGAATAACTCTTGCATCAAATCTTACATATCCACTCTCCTTCATCGTTAAACGTAAGTTTCTTCTTATAGTTGTTTTTTCTGTGTATAACGGAAACTTGTCTGAAATGGTAAACTTCGTGGTCTCATCAAAATAACGCACTTTCTAAGACGAAAACCCGTCTAAATCGGAATATTTCCGATTCCTTTTGAATTTAATCTTGGCAAGTTTCCTTATATTTTACGAAACTTTCGTAATTAAGCTTGTAATGCTATAATGACATATTTTCTACAAATTTCGGTAGTGGTGGTAGGGGGGGGGGGCACCACCATCAGCCCACCAATTGGATACGCCAGTGGGTTCAGCAGTGTATGACATAAACTAGAGGTGTTTGCAGCTCAACTGAAAGAGTCCTGAATTTATATCAAAATTACAAATTGACTGGTTTTTAAATAACAGTTCCCTAAAAATATACCCCTCACCTCTCATTTTCCTTTTTGTTTTGTTCCAGATACATAGCATTACAGGTACTATTTGTTTAGGCACGTTCAAGTTGACAAGAAAAACACATTTTACTTATTATTGCTTAGTAAAATAAGGCAGTGACACCTTTTCAAAACTTACTTGAAGGGGGGAGGAGGGGGCTTTTGATTTTATTGTGCACAGCTGATGAGCAACTGATACAGTTTTATACTGAGATATTTTTGAAATTAGCCTAAGTATTCGCTAAGAGGTTACTTCACTTACGTGAAAGCGAAAACACCCGCACGCTAATGAAAATTAAAATATATATATATATCGTAAAAGGCAAGGGGCAGTGGAGTATGCAAACGAGAAAATTTCAACACCATTTCATTTGAGGAAAATTTTTTCAAAATTGAAAAGCGCATGAAACACAATTTTTTAAATAAAAATTTCATAATTGGCAAAATCCATTTTCAGTGAAGTGAAGGAAATATCTGCGTTTCATTTACTTATGACTTGATGGATTCTAAACCGATTGCCCAATAACGTTAATTTCGTTTTCTTACATAAGTGTTCATTCAAGAACAATTAACCATTCAAAAATATTAGAACTGGGTACTCAACAAGAGAACAGTTTTATTTTGTTTTAATAATTAGTCACAAAAAGCAAAAAACAAAATTGAAAATATTGCAATATAGGATATATTTTTCACTTCAATAACTATAATATTATTCAAAAATAAACAAATAATTAACTCAAAAACTTATTAATGTATGGTTATCATTCAAAACTGTAACATATAAATTTGTTTTGGCTTTTCATCATTCATCGCCCTTATTTTGAACATGTGAATATTTTAAGCTGAATTTATTTTTTATGTAACAAAGGGGCTCTGCCCCCTACGAGCTACGCTCGTCAACCCCCTGTCCAGACACCGCAGACTCTAAATGCACGCTAATTTGATCGGCTTTAAAAAGATTTCGAAATATTGAATTATAATTTACAAAACAGTAGCGATCTCCCTATAAACGGATTTCTATTCATTTCTCTTTGATTGGGGAATTTTAACGCCAAATCCGCTGCGGTACTACTTGATTATCCCGTCGACCAATTTTGCCAAATTATATAAATCGCCAAACCACTCGCCAAATTATACAAATTGACGTAATTTTTATTTTAAATAACGAAAGAACAAATAAATTAGTACAACATTAATAAAAATACAAATAAAACGTCGAAATAAAAATAACTTGATGACGTAGACACGTGTAACTTGCTTAAAATCAAGTTAATGTGACATTTACGATCAACCATTATTGGCATTTAATCTTATAGTTTGGCGAATGATAGATTTTTGATCGACAAGATAACTAAGTAGTACCAAAGATACAATCGCTGTTTTCGTCTTTTATTAAGTAAAATAAGTTAAACATTTCAAAATAAGCTAATATAAAAAGAATTAAGTAAACAGAGTCTTTGTCTCCAGGTATTTTTTAACAAAGCGAAAAGAAAGTTCTTTTAAATGAGACATTTTAAATTAATCGTTCCTGCTTTTTGTACATAATTATTTAATTCTAATTCCAAACGATTTTTTCTGTTTATAATAGTCACGTGTAAATAAACTTTTAATTTGAAGCAAACATTATTGTTTGCGCTGTTTATACATTTTGCAACAGTTTGAATTATTACCATCTCTCTATTCTAAAAGAAAGTAACTACCGCTGTCACCGCCGCCGCCGCCGGTTTTGAATTTTTTGTGATCGGAGGCCTTTCTTCGTTAATATTAAGAAAACTAATGCATACAAAAATATGAAAATCGGTAGTATTATACAGAAATATTTGATAAATACGCTGATGCAGACAGTTTTCAAATAGAAGAATTATTTTAAGAGATATTTAATGCTTAATTTGGACAAAATCGTTCCACTAAAAAAGTTTTATAGGAGCAAAAACTATTCATGGGAATTTAATCCTTTTTAGATCAATTTATACGTTTGAAGTTCCCGGTGTGCAGACTGTATTTCTTTTTTTAATTTGACGCATTTTTTGAGGTTTTATTTCTATTTTAAATTCAAATTTTCAGCATTTCGAGGGATATTTTTTACTTATTTTAGAAAACTGTACTAATTTACCCTGTTGTCAACTGTATAAACAGCGCAGACAATAATGTTTGTTTCAAATAAAGAAAAAATGATATGTGTAAATAAATTAAAAATTTTATTTACACGTGACTATTATAAACAGAAAAAATCATTTGGAATTAGAATTAAATAATTATGTACAAAAAGCAGGAACTTATTAAAAATTACATCATAAAAAGTATACACGTGAATTTTAAAAGAGAAAGGATATCATTAACATGCGTTAGAAGTCTTAAAGAGGAGAAATTATGTCATATTTACGTCACATTACAGTTATTACATAAAATGAACACAGAATATTGCAAAACCGTTTAAATTTAGAAATTGCGCTAGACATTTATTTGATATTTTGAGAGGATCTTTTCAACTATTTTTGTTAGGAAAGCGCAAATAATATTTCATTTCTAACAAAAGTATTTTCACGTGAATATTTAAAAGAGAAAGAATAGCTTGGTCAAAATTACGTCAGATTAAAAACGATTAATTTAAAATGTCTTATTTAAAAGAACTTTTTTTTCGCTTTGTTAAAAAATATCAGGAGACAAAGACTGTTCACTTAATTCCTTTTATATTAGCTTATTTTGAAATGTTGTTACACGTGTATACGTCATCAAGTTATTTTTATTTCGAAGTTTTATTTGTATTTTTATTAATGTTGTACTAATTTATTTGTTCTTTCGTCATTTAAAATAAAAATTATGTCAATTTGTATAATTTGCCGAGTGGTTTGGCGATTTATGTAATTTGGCTTAATTAGTCGACGGGATAATCAAGTAGTACCGCAGCGGATTTGGTGTTAAAATTCCCCAATAAAAGAGAAATGAATAGAAATCCGTTTATAGGGAGATCGCCACTGTTTTTTAAATTATAATTCAATCTGTCGAATTCTTTTTAAAGCCGAACAAATTAGCGTGCATTTAGAGTCTGCGGTGTCTGGACGGAGGTTGGCGAGCGTAGCTCGTAGGGGGGCAAGCCCCCTAGTTTTCTAAAATAATGTAATAATATCTCTAGAAATGTTGAAAATTTGAATTTCAAATAGAAATAAAGCCTCAAAATATTAGTCAAATTAAAAAAAGAAATACAGCCCGCTCACCGGGAACGTCAATCGTATAAAATGATCTAAAAATGATTAAATTCCCATGAATAGTTTTTGCTCCTATAAAACTTTTTTAGTGGAACGATTTTGTCCCACTTTAGCATTAAATATCTCTTAAAATAATTCTTCGATTTGAAAACTGTCTGCATCAGCGTGTTTATCGAACATTTCCTTATAATACCACCGATTTTCATATTTTTGTATGCATTATTTTTCTTAATATTAACGAAGAAAAACCTCCGGACACAAAAAATTCAAAACCGGCGGCGGTGACAGCGGTAGTTACATTTTTTTAGAATAGAGAGATGCATATATTTTTTTAAACAACTATTGCACAGTTACTTACGAAAAAAAAATTATCATAGCAAATAGTCGTAAGTATATGTTAACTGTCTTAAACTGTGTTTTATAATTATTTTCTTATTAATGCAGCTGATTTTTCTCAACGCACCGAAACTAAGCATAGAAAGTGTGCAAATAAAATAAAATTAGGTGCATACCTAATAAAATACTTTTTTATATCTTATATTAAGAAAACAAAATTGTTGGAATTCCCCGAAATGATTATCACATCAAAGATTTTCCGCAAAATCACAAAGTTTAAAAATTGTAATTAGAATGATAGATGAATATACCAAATATATAATACTCTTTACTTATTATATTTCTAAAGAAAATCTGTATATTATATACCATTAAAGGAATTGCCGATACTGAATTTCGGGGACTTTTAGCTAAATGAAGTAACAATTTTTTAGTTCTGGTTGGTGACATGCAATCCTGCAAATGTTTGGAAAAAATGTTTAAGGAATCTTAGTATTCTTAAAGCTTCAAAATTTTTGCAATTTTAATTTTTTTAGACGTTTACCTTCCATTTTTCTGAACATTTTGATATAATTGTTTTCTTGAAATTCAGATTAGAAAAAAAGTTACGGCATTATGAATTATACATGCTCAATAGCTGAAGCGACCGAAATCCATTTTTCTCCGAGGTTAACGAGAAAGACAGGCTACTGCGGTGGGTCCGATTCTTCTTTTTTTACAGACCGCTGGAGTCACGTGATGCTCGAATGCACCAATGAAGGTGTGTGAAAAGAGCACCACGTGACTCCTGAGGTCTGTAAAAAAAGAAGAATCGGACCCATCGCAGTAGCCTGTCTTTCTCGTTATCCTCGATTTTTCTGCAAATGACGTTTTTGGGCATAACGCGCAGGATATCACAAAAACTTCTGGATATTTTTCATGAAATTTTCAAAACATATGTTTCATGTTAGTCTGTATAAACTGAACCTAAAATTTCATTTTTATTGTCAAAAAATATTTTTTTGTTGTTGTTGATTACACTGCTGATATATATATATAGATAGATATTAGCTAAATACAACTTTGTATTAAAAGTATATCATTGCTTTAAATGCAAATTTATTTATGTTCAGGGTAATTACTAAAGTATAATTAGGCACAAAAAATTTCATTGTAGTTGCAAAAATCCTTTTGTAATCTTGTCCGTAAGCCTATTATACCAATTTTCTGCTCGACAAATGTCTGACAGTTTGTAACGCTCTATAAATACTGCATCTTGAAATGTTTTAAATACATGAAATGAAAGAATATACTTATATCTTTCCCCCGAATAAAAACAGTGTTTATAAATCATTTACATTTTAAGATATTAAATGTTAAAAATTGTGTTGTTTTTTTTTCACTTTTTCCAAATTAACCCTTTGAGCTCTGATGGCTGAATTTCTTATTACTTTACACTGTAAAAAAATGCGACCAGTTTTCCTGTAGGAATTCGGAAAAATAGTTGCCCTTTCCCAGCCTGCTCGGAATAAGATCCGTAAAATACCGTTTTATTGACTATTTCCTTTTTTTTACGGATTTTATTCCAAGCTGGCTCGGAAAATTTTCCGGTACGATAAGGGCAACTATTTTTCCGATTCTTACAGTAAAACGGGTCGGATTTTTTTTACAGTGTACTTTAATATCCAAATGTCACAATTCCACCGGAATATTCGACGAAATTTATTTATTTATTTATTTTTTGTTGTTGTTTATAAAATACTTGTGCCAGTGTGACATTTGGGCATTTTCAAGAAATTTAGCCACCAGAGCTCAAAGGGTTAATAGTCTAGAGACCCCTTAAGTTTTATTCATTTTCAAATTATATTGTAAAATCTGGAAAGAAAAATATCCATAAATGAAAAAACGGAAATTTGAAATTTAAGCACAGTAACACTCTTCAAAATATTCGTTTTATTTTATTTTATTTTATTTTTAATACTTTCGCTCACTTAAAACTCGCAAGATGCTCTTATTTTTTTGTAAAAAAAAAACAGTGGTTTGAAAAGATCTTCCGACTAAATTTTAGGTTGACTGACATCTTTTAGGATTTCAGATTTCACGCGTGGCTTCAAACTTGTTTTCATTTTTGATAAGAAATGGCATCTCAGATATCTTCAGCACTTTCGTGTCCGCCTGTTTTTTAATATTTGTAAAGCTAAACAGTTAAAATTGAAAAATAATGTATTCTTTTAAAAATACTAGATCATGCTTCCCAGGTTTCATCAAATAGGAGAAGACCATATTTTTATTGTAAACTTTAATATATTCTGTACCTTTAATATATATATTCAGATTTTCCTCTAAAACCAAAAATCATTTTCATTTAATTAAATACTAGTTAAAAATTCAAATAAAATTCTAAAATTCATTAAAATAGATACATTTTTATTAGATAGCTCTCAAGAGTCAATAACCAAAAAAATTTAAAGGATTGAGCTATTTGCATCAAAATTTTTGATTCTGAAGTTTCAGTTATTAAGGTGCTTAGGGGCTATTGCATGTCGGTTGAATTAGATTTTTTATATATTTTATTATATTCTTTATTTATTGATGAAGTTTTTGTTATCGGATATTAGCTGGAAACAAATGCCGAACTATTTATTTTGTTTAAGTGATGATAATAAAATAAGACGAAATTGAGACACAGTTTTGAAAAAATTGCATTTGAAAGTACATTTTTTTTCCATTCAGAGCTGTAAAATTAAAATTTCGCGAAATTTAAAAGATAAAAAAATTATAGTAAACTAGATATCACGGATTCTGCTTTTTCAGAATTTAGTGTCGCCCCCGACATTTCAATTACTTCATTTTCTTCTGATGGGCTGATGGTTTCTTTTATTATCAAACAGCCGTTATGAAAGAAGTGTTTAGGTGAAGATGAAAGAGCAGTCGTAAAAAGTTAGAACTCTGATTTTCTGGTCAGAATGGGAAAAAAAAATGTCCATATTTTTTCCCCATTAAAGCACACGCTTTTACTTTATGTAAAATAACGTCATTCGCATCCGCTTAAGAATTCCACATTTACGATCTACAGTAAAGCATACATGGGACGTCACTATTGCAAAATAATGCACAAATGCAGCAAAAAGATGCCGTCATTCAAGAAACTCGACGAAAAAAAAAAAAAAAGGGCTATCTAATGATTCATAGGCCTTCATTTGTTTGGAACATTAATTAATTCGTTTATATTTTTTCAAAATATCACGTATTTTAATTACATTTTCTTTCGGTTGTTTTGAAAAAATGGCAACAAAAATATATAATTAATATTTTACAGCTATTTTTCCTTCACTTTCTACAGAAATGGAGTACTTCCGTTGCCAATATTAAGCAAATGGCTCCAAAAGCTACAAAAAAATTAATATCTCAAAAATAAATGGAGATGCATTTTTCAAACGAATTGCATTTAAAAGAACTTTTTTTCCCAATACGACGGTATAAAAATCGAAAATGTGCGATGCTTAGATGTTTAAAATATTGCTATAGAGCATTTAATCGTACTGCTTTGTTTTACGTCTGCCTTCTATAAGGTAACGTTATTTTTTCAAGAGACACAAAATAAGCTGGGAGAAAGAAATAGCATACCGTACCGGGGGCTAATAGAAGGCAATTATTTTTCAGGTGTTGCCAACGTCAAAATGACCTGCCGTTTCTCCACAGACATATTTTTGCTTTATAATATAGATATTTGGTTTATACAACAGGCTGAAATGAAGTATTTAGAAATCATCTTAAATGTAGTATTGATAGATATTATGTTGAAATTTATAACAAGTTTTCTTTTATGGTTGTTGAAAGTAGGCATAAAATGTTAACAGTGTAACGCTAAACAACTTGTTATTAAAACATATAATATGAACTTTTAAATGTTTACTGTTTTACTTAAAAGGCGATTAACTTTCAAGCTTTTACAAGCTCTTCATCAGAGAATATTTTAATGTCAAATTCTTGTTTATTTATACAAATACGTTTCTTCGTTTTGAAAATGAGAGAGCAAATAATTATTAGAGTTGAAAGTAGAAGTAGCAGTTTCCTTGATTAAACTTAATAAGAGAAAATATATACAATAGAACCTCAATTATCCGAAGTAATTGTGACCGATCATTTTCGGAAAATCGAAATTTTCGGATAATCGGGAATGCTTCAATTTTAAGATTAAAGAGAAATATATGCAATATTTCTTATTATGGTAACAAGTGTTTAATAAAAATAAAGCTGTAGCAAAATAGAAACAAGAATAAATTACCTGAATTTTAATTTTGAAATTAAGTACCTTTTACATACATCAAAAGGGTTTGAAAAACATTTTGTTTGCCGCAGATTGAATTTGCTTTGAAGCTCTCTCATAGAGTTTTTTAATATTATTAGTTCACCAGTATCACAGTCTTCCTGCTACTCCAGCTATGCCAAACCTTTTGCAAAACATTCAAAAGCTTCAGAATTGCTAATTAGTTCATTTTCTTCGTTCCACTCCGCAGCTTACGGGAGCTCAAGTTAAATTCAAAGGAACTCTAAGAAAGGGTATCGAAAATATTTATATGTACTCTTAGTTCGGAAAGGACCGTTCGTGCGCAAGGAATATGATAGTTAAAAAAAAAAAAAACTATAAAAATGGATTTCGGTTAGCCGAGAGTTTCAGTTAAAAGAGTTTCGGATAAAAGAGGTTCTACTGTATTATTTTTATCTGCAGTTCTATTTATTTTATAACATAACTCTGTTCTCATACGTCACTTTTCATTTTAAATGCGTAGCAGAAAGTAGAAGTAGCAGTATTACAGTGTCATATACGCTCGAAATACGCCAACCATCTCAGGTGTGTATTCCTCGTTAAATGTAGCACTCCTTTTTTAAACACAGAATACAGTGAAACCCCGATCTATCGTTCTCGCATCCATCGTTTTCCCGCATTGATCGTTTTATTTCTATGGTCCCTGCACAAATTATATTTAAATAATGTTAACGAAACCCGCATTCAACGTTCTCCAAAAAGTCGTTTTCCCGCATTCATCGTTGTAAAATTTTTCTCCTCACCTAAATGAAATTTAAAGTCAAGATCCATATGACATACAAACTGGAATTACTTCTTTTACCTTAAAATAACTCATTTGTGTTGTTTTAGGGACGATAATGCAGATGAAGAGTTGTTGCGTGTAGCAGTGGATGTATCTGGTGTGAAATTTAGCGATTATATTTCCATTGATCAAGATGTTGCGACATGTGGTGTCCTAAGCATAGGAGAAATGTATGATGATGAAAAAATGCAAATATAAGAAGCATAAGATAGAATAGAAAATAAGAAATAAGATAGAAATATAAGAAGCAACCTCTAAGAAGCAGAGGATAAAGTTTATGCCGATGAAGCTGAGCCTACACCAGTGTCAAGTTTGCCTGATGCAATTACGGCATTTTAAACAATACGAACTTTTATAAATACACATACAATTACAAAAAAAAATGACCAGAAACATGTTATACATTTTGAAAAGTTGTTGTTTAATTTAAAAAAATGAATGAAAAACCCAACGTCAAATTACTGATTTTTAAAAAAATAAATATCAATTTTTTTCAACTTTGATTTCTTTCTTTCACAGTTTGGTAAGTAACAAATTAGCATTTATTAGTATACTGTATACATTGCATGTATTAGTAATGCATAAACATTGATTTTTTTTCGTGTTTTGTCGTTAACTCGCATTCATCGTTTTCCCGCATTCATCGTTTTCCCGCATTCATCGTTTTTTTTTAATGCACCCCTTGAAAAACGATGGATCGAGGTTCTACTGTATTTAGTTTATTCACCTTTAGTTTTTAAGCCTAACTCAGTTGCGACCACAACTAAATCTTCTTTCATCAGCCCTTTAATGCTAAACATTTTTCTTTTACAATTTCAAACACTTTTATAATAAATTCTACATATACCATATACTATCATCTTAAATAAATAAATCAAGCAATAAATGTCGTAATATAAATAGCATCTTTCCTCTGACATGCTTAAATCAATCATAATAAACAATATACTTTCCTTTCGTCTCCTTAAATGATTGATATAAGTATACAAACTCATAACAATAAATTACATTCTATTTCTTTATCTACTTAAAATATCTTCAAACATTATCTTCAACTAAAAATACATAAACATGCATCTTACTTCTTATAAGAGCTCTCGTTCTCGTAAATAGAGCATGTCATATTCGTTCGAAATTCGCCAACCATCTCATGTGTGTATTCCTCGTTAAATGTAGCACTCCTTTTTTAAACACAGAATATTTAGTTTATTCACAAAACACAAAATGACATTATATGACGACACAAATGATGATGAACTATGTACAATGAAATAACAGATTTCAACAGATGCACAACCACTTCACGTTTCACTCCAAAACAATACTTCACTATATTGTTAAATTATTTCACAAAAAACTCAAATTACAATACTTCGGTTTTTATAAATAAAAAAAAAAAACAAGCCGGCAAACATGCACGGCTACCTCTACACTTCTTCCTTCCACACTCTCCAAAAAAAAAAAAAAAATAGTGTTCCACCTTCCTCTGCGCGCTCACGCATCACGTGACGTACGCGCCAAAAGAAATCGAAAGGAAAGTTATCCAGACGACTCCAGACATCACATACAGATAAAATTTGGGTAGAAGAAAATATTTAACTGCCGTACCATAAATTTTAATACGTCACTTTGCTCAACTTGCTCAGCTACTTCGACTCTCCAGCTACGCATTTAAAATGAAAAGTGACGTATGAGGACAGAGTTATGTAATAAAATAAATAGAACTGCAGTTAATAATAATATATATTTTCTCTAATTAAGTTTAATTCAAGAAACTGCTACTTCTACTTTCAACTGTAATAATTATTGGTTCGCTCACTTTGTAAACGAAGTGGCGTATTTGTATAAATAAGCAACAATTGGTATTAAAGTATTCTCTGATGAAGACCTTGGAAAAGCTTGAAAAATACTAAGAAGTTTTAAATAAAATGTATATTTTTAACTTATAACATAGCTTTTTTTGTAAACAGTGAACTTTTTAATGTTCATATTATATATTTTATGTTTGAATCAAGGTGAAAAATTGCGTTTCGTTTTATGATTATGAATTCTTATGATTAGACGTTTTATGATTAGACGAAGTTCATTGACTATTTTACAGTCAGAAGATCCGTTTAAATATTACACAACCTGGAAGTTGTGCAGGTAGGATCTCTAGGTTTACTGTAACTCTAACCTTCGTAGACATCTATAGACCATCATGCTTGGTCATCAAAACAATGTTTATAGATAGGAACTAACGATTAAACACAACTTAAAAGTCATCAATACAATTAAATAAAAAATATATGTAAGTAATATAAAAAATAGTTTCACATTGAAAATAAATAATTAATGCGTTCGCTTTTTACGCAGTCGAGTTTTTTGATTTTTTAAATTTAATTTTTACTTTTTTTTAAAATTCCTATGTGACTTGCTTTAAATACTGTATTTACGTTACACACCTACTTCATTTACAAATATTCAATTGTTTTCAAAGTTGTGACATTTTTATGGGTTCGTTTACAAATATATTTTTTTTTAATGTTAAAATCAATTATTCAAATATTCATATAAAAAAAGAATGAGTTTCTAAAATTTGAGCATCTTGTTACACAAGAAAAAGAAGTTTGGGTATGTTTAGTTAAACACAAAAATGACCATACTATTTTAAATTATACTTAACATACTTATTGAATAATTAATATAAATATTAAATTAAATCTAAACCATTAAAATATAGAAATGCATAAAAAAGAGAAAGACCTTTCTGTAAACTGTGGGGAAAATTATTATCTTATAAATATTATAGAATGAGAAAAGAAAATATAAAAAAAGCTAAACTGCTTCTTATTTCATTCATTTTATATTAATGCAAAAAAAAAAAAAAAAAAAATATATATATATATATATATATATATAAGTTTATTCATCTTAAACTCATTTTGTAAAATATGAAACATATACTTCAATAAAAGAAAAAGAAAATCATAATGCGTTTAAAAATATTCGTTTTGAATTTTTCTTTAAGAAAAAATGTTCCTTACATAGCCACTTGAGTTAGAAAAGTTTCACATTTTTTTAGTGTAGCTTTTGAAAGTAATGTGATTTTTACGTGCCCGTATACACAACTTCAATTGAATAAAGAAATTTTAAATAACACATTAAAGATGATGTTTTTGAAATAAATATTTCTTTTCTGGCAAAAGTTCAAATCCTTTTACTTGTGGTGAAAGAAAGAAAATTCTAGTGTTTTAATTTTATTTATTTATTTATTTATTTTTTGCTTAATATTTGCTGATTCTTCATTCAGTATTTTTCTGGTAAATAAGAATATGCATAGGATTTCTTGAACAATTAATCACGGGGAAAAACATAACTATTACAAAAAGTGAGGTGAAGGTTTTTCTGAAATATATTTTAAAAGCATAAATTTTAAAATTGTAAAAGAAAAAAAAAAGAGCCCCAAAATTATTTTTTTTATACTCTAAAATATGAAAAGAAAAAAGCTACATATAAAAAAATGTAAATACAAAAATTTAGTATCATAAATATACTGAACAATTTTCGTTTAAATGTTTTTCTTAAAATAAATTATTTTACTTGTACAGCGACTTCAGCTATAATTTTATTTTCAGTGTGACATCTTAAGGTTATGATAATTTACGGGCTCGTCTGCACACTTCATGTAAAAATGAAAAAAAAAACCAAATCCCTAAAAACCAAAAGTCTTTTGGCATATGAGAGAAATGTCTTTCAAAAAACCAGTATATTGATAATCATGTTGTATATTGATACTCATGTTCTAAAATCTACAGAAAAAAGAAAAACTATATTTGAAAAAACTAAAATTGAATAATGAAAAATATTTTTCGTTTCAGAAATGGCATTTTCTTTTCACTGAATTCTAAATTACATTTTTTTTTAAGTGACTCTAAGGTTATACGCGCACTTCTGCACACTTAGTTTAAAACCAAAAAAGTTTGAAAATATGCCTTTGGACACATGGGAGAAATATACTTCAAAAAGTTTAGTTATTTGTCATCCCTGGTTTACAATCAACAAAGGAAAAAACAATCTATGTACAACTAGGCACACTAAAAACACAAATTTAATACTTTATTTCTATAACTGTGCCAAAAAATATTATTTTAAATCTGTTCATTAAGAATTTGCTTTTTCCTTACTCTATAATTTAAGGTACAATTTTATTTTATGTGTCTTTTCAATGTTATGATATTTTACGGGCTATTGTGCACACTTACTTTAAGGTATCCGAATACCTTCGGAGGGCTTTTTTTAAATTGTTTTAAAATATGACCTTTTTTTTTTTGCATTGTATATCATGATGTGATTAAAAAAGTAAAATAAAACAGAAAAAGTTATACATTTCAATTTTTTTTTTTTTTTTAATTTTTGGGAAAAAATAAGCAAAAAACAGCGAAAATAATCATTTCTGCAAAACATCATAACTCAACTTTAAATCAAGATATTTTTATTTTGTATTTTATTTTGTATTTTGTTGCATTATTATAATTATTAAACCTTTTTCTAGGGAATGAACTACTCTCATATTTGTGAGTCAAATAGTTAAAACTATATAGAAAGTTGATCAGTGATGAAGCAAAAATTACTAAAAATTTATTGCAAATTAGAAACTTTATCAATGATTTAAAAAAACTAATACATTTACTGTTACGAGTGTAGTTCATTCCCTTTATCGCACTTTGCAAAGCATACAAAAAAATTTGAAAGTGATTCATTCATAATTTTTTCCGTTATGATGTTTTGCGTAAACATAAAATGTTAAAAAAATTATTTTCAGAAAACGCAAAAACAAAATTTAATTCAGAAACTTACTATAAAAGACGCTTTTGAACTTGTTGACAAAAGTTTTTAGAAAACTTATGTTGCCAAATTTAAAATCTGTGCTGTAAAATTTCTTTCTAATTAGTTTAAAATTTATAATATATATATAAAAAAAACGAGTTTGGAAGTTCATATTAAAACAAAACTAAACGTAAACAAACACTTCAGCTGACTTCCGGTGAGCAGAACGATACTTTCGGTTTCAAAATACTGATACTTAGTAATATAAAAATGGCAATAACTTGACTTCTAAATAAGATATAAACAAAATTCAAACAGATTTGGAAAGATAAAGAATACGGCTATTATATTATACCAAAATTTAAAAATAGATATTTTGGCTTTTAAAGGTATTCGGATACCTTAAAACAATAAAGTTTTTCAAATATTTGTCTGAGCTGATCAAAGAAATATCTTCCAAAAGACTAGTTACTTGTTATCCATTCTGTAAAATCCAAAAAGAAAAAAAATAATTCTATACATGAAGAAACGTAAATCCAAAATTTCAGTACTAAATATACTGAAAAATATTCATTTAACTTCCTTAAAAAATGGCATTTTCCTTACACTGCAACGCAAGTTGTAATTATTTTAATTTGCCTTTTCAAGATTTTGATATTATAGGGCTCTTCAGCACACTTAGTATAAAACTAAAAGTTGTACAAATATGTGTTTGAATACATGGAAGAAATAGTTTTCAAAAAGCCAGTTACTTCTTATTCCTGCTGTAAAATCTAGAAAGGGAAAAACAATCTATACATGAAAAAACAAAAATTCAATATTTTAGTACTATACGTATACTGAAAAATCCAGGGTGATTCAAAAAAGATGGGAAAAATTTTAAGAGGTGATAGTGCACACCCAAACAAACATTTTGTATCAAAGAATGCATGGTCGAAAACTAAACGTAAAAAAGTTAGAGGGCGCCAAAAGTTATGTTCTTATACGAGGCAAAAACACACAATGAACGAGTAAGTTAAGTTACGAAAACAAATTTAATGGCATTTGATTACAATAAGTGCTCAAAACTTTGACCGGCAGCTGTTATGCACGCAGTACAACGGCGAAGAACAGATTGGCGAATTTTCTGAAACACACCAGGCACCACCGCGCTCGCCAGATCTTTCATTTCTCGATTTTTTTTGTGGGGACAGCTAAAGGCTCTTGTGTATGAGACTCCCATTGAATCCGCAGAAGAACTTGTCGCCAAGCTTTCGGCTGCTGTAGGGGAATTTCGCGATATGCCTGGTGTGTTTCAGAAAATTCGCCAATCTGTTCTTCGCCGTTGTACTGCGTGCATAATAGCTGCCGGTCAATGTTTTGAGCACTTATTGTAATCAAATGCCATTAAGTTTGTTTTCGTAACTTAACTTAATCGTTCATTGTGTGTTTTTGCCTCGTATAAGAACATAACTTTTGGCGCCCTCTAACTTTTTTACGTTTAGTTTTCGACCATGCATTCTTTGATACAAAATGTTTGTTTGGGTGTGTACTATCACCTCTTAAAATTTTCCCATCTTTTTTGAATCACCCTGTATTCTACTATTTTATTTATTATGCCTTTTTAAGGTTATCACGTTTTACGAACAGTTTTGCGAACTTAGTTAAAAAACTAAAAGTTGTATAAATATGTTTAAGGACGGGTGAAAGAAATGTCTCTTATAAACGCCAGTTACACGCTATTCAAGCTGTAAAATTTATTTTTAAATCATACAGTGGTGGCGAAAATTGTGGAAATTTTTGGAAATTTTCATGTTTTACGAACTGTTTTGCGAACTTAGTTAAAAAACTAAAAGTTGTACAAACATGTTTACGAACGGATGAATACAAATGTCTCTTATAAAAACCAGTTACACGCTATTCAAGCTGTAAAATCTATTTTTAAAACATACAGTAGTGGCCAAAATTGTGGAAATTTTTGGAAATTTTCATGTTTTACGAACTGTTTTGCGAACTTAGTTAAAAAACTAAAAGTTGTACAAATATGTTTACGACCGGATTAAAGAAATGTCTCTTATAAAGACCAGTCACACGCTATTCAAGCTGTAAAATATATTTTTAAAACATACAGTGGTGGCCAAAATAGTGGAAAGTTTTGGAAATTTTCATGTTTTACGAACTGTTTTGCGAACTTAGTTAAAAAACTAAAAGTTGTACAAATATGTTTACGAACGGATGGAAGAAATGTCTCTTATAAAGACCAGTTACACGCTATTCAAGCTGTAAAATCTATTTTTAATACATACAGTGGTGGCCAAAATTGTGGAAATTTTTGGAAATTTTCAGGTTTTATAGCTTTGTGTGCTTGAAGAATACAATAAATTTCACTTAAATACAAATTTTATATATTAAATTTAAGGAAATTTAATGTAGAATTTAATAACAAAAACATAAATAAAGTATCTGCATTGCAAAAAAAGTTGCACTTACAAAAAAATGAGATATATCTTAGATTTAATTGTATTTTAAAGTTACAATTACACATTCAATATTTAGCAGGAAAACCCTTGTTTTTTATTACAGCTTCCGAGCTTCTTTTCATTGAGAGAACTAGTGTTTGGAGTTCATCCTTTTTAATCTCCTTGATGCTAAGAATCAATCATAGCTTCGTCAGTTATAAGTTGCGTTTTTTTAGATGGGCGCTTTTTTTGTACAAGGATTTTCAAACGTTGTCACAAATATTCTATAGGATTTAGACCAGGGCTGTTACCTGGCCAGGGTAATAATTGTATGATTTTAGTTTTAAACCATTCGTTGCATATTTTTGGAACAAAAATATGCTTATTTACAAAATGTTTTTATGTTTATTTACAAAAAAAAAAAAAAAAAAAAAAGATATATCTTAGATTTAATTGTATTTTAAAGTTACACATTCAATATTTAGCAGGAAAACCCTTGTTTTCATTACAGCTTCCCAGCGTCTTTTCATTGAGAGAACTAGTGTTTGTAGTTCATCCTTTTTAATCTCTTGATGCTAAGAATCAATCATAGCTTCGTCAATTATCAGTTGCGTTTTGTTAGATGCACGCTTTTTTTGTACAAGGATTTTCAAACGTTGTCACACATATTCTATATAGTCCAAGAGCTGTTAAACATTTTAGGAAAGGTATTTGAGGCACCCTGAAAATTTGAGTAACACTTCTTTTGTAATGCCTGAATACAAAATCGAATGTCTGGCTGAAGGATCGTGGCCCAAAACCTGTGCCAGACAAAAAATGGCACTTGACACGTGTCTGGCACAGTTTGTGTGCCGACTAAAGTGTCTGTCATTTTCAAAATATTTTTTTCTAAGCATAAATATTATTGTGCCTCAATCTCAGCGTGCCTCAAATACCTTTTTTGGGTAGTCAAAAAATGGCACTTAACACGTGCCTGGCACAGTTTTTGGGCCGACTAAAGTGTCTGTCATTTTCAAAATATTTTTTTCTACGTATAAATATTATTCTGTTTCAATCTCAGCGTGCCTCAAATACCTTTTTTGGGTAGTGTCAAAAAATGGCACTTGACACGTGTCTGGCACAGGTTTTGGGCCACGATCCTTCAGCCAGACATTCGATTTTGTATTCAGGCATTGCAAAAGAAGTGTTGCACAAATTTTCAGGGTGCCTCAAATACCTACTCAAAAATGTTCAACAGATCTCCTACTAATAGGATTCAGATCAGGGCTGTTACCTGACCAGGGTAATAAATGTATGCTTTTAGTTTTAAACCGTTCTTTGCATATTTTTGCCGTATGGCATAGAGCTGAATCCTGCTTAAAAATAAATAGCGCTTTATTGGTAAAGACATCCCTGATGAAAGGTGTCAATTTTGGTTCAAGGACAGTTTCGATGTGTTTTTTTGCATTCAGAATTTTACCAATCACTTGAATGCGGCTCCCATTATCTGCAGACCTACAAGCCCAAATCATGATATTTGTTGAGTTCTTTGTAGTTGCGTCAATGCAATCAGGATGCAGCTCATCCCCTAGTCTACGTTTCACATATTTTCACCCGTCACTACTAAAGAGCGTATTTTACTCTCATCGCTCCAGATTATTAGCTTCCACTGATTTTCTGAGTAATTAATGTGGTCTTATGCCCACTGAACTGGCTTTTTGCATTGATTTAAAAATTCTTTTCCAAGGAATTCTACCTCTCAGTTCAAAACCTGCTAATCTTCTCCTTATTGTTCTTGAAGTAACTGAAATACCCATTGCATTCATTTCTCAGCTAACAGCATCTGATGAAATTCTTCTATCATTAAGACATATCATTTTTAATTTTCTATCGTCAGAAGCACCTGTGCATTTTTTCGGCCTGATCTCGCCTTATTTATATCTGATTTAGTTTCTTCATAACGTGCAATCATTTCTTGTTGTTGATGACATTGTTTTAGATTATTAGCATTAAGGAAAAAAATAGAAATGTATTAAAAAAAAAAAAAAAAAAAAAAAAAAAGCATTATTTTATTTAGTTGCGCTAGTATTCACCCTTCTGTAAAATTCATTCCAGCAAAATACAGCTTTTATAAATCCTAACATACTACACTTTAGTTACAATTTAAAGATTTGATTGGTTCTCAGAACAGTCATTGTGATTGCCTAGGAAGGTTTTATTACAATACACTTCAGCATTCGTGTCTAATTGCTTTTGTATTTTAGACTAAAGCAAGTGCAACTTTTTTTGTAATGCAGATATTTTAATTACATTCTACATTAAATTTCCTTGATTTTCTAAAAAGACATTTGTATTTAAGTGAAAATTAACATATTCTATAAGCACAGAAAGTTATAAAACATGAAAATTTCAAAAAATGTCCACAATTTTGGGCCACCATTGTGTGCTTAAAATACGCAAATGCAAAATTTCAGTAATACAGATATACTGAAATTATTCATTTATTTTTTTATTTTTTTATTTTTTTAAGAGATAGCATTTTATATGAGCTATTTTTTATGTGGTTTTTTAACCCTTAAATGCCTGGTGTTGCTTTTCGGCAACATACCAAATTTAGGTTCTAAAATACCATTAGAATATTATTGAAGCTATAATGCCTAATGTTGCCAATAAAATACATTCTAAAAATATTATTAAATCGATTTTCAACATGTAGATGGAAACACTTGTGCTGTTTAAGAATAAAGGTAGAATTTTTTTTTCAATTGTTGCTACATGTTCTTTTTGTTTTGTTTGGGAGCTTGCGAAATACCCTATTTTGAGCTGCAGTGAGCAAGTGAAATTTATTTCTTATTATAGTTCCTAAAATTGTTGTGTGTTTAATATTATAGAATTTTATCAAGGCAAATTATTTTTTCAATTACACACCAGTATTGCCGATTAGTAACAAACTGTTTTTTAGCCGTAAACTATACTTGAAACAAAATACAATTTTTTAAAGTATTTTTCCCATGATTTACTTAAAAAATGAAAGTCAAAAAACATTATTAAAATGATTTTGAAAAAATCAGGCATTTAAGGGTTAAGGTTTTAAAGTTTTACCGGATCGTTTCCACTTTTAAAACCCAAAAAATCTAGACTTTTATATACACAGATATGGCTATACACAAATAACAGAAATATCTTTCAAAAAAGCCAGTAACGTCTTACGTTAAATAACTAACGATGTTTACATATTATTTTATTTTATTTTTTGGATTTTAAATTCAATCACAAAAATTTTATAAAACAAAGAACTATCGTAATGCCTCCTACTTCGACCGTTTTCTGAAGACCACTTTTTTTTTTTTTTACAACTAAAAATCCTCTTTTTATATTCCACCAATCCCGATGTAATTCTTGTTGTAAACGTTGTAAGGAAACTAACACGAAAAATATTGTTGAAAAATACTGGGATTGAAAAAGCGGAACAGCGGGTGCCTTAAATACCTAAAAAAAATTATTTTTTTTTCGAAATAAAATTTGGGAAAAAAGCAACTTATTTACATAAGGATTTCATAGTTGTCAAAATTTCACTTTTTTTCTTTTTTTTGATTTCAAAAGTAATAATAACGAGTTTTTTGTATTAATAATTTAATTAATGGATGTTCGTTTGCAAACGAAAAAAAAAATAATAACGTAAAAAATCCCTTCAATTTTTGTTTTCTGTTAAAATATGATTATATAGAGGCAATAAACCATTCAAAAATATCACTAACTGGTTACTGATAAAAAGGTATTTGAATTCTAAAGAAACAGTCATTTTTTTCGCAACGGACTTTTCGCATTGTCATGAGAAATAGATTCCCCGATTTTGGAAGGAAAAAAATAATAACTATACTTTATCGTTGCTCAATTCACCTAAATATCGCATAATTCTAGTTTTTACATCATCGAATAGGGAAAATTAGGCATTTTAAATGAACTTTGTTTAGAAACAGAAGCTCCTTTTCAGCTCTTTTTCTGAATAGTTAAATATTTTCCAAGGATGAATTGTTAAAAAATCTATCTTAATATTGTGCATTTGTTCGCTAAAATAAGGTACTACAAATTAAAATTACTGTAACTGGCGATTTAACAAATAAAAAACAACCAAACAAGAGCAAATTAACACTTTCTGTTTCGGCGGTACCGTAAAATGGGTTTAATCGGAACATTTTTCAACTTTAACGTAAAAATAAAATAAAGGCAACTACGGATTTTTTATTTCTTTAATTTTTTTTTTACTAGAAACTTTGGTATTGAGTTGTTCTTGAAAGTCTAAGAACAAATAAAAACATGTTTTGCAGTTTTTATGCATATTTTTTATTCTTTTAATGATGTTCCGATTCACCCCGCAGTTTAGGGTGAATCAGAACAAATGTTATAATCTTTATTTGTTCTGATTCAGACTTTAATAAATTTAATAAAAACAGGTAATAATTTAATTTTTGAAAAATAGATTGAGATGCAGTTTTCAAACATATTGCATTTAAAAGTGCATTTTTTCCCCAATACGACGATATAAAAATTTAAAATGTGCGATGCTTAGAAATAGTAAAAATTGCTATAGAGTACTTAATCGTACGATGATACATCTGCTTTGTTTTACAACTGGCTTCTGTATTTTTTTATTGTATTGTTTCTTATTTTCTGGAGACGACATAAAATAAGCTGGGACAGAGAAATAGCATACCGGAGGCTAAAACAAAATGCAATATCATTTATTTTTTAAAATACAGGCGATTATAAGAAAATGTTTCTATGTCCTTCTCGTTTAAAATTATGCTGTAAAATCATAAAGAAGAACTTTACAAGCGAAGCGTAAATACATAACAAAAATTAAATCCACAATACGCTTAATATAATCCATTTAATTTTTTTCTTCCGAAAAATAATATTATGTTTAAGTAAACACTTGAGTTTTAAAAGTTTTATTTCTTTTTTTAAGTGCAGCGTTTAAAAGTTATGATATTTTTATAGGTTCTTCTGCAAAGTTTCGCTGAAGGAGAAGTTAAAAAAAAAGAATATCACATAAAAGAGAGATATTTTCAAACAAATATTTTATAGTTGGCAAAATGTCAAATTATTTTTATTTTAGTGAAATGCAAGAAAATATGATTTTATGACTTCCTACATTTGATGTTTTAGAAAAAATAATGAATATGAAATAGCATAATTTTCGAATTATGTATACCAGCAACGTGTTTATATTAATATATATATATATATATATATATATATATATATATATACATATATATAAGTGTGTGTGTGTATTTGTATGTAATCTTGTTTATTTATGTATGTGTATAATTTCAAAATAATATTTCGTAAAACTGAAAAATTAAAACTATATCATGCAGATCTTTCTAATTTTTCTAAATATAAAAGGACATGCAACAATTATTTTTGAAGGTATTAGAAAAAGTCAGTTAACCAGTGTAAATAAGGGTAATACTGTAGTTATCGTTGAAAAACTTAAAAATAAACATTTTATAGGCTCGAACCTAGAAAATTATTTTGAAAATTATTATTTTTTTTAATCATGTAAACAAATTTATTATAATTTTAAAGAAACAAATTCTAAGTATTGATTAATATGTTATGTTTCGTTAGATTTTAAATAACATCAAAATCTATGTGTCTGTCTGTTTGATTGTTGCAAAAGCTTTGAAAATCTATTGAATGTAGGGGAGACCGGGGCTAGTAGGAGCAGTTTTTAGTTATTGATTTTTATTATTTTTTGTGTACGTTTTTTATGAAACTTTAACTGTACTTTTAAAGAGCAGGCATTGTGCTATAAATACCCGGAGTTTTGAGTTTGTAGCTTTTGTAGTTTATGTTTAGTGGAGGCCTAAATTAATAGGAAAATTGTGCGCCAACCAACCCCGTGACGGGGCACGTTGCCTATAGCTATGGGGTAAGTTGGCACACGCTTTATAAAAATTTAAATGAAACTCAAATAAGACACGCAGTTAAGAGAAATCAATTTCATTGTTACCAGTAAGTTTATACAAAGGCGTTATCGCCGTACAATGTAAATTCTAAGTTATTCAGACATAAAAATAATGAATAAAACATTAATATTGAGTAACTTCTATACTACTCGATATTATCATCAGAGTTACAGTTGTCACAAATAAAAAATCGAGGGTCGCCGTTTGGGCAAGCCTTGTGTGCCCAAAATCTTGCATTGCAATAACTTTTCTCGGTGTTTGTTGTTTTTAAAGCTACCAGCACACGCCAAACACCGAGCCAACTTGCATGGTGTTCAATGCGCCTACTAGCCACATAATAAATTTCTTCACAAAAGTGACACGTAACCATCTAAGCATAAATAATCCCAGTAAATCACATATGCGGTAGGTACAGTTAATCACACTCTAAGAAAAACTGCACAAGTTAAATCGCGATTATTAAGATACGTATTAGAAATTAGAAAAAGAATGAAGCAATAAAAAATTACTTATGAGTGCAAAAAACAGAAAAAATCGTAATAAATGTCCACTGCACGTAGGTAACACTGCAAAACTACAATGAGGATTGTAAAAAGCAAGAAGAAAGGTACTCTGTGACTGGTTGCGCAATCTATCCACAAACAGGCGATTTATGAGGACTGCGCCTACTTACCCCTGTAGCCAACTAGCTCCGGTATCCCCTGAATGTCTAAATATTTGAATAAAGATAGACGAAAAGAAATCTGAAAGCAAGAAATGTATAATTATCAATTTATTAAATAAGTTTTAATGATGATCAGAGCAATGATTATGTAAATCTCATATGTCATTCCAGATTTTTTTTTAATTTTGAGAATTAAAGAAAAGCAGATACTAAGGTTTGGAAAACTCTTGATTCATAATTTGGGGATAAAAGTATATATATATATATATATATATATATATATATGTGTGTGTGTGTGTGTGTGTGTGTGTGTATAAACAGATTAACAATAAAAACCATACATTGTCTCTAAACTGAAATATATCATGGAAAAAAAAATTCTGTTTCGTGTTGAATAGAAAATTAATATCATGTTAAATTAAACTGTTTTAAAAATATACTGAAATAGAATATGATCGGAATTATATTTTTATTCTTAACATGTTTCGATTATTTCTTTATTTGGATAATGAAGAAATCACAAAAATATAAAATATATTGGATTACATAAAAAGGGGGGGGGGGGGCATACCTCTTTCAGAAAAGAGGGAAAAAATATTAACACAAAATTATTGCAGAAAAATAAGGTAAGAAAAAAAAATCAAAATCATTTCTTCCCCATAATACAATCGAATAAAAAAAAAAAAAAAAAAAAAAAAATTCTATATCCCACTCATTTCAAATTATGATGTAAACTCTCTAAAGTAAATCTTTACATGCGAAGCGTAATTAAATAATTAAAAAAAATCCACCATACGCCTAATATTATACATTTAAATTTTTTCTTAAAAAAATAATATTATCCTTACATAAACACCTGAGTTGCAAAAATTTTATTTATTTATTTATTATTTATTTATTTATTTATTATTATTTTTTTGAGTGAAGCTTTTAAAATTTATGATATTTTTATAGGTTCTCTTCTGCAAAGTTTCTTTTCTTTCATAAATATTGCGTGATTTATATACGGTATCTGAATTTACTGAATTTTCTAACAATGGTTTCATTGTTGAAACAATGTATTCGATTTCTCTTTATTTTAAATTTTTAAAAGTTCACACAGTCAAACCCTTTTAAAACCGAAACTTTTTTACGTCATTCATTTGGAAATGTGCTTTTTTATTAGGAAATTAATTTTCAGCCCTGCACCGGAATTTAATTCATAAATGTTGCGTGTTTTATATTCGGTATCTCAGTTTACTGAATTTTATAACAATGGTTTCATTGTTGAAACAATGTATTCGGTTTCACTTTATTATACATTTCTAAAAATTCACGCAGTCCAACACTTTTAAAACCGAAGAATTTTTACGTCATTCATTTTATATAATACCTGGTTTTATCAGAATCATGTTAAGGCGGTATTAAAAATAATACTTTTCCATGCTCAACAACTCGAAATTTTCTGGCACATTTTCAGATTAATTTTTAATAGAAAAAATACGAAACTTGCTGATGTGATTATTGAAAATACTTATAAGCGACACGAGTTTTTATTTTTTTTTCAATTAATTGAAACTTGATTAATAAACAATTATGTTCTCAGTAGGGCAATACTTTTCGTTTCTAACACAATTGCTTCGGGAAATTCTGTTCAAAATGTCCACTTTGACATAATTTTTTGAAATGTATTCTGCCTCTATCAAAACATCGATCATTACGGTACATTATATAGTTTCTGAAGAAGAGAATCTATCAATTGTACGCGTTTGAGAGCAAAAAATTAATTTAAAAATGAGTAAGAAAATAAACAGTTTGGATTTGAATACATTCTTAATAAGATGATTTTTTTCTTCAACCGCTATGTATTTTTTAATTGTTTTTGCTGTAAGAATTGGTCCTATCAAAAACTTGTCTGTATAAATGTTGAAGACAATATTAAGAAGATATATGATAAATTCATGGGGATTTTATATCTTGCGAATTGACGGAGCTATGGAAATTTTTCTTCTTCTACCCCCCCCCCCCTTTTTTTTTTGATTTCGTTTTAATTTTTTTGCGGTACGAATTGGTCCTATCGAAAACTTGTGAATATAAAACTTGTAGATAATATTAAGGAGATGTATAATAAAATTAAATTGGATTTGATAGCTAGAAAATTGACGAAGTTATGAATTTTTTTTCTCCCAAAAACACAATTTTTTGCGCCCATTGAGCACATTTTTAATCCGACTCTCCGTGCCTCGGGAAATCATCTCCTCCTGGCGCTAAATATGCACTTTTTTCGCGGCCCTTTGACAGATTTCGCGTTTTTTTCAGCAATTCTTTGGCGAAATTCGAATATTTTTTTCACGTTCCTTTCACAAAATTTGCATTTTTTTCCCGAGATCTCTTGGCGAATTTTGCGTTTTTCCCGCGATTCTTTGGCAAAATTCGCGTTTTTTCTGCGATTTTTTGACGAATTTTGCGTTTTTTTTCTGCGATCCTTTGACAAAATTCGCTTTTTTTCTGCGATCCTTTGACAAAATTTGCGTTTTTTTGGCGGTCCTTAGACAAAATGTGCGATATTTTGATGAAATTAGTGTTTTTTTCTGCGATTTTTTGGCGAAATTGGTGTTTTTTGCGCGATGCTTTCACGAATTTTGTGATTTTTTCTGGGAACGAATGACGAAATTGATTTTTTTTTTCGGCGACCATTTGTTGGAATTCGGGGCGTGATTGGAGTGATCGCCCCCGTGGATCCGCGCCTGATGGATACAAAAGAATTCTTATACTGTAAATTATGTCTTCAAGTGCATAGAATTTACATATATAAGCAAAATAATCGTTTTCTGTAGCTTCAACTATAATCTGAATAATAAATTCTCTCTATGCTCGAACGACTGATGAACCAAAATAATACAAGAAAAACGAACACTGGATATGAAGAAAGACCTTGAAATGGAATATACAAAAAGTAAATAAATAAATAAAATATTTTTTATTATTTTACTCCGTTTAATAGTATATATATGATAAAAATTAATTAATTCTGCTTACCCTATAAAAATACACAAGTTTTAACCCTATTCCTAATTGCAGCTATTGAATAAGGTCAATTCAACCGTTAAAAAATTCTATTTTAAAACATATATTATAGCCATCAGTTGAAGATAAAATAGATATAGACTCCTTGAGTATTACATTTAATCAATAAAAAGATAAACAAATTACCATAATATAATTTAAAATACCATTCACACATAAAAAACTAATATAATTAAATTAAATAATATTCAAAATCATTTAATTTACAATATTAAAGCTAAAATAGTTGCTAGTTCTGCCATCTAGTGATTAAAAAAAATATTAAAAATATATAGTAATTATTGAACCGCGACTGTATTAGAAAATTCTTTGATGCCGCCATCTACGACGGAATATTAAAAAAATAATGTGATGCTACCATCTATGAATGAAAATTAAAACTAGTTTGATCTATTCAAATACCTTCCATTTGATAATACATTCCCAGTACCCCAAAAAACACTTTTTTAGTAACATATCTCATTTGAAATTATTGTTTATAATAATTTTATCTAAAATAATTAGTGATATTCATTTAACTGTCTATTTAATATATAAATATATGTAAGTTGTATTGAATAATAAATATTCCTCCCTAGTAACTTAACTCCATAATCACACACACAAAAAGAAAACCGGTAAAATTAATATACATATTAACTAGGGGGCTCTGCCCCCTACAAGTTACGCTCGCCACCCCGGTTCAGACACCGCAGAATCTAAAAACACGCTAATCTGATCGGTTTAAAAAATATTATAGAAGATTGAATTATAATGAAAAAAGCTGTGCAGATCTCCCTGTAAACGGGTTTCCATTCAATTTCCTTTGATTTCAAAAATTTAAGGCCGAATCAGTTGCTGTTAAGACATCCAATGGTTGTTTTCGTGTTTGATTAAAGAGGATCGGTTAAACGTTTGAAAAGAAGCTAAAAATAAAAGGAATTAAGTGTACAGAGTCTTTGTCTCCCGGTATTTTAAAACAATTTCTATAACAATAGCCTACGTCATGTGACTATCATCAAGAGTTCCGGGCGAACCACTTCGCTTTTTATATTCCTGGTGCCATTTTGGTACTTTAATATTTGCCAGGTACAGGTGATAAGTCTCCAAATATTATTCTATAGCCATCATTTCATCTATATCATAATAGTCCAAGTCATGTAACTGCCATATATAAATACGCTCTGATCCCTTCGATTTTCATATGAAAGTTTGGCCCAGATATCATATACGGCCCCATATTGGCGCGATATTTTTCCGACGCTAATTAGGGGAAAAGATCAACAGCATAAACAACAACATCCGGCTTATCAAATCAAGCAAAATAACGATACTATGGCGCCAGTTATGTACCTGTTGCGTATATGACATTGGCGTCAGAAAAAAATAGCGCCAATATGGGACCGTATGTGGCATCTGTGCCGAAAGTTTTCCATTTCGATTAAAAAAATCAATTTTTTTTTTTAATAATACTACATAAAAGCATTGTCGCAAAGAATTCTTGGTACTGTTACTCTAGCCGGGTGCAAATCTCGCCAATAGCTATTTTTCAACTCGCCAGTTAGCATTTTTTTTTTCGAGTGGTAAATTAAAACATTGCTTTGAAGTTGAAATTAAATGTCATCGTTTGTTACATCATTTAATATTTGGTCAGATGCCTTATACGCACCCGGTTTGGCGTGATTTTTTTTAGGAAAATTTGGCGAAATCCTCGTTTTCGAATACCAGTTACATATGTATATTTGGTACTACTTAGTTATCCCGTCGAACAGAAATCTATCACCAAACTATAAGATTAAATGTTAATAATAGTTTATAAATGTCACATTCACTTGACTTTAAGCAAGTTACACGTCTTTACGTCATCAAGTGATTTTTATTTCGACGTTTTATTTGTACATTTATTAATGTTATACTATTTATTTTGTTCTTTCGTTATTTAAAATAAAAATTATGTCAATTTGTAATATTTGGCGAGTGGTTTGGCGATTTATATAATTTGGCGACATGGGTCGATGGAATGTCTAAGTAGTACCGTATTTTTTAATTATGTTCTATTATTTTTTATTTTTAAAGAAAATAACCAAAAAATAATTAACTATAGAACAAAACAATTTATGTAATTAAAAAAAAGAAAATAAAGTAAATAAACACTTATTATTAAATAAACAACAATAGCCGGGTTACCATGTCAATCAAAATAATGCCATTTTGGCGCCAATTAGGTACCCCGGTGCGTATATGACATTTGTGCCTAATATTTTTCTTTCCATTTCGTTTAAAAAAAAATAAGGAAGTGAAAGCCATTTATTTTAAATGTTTCTGTTTGTATTAAATAAAATGATAATGAAATACAAATTGAATTATGAATAAAAGTAACATGATACATTTCTCAGCATACATTTAAGGGAGGCCAAACTTCTCGCCAAATTAGTTTAAAATAGTAACCTTTTCTAAAATCTGAAAAAAAAAAATATCTGTTTAATAAAAATTTGAGTTGCCATCATTAGAAAAATGTATATAAAATTAGAAAAAAATATATATTTCGAAAACTAATTCGAATTAA
This sequence comes from Maratus speciosus, assembly GCA_963932465.1. Classification (NCBI taxonomy): domain Eukaryota; kingdom Metazoa; phylum Arthropoda; class Arachnida; order Araneae; family Salticidae; genus Maratus; species Maratus speciosus. The sequence continues at coordinate 316,289,729 of OZ010794.1, forward strand.
AAAATTCTAATACCTGTTTTGAAATCTACGGATCAATATTGATTTTTGGTGTTAATTTCGTCGCAAAGTGTTCCATATTTTAGGAGAAATCGCCATGAAACATAATCAGTTGTTTAATCAGTCGATTCAAAGAATCGTTACATTTCAGACGTTTCATATATTCGTTTCATAAATTCGTTTCATTAGGATTTTATATATATAGGGTAGATATAGATTTTCAATTTATAAAAAAATCTGCAGCATAGTTATTTCATTGCGGCCAATGCACACAATACAACATGCAACCTTACCTAATAAATCTATTAGGAAAAATATAATAAATAAATAATAATAATAATAATAATAAATAGTATTAAGCAAAAACATATTAAAATAAATAGATACATAACTCAGTGAGCAATAGTATTAAACATAAATTGAAATTATCATAAAATCTATGAATGCATATATCCATAATGAAAGTTACATTACATGTGTAAGATAGATTTAATTAGAAAAGATGGATACCCATAATTTATTGCATGTTGATGTACATGTTTTAAATTTTGAGATTTAAAATTTATACATTTCTCGACCGCAAGAATAGTGATACCACTAAACAAAATTTCGTGTTGTATATCAATGTAGTAATAGGTCTGAATAACCGTCTTGCTACAGAAAAAACGTTATGTTGTTAGTTATAAGGAAACACGTATAGATTACACTATATGTCATTTTGCTACACAGACAAAAAAAAATGGTGTTAAAAAATTACTACTCTTTTTTTTATCTCTTCAATATCTTTTTTGATTGCGAGTGATATATATTTTAAAGACACAGCGGCAGAAAGTTAGAAGGAAATATTTAATAATATTTTCGTAGGATGTAAATACCACATTACATTTTAATGGAGCACTTGAAAACGTTTGTTTTTTAAATTCTTTATTATTCTAAATACTTCGTTTTATAACGTATTCCATTATTTTTAAATTGAGTTGTTACGTTATCTAAACATAACTATTCATTGTGTTTCCGTTATGTTCAAAACAATTGACCATTTTAAGAGATAGATATTCGTTATCCTTTGAAATTAAAATTAAATATTTTCTTTTCATTAGCTTGAATTTGAAAATTTTTATAAAATTCAGCAGAGCAAATTTATGAAAGGCATTTAACGAATTAATTACCGTCTATAGAACATATAGCTGATAATTGAGTTCCGCTGAAGCTTGACTGAAGAATATTTTCTAGAAAATTATTTCCTGTTACCTGAAACTAATTTTCATCTGAATCAATATTTAAATTGAATCATATACATTAGAAAGATGTTAAGTGGAAATTCGTTTTAGTCACTACAATTTTCGTTTGAATCAATAGCTATTGAAAGTGAATTTTATGCATTATGAAGATGTTTAGTGGAATTATATTTTAGCCATAAATCTAGAATAGTTCCCCATATCATAGCAAATAAAATTCTTTGAAATTATGCACTTTAGTGCTATCCAAAATAGAATCGTTCATATTTGTCAAAGAGTTATTTATAAACTCTTGTAAATAATAGTTTCTAGTTTTATAAAATTCATTCTAATATTATTTGCAGTACTATGTTTATTGAAATTTTATCCATATTGATTACATATTTCTCAACATTTTTGATGATTTGAAGTTAAAGATATAATGTTTTAATTTAAAACATTTATTTTTTAAACATGTGTATGTTATTATATGATGTATTTAAACGATGCTTACATTGAATTAAAAAAATGATAAATTTAAAATTTGATCTTTTTAAAGTTTTCTGAAACATTTAATAAGTTAAAACATGTTTGCAGTATTTAAAAAGTAATTTTCCTTTAAAAAACATTGCTGAGTTAAAGTAAATTTCTAAAGCAAATTCAGAAGAGCAGAAAAACATCCAAAAACCAAAAAAGTAGTTCCCTGTTCTTATAAAGTAAAATAGAACAAATGATTCCCAAAAATTATTGACCTTGAATTCAGAAGTTATGATACATATAATTAGAATTTACGTAAAAATGAGAAATGTTGCATGAATACTGAAAATAATTAAAAGAAATAAAAACATTATTTAAATAAATACATAATAAAAAGCACGAAGCAGCTATATTTATTACGTATTTCCAACAAAAGCTAATCAATAATTATTAAAGGGAAAATTAACAAAACTGTTAATAAAAATTGAAATTGAGCTATAAAACATAAGTATCAAATATAAAATGCAATGTAAATATTCGTAAACTAAATAGTACATCTGATATTGTTTTAAGGAACAAGATTTATTTATAACTCAATACATGTCATTATAATCAAAGATAAATTATAGGTCTACCAAAATATTTTTTCGTAAAATTTAATAAGTCTAATAAGACAAAATTTATCAGACAAAGAATGTCGCCCCTAGGTTAACTCAAAGTCTTGTATTAATTACGTGTTTTAGATAAATCAATTGCAATAGTTTTTGGTTGTTGTTTTATTTAAAAAACATGAATATTTAATGCCTCGAAACATGCATTTTATTATTTACCTTGATTTACACGCGAATCCTTTACATATAAAATTGCGTATATATTCCAATACGTAACTTTGTAGTTGACTTTGAAATATTGTCAAATATGCAAGTAATACTATAATGTGAAGTTCGAGGATATAGTTAGAGTGTTTTGCACAAATTTCATTTCCAAGTTTAGCGTTCAAATCTTTCCATTTTTCGGAAATAATGTGATCATAGAATTGTTTACATAAATTCGGATGTTTCTATTAAAAATTTCATCGTAATAGCTCACCGAAAGATGCATTTCATTAGTTAAATTGATTTACACCCGAATCCTTTACATATAAAATTCCATACATCCTACAATAAGTAATTCTGTATTGGGCTTTGAATTATTTTCAAATGAGCAAGTAATGCTTTCATGTAAAGTAATAGGATATAGTTAAAGTGTTTGGCAAAAATTTCATTTCTCATTTACGAGTTCAAATTTATCCAATTTCAGTAATAAAGTGATCAAATAATCGTTTATATAAAATTGGACGTTTCTATAATAAGTTTCATCTTAATAGCTCGACACATTATGACACCGGGCATAAAATATAAGTTTCATCGTATAGATCGACATTTTAGAAATACAACAGAAAATAAGAGTTTCTCCGTATCCATGAAGAGCATTTTTATAGACGCTAAAGTTACAATGAATAAAATACAGTCAAATTTAAAGACGTTCACGGTTAAAACGCGATCCGTCTTAATAGGCGGAATTTTTTCCGATCCCTTGAAAATCGCCCATAATGCTAATGCAAAAATATCACGTTTAATACGCGAAAACTTCTCTCTTCTTGAATGTTGCCAATTTAGCAGACTTTTTTTATTTAGATAAAAAACACTGTTTCCTAATGTATTAATTGCTTTAAAATATATCAAATTAATTAAATTGAAAATTGCTAATCGGATATTGTGGTAGATATTTCAATAAAACAACAACCCACAAAATTAGCAAAACTGCAATTCTTCTTCGTTCTCGCTTCCTAACATTCTTTGTCTCTAGCTTCGTGTATGTTTCTATTGTAGTACAGAGATATAGACGAATTCCGGCTACTCAGGTACGTTATAAAAATTATTATGATTAAAGATGAAAATATATGTTGTCAGTGAAGTTTTAAATGTATGTTATATCACTACTATGTGTTATGATGCATATTATAGGTAATACAAAATTAATCTTATAAAGGTTAAACTAATACGACTGCGGTTGGATTTTATGTTTTCTATGTTGTCTTTACTTTTTGCTATGCTAACAATATTTTTTACACAAAGATTAATCAGGATAGTTTTTCCCATATTAAAAAGGACAGATTATAATGGCACTCCTTATTCAAGGACTAAATATGATTGAAAAAATGGCTTTAACCCCTTGCGGCGCGGTGGTATGTCTATGAAACCACTTAATTTTAATTCCCAAAACCCTGACTGGCACCAGAATTTTGGTTAAAAAAAATGTCTGTTTGTTAGTTGCGTGAAATGTAGCTTTTTGGTATTTACAAAAAAGTTCGTTTTCAAATTCCGATGTCAGTCATTAAGTTCAGCATTTATGCAATGGAAATGCTCTGCGCCGCAAAGGGTTAAAGATTTGACATTCTTTTCCTTGTTTAAAAATCTACTCTAGTAGGAAAATTATTTTTGTCGTTTTATTTTTGGTTGCAACGTATCAATAAAAAAAAAGCCATGCGGTAATTCATATTTCTTTTCCGTTATTATTCTAGTCGGTCCTATAAAAAGAAACAATGAGTTAAAAAAAATAATTAAATTTTAATCTATATATATGCAAAACTCTCGATTTTCGAGCGTAAACATATAAATGAAAGCTGTAAAGTTCATTTAAACGAGTAGATATGTAAGTAAGTCCGGTTCCTGCAACATTATACAAATCAATTTTAATACGCGATCCCGCTTAATAAGCAAGCTTTGTCCACTTCATTGAAACGCATCTTATTCGTGTTCCACTATATTTTCGTTCTTTATATAACGGCTGCATCAAATATTCATTATAACTTTAATAATTTATAAGGGGATAAAAAGACTATACAAACTTTTTTATGAATAGGGTACTTGAATTTTCTGATTATTTTTACTAACTAAAAATCTCTATATATCTAAAAGTCACGATAGAGGAAGCTTAAACTACAATGCAAGAACTACATTTGTGCGAATAACATACTCATTAAACCATCTACAGTGGGTGACCAAATAATTTGTTGCACTACAATTGTTCTTACTTTTTAAAATTCTACACTTAAAAAATATACTAAATTCGTATATGTTTTCTCCACATTCTTGGCTTCATGTTTTAGTGCTGACGTAACTGACAGTTGACATTTAACAGGTGTCATTAACTAAGTAAGTGTCTCTTAGTGTAAAACGTGCATTAGCGATGTTATGGAAATAAATGGTTTTCGATTTTTATGGTGAATTCTGTTCAAATGTGCGCTAATTAGTGCATTATGGATTCTAATTATTGTAATTCTCTATTTTTTCTAGTGCCAGACATTAACAAAAGTAGTTAGAAATCGGGAAAAGTAAAAATTTGTCTTCGATGATAATTTCAGAGATCACTGCTTTGTTTAAGCATTCCCAACCTTCACAGAGACAGATTGCTATTTTTATATATACACCCACTATGACTGTAAGCAGATTAAAATCTAAATTTGATAAAATCGCTGTCATAGGTAGCCAGAAAAATGGAAATTGTTGGTGCCGACGCTTCATTATGAGATAAAGGAAAAATACTTTTCATTTGTCTTGAAAACAGACGAAAATGCACAAAAGAATTGACAAGAATCATAAATTAAACTGCCATAGCTATTTCTACCAGAATAACAATATAACAATGTGTTGCAGAATTTGCGTTTATGCCGCCTACCAGACAAGAAACCCAAATTGACTACAGCTATGAAGTTGAAGCTTTTTCTTGGATTAAAAAACATCGATACATGACCGCTGAAAACTGGGAAATGTGAATAGAGTAGTTTTTCATTTTTGTGTAACGCATGCTATACATACTTCAATTCTTCACAATGCCACTGTGAACTAGTTATGAAAATTATCAGGTTTGTTTCACCTACGAGTCTCACATCAAAATAATGATGGACAAGCCTTCTTTTGTTCGGCGCAGAAAGTAGAAAAAAATTAACCGGATTGTATTGCAGAGACAGTCAAGCACTCACTTAAGCTGCGTTCGCACCATCCTTCTAACTGTTAGCAGTGTTGGCTTCGTTTTTTGTGGCGACGCGGTGTCTTTGATTTTTAACGACTTTAGCAGGAAAGGGAATGATGTCCGGCAAAAGAGGAACTTTTCCTTCAAGTAGAGTTGAGCTCCTTTTCTCCTGATCCATTCTTGATTCCCCTCATTCTTTTGTGAATAAACCGCAGATGGGTCCAGTACAAAAGCTTTTCCAAGAAAACTGGAGAACTAGGCAAAATACGCGTGCGCAATCAGCCTTAAGGTCATGGTTTTGTCTGTCATCAGCATTGAAAAGAGGGTTGATCCCTCAACTAAAGGAATGGTTTCCCAATACCTCCAAATGTATTTTCTTGCATGAATCGGCTCTATTTCACAATGCGAAGACAATAACGGAATTCTTAACTAAGGAGACAGTAAATATTTTGCCGCGGCCGGATAATTCTCCGGATTTAAACTCGATCGAAAACGCCTGGGAGCTTATAAAGCGAAAAGTATCAAAAGAAGACACGACAAGCAGAAGAAATTTGAAAGAAGTCTTGTTTAAGTTCTGGCATCATGATGAGTAACGTCAGAAAATCTACAAAATGTATACAGAGCATTCCAAAAAGAGTACAGACCGTTATCGACATTTAAGCATATTCGACGAAATATTGAAAATATTGCCTTGAAACACTTGCGCTAAGTTTTTTCATAAGGAATTTCTCTTTTATGTACGAAAGTTTGCTTTTATTTTTCAACCATATGCATTCTATCCAAATATACCTAAAATAGCTTAAGAATACACCATTAAAAAATATATAGCTTTAAGTTCATCACAATTTAAATTTTAGGCATCCACTAATAATTTGGCCACCCACAGTAGATATACTTGAAATCTTCATACTTTTCCGATAGCATTCTATCATTAACATAAAAAATTTTGTTAATTACGTGTTCTTATATGAACTATGCATCAACAGCTAATGTATTGTAAAAATTTAAGATTCATTTCAATTCAAGGGATACTGAAGTTTGTCAGATGGTGTTCAATTATATCTTCTTGTTCTTTGTATTTCACTTTAAACTTGATTTAAATATGCCTTCTTCATATTTTGGCTAAGCACCCTCTTTCGAGAACTGATGAATCTACAGCTTCTTGTAACAATTTAAAAATAATTATAATAAATAAAATAATATTCGATAACTCCCTCATCCTATTTGTGGAAATAATATTTATTTATACATATACATATATATATATATATATATATATATATATATTTTTTTTTTTTTTTTTTTTTTTTTTAATAAAAGTTTAAAGATGTAATGTGTATTTGATTTAGCTGGTGCAGCATTTCTTTATTTGATTATTATTTTACAAGAGATCATTAAAACGGGGTTTTTCAGATTTAGAATAATAAATATTCATCAAATAGCAATAAACACACTAACATCTAATGACCTTTTCAAAATACAAATAAAAATACTAAATGACTTAAAGTGCACAAATAATGAGAAAATTTCGAAATATTTTTATTCGTTATGAAAAAAGGAAATAATAGTGAAGTAAATTATATTTTCATTTTTATAGATGATTGCATTCCATGATAGAACATTATTTAGTAACATTTTCGAAGATTATTCAAAATGAATTATGGGTAATATCCCATTATTGTATGGACAAGATTGTACTTTGCACAGTTATATTAATATGAAAATACAGAGGAAAATGATTGAATTGAGCAATTCCATGATTTCCGAAGATTATTCAAAATGAATTATCTGTAATCTCCCATTATTGTATAGATTCGTTTGAACTTCGAACAGTTTCATTATTATGGAAATTTAGAGGAAAATGGATGAATTGAACAATTCCATGATTTCTGAAGGTGATAATATTTGCAATGAATAAGAATAATTCAATTCTTTTGTTTTCCATGACAATATATGAAATTTATTTAATTTCCGTGATAGATACCCATTTACAATTCAAACAAATAAAACAGGGATCAGGGTTTAATAAAATATGCTGACAATCTAATTACTAAAGAAATTGAAATGTGTTGGAAAAATTCATCTTTCTTTTAAAGAAGATGGCAAACAATCAAATATGTAAAAAGAATATTTTAAATGTGAAAAAATTTTATAATTTATTTATTTTATTTTTAAAAAGAATATTGAGTAGAATCAGTTAGTTTTAAGGTAGTTTTTTATGCATTTAATTGTAAAATATATTGTTCTAATTTAATTTGTTGTTGAGCAATTTTTTTGCCTTATGACCAAAACTTCGCAGATTTTACATTAAACAACGACTGCATTAAATAATGAAGATCAATCCGTTTTAAGACAATTAACCCATAACTATAACATTTTATTAGTAAAATTACTGAGTCTTTTGTAAATTTAGAAAATTCCTTATCAAACTGATTTAGCAATTTTTATACACTGTAAAAAAAAAAAAAAAAAAAAAAAAAAAAAAAAAAAAAAAACTACATTTTTACTGCACAAAGTATTGTTTATCTCGCGTTCAAAATCGATCACAATCGAATGTGCTGTAACTTTTTTGGTTTCTAGACTATATAAAAAATAACAGTAGTTGCGTAAAATTAACAGCACAAACTACTGGAAAATCTGCAGATTTTTTTTTTTTTTTTTTTACAGTGTAGAAATACTTAAAAATGAATTTGACACTATATTTTAAGGGATATACATTTTTTAAATGTCCATTTCGTTGCATTAAAGTTGAGAATTCGTCTGGGTTTTTCAATGGCTATTTTTTCTTTTCTTTTTTTATCAACAGGAGAGTATTTTGATAAAAAGCTTGCAACATATACATAGTAAAATTTGGTTAAAATGATTTCTGGACAAAATAATTTTGTCATAATGTTACGTGAAGCCTGCTTTTTTTTCATTTAGGTAATTTTCAATTATACCTTCAGCAATATGATTGCCATAGATTTGACGAAAAATTTGAATCTGAACAAGAGCAGTCTGCTTATTTCATTCCTCTATTTGAAGTACATTCTAGTTTTAGTGTATCGAATTACTTTTTTTCAGATGGGATAAAATACCATGAGCAAAGATGTGCTTACGCAAATAAAATGACATATTAAATACATCTGCAGATATAATATATAGTTTAAAGAATAAAATCATTCTCAAACATTTGTTTAAAATAAATGACACAGAAGGATATTGTGGGCCTTTATAACGAACACCTCGCGAATGCAAACCTCTATTTAGCGAATTTTTTTTTCCATTTCAAACACATATATATTTGTATATTTTCACTTCTTCACTTTTTCACTTTTTTGAAAAGTAGGCACGTTCGATTAGAGGGCAAATTACGCTGGTGCGAGTTGTTCATTATTCAGAGGTTTTAGTGTATTAAATTTATTGTAACCGTTTTATAAGAACTAGCAAAAGCCATGCTTTGTTTGGATTGGCGAAGCATTATTTATTAAGATAAATATTTGAAAGTAACAATATATATATATATATATATATATATATATATATATATATATATAATAAATTTGAAGTCACAAATATATGAAGAAATTGATAAAGTTCTAAAGATGATTTAGAAATGAACATATGAAACCAGTATGTAAAATAAGAAACTATGAAAGGCTCACAGAATCATCAGAGGAGCTTGTGAGTTCATTCATAGAAGATGCGTTATTTCATCCAATTTTGTCGGCATTAAGCCTAAAATGACAAAATTTAGCTCCTTATAACGCAAACATTACAGAAAATAGATTGGATCTGGATTAATAAATTGGAATTGTTTTAATAACAATAATGTTTAGAGTTGCAATCTTAAGTCCAAAAGAAAAAATATATATATAAAATAAAAGGAATGAAAATGATTGAAGAAATCAAGAAAATACTTAGATTAACTTTTATTTAAACTAGAATGAAAAAATAGGAATAAACTTAATAAGTACTGAGTAAATACAAAATAAAATAAAGAAAAGGAATAAATTAATACAAATAAAGAAATAAAGAATTATATAAAAATAAATAAAAATAAATAAAAGGACAATTGATTAAATTAATGTTTTAAAGACAAAAAATTATAATATAAAAAAATGAGAATATAAATAACATTTAAAAAGATGAGGAATATTTGAGATAGAAAAATTTAGCCTTGTATTATGTAAATAAAAGTGAAAATTTAAAAAGCAATGAGGAATATTGAGATAGTAAAATATATCCTTAAATAATGATGCAATATGTGAAATTTTATTATGTTAAATGCATGATACCCCATATTTTTTTTAATTATATGTACATACAATATATAAGCATATATACATACACTTATATACGCTTACACACATAAAAACATATAAGGTTTTTAACTTTTTTTAGCATTCCCGACCTCAATCCTCCATAATGGTATTTTTATTTTTTATGTTTTTTTTAATGTTTTTAGTGTATAATGTATGGAAAAACATACACATACACCAAAACGTTTTTTTTTTCTTTTATAAGAATATATATATATATATACATATATATATATATATATATATATATATATATATATATATATATATATATATATATATATATATATATATATATATATATATATATATATATATATATATTTTTGTGTGTATGATTTTTATAATTTTTTCAGCAATCCACATCCCACCCTCCATAATAGTGTTTTCAATTTTTAGTATTTTTTTTTTTAAATATTAAACGCCTATATACTGGTAAGAAGTTGAAAAAAAATGAATATTAAGATTTGAGCCATGCAGATATAAAAGGGATGGGATAATTATAAGACAATGCTAATTGCTTTAATTTAAAAATGTTAGGCTGTAAGAATTGGGAGGAACATAAACGTTTGATACGAAGACTATGATTAAGCAGAATATTTCTATATACTGAAATATGCAAGCAGGAATTAAAGTTCGTAAAATTAATTACATTAAATGAAAATTCATTGCGATTATCATAAATGTTGAATGTTAGGGTGTTATTAGGGAGAATATTAATTTTAACATCCATAAATTTGATACTAGAATTATTTGAAAAGGTAGTACTAAGTTCTAGATTAGAAGGGTACTTTACAGGAAGAGATATAGAATTATTATTTGTAACAGAAAGAATAATTATATCATCTATGTATCTGTAGAGCAATAAATTATTATTAATAAATTTACGTTCATAAAAGTAAAGATATAAATCAGATAACATGCTTGATGAAGCAGCTCCCTGTTGAGGGATGCCCTGTATTTGGATAAAAAAAGCATTGTCTTGGAAAATAAAATTATGAAATAGTAGAATATATATATATATATATATATATACGTTATTTTATGTTTTGGCCATTTAATTTTAGAAATGTAAATTCAGCCAATTTCCTCGGAATTGTTTATTTAGGATATAATGAATTTAAGAATTAATTTTATTTGTTTACAATTGTTTTGTTGCCACATTACAAAAAAAAAATAATATAATTATTTTAAAATGCGTAAGTATCGTCTGCGTAAATGATTTCATATAATAAGAATACATCGTGTATTTGAATACTTAATACTGAAAAATACTTTTAGAATTGAATGTAAATAATTGAATTTTCACAAATTTTAATTCATTAAAAATATGCTATATTTTTTTTATAAAAAAGGGTACTTTAAAAATTTTATAAAAGAAATCGTGAAACTATTTTATTAATCTTGATTATATCTATAATTCTTAACTCCATGATTTATTTTTTCTTCTGAAAATATAGTGTTTAATTTTTTATTTGCAAAAATGCGTTCTTAATGGAAAAAAACATGTAAAATAAATTAATTAAAAAATTAGGTTATTCTGTAAAAAAAAATAATATTGTGCAAATCTACAGATCATAAGTTAATTTTATGTTTCATTTATTAATTTCAAGTTAAAATACTGAATAGTTTTTTTTGTAAAGTGTACGACAAAATGTAATTTGTGTAGCCTAGTAGGGGATTCGCTTCGCTCATCCTAATAAACACTCATAAATAATCAATTTGTAGATTGCATGATCTTTAATAAAAAGGGTGCAGAAATTTAGTTTTGAGTATCTACGAGAAAATTTTTATGGAGCAAAATATTGACCAAAGAAACAGACACTTCTGTTGCTGGTATTTTATATATTGCCCAAAATTAGCTCAAACCACAAACTTGACTGATAAAACATAAATTGAGGTTTTAGTCTGTAGATATTGTAGTTCAAACAACGTTAGGTGTACCTACCATAATGCAGTTTTATTTACGTAGATGTCATTAATAATTACAAAGGATATGGAGATATACAAATTATTTAAAATATTCTTCACTAAAAGAATGGTGTGCAAGTTTTTTGGGGGGCCAAATGTATAAATTAAACTAAAAGATATTTTTACTATATCGACATACCTTAGTTAAAAACTTATTAAATATATCAATCTATCAATTGCTTTTAATGAGTTATTTGCTAGATAAATATGGATATGTATAATGTCTTATTAAATACAGTCGAACCTCTATTTAACGAACCTCTATTTTTCGAATTTTTCTATTTTACGAACTTTTCCTTGGGACCAAGAACACTTCGCGAATTTGTTCGTAAAATAACCTCCAAATAGCGAAGTGCATTCTCTATTTAACGAACTTTTTATTGGAATCTAAAAATTATTTCTCCCTATTTGTCAAAATATTACTGGATATTTCAAACTTATTCTTTCTTTTAACACATTTTATGTTGATCAATGACCATGAACAGGTCTTACTCACCGAGTACCTAACTCACCGAGAGCAGTAAAATCGCTGTGATTATTTGCTTTTCATCCAAGAAGTGTCTGATCATTCAGTCGTGCTGGTAATTTCGGTTCTTTTAGCTCGAAAATGTCAAAGAGAAAGTGCTTGGCATAAAAGAAAAAAATCTTGATGTAGTGGATAAAAGCATGAAGAAAAAGAATATTGCTTTAAAATTTGGTATCCCTCCAAACAGCTTATCGACCGTAATAAAAAATCGTGATTGTAATGTAAAATTATTTTTTTAACTGAAAATACAATGTATTTTCAGACAATGTTTTGTTTCATTCTTATTTCCCTTGCAAGTTTCTTTTTGAAGGGTAAAATGTGTAAAACAAACAGATATAATTTATACAAAAAGTGTGATTAATTACTTTTTTAAAATTATATTTAGTGTTTATGGGTTTAAAATATGTTTTATGTAGTTTAAAGTATTTTAAAAGATGACTCTCTATTTAACGAATTTTCCATATAACGAACTTTTTTTCGGGATTTAGCGACTTCGTTAAATAGAGGTCCGACTGTAATTGAAAAAAAAAATTAGTACACAATTATCAGTAAATATTTCGTAATAATAAAGTTTTTTTCTTCTAAAATGTTTTATTTTACAACTTAAAGACCCGTACTTGCCGTTATTGCAATTGCGCAAAATATTCTTCATTATTACAAAAGAAACCAAGAGTGAATTTTTGTTAATATTTTGCATGATATTTAAAACTGTATAAATCCAAAGACTTTTATCATAATTTCGACATTATAGTTTCATTTACTTTGCAGGAGTAACCAAAAAACTTTTGTATTCATGTTTATTTTTAAACTTAAATAAGCAATTATCATAAAATAACTTAATTTCGATTTTTTTTTTTTTTTTATACGAGGGCTGTTTGTTTTTCAAACCTCAGATGGCCATTAAATAAAGACTAGTGTGAATAATAAAATTCTTTGATAGCCTGGTGTCAAGAACATTCAAAGCTACTTTTCGACGTACTCACAGAGAAGATTAAGTCATTTGTCATACTGGTGGGCGAAGGGGGGAGGTGATACCGTCTTCAAGGTTGCCGTCAGCGTATTGAGATAGGTGTCCAAGGCGTTTGGAAGATTTTTGTTGGAATGAAAAGTGAAATGGAGTGCTGTCCATCCAGACCTATCTTTAGATCACGTAAAAGATGACAATCACTCGGTGCCAGGCGAACTGAAGGTCCAAAAGATTATTTCACTAATCGAACACATCCCATTGAATCACCCCCCTCAAATTCGAGAAAGAAGCTCTTGGACCATCAATTCGGCTGACTCCGAGTGATTGTCACCTCTTTCGAGATCTGAAGATAGGTCTGTGTGGACAACACTCCGTTTCACTTTTCATTTTAACAAATATCTTCAAGACACCTTGGAGACCTACCTCAATACACTGGCGGCAATCTTCTTTGAAGAGGGTATCACCCCCCCCCCCCCTCAGTCACCCGTACGACAAATGACTGAATCTTCTGTGTGACTATGTCGAAAAGTAGTTTTGAATGTACTTGACTCCAGGCTATCAAAGAATTTTATTATCGACACTAGTCTTTATTTTACGGTCCATGGGAGGTTGAAAGAAAAACAGTCTTCGTACTTGTTGCAATTACTGCATTAAAAAAAATACTGTATGTATGATAAGCTTACATACATGAAATAAAAATAATGCACATGCTTGGTGTGGGGGGGGGGGGATTCTGTCATCATAAAAACATAAATATATGCAGATAATTTTTTTAAAATTTTAACATAGATTTCAGCAGAAAAAAAAAAGTCACGCTAAACAACAAATTTTTATTGTAGAGGGAACCTAAACAGTCATTTTCGTTATAGAGCGTGTAGCTGGAAACGGCATGTTTAAGCGCTGGTGACTAAATTGTAATTTGCATAATTTCTTTGTTCAAATCACAAAAAAAATCAAAGGATAATATTTTTGATTAACAAAATGCATGAGGAATTTTTTTTCTTTTTCTTTTTAAGCCAGAAAAATATTTTTTTTAACTATTGTTTTGAAGATTTATCATTCACTTTCCGTCATTTTTGGCGGGGATTATATACTAGTTAAATAAAGAAAATAATACTATGCAGAATTTCTGGTGTGAATCTAAAACTTCAGAATTTAATAAAAGCTAAATCTGCCAACACGTGTAAATGCTGCAAAATGTAGCATAACAGCGCCATCTGTTGGGCGTTTACACCTAAACGTTACCAGCACCAACTCATATCATGGATTAACTGAATCTGAAGTTTGATGAAAATCCGTGCATTAGTTCTTGAGTTAGAGCTATTGCAGAAATCGCGAAAAATGCAGTATGGCAGCGCCACCTGTTGAGCGATTTACACCAAAAACTACTCAGCACCAATTTATATTAGAGACTACTTGAATATAAATTTTTATTATATTCCGTGCAATAGTTCTTGAGATAGAGCGACCACAAAATGTGTGTCACATAGACAGACTCAGAGATAGACATTTTGTAAAAACATGTTTTTCGGAATCTCTGACCTCTAAAACGTGTAAATCCGTCGAAAACCGGAAGTTGAAAATTTTTACGAATCCGATACTTTCTTCTTGTAAAGATAGAAAGTAAAAATGTATGGCAAGCAATAACCGCACAGGAACCTTTGATTTCGTTTTACAATATATGTGCAATCCTGGAGGATGTCTAATTAAAGAATTTGGAAAAAGCATAAAGCGTTTTAAAATCTAGTTTTTGCTATTACCACCAATAATCCGAAAAATATCCAATTTTTTTGTTCAACCTTTTGTAGCATCTACAAATTTGTATGCATACTACAAAGTATGATAAAAGTTAGTTTTGTTAAACGCGTAACGCAGTTGGAAATTCCCATTCATCAATTCCAGTTAATAAAAGTTAATGTACACGAGAAGTTTTGTGCAGCCATGTATATGATATATCAAATTTATACACACCAAGTGTTATTAAAAAAATTGTCAATGTTAAAACGAGTAACAAAACTGAAAAAGCTTTGAAACTAATCATATATGATGAAATATTTATCGTGGACTATTTATTGATTTTCATTTGAAATATTGTATGCAAGAAGAATGTTCCTCTCCGTAATAATTTCCTTGTATTCATATAGTTTCTATCAATGCTGGATTTAATTAAGTATTGTTTTCGCCCCAGGTCGGTGGCTCACGATAAATATTCCGTATTCTGCTGCGTTTGTAGCCTTGCCAACATATAATAGTGAGGAATTTTCCAAGCTAATTATCGTTCCATGTGGTTTAGTCGGTAGAACGTCAGCGCACTATACTGATGGCCCGGGTTCGAGTCCCGGTATGGAGTCTTTTTCCCTATGCTGGCCTTTGCGCCCCTTAAGCAATTACTTTGAAATTTGATTTTAATTTGAAACAGTCTAGTATCATTAAAATACACCGTTTTTTATTCATAGACCGTAATGTAATGCAATTCTTTTGAGTGGCTCCAGTAAAAGGTAATTAAATTCTACATGCTTCATTTTTAATACCAAACATGTCATGGTAAACTACAATAACATACATGAATATCATGGCAATCTGACTTTATTTTCGCGAGTTAGAGCATGGACAGACCCACAGACAGGCAGACAACCAAATTCATAAACACCCTCCAACTATGTTTGGAAATGTCAAGAAAGAGTACAATGTACCATAATTAGTAAAATTGAGGCGCGTTGTTTGTTTTTTTAATTCATTTTTTTAAAACAATTTTGCAACTATCTTCTTTGAGTTATGAGATTCATATGTAATTTTAAATATATACTATTTTTCAATCGTCTTTTTAAATGCTGAATAAAATTCACTTTCAACTACATTTCATGTGAAACGTACAGCCGGAATGAATTATTCATAAATTTTCAATGCATCATTTTTCTATGTAGAATATCAAGCTCTTTGTTACATAATTTAAACAATTCTATTTTTTTAGAATTTTCTCGAGAATTTTACCTTAAATATACTTCTTTGAAAAACACATAAATATTTTGAATAACATTAGGAAGATTTATAAATAAATATGAAATGTTATGTTCTTATATATACATACATATATATATATATGTTTATTATATATTAAAATAAAATAATAGTTATTTTTAAAATTATTTATTTATGTATTGCCGACATATTATAGAAAACAAATACTATGGGAGTATTTTAGTCAACAGAATGTGTTTCGTATAAATATGGCTTTCACTGTCTAGATAATTTAAAGTTTATTAAACAAATTTACTTTTTCTAATTTGCTATAGTTATTTTTTAAAAGTATGTATTTATCTTTTTCTACAGTATTTCAAATAATATTTTGTTGTAACATAACTGTAAAAGTTATATAATTCATAAAATGGCCAGTATTTGTATGGAAATGTTATTAAAAAAAAAACAAAAAACTTAGTATTCGAAAGCGAAATATTTTCTAAGGAAATGCATTTCTTTAACTTATATGTTCAAAGTGGAAATATGTAATGAAAAATATTTTATGTACTTGTAAAACGCTATTCGGTCATTTACAGTAACAATAATATATATTAATGTTAATAATTGGAAGCTTTCTGTATATTTTATCTTGATCTTGTTTGAAAGTGAAATCATAACGCCATTACTTTTGAATTGTTAATTGTATTACCATAGCATGTACAGAAATGAGAAAAAATAGGATATTACTATATATAATTGTTTTCATATGTGGCTTATGTACGATATATGTACAAAAAAATTAGGTATATTTTCAAAAGGCCCGATCAAGGCATGCAATGCGTAAAAAGATTTACTTGGATACTTTTATATATCCCATACATTCATATGCATCTACAATATATATATATATATATATAAACATAATGAAATTCTTTATGAAACGATTTTATAAAACGACTAATTATGTTTCACAGCTATTTCTAATAAAATATGGAACGTTTGTCTGTGAAATTAATACCAAATATCCGCATTGATCCACAGGTGTCAAAAGTGGTATTATAATTTTAAAATTTGAATTCGTTTTCCAGAAATTAATTTTTTTTTCCAATTTTAATGGCATTTCGGTAATGATGGCAAATGCTTCATTTTTGTCGAAAAAAGGGAGAAAATAAAAACCATGGGGATTATTAGATTTCTTATTTTTCTTCATTTTCAAATTGATTCAATAGTGGAATCAATATTGTCATTAAATATGCTTTTCAGAAAATTTTGAAAAAATAAAAACTTTTTTAAGATTTCAATCGCTAGTTTATTTTAGAAACCAAAAATCGTCTGTGATCTTCAACTTAGACATAAATTCCATGGACGTAAAAAAAAAAAAAAATCATTGTTGATAATAAGGTGAGAAAAAAGAAAACCAATAGGACTATTAGATTTAATTTTTGACGTCATTTTCAAATTGAAATCGAAAACTACCTTATTAAAAACAGACAGAAAATTTTAAAATAAAAAAATAAATGGTCACATGTAAGGGCATAAAATAGGGAATATTACGTCAAAATATTAAAATGATAATTTAAATGGATTTTCATTCCGGAGAATTTTAATGCGACATCTCTTGGTATAAAAATACTACCGCTAACATATTTGTTTATATATTTAATCACTTGATGCAGCTTAAATATAGGTAAATGTATGCACAAAATACTTTCGATTTATTTTGTACGATTTACTATTCGATAAATACATATTAAAAATTCCCGATCTTCTTAAATATTATTATAAACAAGGCACATTGTGAAAATAAAATGGAAATATGCATAATCATACATTAAAATAGACGAAATAATTCATGTATAAACAATACCTATTCCTGAAAGTATCTAAAACTGATTCAAAACATATAATTTAAGCTTAAAATTTCAAAACACAATACTTTTCAGTACCGTGGTTCTGGAGGCTATTCCATAAGCCATCATGTAGTTTTTTAACCTCGAAACGGAAGCACGAATATTGTCCATATTGTCGTTATAAAAGTCAGAAAGATAGCGACATTTTTAACCTAACAATTTTACATAGGCTGATTTCCAAATATGTAATTTATCTCATTTATCAATCGCGAAAAAAGCCTTCACTTGTTGCGAGAGTGATGGATATGGCCATGGTGACCAAAAAATGCCCCATTCAAACGGAAAAGCTTGGCAACTCAATTGCAGAAGATAGCCGCTGTTATAGTGACAATATCATTCAATCTTCCGCAACCAGGAAATATTTTTTAAACATTGCACATTACTATGTTTTTAGAGGCTACGAAGTCTGACCGGGGTTTGGCGGACATATTTCGCAGGGGGTAGACCCCCTCCCCCCCGTCCAGTACATATAATACATTATACTGTATAAATTAAAATATCAAAGTTAAATTGAATAAGAATATTTTTTTTAAGGAAATTCATCTACGTTAAAAATAATTAATGCTTTTCACATTTAAAATGAAATACATTTTATTTAAATATTACATTACGCATTCTACAGAACTGAAAGTAATTGTAACATTTCCCCATTCTTTTCATTTAAAAAGACATCATCTTTGTGTTCTCATATCATTACCACAGCCTCTTAATTATATAAACTGTTAAGACACATTCATGTAATCTAGTTAACAGGTCTTAAAGCTGCGTTAAATGATTTCTGTACTCCATTATGTAAAGAAGTGTTGTCCGCATTTTTAATCTCGTTTTCAGCGCAATAGAATGACGTTTTAAAAGTAGCATAATTACATACACAACGGCATTAAATATTAACCTTATTGGAACATTTCATATATTATTTACCCATATTTAAATACTTTTTTTTTAATTCCACACATTTCTTATTATTATCATTATTATTACACAATTACTATTATTATCATTATTATTTTGTGCTACATTAAATTATGCGAAATATATAATAAAATAAAACTTCAAAACCAGTATAAAAAACGTTTATGAAGATATTTTAAGGTTCAATTTTGGGTTTTTTTCTGTTTTTCGAAAAAATAACAAAAATCATTCATTTAGGAAGCACTATTATAACAACATGTACATAGGGAGTAAATATGTTTAAGATGTTATACGGGCTACCGCTATATAAGTCGCTGCGTCTCATCTCATTCATATACGAATTTATCTTTAATTTAAAAAAGAACGCTACTTTTCATCTTCTCTGTGAGCATATGTTCTTTAAGGGGGCAAGAGATTTCCAAACTCCTTGTTTTTTGTTTGTTTTTTTTTAACTAGGAGAATATGCCTCCTACGAGCTACGATCACCAACCCCTGCTCAGACACCCCAGATTCTAAAAGCACGCTAATTTCACCGGCTTTAAAAAGTTTGAATTATAATTTTAGAATAACAGTGGCAATCCCTCTGTAAACGGATTTCCATTCATTTTCCTTTGATTGGGGATATTTAAGACCAAATCAGCTGTTGTTAAGAGATACAATGACTGTTTTCGACTTAAATTATTTAAAAATTTGAAAATAAGCTAATGTAAAATGACACAGATAACAGTGTCATTGTCTCCCGGTATTTTAAACAACGCTATAAGAAAGTTCTTCAAATAAGTCGTTTTAAATGTGACCTAATTTTCATCAAAATTTTCTTTCTCTTATTAATATTCACGGAAAATAATTTTGTTGTTTGAAAGGGAATATTATTTGCTCTCTCTTAGAATTCACAGCAATAGTTGAAAATATTATCACAAAATATGAAATAAATGTCTCGCGCAAATATATTTTTTTATTTAAAGTGTTTTGCATTATTATTTGGCCATTTTAAATATGAAATTTCTTCATTTTACGACTTTTAACGCGTAATAATATTTTTTTTTTATTTTAACAATTTATTTCTCTTTTAAAATTAAAGTTTAAATTTAGTTCTTATGACGTAATTTTCAATAGTTTCCTGCTTTTAACATGTAATTATTTAATTCTAATTTGAAAGATTATTTTCTGTTTATAATAGCCACGTGTAAATATTTTTTTTTATTATAAGGAGTGTTTGCACAGTTTTTTGCACAGTTTTAAAAAATAGCAACAAATTAAAATAATACCCTTTTCCATAATATGTAAAAAATATGCCTCGAAATGCTGAAAATTTGATTTTAAAATGAAAATAAATCCTGAAAAGAAGAATGAAAAAAAAAATGCAGTCTGCACGCCGAGAACTTCTAATTTATAAAATGACCTAAAATGATTAAATGCCTGTGTATAATTTTTTTCCTATAAAACAATTTTAATGGAACGATTTTGACTAAATTGAACATTAAATAAAGATTTATGAAGATCGTATGTGCGGTTTTTGACTTTTGAGTTTTTCTAAGAAGTACATTACAGAATCCGCAAACATCAGTTGTGCGTGTTTTAAGATAGAAATTTTTCTAACACAAATATTAAAATTCTGTTCGACAAAAACGTTGAGAAACTCTTTTTCTTCATTTTAAACTATAAATTATGAAAATCGTATGTGCGGATTTTGACTTTTGAGTTTTTTTAAGCAATACACTACGGATTCCGCAAACAACAGTTGTGCGTGTTTTAGGTTAAAAAAATCTCTAATGCAAATATTGAAAATCTGTTCGACAGAAATATTGAGATACTCTTCCCCTTCAATTTAAACTATCATTTGTGAAAATCGTATGTGCGGTTTTTTGATTTTTGAGTTTTTTAAAAGAACCAGAAGCCTTTTTCATTTGAAGGTGTATTTACATGCTTTAAGCTCATTCTGGTAATTATTACGAAAGAAATTGGAAAAGAAAGTTATTTTTTTCGAGTAAGGTTATTGAAATAAGAAGTAAAATTAAAATTTATTGAAGAAAACTTTGAAAATAAGCTACCTAAGTGGTTTTTCTGACGAAAACTTATGATACAGTTGGAAGAATAGAAAACTTTTCTCTGAAAATTGAATAAATTGGCAAGGAAATTATTTAAAATCCATTAGATTTGTTAAAGATGGATAAATCACAAGAAGAAATTATCCCAAAACAATCTGACATTGCTCGGTGGCCTGTCACCCCAGTTTCT
Source organism: Maratus speciosus (assembly GCA_963932465.1). Lineage (NCBI taxonomy): Eukaryota > Metazoa > Arthropoda > Arachnida > Araneae > Salticidae > Maratus > Maratus speciosus. The sequence continues at coordinate 316,311,217 of OZ010794.1, forward strand.
GCGGTTCCTACCGCTCCCTGCATAAGTGTTCAATGTACCACAGAGCAAAGCCGGGAAATCCCCGCTTCTACCATGTCTAATAACCTTGGCTTCTACCGACTCCCAGTCTATGGCACCAATAGAGGGTCATTTGATTGACAGATACGAATGCCCCAGCTGCGTCTTCGGCTTCCCGGAAGGATGATGCCCCAATAGGGGGTCTTTGTAAAAATATTTCCTCTCCAAGTATAGTGCAAAATATTGAAACTACAGTAAATTCTGTATAAGGCGGACTCTGTGCAAGCCGGAAATCTGTCTAACACGGAAAATTTTCCTAGTCCCGGCGAACCCATAGAAAATAACATTAGTTCATGCTGTGTAAGCCGGAATCTGTCTAACACGGAAACGGAAAGGTTTATAATGTCCCACCGAACACGAATTTTGCATAAGGCGGAAAAAATCCTCATTTAAAAATGAAATGCATTTAATTTGTGAAACTTTAAAACTGATGTAACTGTACATAAAACTGTACATAAAATACTTTCGAACTTTTTGATAAATTGCGTAATAGAGTATAATAAAGTTAATTAAAGAACCTTATTTATCTTTAAGATTAAATATTTTTAAATGATAATTTTTAACCATAAAAATCAGTAGCACAATGTGACTTGGAATGTGTTACTGAAGAAGGCTTGGTAAACCGAAAGGAAAAAAAAAAGCATTGATAGAAGATTATTTTCCGACTCTCTAAACTACTATGTTAAAGATGAGGTTTAAATTTGTTAAGGCTGTTAATTAATCAAGAAGTGCAACTTTATGACATAAGTTTTAATTTAGTTTTGTTCGGAAATGCATGAAGCTAACAGGTGTTGTTGTTCAGCAACTATGTAATCAAGCTGTTTTTTATGTTTTTGTTTTTTTTTTTTTGCAAACGCAATAGATTTTTCGGAAAATAGTGTCAAAGTGGGCGTTTTGAACCGAATTTCCGCGCGAAAGAAGAATAACCACTCAAGAAAGGGTGAAAAACGTATTTGTCAAGTGATCAAAATCGCTTATAACTCAATAGGTAATCTATTTATCAAAACATGGAAAACAATTCGATTCCAAATCGCTTCCATGGTCAGGCTTTCCAATTTTATATCTTTCCTTTAAAAAATGAATTTGTAAATGTGTCAAAATGTTTTGCGCTTGTTGAGCAGTGTAGTTAAGAACAACCTTAATGTTTTTCATTAAATTCTAGAACTGAAGTAATTTTATATCGATACCATTTATTTCAGTTTTCAAATAAAGTTTTTCAAGATTATTAAAGACAATAAATTTAATAAAAAGTCCTTCCGGCCAGTGCCGGGAGGAAGAGGTAGCTTTCATAATCCTTATTTAAAAAAAGCCAAATTATATCATTCAAACACACGAAGCTCAATTTAGTGGAAACCGAATATAGGAGATTCAACACTAATTTTTATCAATATAATGAATGAGAATTTCGCGAAATTAGTCAGCTTTATCCAAGCTGCTTTTCTTTAAAGTAACATATATTTGGCTGCCAAATTCGGCAATTTCTTAAAGTGCCTGTCATTTTAAGACAACATGGTGGATGAGACTAAGCAGTGAACTTGGTCGAGACCTTAGTAATTGCTGTGCACATGCTCACTCACATCGGAATCGGTTAATATATAGGAGTGCTGTCGCATGCAAAAAATCAGATTTTTCAAAATGTCACCCACAATAGAAATTGATACTGCTATATCTGAGCCATTTTGTAAGGTAAAGACAAACCAAAAATGCTCCTGAATCCTTATATCAAGGTCAAATACTTAAGAAAGAAACCTTTTTCAATTTCTAATTTTCTTGCACCGCACTTTAAATATATATATATTTTTTAATTTAATGGTCGCCATTTTGAAACAAGATGGCTGATGTATCTGGCCAGCGAACTTGGTCGAGGTGTTGATGTATAATATCCACATGGCTTCTTACATCGAAATAGGCGAATACGTGTGTTATCGCGTGACAAATACAAGATCGTTTCAAAATGTTAGCCATGCTAGAAATTCAAAGTGCTATAAATCAACCATTTTTTAAGATATAAACAAAAGAACAAATTTTCAGAAACAAAAACAGCTCCGGAATCTTTGTATCAAGGCCAAACACATAAAAAAATCTTTTTCATTTTCCAATTGTTTAATACCTCATTTTGAATTTTAAATTTTATTTTTTTTAAATGGCAACCCTTTTGAAACAAGATGGCGAATGAAGCTGGCCAACGAACTCGGTCGAGACATTGGTATGTACTATGTACAGACCAAGTTACATCCAACTAGGTTCATAATTGCGCCTGTTATCGCGTGACAAATATCAGGTCGTTTTAAAATGTCAGCCACAAGAGAAATTCAAAATGCTATTACTCAGCCATTTTTTTTAGATATAGACGAAAGAAAAACTGTTCCGGAATCTTTGTATTAAGGTCAAACACATACAAAAAAAAATCTTTTTCACTTTCCAATTTTTTGGTATCTCATTTAATTTTTTTTATTTTTTAATTTTTTTAAATGGCCGCCATTTTGAAACAAGATGGCGGATGAAGCCGGCCAACGAACTCGGTCGAGATATTTGTATGTACTATGTACACACCAAGGTACATCCAAGTCGGTTCTTAAATACGCCTGTTATTCCGTGAGAAAAATCAGGACGTTTCAAAATGTCAGCCACGCTAGCAATTCAAAATGCTATAACTCAGCCATTTCTTAAGATATAGACAAAACAAAAACTGCTCCCGAATCTTTTTATCAAGGTCAAACACATAAGAAGAAAATATGTTTTCAATTTTTAATTTTTTGGTACCACATTTCAAGTTTTAATATTTTTAAAATTTTTTAAATGGACGCCATTTTGAAACAAAACGGCGGATGAAGCTGGCCAACGAACTCGGTCGAGAGATTGGTATGTACTATGTACACACTGAATTACATCCAAATCGGTTCATAAATACGCCTTTTATCGCGTGACAAAATTCAGGACGTTTCAAAATATCAGCCACGCTAGAAATTCAAAATGCTATAACTCAGCCATTTTTTAAGATGTAGACGAAACAAAAACTGCTCCGAAATCTTTGTATAAAGGTCAAATACATAAGAAAAAATATTTTTCCATTTTCAATTTTTTGGTACCACATTTAAAATTTTAAATTTTTAAAAAACTTTTAAATGGCCGCCATTTTGAAACAAAATGGCGGATGAAGCTGGCCAACGAACTCGGTCGAGAGATTGGTATGTACTATGTACACACTGAATTACATCTAAATCGGTTCATAAATACGCCTTTTATCGCGTGACAAAATTCAGGACGTTTCAAAATGTCAGCCACGCTAGAAATTCAAAATGCTATAACTCAGCCATTTTTTAAGATATAGACGAAACAAAAACTGCTCCGGAATCTTTGTATAAAGGTCAAATACATAAGAAAAAAACATTTTTCCATTTTCAATTTTTTGGTACCACATTTCAAGTTTTAATATTTTTTTAAAATTTTAAATGGCCGCCATTTTGAAACAAAACGGTGGATGAAGCTGGCCAACGAACTCGGTTGAGAGATTGGTATATACTATGTACACACTGAATTACATCCAAATCGGTTCATAAATACGCCTTTTATCGCGTGACAAAATTCAGGACGTTTCAAAATGTCAGCCACACTAGAAATTCAAAATGCTATAACTCAGCCATTTTTTAAGGTATAGACGAAACAAAAACTGCTCCGGAATCTTTGTATAAAGGTCAAATACATAAGAAAAAAATATTTTTCCATTTTTATTTTTTTGGTACCACATTTCAAGTTTTAAATTTTTTTAAAAATTTTAAATGGCCGCCATTTTGAAACAAAACGGCGGATGAAGCTGGCCAACGAACTCGGTCGAGACATTGGTATGTACTATGTACACACCGAATTGCATCGAAATCGGTTCATAATTACGGGAGTTACAGTGTGACATAGGTCAGATATATATATATATATATATATATATCAATTTTGAACGGAGGGTGGTTTCGGGGTCTGGGGGTCATGATCGATGAAAATATACCAAAATTTTTTGAAATCGCTTTCCTCCGAACGGCTGCAATAGGTAGCTTTTTTGTAAAGAAAGCTACCTAAAAGTTTAATTTAATTAAAATCTTAATTTTAAAGACCGATACTAAAGGTTGCGAACGTAAAAAAATATACAATTTGTTCAATTTTTTTAATGTTTTAAATTTTATTTTTCGGGTATTTTGCATAAGGCGGAATATTGTCTACGGCGGAAAATTTCTTCGGTCCCGATCGATTCCGCCTTAGACAGAGTTTACTGTAATTCACCTTCTGCAGTGAAAATTGGCACCAGTGGTGTCTCTGGAGGTTGGCACATTCATGGGATCCCGATTTCTACCGCTTCCACTTCCTCTCCGCTAGCAATTAATTATGAAGCAGCTGGAAGAAATAAAAACCAAAAACTGTCTGGATTTAATTTATTTACCCAGGAAGTAATCTCAAAAGGTAGCATTGACTTGGAATTAACTGAGAAGATTGATCATAACCCAGAATTGATTGTGGGGACGAGTGTTGATAGTGCCTTGGATTTCTAAAATGATTCAAGAAATTGTTGATAAGGTGGTTATTGAAATAGATTCTCCTCTACAAACTCCTGATTTAGCAAATAAACCACTTAATAAGAGCCTTACTATTAAACACGAATTTATTCAGTCAGACTCTCCTCCGAGTAGTAATATAAGAATTGGTACGGAGGCAAAGAAGTTTATTTCGGAAAATCCGAAAATTACCCGTACTTTAGAATCTAAATTAAAACAATCAAATATTCCTGTTCTTCGCAAAATCGAAGCACTAGAAAAAGCTAAAATCCAAAGAAGAAAGTTCCTACGCCTATTAAAAACAAATCCAATGGCAAAGAACTTAAGAAAGTTTCTAAAATGAGCTTGGACCCTATCCTTGACGCTTCTCCTGCTCGGTCACCCTCTCTTTGCTCCTCTATTTCAAGCGCCGATTTTATTAGGCCTTAGGCCATTTTATTATTTTTAGGCCATTTTATTAGGTCTCTCCCCAGCTCCATCCCCATTACGGGATAAGTTACTGAAATTATGTTCTAAAATTCCTGCACCAGATAGGATGTACAGTCCGCTTCGTAGGGTACCCTCGATAGAGGGTCTTTTGTCGATAGAGGGTGGTTCGGCTGTGACATCGGAAGATCATTTGCCATTATCAGCTGCTACAATTGACAGTAGAAATAGGAAATTCTTTGCATCCATGGGCAAAGTTAGCAGTCCTTTTAAGATTCCGAAGTCAGGATCTGACATCCCTAAAGAAGCTGTAAATAAGCTTGTCAGACAAATAACAGAAGAATTAAATTCGAAAAACAATGAAGCTCTTGAATTGACTAAATGCTCTACCCCGAAAGAGGGTCATTCAGCAGGAATCTATGATGCCCACTCGCATCCAAAAAGGTTGAACTTGCCTCTAGTAACAGATTTAACAATAGCTACAGAGTCTTCCTCAAACATTAAGGCAAACTACGTACGTGTTCCTGATCACTGCTGATCACCACACGGTGCACCAGGAAAGGGCCACCACGGCGTCCAAGCTACCAAGGGGACCATCTTTCATATGCGCTCGGACCCGCTCACAAAGGGTCGCTACCTCCCTTAGGGCACGTAACATGAGTATCACGGCCCACCAAGTAAGCGGGTCAAAACCCGGATATGAGATCGCCAAGGCAGGGACCCCCCCCTTAGGCTTCCTTCCGGTATCGCACAATTTTAGGGAATATCGGACCCACACGTCCGCATGGGTCAACTTCACTCCCCCAAATTATTTACTACTTTGACATCTCACCGTCACAACAGTCAACGAACACTGGCACATATCTAGCACTGCAACGGGCCAACATCCATGGTACTCATCAACATAGCAAGAGCCGAGACTCCTGAAGGAGGGCCTGTCTAGCTCGTCGACCCCACACTCAAATTGGGCTAGTGCCCTGTGAAATAACGACTCAACTACCAAATTTTACACAACTTTATTACTCAACATACAGAGCACATTTGATATGGGTGGGATCCGCACGAGTGCGGATTTACATACTATTTACATATATACACGGCCTTACAGCCAAAACACATGTTAGACTATCAAGGAATAAATTTAATGAGTTTATTTACATGCCATTCTTCTTTCTTCTATCTTCATTCTTCTTCATCTTCTTTCCCCAACATCTTAACCCTTTGAGCTCCGGGTTATTAAAATTTTAAAAATATGCTAGAAAAACACTTAACATGTGATTAGGGGACTGTCTGAAATTGAAACCTGTGATTAAATTTTTTTTTAAATACCCCCTTTAGGCTGGGGAACGTGGGAAGTTTTTCCACCATCAGAGCTCTAGAGCATTCATTTCAACACGCTAATACAAGAAATGACAGCGGAAAGTTATTCTAAAATTACTATAATTGCTGAAATTTTAACATATTTTAAGCAGTTACATTGTTTAAACAAATTCTAAGACTATTAAAATATTTTAAAAATTTATTAAATGAGAAAATTCAAAATTTAAATTTTTTAAAATCATAATATAAAAATATAAACTAATCAAATTTATAGATGAAACAGGTGTTAAAAATATTTAATTTTTGTTTAGAAATATTTAAAACATAATAAACTCGTCAATCTGCTGAATTAAACACGAATTTAAATTCCTTGGAATTAAATTATAAGCGTCTAAATTTTGGTTATGAAACACTGTCTGGTATGTAATTTTAGTGCTGCCATCTAGTTACAAAGCACATTTTTGTAGTCCTTAGAGCTCTGCTGGTAGAAAATTCTACCATTACTTATTTCTATCCCCTGTAATTATTTAAATTTTCAGTTTAGTGATTTGCATGCAATTATTATTAAATGTTTGATGTGTCCAAGAGAAAAAAATGTTATCTCCTTTGAAAAATATTTCTTTATAATGCTTGAAAAATACAAAATTTCTAAACCTTCAAAATTGGAGTGTTTTTAAGGTCGCATTAAAAACCTACTAGATATTTGCATAAAATAGTGCTGCCATCTAGATTTTAAGAAGACAAGTAAAATCTACAAAACACAGTTTTTGCTTTTAAAATGGGGAGTTTTTGAAGGAAATTAAAAGATTTTGATTTTATGTGGGTGAAAATTCACCCGGCAGAGCTCAAAGGGTTAAATAACTACAGCTGAGCGATCAACACCACCAAATGCCATCTCACTACATCCCATTAAGAGACCACTGTCGTAATGTCACCATAAATGAGGTTCCATTACCTTGAGAAAGGTCTCAAGAGACCGTCTCAATTTTGGAAGAAAACATTAACAGTGATGGTAGTCCCTTAGCGGAAAACGGCACAGATGCTGCAATTGTTTCAGAGAACAAGGAAATTGTTGATGAGGTTATTCCCCCTTCACAGCTCATGTCTGAGAATGAGAAGAATATTGAAACAGTTGACTCTTCGCATATTTCAGATGTCGACAAAAATCAAACAGATTTATCTGATGCTCTTTTGGTTCTTGATACTCAACCTGACGATAGAGACTTTTTAGAGACTTCTCAGTCGGAATCGTCTTCTATCTCAATTATTCCAGAAACACAACTTCAATCTACTTCACAAACGGCTCCTTCTTCTCCAGTCCATCAGATTCAATCAGTGGTCTCGGTGGTTCAGCCTAAAAGAGCTTTCCCAAGAGGAGACAACTTGACTCATGGTCTACTACAGTTGATTGTTCCAGTTTCGAACTTTCCAAAATGCCCGGAGCCGGGCTGCCAGCACAGGTTCTTCGGTCAAATCTATTCGAGGTCAATTTTTTACCTACAAAAGCACTTACGCAATTTTCATCGTAGAACGATCATGTCGACTGAATACTGGTGCGCTCTCTGTAATAAGTTCATGTTTGACAATCCCAAAGCTCATGACTGCTTTAGACATATACAGATGTATAATGTCGACTTTTATAAATATGAGTTCAAGCATAGATGTAATGACTGTGGATTTGGCTCAAATTCTGGCGTCATGATGAAAAAGCATTATTGTTATAGAACGCCGATTCCACGTGACTTTCCTTCTTCACAGGACAACTTGACTCCGCCGCATTTGGTATTTGAAGGCCAAACGCCTCAGTTGGCTTCTCAGCATAGATCTATGCCAACTGCCTCAGCGCCAAGTCAAGAACATGATAATAATTCTCAAGACTCGATTCCTTCCTTTGTCTCACTTGTGGAGGAAATTTCTTCTCCTGTTGATGCCATTCCTTCTACCTCTGATGTTCCTAATAATAATATTGATGTTCATGATGCAACTCGTTCATCCCCCCCCCCCCCACTTCCGCCAGAATTCGCTGGCACCTGTTGCAGAATAGAAGAAACGAACACAGTGCACTTTGTTTTTCCGATTCGTGATTTTCTCAAGTGCACGGAGGCGGGTTGCAACTCGACTATTACCCAGACTGATTGGTCTGGCGCCAGGAGCTCGCTGTTCCGACATCTTACCAGGCTCCACAAAATTCCTGAACCTGAAATTGCAAGATGGTGCAGCACGTGTAAGGTTACTATGCCTCAGAAGATTTCGAGTCATCGCTGTTTCCGTGGGGGTGGCTACTTTAAGATCCCTCAAGAAGTAGTTGATTCCCAATCCATTAAATACGTCTGTCTGATTTGTAAAATGTCATTTCCAAACGCAACAAGTTTATCCAGTCATTCCAATGCTCATACCAGGCGGGAGAGCTACGTCCAATTGGGTGCCTCAACCCTCAAAGAAGATTTACGCAAAAAGAAACTTGTTCCTGAGTGCTTATATAAAGAGTCTTCTCCTCATGATTCTCCACATGTTAGCCCCCTTCGGGATAATACTTCTCCTTCTACCTCATCTTTAAATGACACTACTCCTATTAATCCTATTATTGATTCGGGAGATCCTCCTGTTCAGCCTATCACTCCGGCTCAGCCTGATCCTGTTTCCCAAGATAACGTCCAAGACAGGCCTTCTACTCGGGACATTCCCAACCCGGATGATCCGCCGCCTTCGCACCCTTTCTACGGAAAATTCAAAGAAATGTTAGATTCAGATATTCTTCCCCCATGGGAGGAATTTGAGAAACTTCATACTGAATTCATAGACTATTCTAAAACTAAAGTTAAAGTTAAAGACTTGCCTGCTCCTTCTGCTCCTTTCACCCAACAGAATGCAGAAGACCCTAAGTTTATTCAAGCATTGTATCGTCGCAATAGGCGAAGGGCGGTTAGGAAAGTCATTGGGGAATGCACCAATATTTGCACAGAAGATCCTAATCTCCTTGCTAAGCATTATTTCGATAGCACTATTCCTGACAGTGACCTTTCATTACTTGACAACTGGGAGTAGGCTTCAGAGGAATTAAATATTGAGAAGCTCTCTCCTGATGAAGTCTGGACCAGGCTTTCTGCTGGTGAAAATACAGCGCCTGTTTAGACATGCTTACGTTTGACCATTGGCGTTCAGTGGATCCTGAGGCACATGCGCTTTCTTCAATATTCTCACTGTGCTTAAAATACCAAAGAATCCCTGAATCCTGGAAAGTTTCCCGAACAGTTTTCATACCTAAAAAAGAAAATTGCACACCAATAACTGATTGGCGACCTATCTCACTGGTTAACACAATAGCTAAATTGATTACTGGCTGCTTAACAAAACGCATCATTAACTGGATTTCTGATCAAAAGGTGCTTTGCCCCGCTCAAAAGGGTTTTCTGCCTTTTGACGGGGCGTTCGAGAACAATTATATGTTCTTGAAGAAATTCCAGGACACTAAAAGATCTCCGAACCGCCAGCTTTGTGTCGCCTCAATTGATCTGGCGAACGCCTTTGGTTCCATGCCGCACGCTGCTATTAAAAACTCTCTACAAAAGTCTGGCATTGGTGCCCCTTTAACAAAAATTCTTTCAAGCCTAATTGATGAAATTTCGACATATGTTGTTTCGGCAAATGGTGAAGTTGACCCTGTGCCAATTTGTCGTGGTGTTCGTCAGGGTGACCCACTGAGTGGCATCTTGTTTAATATTGCCTTTGATCAAATTATTAGGGCTCTCAACTCGCTCAGTGGGGTCACAGTTCTTGTTTACGCCGATGACATCTTAATTTTAGCCGACTCTGCTGAAGCCTTACAGAATGCACTTGACTTGCTACTTGTCGAATGTTCGAAACTCAACCTTAAAATTAACATAGAAAAATGTTCAACTCTTCATTTGGATGGCAGTCCCCGAGCCTGCATTCCTACTGTTTTTACCTTTAATCAGATCCCCATCGAGTATAAATTAGAAATGGATCCGATTATATTTCTTGGGAAACCTATAGGGTTTCAACTAATCAACGATCACAGTGAGGTTAAAGAATTCTACGAAAAAGCATATAAGATATTGCACTCCCTCCTCACTCCCTGGCAAAAGCTTGATGCTTTGAAAGCCTTCTTTTTCCCTCGCTGCTGTACGCCCAGAGGACGCATCAGATAGAAAAGAAAGACTGGATCGAGCTCGACGATGCGATCAGGGCTATTATCAAAAAGGAAGTATTGTCTCTGCCCCCTCGTGCTTCTAACGAGTATTTATACGGTCTTAAGCTGACTGTCTATTGGGCATCCCCATGTCGGCTGAGGACACTGACATCGCCTTGTTAGACGGTGCCTATAAAGTTCTAACTTCCAATGATGAAACAGTCCGTGACGCCGCCTGGTCAGATCTATGTCAGTCAGTCAATTACAGGATCAGGTCTGCACATCGCCAAGCTGGTACCTCTCCACCTGTCCTTGCTTACAACCATCTCTCTGCGTTCCTCTCGGGTGACCGTATGCTGGGAACGAATCAAAATATGACCCTTTTCACACAAGCACGAATTGCCTCTGGTCGCCTCGGAGTGAGGTGGATTTTCAATTCTGATAAGTCGATTTCTCTTTTTCGACGTGGTTCACTAATCCACGATCGTACCAAAGTCTTTAAATCTATCCGAGAAAGTTTACGTAAGGGTCGGTCGTTTGCGTTAAAATGCAAACTCGACCAAGGGAAAACTCAGCCATGCTTCGAGAGGTCCAGGGCTTCAGCACACTACCATAAGGCTGGGGACTTCATCCGGTTCTGCGACTGGAGATTCGTTCATTCCGCAAGGCTTAATCTCCTTCCACTGAATGGGGTAAAGCCAGGAAATCCAAAACCCCTTCAAGGATGCAGAAACTGTCAAGATCCGTTTGAAGGTCTCCCGCATGTTTTATGTCATTGCAAGCCTAATATGCAGCTGATCACGGATCGTCACGATCGTATTGTAGAGAGATTGATCCGCTGCTCCTCTCGGACATGGTCCGTTTACAAGCAGAACCAGCCAGTCGCTGGGTCAACCAAGAGACCCGACTTAATCCTTTCCCACAATTCGGAGGATGCTGCAATGGTCATCGATGTCACGTGCACGTTTGAGGATGGCCCAGCAGCCTTTGATTCTGCCAGGTTGGAGAAAATCAAGAAGTATGATTATTTAAAGAAATCTTTGGCCTCCAAATTTAAAGAGGTTTCTATCGAGGCGGTAGTTGTCGGTGCCCTCGGGAGCTGGGACCCGAAAAACGAAAGAATTTTCCATCGTCTTTGTTCAAAGAAATACACAAAGCTCATGAAGAAGCTCATTGTCTCGGACACACTTCGTGCGTCTCGAGATATTTATATAACCCATCTGAACAAGAAGAATCCGCAGTTCCAGCCTCCCAGGCACCGACAGTTTTTCTCTCGCATTGCTGAATCATCTTCGGTTGGTGATGGTCCTCCTGTCGCTGCTGGCCCCTCCTCACTGGCCATTCCATCTTCTCATCTTTCTGCTCCTCATGCTTCACCCACTGTGATCGTTGCTCCTCTATCTGAGCCTGCTTCTGATCCGGTCCTTAACTTATCTCCTCAAGATGTTAATTTCGCTATTGTGCTGGCCACTGACGCACAAAGCAACTCTGATTCACGCCCATTAGTTGCTCCTGGTGCAACGGCTACTATTGTCCAGAACTCTCGGTCGCTTGAGACCGCTTTAGCATCACCTCCTTGTTCCTACCCTACTTGTGCACAACGTGAGAACTCTAATGAATTGCCTGAGTCTCACTCGGCTACATTGGGACCCAATCGTCCTTCTCATGATGCAGTTTCGCGGGACTCTGGTGCTCTATTGCCCGAGCGGCGAGCTGACATTCATTCTGCTGAGTGATCCGATAGGAACCTTGTGCGGGACTCACGAGCTTTATTGCCGGAGCAGCACGGGTTTTCTCCCCCTGATGCCAATTTATAGTGTTGTACCAGAGCTTCTATTCATCTGTTGTAGATTAATTTTTTGCTATTAAGTTCATTATTCATTAGTAATTGTTTACTATCAAGTATACTTTAGTTTTTATTAGTTTTTCTTTAGTTAGTTTTGAATTAGTTAAAAGTTTTAATTGTATTAGTTTTCATATTATTTAAGTGTATTGATATTGTATGATGTTGTAATTGTGTTGAGGTCGCGCATCTTCCTACCTTCTGTCGCTTCTCTCAGTCAAGATTTTAGCGTTGTTTAAGAACAACTTAATTATTAATTCTCTGTTAGATTATCTTATTTTAGTCAAGTTAGATTTAGAATAGATTAATCTAAGTCTTAGTTGTAATAAATTAAAAATAGTAATTGTTTATTGTTGTTTTAAGAAACAACACTTTTTATTTAGTGCTGCTTTAACAAGCAGCAATTTTGCATGTTGTTTAACAACAACAATTTTATTTTCAAAATTTTAGTTTTTTCGGGGTGTTCAGTTTTGAATCACTCCAAATTTTTTATCTTTTTGCTTTCCTTTCTTAACAAATTTAAAATATTTCTTCTTTCTTTACCTTTTCTGTCAGTTTTTTATGTTGTAAGTGGGATTAAGCAGTGTTTGGCATTGCTGCTTTTTCCCATGTGTTTCTATGTTCTTTATTTCTTTGAGGGGTTATGATGAAGCTTGTAATTTGCAGTATGATTTGTAAATTAAACATGCTCTCTGAACCCTTCTCTTAAAATAATTATTCGATTTTAAGATTTTCTGTATCATTATATTTATCAAACATTTCTCTATAATACTTCCGGTTTTCATATTTTTGTATGCAACAGTTTTTTTAATATTAACGAAGAAATACTATGATTAAGCATTCGAAACAGATGACGATCTACCGGGAACATCTGCGCAGATTTTCATTGGTCCATTTGCAAATCGTTTTCCCCATTTCCAAATCGTTACATTTTTTATATGTATATAAAATAATTATTATTTTAAAAACTATTTAAAGCCACACTATATGCATTACGGCCTATATTTATCACAAACAAAATTTAAAAAAAAATGGGAGGAGAAAAATAAGGCATTTTCTTGAATATTTAGAGTGTTATGAAGAACTTTTGAAAATGCCCCACCCACATTCCATATCAGTTAAAATCTCCAATAAATTTTTATGCAAGTTTGTATTATATATTTGAATATAAGAGTAATGAAAAATTAAATTTTTGAAATTTTCATTATTTTTGCATCATATGTCTGCAATTAAATACCTTTAACTTTCTATATTTAGCTTATATTTAGCTTAAAAAAAAGATGCACAGTTTTAATTTACATATATAATGACAAACAGCTATAAAAAATATTGAGGATTTTAGTTGATATGGAATGCGCAAGGGTCATTTTGAAAAGTTCTTCATAACGCTTAAAATATTCTAGAAAATTCCTTATTTTCCTCCCGCTAGTTTTTTGTCATTTATTGTGTGATAAATGTATTCCATAATGCATATAATGTGCCTATGAACAGTATTTTAAGTGAAAAATATGAGTTTGAAGGTCCTTTGTCCCTTATGTGATTCAAAACCATTCACTTCAACAATTTCTAACCAGTTATGTAAATACCCTCTCAGCTCAAATACATGGTCAGACCAAAGTCTGTAGTCATAAAATAAAATGAAATGTGCCCAGTTAAACTGATGTCATTGAGCTCACAGGCTATTCAAACTAATTGTATATTATACTCATATTTAAAAAAATAATGCCCCCCGAAAGGTAATTTAAGGGGGGGGATTATCCCCCTCTCTTTCTCATCTTTATTCTTAACCAATGTGACCCCAAATCTCATCAAGGAAGCGCCTTATTAGAATAAACCGGTATAACTAATTTGAGCCAAAGAGGATAGAAAGACCAATTTATCTAAATTATGTGGGTATTAGCCATATTCCCTCCCTTTATACTTAACCAATGAACCTCCAAATCTAATCAGTGAAGAACCTTATCATAATAAACCGGTATACCAAATCTGAAGCAAATTGGATAAGAAAACTCATTTATCTAAATGGGTATTACCCTCCAGATCCTCCCTTTTTACTTAAACAATGAACCTCCAAATCTATTCTGGGAAGCGCCTTATTAGAATTAACCGGTATACCAAAATTGAGGCAAATCTGATAATTATGCATGAAAAACCAATTTATTTAAGTTAAAGGAGGATTCCCGTAAGGCATGGTGACGTCACGGCGACGTCGTTGTGAAGTCACACTGTGATTTTGTGACCGTCGATGTGACGTCACGTTACGTCGATGTGACGTCACAGTGACTACAATGCGAGGTCGTTATGGCCGTTTTAGAGGTCGTTTGTGACGTCACATTGTGACAACTCTGTGAAGTCACGGTGTGACTAATTTGTGAAAAGTGTGTCATTTGTGACTATTTTGGCATTAGCTTTGTGACGAAGCTGTGACGAAAGTGACAATGCTTTGAAGTCACATTGTGACCAATTTGTGAAATATGTGTCATTTGTTACGAACTTGTCATAAAAAATGTGATGATTTTAAATGAAAAACAGATTTCAAATTACTTGCTTAAAAGGTGCTAAGGCCAACATAGTGAAAAAGATTCCGTGCCGGGACTCGAACCCGGGCCATCAATATAGCACACTGACATTCTACCGACTAAGCCACATGGGACGATACCCAGCCGGGAAAATTTCTCACTATTACATGTTGGCAAGGCTACAAACGCAGCACAAGATGGAATATTTATCGTGAGCCACCGACAATGAGCAAATACGAAACTTAATTAAATCCAGCATCGATTGAAACTATATTAATACTGGGAAATTTTTCCAAAGAGAACCATTCGCCTTGCATACAATATTTCGAATGAAAATCAAATTTCAAATTACATGCTTAAAAGGCAATTTTAATTTTAAATTTGATTTTTATTTGAAATATTGTATGCAAGGCGAATGTTTTTCTCTGGAAAAATTTCTAAGTATTAATATAGTTTCAACCGATGCTGGATTTAATTAAGTTTCGAGTTTGCCCCATGTCGGTGGTTCACGATAAATATCCCATCTTGTGCTGCTTTTGTAGCCTTGCCAACATGTAATAGCAAGAAATTTTCCAGGCTGGGTATCGTTCCACGTGGTTTAGTTGGTAGAATGTCCGTGCGCTATACTGATGGCAGGGGTTCGATTCCCGGCATTGAATCTTTTTTACTAAGTTGGCCTTTGCGCCTTTTAAGCAAATAATTTGAAATTTGATTTTCATTTGAAATATTGTATGCAAGCCGAATGTTTCTCTCTGGAAAAAATTCGGAGTATTAATACTGTGATGAATTTTAAAATGCACAATTTTAAAATAAAGTTTTGTTTGAAATATAAACTCTTATCTTTTTACCGTACTTTTTAGCAAAATATCGCTATTTTGGAGTCCTATTCTTCTAAAACATTTTAAATTTTTCCACTTAAAAAACAATGCTTATCAACTGACATCTTTTTTTATTAAGTTTTAAGCTTTATCTTGAGTTCAAGCTTGATATTAAGAATGTGTAAAATTTTAATGTGTTGTGATTAGTCATTGCTTTATTAAACATGACATGATAAGCCATATTTATTTAAATTTTTTATTCCCGTGTATATTGTATTTTGTGAATATGAGCTAAATAGATTTGGTATGTTTTATAGGAAAAGACTGATCTGCGAAATAGAAAAAAAACAATTAAGAAAAATCATGCGTTAAGCATAGATTTTAAAACACTTTCCAACGCTTCCTGAATGCTTTAACAAGACATCGTAATTTAGGGAAATAACGTAAATAAGATAACTAAGTAAATATTTTAGAAAACACATAAAACATTTGAAAAACTGATTTCAGCATTTACCGTCCATAGCCATATATGTTTTCTAATTCTTTTGAACAGCCCTGCATTTGATCTGTAAGTTGATATACATATTATATAATGGGAAAATTTATTTTTGCAAGAAAACGCATAACAGGTTGAAATTCTCTGTCAGCAATTTATACTAATATATGGAAACATACTTGAATACTTTTGTATAATTTGTAGTTTACCTAGAACGTTTATTACGCGCTACTGCTTAGTTAAAATTTAATTCAAACACTCTTAAAACTGCTGAAATCACATTTCCAGAAATTATAATTTATAGATGGCCATGTATTCAATTCTTTACGTTACCCTGTATATCATTTTATCTATATTCTACAAACATTTCTTAGTAAATTAAATGCAGTTCAACGTAAAAATCCATAACTCATTTAAAAACTACCTTTAATCTATTTGCGCATATACCCAGTAACACTTACGAATACTTTTATGTAGTCCTGTATATGAATTATAACATTTATATATACCATACTCTATGCATAAATATAGTGAATCATAAAAGCGCATATCATAATTAAAAATACATTTCCAGCAATCATCCCTAATGAACTTCGGATACAATATAGTATCGGAAATAATTTGTGTGTCCTGTAAATGTAAATGCTATATACATTTCGTATTAAAATGAAATAATGTATAGTGTGTAAGCCTCAGCGACTTATATCAATTTCATTATATATGAAATAGATTAACATAATTAAAGTACGCCGCAAATAATTCCCTCCATCCCTGTATAATAATGTATTGGAATCCCTTTTTTAGCCCTGTAAATGAACAATAACTATTCGTTGCACCACATACTCTTCATAATGCATATTTTAGTGCGTTTCATAAATTCATATCAATTTTATTCTGTTTGAAAGCGTGTAAAATCGTTAAAAATCATTTGGAACGATTTTTTCCCGTAGGCCGTAGCGTAACGAAATACTCTTGACTGTTCCTGTAGATGAATTAAACACGCTACAAACTTCATTACAAATAGGGGCCGTGCTATGGTAAACGTCAATAACATCCAAAAATTTCAAGGCAATCCGAGTATATTTGCGAGAGTTAGACCGCGGACAGACGGCCAGACAAACCGAAGTCATAAACACTTTTCAACTTTGTTGAAAAGTATTAAAAAGAACATATAAACGTAAAATAAATGATTGCATATTAACTATTTTTATTGTTTAAAAAACATTTTAATGTAGAAAGTAGTTATTAATCGCTTTAAAAAAATATTCAGTCCTATATTACGAAAGTACATACCAACTTTTTAAAAAATATACTAAAGCAGTTTAAGCTATAAACTTGTTATCACAGGCATGAAAAACACTTTATTTCAATGCTTAAATATATTTAATTTTTTTATTCCAGTGATTACATATATCGAAAACGTAGAAAATGAATTTACAATCGAAGAAAATTTAATAACTGATTCTGAGTGTCTACAATTAAATGTTTCATTAAAATCACAAACAGAAAAAAAAAATGCTTACATAATGTTAATTTCTAATCTGAAACAATTTCTAATTTCATATTTAACTACAAAATAATAATGATGCTATAAGTGTTAGTAACTAGAAAACATTAAAAAGCCGAAAAAAATTCCACACCACTGTTTCAACACATTTTCAATCTCAAGAGACTAAAAATTAATATTTACATCCATTCTACTATGAATGTAAGCACGAATCAGTCTCTGCACCAGCTTTTTTTTTTTTTTTTTTTTCGAGAGATGGCAGATTAAGATACAACAGAATCGAATAAAAATATCCTTCTGAAAACAATACAGACCAGTCTCTTTCTATATGTGTAACATAAAACTACTTAACTCATCATTATAATATATACAAAACAGGAACAAAATATTTAAATTAAATAAGACTTACATATATGCTTCATCAATAATATCCGTATATTTGTAATATCCTAAAATGGCAGATGTCTTTCTTTTATATTAAAAGAAGTGCTGTAGACGTGCTGGTGTTCTAAACAGTGGAGTGGAGTGGCTTCCCGCGTATTCTCTTGTTTATTCTATGGTAATATGGCGAAGCAGACGATTTGAGCAGGTGTGTTTTTATTATTTATTTGTTTTTGTAAACAACTGATTTGAATCTGAAATGCGCAATAATTATATGAGAGTGTAACAATCAGTGGAGGATTATTATATTAAATTGCAATGCTAGATAAAATTGAAATCATGAAAAAAGAATACTTTTACTGTCTTAGATATCAAATTGATAAAATATAGCATGAAAATTTAGTTTATTAATGCTTGTATCATGCAATTTATTTATTATGTCCCCCCCCCCCCGCCTTTCGTGATAGAATTTACTATTTGCTATCCACTAATATATTTTCATTCCTTATGCCGCTGTAACTCAGCTGTTTAAAATATTGTTTAACCCTTAACTGATGTGACAAAAATTGCCGCATAACTACTGTGAGCGGTCTGTGAGACCGCTTAATCTATCAGATGGATAAAATATAGCATGAAAATTTAGTTTATTAATGCTTGTATCGTGCACTTTATTTATTATGTCCCCCCCCCCCCCACCTTTCGTGACAAATTTACTATTTGCTATTCACTAATATATTTTCATTCCTTATGCCGCTGTAACTCGGGACTGTTTAAAATACTGTTTAACCCTTAACTGATGTGACAAAAATTGCCGCATAACTATTGTGAGCGGTCTGTGAGACCGCTTAATCCATCAAATTGATAAAATATAACATGAAAATTTAGTTTATTAATGCTTGTATCGTGCATTTTATTTATTATGCCCCTTCCCCCTTTCGTGACAGAATTTACTAGTTGCTATCCACTAACATATTTTCATTCCTTATGTCGCTGTAACTCGGAGCTGCTTAAATTATTTCTCTTCATTTTCAAAGATTTTTGAATTTCATATTTTTGTCACACTGTGACTTACAATATGGTGGTTTTTTTTTTATCATATATGTGACGTGACATACGTTACATGCAGTGACATAATAGTGTCGTCACAATTTTCTTTTAATTGCCAGAAAAATATAATTTTACAGTAAATAACATGTTTTAAAGAATTTTTACAATTTTTTAAAGTTTTCTAAGAAGTTCACATCTCAGTCACAATGTGACATCACTGAGTGGTGGCTTTTTGGTCACAGATGTGACGTGACCACAGTGACTTACAGTGACGTCACAACGACGTCACCGTGACCATGCATGCTATGAGGGTTGGCCCTCCGTACCTCCCTTTATACAAAAGAACCCCAGAAGCTAATCAGGGAAGCGCCTTATGAGAATGAACATAGAAAATAAAATGAAGCAAATCGGATATTTCTATCAAGAGTTATCACGTTACGTACGTACATACAGAACTTGCGGGCACATTAGCTCTCAGGCTTTGATAGCCTGTAAGCTAAAACAGAAAAAAAATGCTTTGCCGATACATGAACCCTATAGACGGTATCTATTAAGAAATAGTTGTGTAATTTGCGATGTGCCTATTTTAAGGTATAGACTCGCAGATGATGTTATGAATAGCGTAATCATTCGATCATAGCTACGTTGTGATCTCACATCTACGTTGTACTTTCACAGCTACGTGATGATTTCACAACTACTCAAATTTGGCATTTGTAAATGGGTCAATCCA
This sequence comes from Maratus speciosus, assembly GCA_963932465.1. Taxonomy (NCBI): domain Eukaryota; kingdom Metazoa; phylum Arthropoda; class Arachnida; order Araneae; family Salticidae; genus Maratus; species Maratus speciosus. The sequence goes on from OZ010794.1 coordinate 316,331,055, forward strand.
TTTCAGCTTGTAGTCAAATCTCCATCCTGAAATTTCTTGTCCATAACACTACCATACAATACTCTTATAAATAAAAAATTTCAGATTTTTATCTCGTGCCCCACCAGAGATATCAAAGCCTGAAAAGTGCGATTTTTGTCCTTTTTGAAAATTTTGGGATTTTTTTTAGCGAAGAGAAAGCAAGTCTCAGATCTGGAACTCGGCATCTGAGTACAAGTACTTTCGTCCTATTTGTAAAAAAAAAAAAAAAAAAAAAAAAGCCATGTTGACAGTTTTCCTTGCTAGAAAAATTTCATCTTGTAAACGGACAAAATTTGGAAAAAAACTAAAATTTTATGCTTAAATTTTACCAATAAGCAGTTAGTTTCGGAAATTACTCCATTACCAAATTTTTAGCTCAATGTATTCTGTACAAATTGCTTTAATCCGCACTTGAATTGGATAAATAAACGATGAATTTACAATTTCGTAAATCCTTCTTGTGAGAAAATTGCTGCAGACGATGAAACAAGGATGGCCGCCATGCACAAAGAAAAATTAATAAAATTAAAATAATAGTCATTTTGAACTTCCATCATGTTAGGGTTGTTGTACAAAAAATTTCTGATTTTTTAAAACTGGTCAAGCAACGAATAAATGAGTTTCTGGACCACTTGAAATGGATTGACCCAAATCTCAAATGGTCTCAATTGGTCTAAAAAAATCTCAAACTCCTTTTAATATACCCAAAATTATCTTCACAGTGAAAAGCAATAAATGGAGTCAAAGCAACACTATTAGAAACGGTGACATCAAATAGACGCAAAGAGAATAATTTATTGTCAACCTGTGCTGCAAGAACATTTTAGTGACACTACCATTTACCCCCATTTCGCGTATTCGTGGGTATCATGATTAGGCTGTACATTGCATAGACTGATATAGATTATTAAAATGCTTGCAATAAATCCATAAATGAAGTCCTAAAAATACATGTATTAATTTTTTTGTGCAAGAAATACATTTAATCAGGATAGATTGAATATTTCTTATAGAATGTATGAAATTGAGACCAGTGACGCATCAGTTGTGATATAGTTTTGTTCGCTTAAATTTCTATCTGTTTCACAGAATATGCGAGAACTAGAAGAAATATAAAGCACCCGATTCTTTCATTAATTGACTATCCTTCGAGAATAATAAATCCAATTTAGGGAGAACATTGAATATAGTAATTACGTTTCCCCTTCAATACAAAGGTGAACTTAGCAGCTAGTGCAGAAGATGATATGTCTTCTTATAATGTTAAAAATATACATATATCATATAAAGCTCTATTTTATGAGCATTCGATTTTTAGATTAAAATAATTTCATGCCATAATTGCCTGATTTCATGTCTGCAGTTTATGTTGTCCCAAATTCAAAATAATAAATAAAAAGGTAAAACTTCGCCTATATGTATATAACATGTAATCTTTGGTAGTCATGCAATGATCGCAGAATCCGTACTGTACACTCGGAAGATATATAATTAGAGTACATACAAGCTCATATATCTAATATATCGTGTTGTACAGGTTACTACTTTTAACTTCCATATTTTTAATTTAAAGCAATTAAAAAAAAAAGAAAAATATATACTTTAATTTTTTGATAAATATAAAAGTACACAAGTTATATTGAAAAAAAGATATTTATAAGATTTTAATTAAAAAGTATTATACATAAATATAGTTGAAAAAATTAGCTTTATTTTATTTCAATGGCTACAACATATATTCCGACATTTCCCAAATTAAGGTATTTTACATATTTATGCAAAACTCTTATAAATATACAACTTTAAAATGTATTTCAGCTACTGTAAATTATATTAACAGATAACATGCTCCCCAATTAATGTAAGTGGCATGTTTACACAAGTAATGAATAATTTCAGCAATTCACCATAGTTAGTAACAAGTTGTCAATTAATTCGAACTGACGTTGACAATTAGTTGTGATGCGGAACACTTTGATTAATCACGTTGTATCTGTGTATATGACAATATTACAACGGTACGTAACGTAATTTTCTGAATTAAATATATACATTTTCTCAGACTTGTAATTTGTAGGGAAGTATAAAAATTGTGGATCTAAAAATTGTGGTTCCTTAAATTAAAATATAAATAAACAACAAATTAGAGCATTAAAAATCCGTTTATTGGTATTGTTTTACAGTAATTAAAAACACACCTAGATTCATGATATTTTAAGACAGGGACAAACAAAGATTATAGAGAAGAGATTTTTTAAATGTTGATCATGAATTCATGTAAAAATAAATAGTAGCTAGCAGAATACATACAGCTGAAAAATTATACAGAGAATGTTATTTTCCATGCCACGTACTTTTTAACGATAAGTTTGAATCTGTAGTAATGAACGGCCCTAAAACACAGAGAAAATAAAATAAAAGCAGTTACAGTGCATTATTTATTTTTAATTAGGAGAGTAAAACAGTCAGTAAACGATTTTATATCTGTATTCACAGGAAACACATAGATACATAAATATAATGTTCACTACCGTTTTCGTTTTTTAATGATTACATAACTATATTTACAATAAAAGCATAAGTAAATGGAACTTTATTATACACTGCCAGAATCAATTTTTCTTGTTAAGAAGTTTTCGACAACAGAGTGAACCAGACAAAAGATTTTATTCTAAGTAAAGAAAGAAAAGTTAACAAAAATAAAACAACATATATTACAGAATTGCATTTATTAATACATTGTGTATTTTGTGTAAACAATTGCTGTTGAAATAATAATATTCTTTAAAATTAACAATCATTCATTCTATCTTGTAAAAAGAGCAACTTCTGCCTGAAGTGGTTTAGCGAAATTGAGCACTGAATCTCGCATAAAAACAAAGTAAAATATTTCCAGGCGAAAAAAAAACGATCAGCTGGAAAAGAAAAAAAAAAAAAAAAAAAAAAAAAAAATTAACAAATTACAACGATAATTTGGAAAGTGACTTTTTCAAAGACTAAAATTTAAGACATAAAAAATCGCACGGAGTTGATCATACATTACGTACGCCATGAATTAAACATTAATAGTGTTATTACATGTAACAATTGAAAGCGACAAAAATCGCCTGTGACTCCTCAGATTTCCGGAAACTTACGTATTATCCACCTGAAACTTATGTATTATCAAAGCATTGCATTGGCTGTTCGGGAAAATGCTTTTCCATCGTCAGATTTCCAAGAAATCTGACGACCCATTTTAAATGAAATTTCATACTTAAACTTCTAAACATCCCACAATATTACTTTTTACACCGTCGTATAGAGAAAAAAAATGTACTTTAAATGCAATTTGTTTGAAAGCTGTATCTAAATTTGTTTCTGAGTTATTAATTTTTTTTATAGTTTTTATTACTTTGTTGTCATAGTGGCAACAGAAGTATCCATCTCTATTGAAAGAAAAGGTAAATACAGATTACTGTATAGACCAATCAGAAAACGAATAAAATGCGGATTCAGCCAATAAAAAGCTCCAGATATGCTTTTGATTTCCTACACTGGCGCGGACAATAACCATTTTTTTCTGGCGCCCACCATTCTCAAGGGAAAGGGGAAGAATCAACTATGTAAAATGTCCAAACGTAGCCTACCCAGCGACTCTGATGACGAAATTGACTCTTCTGTTGGCATTCCTAACAGTGATAATACCAGGGTGGTTCAAAAATGATTGTCCCGAGTGTGTATAAAATATTTGCACTGCGATGGTTGATGTGGAATATTGAAGATTAATGTGTTAGATCCCTATATGCTCAATTTCAGAACTCTAGCTGCTACAATAACATATTTTTTTCGTTTTTGCTGTGAGAGGTCGCACCTAGCTTGAAAGGGATGTTTGGGGGAGGGGGGGATGATAGTGAATAAAACGTGGCTACGACCGTTTGAACTCGGTCATAGTGATGTAGCCACGTCTCATCCATCGTCATAAATCTATCACACAACTGATTCAGGTCTGGCCCCATAAGCCCCAAGCCGGCCTTTCCCCCCACTCCCTACCCTTTCATGTTAGGTGCCACCTCTCAGATCTAAATATATATATATATATATATATATATATATATATATATATATATATATATATATATATATGTGTGTGTTAATACAGCAGCTACTGTTCTGAAATTGAGCATTTATGCATGTAAGATATTAGGCTTGAATATTTTACATCATCCATCGCAGTACAAATATTTTATATACACACGGGACAATAACTGTTGAACCACCCTCGTGCAAGTGATAATGATGGTGGCAATAATGCAGAGTGCCTTTCTGCTTGAAGCGTTTTTTCTGGTGATAAACAAGAACAATGGGTTCAGTGCCTTCAATGCTGCACTTGGTCACACGAAATATGCTCAGGAACCAAAAGCAATACGAAATTTATATATTACTCTTGTTTGGATGGCTAATGTTTCGTTATATCTTCCTCAAATAATTAGTACATTTCTTAGTGCCTTAATTTAATGTAAATTAAGGCACTATTTAATTTAATGTAAATTAAATTACTTACTCATTTAGAAATAAATTTAGATGCAGTTATAAGTTAAGCCTCAGCGTATTAGATTTTTTCAGGGGACAAGATTGGGACCTTTTTTTTTTTTTTTTTTTTTTTTTTTTTTTGCCACATATAGATAACTTTGAAAAAACAATTTTTCGCATTATTAAAATTTTTTGTACGATACTTGCGAATGTTTCTATATGCGTGGGTTGCTAAACTATACAAAATCCAAATTCGGTAGGTGTTGACTGAAAATTTAAACTTCGAAGGGCCTAAAAGTGACTGGAGGGCAAAAATTGAGCACCTTACCCTATCTTGCGAACTACTTTATGTGTATTAATAAAATTTCTTTCCTGTATGACTTTAAGATTGTGAAAAGTACGTGTGGAATTTGAGCGTCACTTGTATTTTAAAACTTATGACACGTGTTTGAAATAGTGAGGATAGGTCTCACAACCTTGTTTTTATGAGGCTAAGTAAGTAAGATGCGACATCCATTTTGTTATGGTTTCTGCATTAAATGTTATTTGTGTGATTTAGATATTAAGCTGGGCCCACCTAGTTTGTTGCATTTGTAAGAAGATTTATCGGCTCTAAAAGATCATAAGATTGTAGGAAAGTCAGGACATTAAAAGTATCGTAAGATCATTGTGATATTTTTATACAAGTGCTTTAGCGATAATGCAGCTTTAGTTTTATCTTTGAAGTTATTTTCGTGAAAATTCTTGAATTTAGAGTTTAACGTAGAAAATGGAAATATCCTCCCCTTATTATTATTATTATTGTTATTATTATTATTATCATTGTTTGCGATATAGATGTTTAAAGCCGTTAACCCATTACGTTACTTTACTACCGTTACATTTTCACTATTTATTGAAATATATGAATGTAAAATTTAAATTGTTGTAATTACTGACTTTGAAATGACGAAATATGCCAAAAAGTACGCCACAGTTTTTTTTTTTAATGAAGTAAGGAATCTATACAAATAGAAGAACACGTCGCTCTCTCTGTGTGTGTGTGTGTGTCTGTGCGCAATGGCTAGCCAAATCTATCTCACGCAAAAGTCTGAAAATTTAGGTGAGGATAGTCTAAGACATTTCCTGATGCACCTGTGGCTCAGATTTTAAATTTTTTAAGGGCCAGGCACCGGGACCCTTTTAAGTTTTTATGCACTTAATTGTTAATAACTTGCCCCCTTGTCAACCAATCTTCTTCGTATTGGGAGACGTATCTCCATTTTGTCATTTTCAACTTTCCACATTACAGTTAAGACTCTAGCCCCTTGATGCTTAATACAGGGCACCTTGAAGTGTTTGTATAAATAAATTACTTCCTTTTAATCCGATCTTCATTTTTGGCATCGCTTTTCCATTTGGCTATTCTCACGTTCCTAGATTCCAGTTAAGGCCTTGGAGCTCTGGGGTACCGTAGGGCTTATCCAAAGTCCCTTGGATTTTGTGTGCGCCAAACATTTTTAATCCCCGAATTTTCTCATCTTCTCAGTGCATAATTTTAAAGTTGAGTCTTGGCCTCTTCTTCCCAGAGCAATACTCTTATATTTTTATTGAGGACCCCTTTTTAAACATTTACCCACTTTTTTGTGCATTACTTTAAAATATTATTCTAACAAATAATTCTTATTATTCCCTATGTTTAATTTTGACTAACTAAACATCTAAAACGCTAAGCACTTTTGCATTTTAACATGTTTCATTCTAGGCCCCTGTTTTTAACTATCAGTTGGCCCCTTTTGGAACCCCTATTATATCTCCCTTAAAAATTATCCGAATACTAGCTTTTTTTTCTGAACAGCATCTTAGGTCCATTAGTTGTTACATGAACGACAAAAAAAAAAAAAAAAATACTCAAGCTTCAGCTACGACCAATTTTGAAAATTAATCGTCTTCTTGGGGCTTTTGGAGGACCTTATATTAAAAAAAAAAAAAAAACGAACTGCAGTAGAACCTCTTTTATCCGAAACTCTTTTAACCGAAATTCTCCGTTAACCGAAATCATTTTTAAAGCTTTTTCTTTTTTTTAACTATCACATTCCTTGTGCGCTAAATCCATTTTGAAAGATTTTTAAACTACCATAACCCCTGTTTTTAAGGGCCAGGTCCACTGGGTCCTTCTAATTTTTTATGCACTAAATTGTTAATAACATGCCTCTTTTGAATCCGATCTTTGTCGTTATTGGGGTGTCAGTTTCTGCCCCATTTCTGAATTACAGTTAAGACCCTGACACCCTTGCAAAGGGCCCAGTACAGGACCCCTTGAAGTTTTAGTGCACTAAATTGTTAATAACATGCCTCTTTTCTATCCGATCTTCTTCGTTTTCGCGGTGATTTCTCCTTTCAGTTTCTACCCCATTTCTACATTTCAGTTAAGACCCTGGCATCCTTGCAAGGGGCCCGGTACAGGCCACCTTGAAGTTTTAGTGCACCAAATTGTTAATAAATTGTTTCTTTTTTATCCGATCTTCATTTTTGGGATACTTTCTCCATTTAGTTATTATCCTGTTTCTACATTCCAGTTAAGACCATGGGCCCGTCTAGGTCCCGTAGCTCCCGGTCCCCTGCTTTTAAGGGCCGGGGCCCCTGGGTCATTCTAAGTTTTTATGCACTAAATTGTTAATAACAAGCCTCTTTTGAATCCGATCTTTGTCGTTTTTGGGGTGTCAGTTTCTGCCCCATTTCTGCATTTCGGTTAAGACCTTGGCACCCTTGCAAGGGGCCCAGTACAGGACCCCTTGAAGTTTTAGTGCACTAAATTGTTAATAACATGCCTCTTTCCTATCCGATCTTCTTTGTTTTGGGCGTGAATTCTCCTTTCAGTTTCTGCCCCATTTCTACATTTAAGTTAAGACCCTGGCAGCCTTGCAAGGGGCCCGGTACAGGGCCTCGGCACCTTGAAGTTTTAGTGCACTAAATGTTTAATAACATGCCTCTTTTAAATCCGATCTTCTTCTTTTTGGGGTGAATTCTCCTTTCAGTTTCTACCCCATTTCTAGATTTCAGTTAAGACCCTGGCACCCTTGCAAGGAGCCCGGTACAGGGCTCCTTGAAGTTTTAGTGCACTAAATTGTTAATAAATTGCTTCTTTTTTATCCGATCTTCATTTTTGGGATACTTACTTCATTTAGTTATTCTCCTGTTTCTACATTCCAGTTACGACAATGATAGGTCTTAAGACGGTTACTTAAGAGGCAACTTAAGAAGGCTTCTTAAGACGGTCTAGGGCCCCTAAAATTTTTCGTGTGTCATGCGTTTTTCACACCCTAATTTTCTCACCTTCGCAGTGCGTAATTTTAAAGTTGAGTCTTGAACTCCTCTCCTTAGACCAACACTGTCATATTTTTATTGGGGCACTAGGGCCCCTTTTTAAGCATTTACCCCATTTTTGCGCATTCCTTTAAAATGTTATTCTAATGATTATTTCATACCCTATGATTAATTTTGACTAATTGAAGATCTAAAACGCTAAATACAAAAACATTTAAACATGTTTTCATGTTAGAGCACTGCTCTCAACTATCAGTTGGGAACTTTTGGGCCCCCTGTTAAGGCTCCCTTAAAAATGGTCCGATTCACGAACTTTTTTTTCTAACAACTTTTTAGGTTCTCCAGTTACTACATGTACACCAAAAAGTTTGCAGACATCAGCTACCACCGATTTTGAATTTTAATCGTCTTCTTGGAGCCTTGCAGCTCCTTTAAAAACTATTCTATTCTATTGCAATTTTCTTGAACATAGTTTTAGCGTTTTCCAGCTACTTTAAAACCCCTAAAAAAATTATTATACCCAATTACATTCCAGTTAAGACCCTGGTTTCTAGGGCCCGGTCTTTCTTTATACCCCAGCTACCACCTAATTAGAACATTGACCTCTTTTACAGCATCAACTTACGTCTACTCACTACAGCCGTAAATTAAAAATCGCGTTACTTTAAAGGTAACTTTAGATAAAGGATTTCATCCGTTTATTAAATATCGGATTAATACTAACAGTAATTCATGAAATTTACAAGGTGAGGGGGCATCTTCCACCGCTTGGTGGCGCGTTATTTCCTCGGGTTTAAGGGACCACTTTCAACGGGATTTGCTACCTTCAACTTAGATTACAATTCAGCTCAGCTACTTTCTGTATTATGAAAATTTATCTTAGACTTTAGTTAACAACAATTTCTAACATTAATGGTGCATTCTTTTTTTTCTTTTTTTTTTTGATTTTATGGGCTTCATTCCTACGAGGTTTGTCTCACTTAACTTGGTTTTCGAGTCTCCAGCACGTGCGGGAACTTCCGGTAAATGCTGCCATATGTAGTGGGGATCTATATTACAGGTTCGTTCGGAAAGAAGTTTGACGGGAACACACTAGACGCTACGGAAAGCAATGGGGCCACCGAAATTATGTTCATTTAAAAGAATTTCCAAAGATATAAAACAATACAAACTTAAGTTTTGTTTAATGTTATTATTTATAAACCCCGGGCAACGCCGAGTGGGTCAGCTAGTTGTTAATAAATTACCTTCTCTTAAGCCAATCTTCATTTTTGGAAATGCAGCACCCTCAAATTTTTATTGAGACCTTAGGACCTTTTTTGAAGCATTTACCCAATTGTATGTGGATTTCTTTAAAATATTATTCTATCGAGTAATTCATACCCAATGATTAGTTTTGACTAATTATAGATCTAAAACGTTAAGTACTAAGATATTTTAACGTATTTTCATTTTTGGAACCTGCTTTTAACTATCAGTTGGCAGCCTTTTTGGCCCCCTACTATAGCTCCCTTAAAAATGGTGCGATTCACTAGCATTTTTTTCTAAAATTTCTTAGTTCCTCCAGCTACTACATAGACGACAAAAAATAAATTTCACGCTTCAGCAACTACTAATTTTGAATGTTAATCACCTTCTTTGTATCCCTTGTCGAGCTGTTTTAAAAATGATCCGAATTGCTTGCAATTTTCTTTAACGTAGTTCTAGCGTCTCAGATTATTTTAAAAACTACTAAAAAATACCTTTATTCCCAACTACATTCCAGTTAAATCCATAAACCTGGGGGCCTGGTACCAAGCCCCTTGAACTTTTGCACAGTAAATTAATTGTCCCCTCTTAATCCGATCTTCATTATTGGCCCATTTTTAAATCCTTTTTCCATTTAGTTATTCCCTCGTTTCTAGATTCCATTTAAAATGCCTTGGAACCCCTTTTCCATTTAGTTTATCCCCGTTTCAAGATTCCAGTTTAAATCCTAGGGTACCCTAGGGTCACTTACGTCCGGATCCGCGGCCCTTTAAACTTGATGCGCGGCATGCATTTTTCACCTCGTAATTTTTTCACATTCTCAATGCAAAATTTTAAAGTTGATTCTTAGACACCTCTCCCCGGACCAACAATCTAATATTTTTACTGGCGCCCTAGGGGTTTGTTTTAAGTATTTCTCTCCTTTTTTTGTTCATATCTTCAAAAGTTAATTATAATGATTAATTCATACTTATGCTTTATTTTGACTAATTGTAGATCTAAAGTGCTAAGAACTAAGTCCATTTATCAAGATTTCATGTTAGGGCCCCGCTCCTTTTGGGCCCTTTGCTATAGCTCCCTTAAAAATTCGTCCGATTCATTAGCTTTTTTTCTAACAACTTCTTAGGTCCTCCAGCTGCTACAGGAAGGACAAAAAATTTTTCAGGCTTCAGTTACCACCAATATTGAATACACTCTCAGAAATAAAACTCTCCCTTTTGACGATTCAGAAATCCTTGAGCTGTATTTCGTCGTTTTTGACGATCATTTCCTATTAACATCACGTGACTTGTAACGAAACGTAAACCCTCAAATATTTGACGAAATTTTTTCCTCAATCTCGGTCAAACTCAATGCATTTTAAGGAAACATTTCCTCAAATCCTCCTCAAATCCTACGATTATTTCCTATACGATCCTCAAATCCTACGATTATTTCCTATACGATCCTCAAATCCTACAGATATTTGCTTGTTTGTGTTAGTCCTGTAATAATTTATTTTAAAACAGCACTTAGTGCTTTTCAGAAAATACTGAAATATAGGTAGTTATTGTTTCTTCATTAGTTATTTTTTTAGCTGTTAGAATTTTTAGGAATGCTTATTAATATTATTATTTTATTTATATGTTGTCGTTCGTTATGTCTTAATTCGAAAAGAATAAATTTCCTGTGTTTTTCAAAACCATTCAATAAGAAAATTAGGTCAATAAAATTTCAAACTTCTAGGATATCTTTTTTTTTTTTTTTTTTAAGAAGTACATTATGTTTTCAATCAAATTAAAAATAAACATAATTGATCCCTCTCCTCTTTATAAACAAAACAGTAAAGTGTTAAAATCTTATCTTCCTACTCAAAGTGATAAAATCTCACGCAATATGCACTTCACAATTCATTATTTGTGAGCAAAAAATTAACCAGACCATATTCTAATCATCCATTGATCAAAGAAAATTTCAGTTGTAAATTATTTAATCAAGCCATATTATAATTATTCATTGATACGAGAAAACCATAAAAATAAATTAGCTTTCCTTAAAACTTTCAGAAAATATAGCAGCCCGATAAAATTGCAATCTACGTTATAAAAATAAAATACGAAGTAGAATTCATTATATCAGGCTAAAAGCAGACACTTTCAACTCCCCAGCAGCCAGGTTGGCAGAACACCGACCTCCCATACGAAAGGTCGTGAGTTCGAATCAAGCCGGGGAAAGAGAGAGGTGATTATTTTTTCTTTCCCCGTGTCAAATATTGGAGCTTCCAAACTGATTGAGAGATGGCGCCACCAGCCCTCTTTTCACGAAATTTATATCGTCAAGCAAGTGAAGAAACTAATTTCATCAATTTGACGAAATGTTCGCTCGGAGCATTTTCCAGGAAACTATTTCGTCAAAAACAAAGAAAATTTCGTGAAATCTGAGTATTCATTTCTGAGAGTGTATTAATCTCCTTATTGGGGCTCTTGTTTTAGCCTCTTCAAAAACGATCCGATTTTATGTGTTATAATTATAGCGTCCTTTTTAAAGCTACTAAAAAAAAGTCTTATACCCAGCTGCATTCCAGTTAAGAACCTGGCCCCAGAGCCCGGTCATTCTTTTTACCTCAGCTACCACCTTTTCCGAACAACAATCCCCTTTTTTGACAAAAACTTAAGGGGACGAGGAATCTTAAAAGCCTTAAAAATCATTCTTTTATTTTTTGTGAATTTCACTTAAAATATTATTCAAGGGTACATTATATGCATTATGGCATGCATTTATCACAAAAAAAAAGTTATTTTTGAGAAAAAAATGGAATTTTACGCGTCATCTTAGAAATCTGCGAAATGTCCCCTGTGCGTTCCATATCAATGAAAATCGCTAATATTTTTTATAAAAGTTTGGTTTATATATTTAAATAAAACTTTAGATCGAATTTTATATATTTGAATATAAAGGTTTAAAAGAAAAAATCCAAAAATTTTCATTTTTTTTTTTTTACTTTTATATTCAAATATATAAAATTCGATGCACAGTTTATTTATATATATGAACCAAACTTTTATAAGAAATATTAGGGATTTTCATTGATATGGAACGCGCAGGGGACATTTCGCAGATTTCTAAGACGACGCGTAAAATTCCAATTTTTTTTTTTTTTTTTTTTTTTTTTTGTGATAAATGCATGCCACGGCTTGATTACTACATGGTTTGGCTCACTGAACTTTGTTTTTGATCGTCTTCTGCACGTACGGAGCCCTTCCTGTACATGCTGCTTTAGGTAGCGGAGACTCGGATCGGTTCTGGAAGAGAATTGTTGGGAACACACTTGGCGCTACGGAAGGCAATGGGGCCCTCGAAACTAGGTTCATTTAAAAATTTTTCAAAAGATACAAAATTATACAAACTTGAATTTTGTTTAAGGTTATTATAACGTGCCCCGGGAAACGCAGGACGGGTCAACTAGTTTGAAATAATTTAAAATAACATTTAAATATTTTAAAAATGTAATATGTTTTAGAAACTTGATTCGTAAGATTAGTACATAGTTTTTTCTAGTTTTTTCCAATCGTAATCAAATAATCGTTTTTTGGCCAAAACACTGTGATTTCGCAATATTCCTTTACTGGTATTGATACGTTTGCGTACTTAATCTTAGTTTTGTTACACGACATCTAATATCTTTTCCATTGCATTAAGTTTATATTTCTTTATTTTATCCGCAATGGAAAGTAATGCAAACGTTCCAGTATCCACTTTGGTAGTTTTTTCTGTCGACTATTGTGCTTTAAATGCTTATATGTTTCATTATTTCCACATTTACTGAATATTGCATATTTAAAAACATATTTGCTCATTAACTGTAAAGAAATAGGAAACTCTGTTTTTCCTGCGTCGCGTCGTTTATATAATATGCATTTGATATGTTAGGAAACATGCAATAAAGTGAGCTATAATGAGTTTAATTTCGTTTCTTGAACGCAATCGAAATAACTGCAATCATTTGCATTATGAAGTTTCGATCGCTTTTGTGTCACCAATTATGCATTAAATATCGATATTGCGCATTAATTACACAATACAAATTTACATATTTTGAACCATGTCGCTAATTAACTGAAAACAAAGAGAAAATTGTTCACAACGTTCAGTGCCTAATAAACATCTTAAATGTTATTAAAGTCGCTTGTTTGAATTCACATTTGTTTAAAGTTCTCGTAATTTGAAACAAATATTTACAATCCAAAATATTTAGAAACAACGATACATCCGTGTTTATGTTTGTAAGGGTAATGATTTTTACTGATTGTTGTCATTAGATTTAACTAAAGACATTTCCATTTTTTTATGTAATTACATAAATAACTGCTTGTATTTTAAAATAAAATGTATTCTTGTACTTTTCGGAGAATGAAGATAAATAAAAAGATCACTAAAGTACCTCATTTGAATAACATATTTTGTTTGTTATCTACAAAAATAGGTATTTTAAAATTATTTCGATACTAACCTTGTACAATTTCGTATAAAAATAAAAGCTCTGTGTTTTACGAGCTTTACTCGCAAAACCCTGCCCATTCGCCGCACAGTGGAGCGTCTTGACTTTATAGGTGGACAAAATTATTTGGAAAACACTTTAATTTCGTGAGTGATTAGATAAATTGAATCAGTACTTTAAAATTTTACGTAAATCCAAGATTTTACTGAGCTGGATACAAATGACATATATTTTAAGAACTTGTTATTATTTGTCTATTTCTTAAATCTTTAAAGTTGTAAAGTATTCAGTATCTCGATCGGATGTTTATGAATACACCCCCCCCCCCGCCCCTAAAAATAATCTATCTAGAGTTTTGTTGTTTTAGCAGTAAACGAGATTTAGTGCCCTACAAATAATACATAAAAATATATTACACATTCTTTTGTTAGATACTTCGACATAAATCATTTAGGTTTCCATTTAATACTGCAGCAAATCTGATGCATGTGTGACAATATTTCCCCAAAATTGAATTTTATAAAATGCATACTTAAAATTGTAACTTCCAGTTATATACAAATTACACAAGCGCATACAATTAAAGAATAATCGTTAACTCTAAAATGCACAAATACCAAACGATATATATTCTATGTACTTCTATTTATGTTATAGTAGTATTTGCCTTATTAAATCGCAGATTTCTGAAGTTAATTAAAGGAAAAATTATTGTTCGATATTTAAAATCTATAATAATTGGCCCCTACTCATTAAAGTACGTAAACTACTCATTAAGACTCGTCATCGTATAGATCAATTTTTTTTTTTTGTTTCGTTTGAATTGTTTTGTTTCGTATTGTTATTGCTTGACGCTGTTATTTGCAGTAAAATATAGTTTTGTGTGGCTACACTGTAAAAAAAAATCTGTGAAGTTACTAAAGTTTTTCTAGGAAACTGGGATTCCTAGAACTTTTCATGTAACGGCAACAACAAAATTTCATGTAACAGACACACTTTTGCGCCGAAAATCAAAAAATCTGTAAGGTTACTAAGAATTTTTTTGGAAACTGAGATTCCGAGAACTTTTCATGTAACTGCAGCCAGGGTTACAAATAAAAGTTTAGTAAGATTACTGAAATTTTAGCAGATTCATTTGTAAAGTTATAGATTTTTGTAGCTTTACAAAAACTAGTTTTGTAGATTTGCAGCTTTTTTCGTACTGTTACAGTTGAAAGTTTAGTAAGCATGTAACTTTACATCTGTAGACCTACAGATTTTTTTTTTTACAGTGTATGTATAAGTCAATGTACATAGTTGTCTACATTTGTAGTATTCCTCAAATGATTCGTTTGCGGGATAAAAATATGCATTCTTTTATGGACAAGTAGTTCTTGCAATCACCGATTCAATTAATTTTAAAATAGTGAAGCGCTTTTAAGAAGTATACTTATTATTCACGATATCAAAATAGTCTTCTATGGTAAATCTTCTGGTGATGTTTCTTTTGGCGAAGAATGATGTTATTTCTTACATTTTTAGTATACTGAATTATATATATTTCGAACTCTATTTTATATTTTTTGAAATTATTTCAACATTACTTTACATAAAATACTTTATAAAATTATTTATAAATTTACGGGGATACTATAAATTGAACGCAAATTTAACGATATTTCTATTTTCTTGTTGAGACATATTGAACTTGAAAAAAAAAATGCATTTCTTCATAACAGAGTTCGTAGATCATAATACAGTTCGTCATGATCACAACGACAACGAAAAAATAAGTACTATTAGAGAATAGCTTAGCTAATGATACTTTTTCAGGCTTTTTTTAGGTCGTGAAATAAATTGCAATTTCTTAACACATTAAGCGCCACGTCAGTCACCAGTAAATGACACTGAACATTTCGTATAGCGATGACTGGCGGTCTAAAATATATTATAAAACTAAATATATATATGGGCGATTCCATGCGGAGAGTCACACACGTAACACAGGATTTAAACTGCATTTATTCAATTATTTATTATATTTTAATGTTAATTCTGATTTTAGGTGGTATGGTAAATAAGTTATTAACATATTTTTTAGTTTAAATGTGTGTAAGTAAAACTCACAGAAATATATCACTTAATTTCATACTCAAAATGTGTTTTTTTTCTGAAGTAGAAAAAAAGCACATTTTGAGTTAATGAAATTAAATGATATACTTCTGTGAGTTTTATTGCCACACATTTAAATTTAAAAATATGCTAATAACTTATTTACCATACCGCTTAAAATCAGAATTAACATTAAAATTTAATAAATAATTGAATAAATGCAAATTAAAGCCTGCGTTGCGTGTGTGACACTCTCCACGGAATCGCCCATATATTGTTTTAAGTAATTACTGAAAATTTATTTAAAATTTACTTACCTTTTATTTATTACAGGATTATACTTTCTTAAAAATTACTTTAAACATTGTAATTTTTTCAGCTTCAGTGTCAGTCACCGTGGCACACAACTTGTTAAAAATACATTTATATAAAGTACACTTAAAACTAGTCTGCTGTGGCCATCACAAAACTTTCTTCTATATAAATCACGTCTATTAAATCACTTAAATAGTACAAGAAATAACGACGATTTAGCACCAATTCATATCAAAGTATATCTGAATTTGAAGTTGGATGAAAATTCGTGCATTAGTTCCTGAGATAGAGCCATAGCGGAAATTCTGAAAAAATGTAGCATAGTAGCGCCACCTGTTGAACGATTTACACCAAAAATAAGCATCACTAAATGATATCAAGGTATACCTCAATCTGAAGTTTGTTGAAAATCCAAGCATTAGTTCTTGAGATAAAGCTATTGTGGAAATAGCAAAAAATACAGCATAGCAGCGCCAACTGTTGAGCGATTTACACCAAAAATTAAACAGCACAAATTTATACGTCAATTCATGTCAAGGACTAACTAAATCTGAAGTTTGATGAAAATCCGTGCAATAGTTCTTGAGATACAGCTCTTGCGGGAATCGTGAAAAATACAGCACAGCAGCGCCACCTGTTTGGCGATTTACACCAAACGTTAAACAGCACTAATTTATAACAGGGACTAACGGAATCTGATGTTTGATGAAAATTCGTGCATTTATTCTTGAGTTAGAACTATTGCTATAATCCTGAATAATGCAGCATAGCAGCGCCACCTGTTAGGCGATTTTTACAAAAAAAGTAATCAGCGCTAAACTATGTCCTGGACTAACTAAATCTGAGCTTTTAATCCGTGCAGCAGTTCTTGAGATATAGCTATTGCATAAATCGTGAAAAATGCCGCATAGCAGCGTCACCTGTTGGGCGATTTTCACCAAAAACTAATCAGGTCCAGTTGATATCAAGGTCTAACTAAATATAAAGTTTTGTGAAATTCCGTGAATTAGTTCTTGAGATAGAGCGCCCACAAAATTTTTGTCACATACAGACTCACAGAGTGACAGAGTGACAGGGTGACAGACAGAGTGACAGACAGACATTTTCTAAAAAACATCAAATCGTGTTCAGGACATTCTAAAACGTATAAATCCGTCGAAAACCGGAAGTCGAAAATTTTCACGATCCAATACTTTCTTCTTGTAAAGATAGAAGAAAGTAAAAATCATTCAACTCTGTTTTTAATGACTTTTATATAGTTTCATTTTATTCATATAGTATCAGTTTCACACTTTATTTTAATTAATTTTTTATTCAATTGGTTTAAATTTTCATTCAGTTAGAGATATTAATAATTTAAATAGAATTTGTGTACTGTTTTTAGTCTTTTCTTTACATAAAGGTACTATAAACAGGGTGTCAACGTATAACCTGGCCGACCTTATTTTCGCAATCGTTGGTCCTAGATGCATACTTCTAATTACAACTAGTCAGATGTGGCAATACCAAAACTTTCTTCTATCTCATACATGTTAATACTTCCTAAAAAATGCAGCATTTCAGCCTGTTAAGGATCCTGTTAGATGAACTTCTAACTGAATCTGAAGTTTAATGAAAATTCGTGCATTAGTTTTTTAGATAGAGCTATTGCTGAAAATGTAAAAAATTATGCATAGTAAAATTCTGCCACCTGTTGGGCGATTTACACAAAAAACTAATTAGGACCAATTTATACCAGGAAGTAACTGAATCTGAAGATTGATGAAAATTCATGCATTAGTTCTTGAGATATATCTATTGCGGAAATCATGAATAATGCAGCATAGCAGCGCCACCTGTTGTGAGATTTTCAACAAATTGTAATCAGCACCTAACTATATCCTAGACTAAATGAATCTGAAGTTTTATGAAAATCCGAGCAGTAGTTCCTGAGATATAGCTATTTTGTGAAAAATGCCGTGTGAATGAATCGTGAAAAATGCCGCATATCAGCGTCACCTGTGGGACGATTTTCACCAAAAACTAATCAGGACCATTTTATATAAAGGTCTAACTG
Source organism: Maratus speciosus (assembly GCA_963932465.1). Taxonomy (NCBI): domain Eukaryota; kingdom Metazoa; phylum Arthropoda; class Arachnida; order Araneae; family Salticidae; genus Maratus; species Maratus speciosus. The sequence goes on from OZ010794.1 coordinate 316,349,081, forward strand.
AATCTAAAGTTTTGCGAAATTACCGTCCATTAGTTTTTGAGATAGAGCGCCCACAAAATTTTTCTCACATACAGACTCACAGAGTGACAGACATAGTGCCAGACAGACTCACAGACAGACATTTTCTAAAAACCATCAAATCGTGTTCAGGACATTCTAAAACGTATAAATACGTCAAAAACTGGAAGTTGAAAACTGTCACGAATTCCAATACTTTATCCTTGTAAGAAGTAAGTAAAAATGGTTTAAATAAGGTAAAGAATTATTTTCAAAGTGATTTGGGCCAAGAAAAGCATTTATTAAAAAATTACGAAATTTAAATTTTTATACGGTCCCCCGGTCCTGTAAATTATATTTAGTAAAATTTTCCTGTTGCACTGACAAGTAAAACAAAATAAGTCCCGTTATTCTACGATTAAAATTGAATGAGTAATAGCTGTTTAATTTTGGAGCATATTTTTTGCTGCAAATTAGGAGTCATTCACAAATTACAATTTCATCAGATATATTAAAAAAAATGGTTAAGAGTAAAATTAAAATTGCAATATAAATTTAAAATCATTAATATTTCTGGCATATTACTGCAAAATATTCAATTTGTACTGAACATATAAGAGGATAAAAATAACAGAATTTTTATTAAATAATAGGATGAAAAACAACAGCCTAAATTTTTTACAAAATGATACATATTTTTAAATGCTGTTAGATTACACTGTCTTTCAAATTTTTGGTTGTGTCAAGTTTTTTAGCTTTTAACAATTGATTCTTATGTATTAGGGTGTTTCATTTTTCCAAAGGTACGATTTTCATATGACTTTGCTAACGCCCCGAGTCTCAGTGCTACAAAAGATACATATGCCAAATTTCAAGAAGATTGGATAGTATTTAGGCGTTGCACATTTTGATCACTTTTATCTCAAACTAGTGACATTTCTAATATTGAAACGTTTTGTACTAATGGGTTTCTCATGTATTTCTTTCATCTTTTGAAGGTAATTGAACTTTAAATAGGGTACCAAAAGAGAAATTTGGCTGCTAGAAATGGTGCCTAATGGGAAGTTTTTAGGAGTTCGGCTCCCTTCAAAGGAACAAGTACTTTTAGTTTTTATGTACAATCACAAGGAAATGAAAGAAACAAATTCGGATAGTGCTTAAACTACCAGTACTAAACTACAAGAAGTGTGGAGGAAACCAAATATCTCTGTTAAGACGGAGGAGAATATCCGTGCTGTTACACAGAAGCTGGTACAAAGAATACAAAATTTGGGTAAAGAGAACCTAGGGACAAAGAGGACGAGTTTTTGCCTCCAGAAACGAAAATATTAAATTCAAGTCCTAGATTTAAACCCTATGATCAGACACTGACGTCTACTTGGGATCGAGAACAGCTCTCTATTCGACAATCAAGTACTTCAAAGCAACTCAACTGCAAAGAGCCTTGGCCACAATGCTTCAAAAATACCCGCATCTCTAACTACCATTTAACGAGCTCGGCCGATCAATAGAAATGAAATGGAATAGAAAATCGAAAAGTCACTCTTTGAAACTCCGAGTTGCAGTTCTAGTGGCTGGTAAAGATTTTGAGCATTTGCTTGGCGTACCTGTTGCCCTGAAAGGCATTGGTGAGCAGGTGGCTGAAGTAGTTATTCAGGAAGTGGATAGATTTTGGCTACGTGACAATATCATCGGTATGCCTTTTGATAGTACAGCATCTAACACAGGAATGATCCAAGGGGCATGTAACCAGAACTGAAAGGGAATTCAGACGAATATTGTTGTGGTTGGCTTGCTGTCATCACACGCATTAACTAATATTGAAAGGAGTGTTTGTGAAGTATTGTGACACACCACCAAGTGGTCCTGACATACAGATTTTTCGAAAGTTCTGAAATCTGTGGGCTTTACTTGATAAGAAATCATATAGGACAATGCTGGATGAAGAAAGTCCCATTCAAAGTTTTCTAGAAGAACAATGTGTGAAAATGGTTAACTACCTCCAAAATGTCCTAAAAGACAAAAGTCATCCAAGAGAAGACTGCAAAGAGTTATTACAACTTCCACTCCTTTACCTAGAAGGTTGGTCTGAAAATTACTTCAATTTCAGAATCCCAGGGGCTCTGAATCAAGCAAGTAGGATGGCAAAGACAATATTTGCACTAACAATTGTCCCCTTCACTAAACAGTTGAATATTCCACAACGAGAATTGAAAGGAACAAAACGGGTTGCATATTTTGTCAGCCTTATATATGTTTGCTTTTGGCACGAGGTAATTGTAAGTTGATGTACAGCAAAGAATGATTTGGATTTGGATATGCTACAACTTCCGAGCACTTACCCATATGTAAACGTCAAAAAAGTACTCTCACAGTTGCTAAGAGACACCTTTGGTATCAATCAGAAACAAACGTAGGATTTGCTTTTTTGGACGAACGCATTACTCAGGCTGATAAGGAAAATGTGACTAAAATTTTGGAAACCAAACCTGCAAAGGAAAAGGAATTGAAACGATTAGAGGGTAAAAAATTAGTTTTTGAAGGAAAAGACCTGAGCCATTTCGTTACTAATAGAACAAAGATGTTCTTTGAATTATTTGGGATCCACGACTTGACAGAATACTGCAGTAATTCTCTAAGTAAGCCATGTAAACGCTCTTAAGGTGGTCAATGATACTACAGAGATAGGAATTGCTCTGATAAAAAACTTTAACGAATCTGTCAGGGACAAACAACAAAAGCAATTCTTGTCAAGGATCGTCGAGCATCACAGAAAAGTCGTCAACAAGCGAACATAAGAAGGGATTATATCGTTCAAAGTTAATTAATATAACAAATGTTTTGCCTATCATACTACCTATTAATCTTAGTGTGTAGTTTTAGTATTGTTATTTCTAGTTTTCCCAATAAATGCAATTATCATTGAAAAATCGTATTTTTTTGCTTACATTTACAAAACTGCTCAAAGTGTGCAACCTCTAAATATTATCCGATCTTCTTAAAATTTGGCATATATATCTTTTACATCACAGAGACTCGGGGCATAAACAAAGTGTGCAAAAAAAATTACATTTTATTTTTTGCCTTAGAAAATGAAACACCCTATTATGTATTTTTTAGCGCATACTCCGAAAATGACCATCATTTTAAACCATCACGTCAGGATTTTTCTCAAATCACAAATTTCAAAGTTAAAAAGCTCAAACATAAAAATGATCCACAATCTTCTCCTAACCTCATATAACCCCTGAGCTGTTTAACTGTAAGAAACAATGTATAAGCCAAAAATTCAATAAATTATTGAATTAAATAAAATTAAACTGAATAAAAATGTCTTACATCTATTTTATAGTATCAGATTTTTCGGTATTTTTTATCCTTGAAATTTACGATTTGCGAAAAGTCCTGACATGATGGCCAAGTGAACGCAATTTTTTTATTCAGCGTTATAAAATACATAAAACGTAATTATGAAAGTTAAAAAACACAACCTTTGCAGATTTATGTTATCGAATCTAAAACACTTTTTTTAAATATGTTGACGGTAATCTATTCGAATTTTTGTGTGCTATCCTTTAATATAAGTATATATAAGATGGTAAGAGTCGAAAATCATAATAATATTACATTGTCATCGGATTTAAGTCATTATGTAAAATTTAACTTCGATCGGACATTTGAAAGCGAGTTACAGTTCGAGTAAAAATTTTAAATTGGAAAGATAATTGCTGCAAGTTAAATAAAACTTTAATTAATAAAATTACATAATTTTTGTTAAAAGAAATCATAGCCTCTAATCATAACAAATTAAAATATATGTTAAAATACAATTTTTTAACTAATCTGAAACTTATCTAATAAAAGTTAACTCAATCGTAATAGTTGTACGATTTCTTTCAAAGCGCAGATTCTTTACCTTATGTAAACCAATTTTGTAATTGTCAGTATGCATCTAGGACCAACGGTAGAGAAAATAAAGGTCAGTCAGGTTATACGTGGACATCCTGTATATATATGCATTTGATAATTTATTCTTAAATTTTTATAAATTTTTAATAAAATAAAAAGTTAATTTATTCTTTATATTTGAGAAAATATTTTTTCCTTCTGTGTAATGCAAATTTGAGGATAAAGAACCATTAAAAATTATTAAATCATGTATTTTAATAAAATAAATTAAAATTGAATCATATATTTGTAACACTTGAAAACTTATCATAATTAAATTAAAACTATAATTGAATTTTATATAAAAAATATAAAATTCTAGGGAAATTTTGAAAATTTGAGATAGTGTGTAAAAAGTGTTATTTCAATCTACTTTTGATGTTTGAAAAAATATTTTAAAAATAAGTATAAAATTCTGTTTATTGTGTAAACATTTCCTGTAATTTAAAACATTAAATTCTAACTTTATTTAATAATTTAATACAATTTATATTTATGCAGAATTGTAAAATATTAATGTTTCTATTTAATCAGCAAAAGTAAATAGTAAATAGAACGTTTTTCATAGAATGCTTATTTTATTTAGAGCTGGCATAATTTTAACAAATGTTGTTCTTTATTTATGATATTGTTTTGTATTAAGCTGATTTTCACTTGTGATTATAAAAATTTATAACATAGTAAAGAAACACAATAAAAATGATTTACTGTTATTATTACTCTTTTAGAATACGAATAGTAACACGAGCAGTAAATGACAACGTATCCGAACTTAATTACGGGAAAAACCTACCATGAATTATGATTTTTATTATGCACTTGCATTTTGCCTTTTCTTTGTTAATACTATGTTTCTATTATTGTAATGCACCAAACATTATACTTGGAAGTACTGATTCAGCAATATTTTGTTAAAGGACAAAAAATAAAGGAAAATTATTATGCTCCATCAAAATATATATAGATATGTAATATTTAGCTAGTGATTTTATTAGAATGAAATGATAAAATAAGATAAAAATAAAATATATTAAAAACAAAGATATAGGATTCTGTACATAAAGAGGAAAACATTTTCTCTCAAATTCCTGATAACATTTTTTTTTTCATTTTATACACTTGCATTTTGCCTTTTCTTTCTTAATACTATGTTTCTTTTTCTATAATGAGCCAAACATTATGTTTGGAAATATTGATTCAGCAATGTTTTGCTAAAAGACAAAAAAATAAAATAAAATAAAATAAAATAAAGAAAAAATTATTATGCTCCATGTAAATACATATACATATAATTTTTATCTAGTAATTTTATTAGAATTAAATGCTAAGATAAGAAAAAACAAAACATATTTAAAAACAGAGATGTAGGATTTAGTACATAAACAGGAAAACAATCTTTCTCAAATCCAGGATAACATAATTTATTTTTTGGACATATTTTTAGGGAAATTTTATTTTGATGTATGGATCTTGATTTTATCTTGTTAGCGTTTAGAGTAGGAATGGCTTTTATTAGATTTGTCTCTTATCTAAATTTGATAAACCTGTTTTTTATTTTATAAAATATTATTTTTAAATGACGAAAAGAAAGCTAGTTTCTATTTTTATTTGAGGACATTTTACGTTAAAAAATTTTTCAGTTTATAACTTCATTAAATTCAGAGGATACAAATCGGGTTGTCTAAATTGCAGAACATTTTGCTCGGGGTGCACAAGATATGTGAAAACCGTTTTTATTCGAAAACTGATAGATGTGATTTATCTTTAACCCTTAACTAATCCCGTGCATAAACTGAAACGTGCCGTCTCTGAGACTGCTAAATTAAAAAAACTCCATAAATACCAAATAGTGAACACTTATTATTTAATAGTAATGCATTAACAGGACCATTTTTTTAATATAACATCATAAAAATAAGTTTTGACTGTCGGGGACAGAAAATCTTTTAAAATTACACACTATTGTTCAAAATATTACATTTTTGACATAATAATTAAATAAATACTAATATTTTAATATATTTCGGTACAATATGAATTAGAAAAAGATAACAATCAGTAAATTTAACAAAACATTTAGTAGTAAATATTGCAGCATGTTCTAAATATCTGCACTTTTTATGCATTTTCTGACAATGTTGAGTCACTTTCGTGTTAATAATTTATTTAATCATCATCTGAAATACTTCCAACATCGCTTATGTTATTTCCTACCATCGCAAAACAGTTTCTTCAAAGTCTTTATTCACCGTAGCCTACCCGCTTTCACGGCCCCTCCATTTCAATATCCTAGAGCAAAAAATTACATAAACGGAAACATGTCTTCTAACAGATTGCGTTGAAAATAAAATAATTTTTATTTCAATAAATAAAAATGCGCAGGTGTTGCAAATGGATAGGGGAGGAAGAGGACCAATAGCGGGGACGCGTTCATTTTTAGATGTGTTCGTAATTATATAAATACGTAGCACCTATAGTTGCCGTTCTGTCCGTCTTACTGTCTTTCCGTCCGCATGTAACATAACAAACTGAAGACAGAACTGCGAGGACAAAGCTTCCATCCCAAAGAAAGCCTTCAAAAAGCATTTTAAATCTATCTCAACAAGCTGGCTGCAATCTTCTATAAAGAGGGTGCTGAAAACCTCGCCCACCGGCATGCTCTGAAAAGTGGCTGTTTTAAAAATTAAAAAAAATCCGGCCCAATAAAATTGCCTCAAAAATCTCAAAATTTAGCCTACAAGTATCTTATTGCTATATTTATCAAAAAATAATACGAACCAAACAGTATCTCATAGTTCTTCTGATATTTTAATTCCAAAGCACATCCATTGCTAAAATGTTCAAATAAATGATTGGTAGCGGAATTTGAGAACAAATTTATTAATAAATAAGGAAAATGCTATATTTCACATACATGTTAAATAGATAAAAGGTTATAAAAAGCCTGGTGCCATTGTGACGCTTGGGAATTAAAATTAAGTGGTTTCATAAACATACCACCGCCCTTGAAAGAGTTAAAAAAGAAAAGAAATTATAATTAAAAGTCATACTGTCAATAAATATATATATATTTTACTTCATGTCAATTGAAAAAATAAAGATAAAGCATTAACATTTAGAAGAGTTAATGTAGGCATATTTTCAGTTACTATATATCTTTTGAAAACCATTTCTAATAATATAACAGCATAAAAAGACATTTCATTAGTTTTTATTAAATTTATAATAGATGAGGGAATGAAGCGTAATAAAAATACTTGCATTGATCTAGTACTTCAAAGCCATATTCTAACTTTTCAAGAACGTTTTTGAGCGAACAACCAGATGGATACTTCTCTTTACTCTTTTACAAACTGGCCTAGACATATATAAAGCATGTGCTGCTTTCTACTAAGTAAATAATGGCAAATTTATAGTTTTGTGAGGGAATGACGACAAATGCTAGGGACATCATTAAAAAGTGCCCTAATTCATTCATTATATAAAATATAAATATAATTAAATGGCTAAATATGTATTTAAGTGTGTTTAATGGATTGAGAAAAAAATAATTATAAATATACGTGCTGCAATGGCAGAGAAAGCATTTTCTTTCCTGCATACGTGAATGGGGACATAGTGAGGGAATGATATTTGCATTAAAAATACATTAAATTTATCAAATTTCAATTCCAAAAAGCAAATAATTACAGTTCATATGTATCTGATTAATATTGATAGTTTAAATCACTTTTTCTTGTTATAATTTTAAAAATATGTCTTGAAGACCCCTGGGACACAAAAGTGCCACTTTTCAGAGAATGGCTCATGTGTCGAAAAGTTTGATTATACTTGCCTGTTGGCTTAAAAAACCGTTTTGTTATTGACATATTCCTTAATTTTAATCGCCACCGGATATTGAAAATAAAATCCTTGTATACTTTTTAATAGCCATACTGCTATACATATTGTTTTCATATTTCATGTATTTTATTTTAAAATTTCTATATATTTTCTGGTACATATGGTATTAAAAAAATATTTTCACATTCTTTAAATTTTTACATCGGACTTCGTTCATTACATACGTATTTTCTTTATTATATCAACACAAAGAATGCCTCCGTTACAAATATGCTGAACTAAACAGTAAGAATAAAATACCAAATAAATTATAAATGATATTATTACTTTTCAACTATGGCTGAAATGTAATGTCTCTGTTCATTAAAATAGGAATTTTATGTACTTTCTTAATGTATTTTTAGAATTTTATCTGCAAATAACACATTACAATTTTTTCTTTAAATCAAGAACTAATACTAATTACCAGAATAAGATTGAATTTTATCAATTTTATCTTTAGAGATTTCTTAAGGTTTATGAAAATATTAAATAACCTGTTTCGACTTACCCAAGATTTCAAAATACTCCTCGTTCAACTAGTCCGCTGAAACTTGCAGCTTTTAGAGATTAAAAGAAGCAAGTTTTCTTTTTCCTGATGCCCGTTATTTTTGAAAAAGTTTCAAATTTGTTTTTAGGATGTATGAATAGGTTTTTTTTTTTACCCAGAATATTTACTTCTTTGATCTATCAGTTCTCACTTAAACATTTTCAGTCGCGTAAAATAATTTATACATGAAAGAAAAAACAAAATAATCTTTAATTTAATAGTTCGTTTTAATTTTAGTGCTATTAATATCAAAATTTATTATAATTGATATTAATTTCTCATGTTTTTTAAACATGAAAATATTTACTAGTCTAATCATAGAATCCGAAAAAATATTTTGGGATGAGAAATTTTGTTAATAAGCTATAAAAACTGCTGAAATATGTTTTCAAAAATTACTGGCAGCAAAAGGATCTTTTTTTTTTTTTTTTTTTTTTTTTTTTTTTTCCATAAACGCTTCTTCGAATCTCAGAAATATGTTTATTTTGGTAGCTTCTAAAGGTAAAGGGGTGGTTTTTCAAATCGTGAATAATCCGAAACAGGCTATTTACGATTTTCGTAAACATTATGAAAGCTCTTAAGATAAAATGTAATCTTATTCCTATAATCTATATATATATTATTCTATCGTACAGAATCACGGTTACTTGTTAATAGTTTAATGGCAACGCCCGAATGAAACGCATCTCATTCGTTATTGAACATTATTTAATGCATATCCGTTCCTGTAAGGTAACGCAGGGGGTAAACGTAGGGAGGGGGGTCTGTTTTGTTGCCAAATACCATCAAGTTTGTCAGCCGCCAAAGGTGGCGCCTGCTTGGCGCTATCTTTAATAGCTCCTCAAATTCCCATAGACTTCATTTGTAAACCAATAGGGCAGACCTGCCAACTGCTACGAAAAAATAGTAGTTGCTACGATTTGGACCTATAAACTACGATGCTACGAAAATCGGTCTTAAACTACGATTTTTTGCAAAAAACAAAAATGCATTTTTTTGTTTCTAGTTGCGATTTTTATCCCACGCAACATATTTTTCAGGAGTGATTCTGCTCCGAAATTTCCAAAATTTCAAAGTATTCATTTCCGAAACTTTAAAAAAATTGGCCATTAGCCCGAAAATTCGGACATTAAAAAATGTTCATGGGGGAAAAAAATCTGGTCTACAAAACAAACTTTTAACATAAAACTCTCTTTATGTATATTAACCACGAGTGAATCGTATTTCTGTATATATTTATAATACAGGAATTCCATTCCTTACAAACAGGGTTTTTAAGAATTTCTGGAGGGGTGTGTGTGTTCTTTGAGGGGCAAGCTTTGAAATAGTGTGCAAAATCGCACGATTTGCGCACGGAAAAGGAAAGTCCTGCATAATGAAAAATGTTGTGCAGTATTTCCCCCTGTAAATTCTTCCACAGATTTATGATTCTTCTGCAAGTATATTTTGAAATTTCTTGGAAGTTCGCGATTTTTTTTTTCTTGCAGAATAAAGGAATTTCCCCAATTGGAAAAAAATTGGGAATATCCTGAAACGATCGCGGAAAACAAAATCGCGAATTTCATCAAAATTTACTGCACTGGGATAAGAAATTGGAACCAGGCACCTTTTACAAATGTCACAAACCGCTGTGAAACGAGAAGAAATTCTAAAAATCGTATAAAAATTTTCTGAGGAAAAAAAGTAGTATATTGAGTTGAAAGACTGAAACTTTATTCATTTTACAAATATCAAAAGATGGCTGCGAAACACGAAAAACCAACCAACCAACCTCCAGATTAATTTTAATTTTGTGTGCTACGATTTCTCATTTTCAAAGGTTGGCAGGTCTGCAATAGTGTTTACTAGCTTACAGAAGACGAAATAATGTTCTGCATGCTTTCCCAAACATAACTTTTAAGGGAGATCAAAACTGGTCGCCAAGGGTAGCTAGTTAGTATTACTTCCTTATGATTTACAGGATTTTTTTTTTTTTTTTTTTTTTTTTTTTGAGTATTGATTTCTGAAATTGAATCTACTTTTTTTGTCGTTTCTGAAGACAAAAGAACGTTTTCTGGAATCGTTGGTAACTTGGTAGCACTTATATTATATTTAGTAAACCTTAAGTAATATAAGAGCTATGTTAAGAAACATTCGTCTTTTTAACTCTTTCCAACATGCTGCTTTGTTTACCAATTAGAATAATTGTGTTAATATTAATCTAGTGTAATTTCGTATCCTGCGATTTCTGGAGTTCCATTACCTGAGATTTATTCTGTTGAGCTGAACCAGGTTTCAGACCAGATGCTGTAATCATCAAGGTTAGCTGGGTGAAAAAGTTCGACCAGAATCGTCGGGGATAGCTCAGATGGCAGAGCACTGGCGACTTCAGCCAGGAGATCCCGGGTTCGAATCCTGGTCCGGACATTTTTCGCCCAGTTGGAAATTTACATCTAATATGCTTGAAGAGTGTTTATGAATTCGGTTGCCTGTCCGTCTATCCGTCGGACAATAATTCGCGTAAATATACTGAGATTTTCATGCAATTTATCTATGTTAATGATGCTTACCGTGACATCTCGGTATTGAATATGAAGTACGTAGCATTAACACACTTATAGGGGCACTCGAAAGAATTACATTACATTGTGTTCAATGTGGAAAAATCGTTTGAAATGTATGTTAATGTAATTACGTTATGTCAAATGTATTGAAATTGATATAAATCACTGAATTCCACTACTACACGATTACTCTAGAATAAGGTATTCATAACATTTATCGTTTATTTACAGGGATACACAAATGAAATCGTTTACAATACTGTCTTTGAGCAATAATTGCTGGAACTGCATTGTCCGTTTTTGTATGCGATTATAAATTAAAAAAAAAATATATTTTTTTAATTTCACTCGTTTAGTACAATTTCTATACCTCTTATACAGGGCTGCACAAAAGAATTCACCTGCCTTGTTAGCGGAATTTGCTTGCGGTACTCCTTGTTAGCGGAAATTGCTTAAGGGGAATTTTCAACTGTGGTATGTATTGCCTTACTGAACTTAAATTTTGCATGCATGTATTTTATAGATATCTGTATATAATTTACAGGGCTTCTCAAAGAATTTGAATAATTTTCGTCTGTAGATGAGAAATGCTGAAATTGTGTTTTCACATGTGTTCTGCGTTTCCAAATGTTTCAATTAGACATCCTATTTCAACTTTAGTGAAGTTTTAAAAAATAAAACAATAATTGGTGAAGTTTTGTTATATTATTCAGAATGGTTTGGAAAATGTTTCATATTTTAAGCTTGAGGAATGGTTTTTCTTTCTTTCTCTTAAGTGTATGGTTTATTTACAGGTCTCTAGTGCACAAGGCCTCGTGCTCCTACGTATGACTGCGCGAGAGAAAACTAACAAGGAAGGTCTCCATACTGGACATACTCAGAATATTTTGAAAAAATACCAATTAAACTACTTATGTATGTAATAAAGGATCAGTCAAATTTAGCGGTGGATTTACAGTAGAAAGTCTGTAAAAAAATAAAATACTTTCGAGTATTTGGGGCGAAAAGACAAAAGCGTCATGCGATTTGGCGAGCAGTACTTTTCCTCGCCAAAAGCAAACAATTTTAATGCATCTGAAAATTGTTTGTTAATTGATTTTTAGAATGCGTGTAAAAAGTATTTAATGAATTTAAACATAAACAATGAGAGAGTTTAATAAATACGCTTTTTCGTATTACATGTTTATGTTGCTTGTTACTTAATTTTATTACTTTAAAAACAATTTCATATATAAAAAATACTTTCATATATTTAAGCGTATTCCAAAATAAAGGCAAGATTCATTTAGCAGTTATTCATTTCAAACCAAGGAATTCGACGTTTCCATAGCAACAAAATTGAACCGACAGCGCTCAGTTGGACTTAATTTTGAGATATTGAAACAATTGTAATTTTGTTTTAATTCATAAAATTTGATATTTAACTTTCATTATAAATACATATATGACAAAACTATAGCTAAATCAAACTAAAACTGACAAAACTACAGTTATTTAAGTTAAATTTATTTAAACAAGTTCAAAATGAAATATTTTTATCTTAAAGAGTGTTCGACATGAGAAAGTATTTTTCGAAATTTCGTTTCATCGCCAATCGATGATAAATCGCCAAATAAACGAAAATTTCATTATTTTTTAACGAACGTTCTATCGGGGTTCCGCCCCAAAATTTTTTTTTAATATACATGATGTACATGAGAGGAACACTCTGTAATTTTTTCTGATTTTTCTGAATATGCCCATATGGAGACCTTCTTTGTAAGTTCTATATCTTTCCCTCCTTATACTTGAAATCTTTTTTACAATTTCACAATTTCCACCATTGCAGTTATTCCATATTTAGTAATTCATATTTTTCTCTGTTATACGACAGATTTTTCTGTAGTGTGCAAGTAGTCAATATAATATCAACAAGTAAGAAAAATCATGGGTTAAGCATATATTATGAAACACTTTCCAACACTTCCTGTATGCTTTAACAAAACTTCGTTATTTAGGGAAATAATGTATATAACATTTTAGAAAACGCATAAAACATTTGAAAAACTGATTTCAGCAGTTACCATCCATATCAAAAATGTATTCCGATTCTTTTGAACAGCTCTGTATTTGATCTGTAGGTTGATATACATGCTATATAATGGGGAAATTTAGTTTAGCAAGAAAACGAATAACAGGTTGAAATTTCTCTTTCAGCAATTTATACTAATAGATGGAAACATACTTGTATACTTTTGTACAACCCTGTAGTTATCCTATTACCTTTATTACACGCCACTATTTAGCTAAAGTTTAATTCAAAGTAAAACATTCTTAAAACTACTGGAATCACATTTTCAGAAATTATCATTTATAGACGGCCATGTATCCAATTCTTTGCGTGACGCTGTATATAATTTTATCTATGTTTTATAATTTTATCTACAAACATTTCTTAGTAAACAAAATGCAGTTCAGCGTAAAAATGCATAACTCATTCAAAAACCACCTTTAAGGAATTTACAATCATACTCAGTAACCATTACGAATTCTTTTGTGTAGCCCTGCATATGAATTACAGCATTTATACACATCATATACAATGCACAAATATAGTTAATCCTAAAAGCGCATAACATAATTAAAAATGCATTTCCAGCAATCATCGCTACCGTACAATACTTCGGATACAATATAGTATCTGAAATATTTTGTGTGTCCCTGTAAATGCTCTTCACTTCGTATTATGCATGAAATAAGCTATAGTAAACCTCAGCGACGTATATCAATTCCATTATACATGAAATAATTTAACATAATTAAAATACGCCGGAAAAAATTCCCTCCACCCGTATATCATTATGTAACGGAATTCTTTTGTGTGGCCCTGTAAATGAATAATATTTATTCTTTGCAGCGCATATTCTACGGAAAGTATATTTTAGTGCACTTGATAAGTGCATATCAATTTTATTATGTTTGAAATCATGTAACATCATTAAAAATCATTTTAAACGATTTTTTCCCATAGGCCGTAATGTAACGGAAAAATTTGACTACCCTTGTAAATGAACTAAACATGCTACAAACTTCATTTGCAATAGGGTTCGTGCTCTGGTAGAGGTCACTAACATCCAAAAATTTCAGAACGATCCGAGTATATTTACGGGAGTTTGAGCGCGTACAGTCGGACAGACAAACCGAATGCATAAACACTTTCCAACTTTGTTGGAAAGTGTTAATACGGAAAATTAACATAATTTAATCTTCAGAAAAGAAGAGTCATATAAACAAGCCCTAAAAAACTGTTAGATATGCATATTAAATGATTTTGGTATCTATTTGCAAATGTTGAAATAAGTTTAAGTGTAATATAAGAATTTTTTGGAAAGATTCAAATTGAGTTTTGCAACTGCCTAAAATTACTTGAAATATTAAATTGTAAACTTGCATTACTTATATTTCTTGACATAAAAACATTTTAAACGGGATATAAGTATTTCTGAGATATTGAAATAAGTATTATATTTGTCGATTTTCAAAAGATTATATTACAAAAAGACAATACGTTTATGCAATTTAAATAGACGTCATAGATCAAATATCCCAATAACAATGGGAAAAATCATGAATTTTAATTTGTTTTTCCCATGGAATATTTTCAGATATCGTATTTTTCATTTCGCTCTTACGCAAGATTTCGGTTATTATAATGGCATATCTCTATTACTTTATTTGAAATATAGGTACTGTTTAAATCTTCCGCATTGAAACTCATATAAAAGTTACCAGATTTTTTTTTTTTTTTTTTTTTTTTAACTGTGTATAAAACAGTTTCGAAATGTTATCACAATATCTTATCAACGATTGTCACAATTTTAGCTATACACTGCGTTTTACTTATAAATCGTGCATAAAGTTTATATAAGTGTAATTAAATAAGTTTCGTAAAACTGTACAATATGTAGCGATAAAGCAGTTTTTTTAATAATTTTTCAATTGTTAATATTTTTTATTTAGAAAATAAGATCGAAAGAGATTCTTTAGTCTCATATCAATTCTTACACTTTTTAAAATGTAAATGTAATTTTAAATACTGGCATTTTTTTTTTTTTTTAACTTTTGAATTTAAAGACATTTTGACTGAGGAATGTTTTTACAAGGAAATTGTATATTTTGTGCTATAGACTATGTATATGATTTTTCAATTTTACGTTTCTGTTTTTTGAACACCACAAATTGTTCAAAATGTTCATATGTAATTAGATGCATTACTTCTCAGATATTCATTCTTTAAACTGAAGGGCGGAAACTGAGATAGTGTCATGAATCTTGTTTTTAACTCTTGAAAAACCTTTTCGTTATTTGAGAAAGGAATTTTTTTTTCTATTTAATTCGTTATGTTAGAATATATAACTGTAATTAGAATGAATTTTCGCAAGATAAGATTACTTAAATGTTGCGAATGAATTAATACTTATCAAAATCTGAATCATTCGATGCATGATTGTTATCATGTGTATACATTTAATTATACCAAATGAAAATGTTTGTAGGACATACGTTTCAAAAATAAACAATCGTTAAAATACGTCATTAAAACAACTAGAAATTTTAAATGGAATACGATTTTTTCATTGACTGATATTTTACACATTCTTTGTCAGACTATTTAAGTTGCGTTTAAAAAATATGATGTTTTATAATTATTAGCAGCCAAAAGATAAATTTATTCTTTATAAAATGTTTTTGGTGAACATCTGGCGAAATATAAAAATAAATATATATTTTCTGTAACAACTTATCCAATACAGTATCATAATTTTTCAGAAATTATAAATAGGAAAAAGTATGTTTCAGAAATCACATCATCATAGAAACATCGATTGCAAAGGGTAACATGATATTCATTGTTATATCGGAGTTAACCTTAAATCAACGAAAACAATACCTACTTCTAAAATTGCACAAAATCTAGTTAATATATGTTGATTTTTTTTTTATTAATAGGACCATATAAGTAGGTATTCCTTTTACGCATTACATTTATAAGTGTTATTTGAAAAAAAACAATCTTCCATTGACAACTGTTTTTTTTTTTTTCATAAATGTGTAACATGATATTTTCAAGTGTACCAAAAGCATTTAATAAAAATTCATCTAGATCAGCAACTCACTAAACAAACTATAGACTTACAAACTACCTGTCGGTTTTCAGAGTTGTTCAGTATATAAATAATACTCAACCCCCCCCCCCCCCAACTCAAGCCAAACAAACTGTCGTTTTTGCTAACTTTTAAAATATTTGAAATTTATAAAATATATCTTTAAGTAGCGGAAAACTATCATTAAGATGGAGGGTATAACAGAAATAAATATAAATGTGTTCAAACCATTAATATTGATCGTAAAATTGAGGAAATTGTAAAACAGAATATTGCTCTATCGGAATTATACAGCACATTTCTTTTCATTAATTAATTTTTATATTTGTTAAAATAAAAATCGCAAAATTTTAATTTTCAAATTACAATTAAATTTCTATTTCAATTATTAAACCGTGTCATGAAATTATATGAAAATTCCGCATTTTTTCCTTCTTTCACATGAGACATTAAAATTAATCCTTTCAGTAAAGGATTGGAAAAATCAATGATCTTTCACTGGAATTGCGTGACTTGGATGATTCCTGACTATGGCTTCCTACTAGCTCTTATTCCCGATTTAACGTAGAAATATTTTTAAAAAAAAATTACAATACGTTCATTTTTTCATAAAGTTATATTTAAAAATTAAATTCTAAAAATAACTCTTTCTGAAAGTTTAGAAATAATCTAGATTTTTTTATATTAAGACTAGCACAAAAAATACTTAAGTATATATATATGTGTGCGTGTGTGTGTGTGTGTTTTTAAATGCAGTTATAAACTTTTAGTCAATTTCTTGTTACAGTGGACAGCGCAATAACGATTGCGCCAAGATCGCAAAGCTAATATATACGCCATATAAAGCAACATAAGCATTCCAAACGAAATTTATATACGATATACTCAATGATAAAGCATATACGTTAAATTTAATTCATTTATGTCTCATATATGTTTTGTATGTCATTTACGTCTTTTATACACATCATATATGCACATCACATGCGTCTGTTATACAGGTCAAAAAAATATATATATACATATATAATGATTTTAAAAATTGTAATAAAAACATCCCAGTGCATCAGGCGCAACGCAGCTTCTTATGTACACTAAGTAAATATAGCTCTATCAACAGTATATGAATTATGAAATGTATGAAAAAGAGGGTACAAAACACAACAATAAAACCAATGAAAATTTATAACAAAAAAACAATAAACAAACGACTCCTTGCTCGTCTGAAAGTGGGAGGAGTCAGGAAATAGGTACCAAAAATAGAAATTGAATCCTCACAGGTTTCGCAAGATATGGCAAACCCTCATACTCCAAAAGTGTAAAAAATCATCAAAGAAACTTATACTTCAAAAACATAACAAAACAAATCTGCTTTAAAAACATAAAAAAACCAACCAATTCAAAATCTGCAAAACTGAATTTAACTTATAAAATATAATAAAATTAAATCATTAAGTAGCTAAAAACACTGAACATATGAGAAGGCCATATCCCCACCTTGGCCCGTGAAGACTTGAAAAACTGATAACTTTAAAATATCCTCTACACCCCACATCATCCTTCTAACAGCAGGAGTTTCAAGGCCATAGCATGGTTTTTCAAGGAGATATTCCCAGGTAGACCAGCATCAAATAGACTTGTCTTTCTGTCATCTTTATATTCATAAATTCCATTTCAGTTCACTTCAGGTCCAACTTGAAATTCATCAAAATGCAGATGTTCTTAAAAAGACTTTAGTCCACATTCTTCATATACTCAAGCATTTCCCTCGGTATCCATTTCGGTGTTTGGCCGTTTAGCCGTTTCCACTTCAGAAAACTTTTTTTTAAGTTGATTTACATAATGAAAAGTAAACTGATGTGGAAAAAAAAATATTGTAAAAAAGATTAGCAGTATATTTAAAAATCTGCGAACTCAAAAATTCTTTACTGCTACAAATCCTATAAAATCTGCAAACTTGCCCCAAAATAATGTTGATGAAAACCCTTTTACTTAAATTTAAAAACAATATATTTTAAAACAAGCGTGCCATTGATTATCAAAATTTAAAAAATCTTGTTTATCAAAACGTTTTACTAATATATTATCATCTTTAATTAATAGATCTAAATCCCAAAAATTAACATGCAGTCTATCATCAGAAGACTTATTTAATTTTAAACATGGAGGATAGATATCGTTAATCGATACAATGAGTTTGTCATCGAAGAGGATCAAATCATCGATATACCTTAAAACTGCAAAACTCTTATTACTGTTTGAAACATAGTTAAAATCATAATAGAAAAGGAAAAGATTAGCAGCAGAACTCGAAAAATTAGTACCAATCTCAATGCCACATATCTGGTAAAAAAGCGAGCTATTAAATGTAATAAAATTACTAAAAAACAAAAATTACATAAACTTAAGAAAAAATCTCTTTTTATTCGAATCTCCTCCACAATTCAAAACAAATCAAATATATTTTTTAATGTATTATGAAGCAAGTGTATGGGTATATCAGAAAAAAAGATTTTCCAAATCAAAAGTATACAAATTTGTAGGCGTTATGGGCGTTTTTTTAAATTTTATTCAAAACCTAATTACTATTGTCAATACACCAAAAATAACTAGTATTTCTATACTTAAAATTCAAAAAACCATAAATACGCTTCAAAAATTCCTGTAACATAACATTTAAACTTTTGCCAATACCTCTTGAATTACAACATATGAATCTGAATTTAATAGGTGTTTTGTGAAATTTAGGAGTCAAAAACAAAAATGCAAAAATATGATAATTATTAATAGCAAAATTATATGAATACATTTTCTTAGCCTTTTTGGTGTAAGCATTAAATTTATTAACAATAACAGTGTGACTTAATTTACATTCTTCATAAAATTTATTATTATTTAACTCATTTTTAACTTTGTCAATATAAAAAAGCTTTTATATAATTGCATAATTTGAAGCCGCTTTGTCCACAGATACTATTACAAAATTCTTATGCAAAAATTGAATATAATTCAAATCTTCTTTACTGAGACTATGATAAACATAATCGTTATTGTTTATTTCATTATCAACAAACAAATCAGATTCCTTCATTATATACCACTTCCACTCAGAAAAAGCTTCAAAGGAGGTGTTAAATTTTTAACATAATTGCATAATGATTTTTTTTTAAATCCCTCCCTTCTTGATAATTGTTTTATTTAATCTAAACTTAGTACCCAATCCGATCATAAAATGTAAATTTTTGTTCTGTATAATATTTAATTTTCCAGTAATAACGTGCTTATGGAAATCCTCAATATTATCAAAGTAATCTGTATCACATTTACATAGTATCATTCTACCTGTCATTAAATAAGGTGACATTTCTTTTTTAAAAAAGTGGTGCCAATAAGCACTTTGAATTTTAAAATCCTAATTTAATGCGACCGTTAAGGGGTTAATAATATTTTCCAGTGCTTAGTAGAAAATGTCTTTATATAACAACTTTTATCTAAAAGAAATAAAAACAAATAATAAAATTAGTAATTAAAACATTTGCAAATAAATTCTATAAAATTTCTGATATATTTAAAACGAGTATGTATAATTCATTGCATGGTCATCGTATATTCAATAGCAAAAAAATAAAAAGTGCACATGGTTTTCCGGGATTCTTTGTAAATTATTTGGGGTAAGTCGGGGTAATTTTTTTGTATAGAAAACTGGTGTCGCAATTCATTTATGTAATAAAAACATCCGTCTTACTCCAATCCAAATAAGATGAATGAATATTAACGTAACTTACAATATACTAACATTATTTAGTATAAAAGGTGTAAATATTACAAAATTTGCTGGAAGAACAGAAAATTTGGCCATTTACACCCTGTATAATGCGAACCAAGCCCAGTAGCGTAGTGGTCAGCTCTCCTGTCTGCAACGCTACAGGTCTCAAGTTCGGCTCCTGGCTGGGCAAGGTTCACTCAATCTTTCATCCCTTCGGGGTCGATAAAATGAGGACCATGGTTGCTTGGGAACTAAACACCGATGGTCTTACGTTGAGTTAACCACCTAGCAAGGGCATATGCTTCTTAGCACCTCGGGGCCCAAGGTCAAGTAAACACAGTTGGGCACTGTAGGCCCTGATTCTTCATGGATCGTACAGCCACATGTTTAGGTTTTATTTTTACCTGACTGCAACGAAGGTTCATGTGTTTCACGCGTATCTAGTTATGTGGATTTCTTTATACCCTCGAAACTTCCCAACGGCTGGATTTTAATGAATGCGGTCTATATTGATTCGTCTTAACCGTCCGATGGTTAATGGCTAAGTTTTGTTTTTATAGATTCAAAATGGCGGTCGTAAAATGTAAAATGGTGGCACAGAAGAAAAAAAAAGTCCTTCCGGCCAGTGCCGGGAGGAAGAGGTAGCTTTCATAATCCTTATTTTAAAAAAGCCAAATTATATCATTCAAACACACGAAGCTTAATTTAGTGGAAACCGAATATAGGAGATTCAATACTAATTTTTATCAATATAATGAATGAAAATTTCGCGAAATTAGTCAGCTTTATCCAAGCTGCTTTTCTTTAAAGTAACTTATATTTGGCTGCCAAATTCGTCAATTTCTTAAAGTGCCTGTCATTTTAAGACAACATGGTGGATGAGGCTAAGCAGTGAACTTGGTCGAGACCTTAGTAATTGCTGTGCACATGCTCACTCACATCTGAATCGGTTAATATATAGGAGTGCTGTCGCATGCAAAAAATCAGATTTTTCAAAATGTCACCTACAATAGAAATTGAAACTGCTATATCTGAGCCATTTTTTAAGGTAAAGACAAACAAAAAATGCTCCTGAATCCTTATATCAAGGTTAAATACTTAAGAAAGAAACCTTTTTCAATTTCTAATTTTTTTGCACCTCACTTTAAATGTATATATATATTTTAATTTAATGGTCGCCATTTTGAAACAAGATGGCTGATGAATCTGGCCAGCGAACTTGGTCGAGGTGTTGATGTATACTATCCACATGCCTTCTTACATCGAAATATGCGAATACGTGTGTTATCGCGTGACAAATACAAGATCGTTTCAAAATGTTAGCCATGCTAGAAATTCAAAGTGCTATAAATCAACCTTTTTTAAGATATAAACAAAAGAACAAATTTTCAGAAACAAAAACTGCTCCGGAATCTTTGTATCAAGGCCAAACACATAAAAAAATCTTTTTCATTTTCCAATTGTTTAATACCTCATTTTGAATTTTAAATTTAATTTTTTTTAAATGGCAACCCTTTTGAAACAAGATGGCGAATGAAGCTGGCCAACGAACTCGGTCGAGACATTTGTATGTACTATGTATAGACCAAGTTACATCCAAATAGGTTCATAAATACGCCTGTTATCGCGTGACAAAAATCAGGTCGTTTTAAAATGTCAGCCACAAGAGAAATTCAAAATGCTATTACTCAGCCATTTTTTTAGATATAGACGAAAGAAAAACTGTTCCGGAATCTTTGTATTAAGGTCAAACACATACAAAAAAAATCTTTTTCACTTTCCAATTTTTTGGTATCTCATTTAATTTTTTTTATTTTTTTAAATGGCCGCCATTTTGAAACAAGATGGCGGATGAAGCCGGCCAATGAACTCGGTCGAGATATTTGTATGTACTATGTACACACCAAGGTACATCCAAGTCGGTTCATAAATACGCCTGTTATTACGTGAGAAAAATCAGGACGTTTCAAAATGTCAGCCACGCTAGAAATTCAAAATGCTATAACTCAGCCATTTCTTAAGATATAGACGAAACAAAAACTGCTCCCGAATCTTTTTATCAAGGTCAAACACATAAGAAGAAAATATTTTTTCAATTTTTAATTTTTTGGTACCACATTTCAAATTTAAATTTTTCTTAAAAATTTAAATGGCCACCATTTTTAAACAAGATGGCGGATGAAGCTGGCCAACGAACCCGGTCGAGACATTGGTATGTACTATGTATAAACGAAGTTACATCCAAATCGGTTCATAAATACGCCTGTTATCGCGTGACAAAATTCAGGACGTTTCAAAATGTCAGCCACGCTAGAAATTCAAAATGCTATAACTCAGCCATTTTTTAAGATATAGACGAAACAAAAACTGCTCCGAAATCTTTGTATAAAGGTCAAATACATAAGAAAAAAATATTTTTCCATTTTCAATTTTTTGGTACCACATTTCAAATTTTAAATTTTTAAAAAAATTTTAAATGGCCGCCATTTTGAAACAAAATGGCGGATGAAGCTGGCCAACAAACTCGGTAGAGAGATTGGTATGTACTATGTACACACTGAATTACATCCAAATCGGTTCATAAATACGCCTTTTATCGCGTGACAAACTTCAGGACGTTTCAAAATGTCAGCCACGCTAGAAATTCAAAATGCTATAACTCAGCCATTTTTTTAAGATATAGACGAAACAAAAACTGCTCCGGAATCTTTGTATAAAGGTCAAATACATAAGAAAAAAATATTTTTCCATTTTTAATTTTTTGGTACCACATTTCAAGTTTAAAAATTTTTTAAAAATTTTAAATGGCCGCCATTTTGAAATAAAACGGCGGATGAAGCTGGCCAACGAACTCGGTCGAGACATTGGTATGTACTATGTACACACCGAATTACATCGAAATCGGTTCATAATTACGGGAGTTACAGTGTGACATAAGTCAGATATATATATATATATATCAATTTTGAACGGAGGGTGGTTTCGGGGTCTGGGGGTCATTATCGATGAAAATATACCAAAATTTTTTGAAATCGCTTTCCTCCGAACGGCTGCAATAGGTAGCTTTTTTGTAAAGAAAGCTACCTAATTATGCACCCTATTGAGTGGCATATCATTGGATAGGTCTTTCAAAATGAAGACGATGTTTTATTGACTATTTTACAGTCAGAAGCTCCGGTTAAATATTACACAACCTGGGAGTTGTGTAGGCAGGATCTCTAGCTTTACTGGAGCTCTAACCTTCATAGACATCTATAGGCCTCATCAAAACAGTGTTTATAGGTAGGAACTAACAATTAAGCAAAAGTCCTCCATATAAGTAAATATTTAAAAATAGGTAAATAATATAAAAATAGTTTTATATTGATGAGAAATAATTAATTAGTTCGCTTTTTACGCCGTCGGTTTTTTTTTTATTTTTTTAATTTAATTTTTACTTGTTAAATATATATAATGCGAACCAGACAGTCTGAGTGCTGTTGTGGGAGTAGATGGTGGTAAATTCTAAAATTGTTTTGATATAATTCACATTTAACACGCAGAGAGATTAACCGCATTCTTTATTTTTTCAATTTATGAATATAGAAAGGAGCTCGGACTGGTACTTGAAAACGTGAATTTTTAACTGATTAATAGGATTGGTACTTTAGTGTCTTGCAAAGATCTTTCTTGCAGTTTGCTGTACAACCTCTAATAGTTTGTACTTGTGGTTGCGGGACATATTCCATATCACATCTCTTCACTTAAGAGAGGCACTATAACTCGCTTCCTTTTATTACCCAGGTCAATTTTTTTATGAAAGTTTTCTTTCGTTCTTTTTTTTAAATAAGGCTTACTGTGCTCAAAAAATAATAACATTCAGTTTATGCGAAGAGAAAGGATTATTCAAAGACATTTATTTTTAAAATAATGTAATCCTTATAATATTATAAATGTCAATGTATCTCCGAATGTTTGAATGAAGTCAGCATCTAAACGGATGAATTAATGCTTTTGTATTTTTCTGATATAGATGGATTACAACCCGGAAATGAACATAGGCTATAGTTTATTTAATTTATTCAAATAATTATCTTAATAATTCAAAATTTCATTCTTTTTCATACAGAATCAATTGACATTTTCCCGATAAATTTAACCATCTTTCTTTCTTGTTGCCAAGAAAAACTAAATCTGGGATAATAACTTCTCCTCTACAGTTAATTAAAAATTAAAATAAAAAGAATTCAAAAGAAAATAAATATGACGTCATACTTGAAACAAAAAATGGGGTATTTTTTATTATGCATGAAGGATGAATATCGGTTACTTTAATAAGGGGTTTTCTGCCAAAAATGGTGTCATAATTAGAAGGAAAAAGAATGAAAAAGAATAATATTATTAATAAAGTTATTCGATTGGAAAAATATGACGTCAAATTTGAAATAAAACAGGTATTTCCAAATATTAGTTAAAAATACAATGGGCATCAATATCAGTAACTAATGAAAATAGATAAATAATGACGTCATATCAAAACGAATAACAAATATTTTTTTACAAATGGACCCTATTCTCGCTTTTGATTCGAGGCTATAAAAACCGCTATTTTACCAATTGTGACGTCACAGGAATACTGTCCATACTGATTAAAAAGTTTGAATGTAAGTTACATACAAATGAGAGTTTTCCTTTCAAAATTCACGTTATGATTATCAGGAGAAGATATTTTTGGTGGAAAAAAGGGGAATTAAAATGGATTAATGTATTTTTTGACGCTATTTCCTCATTAAAATTAAAAAGAATTGAATTTCAATTAGTGTAAATGGTGCAAAAACTTGATTAAATTAAATTTTCCAAAATTGAAAACATATTTACACACATCGAAACTTCATGAATGAATTTATTCCACAGAAACAAAAATCGTCTGTCGACATATTGACGCAACCAAGGAGTAAATATAACTTCTGTGCATTTAAGTGGATAGTTATTGCCCACTATTCATACGAATTAAAATTAAAATCAAGACTCCCTTATCAGGAGGCCTTGATTAAAATAATCATATACTATTTTAATTGATTAATTTTAAAAGATGGCAATTAAAACATGTCACAAAGGCGGTTTTAGTAAAAGCTTTTATCGGTTAAAAATGATGTAATATTTTTTCATAGAAAGCATTAATTTTAATACGAAAACATTAACATAGATTTATTTTAATTTCGTCAAAGCGATGTCGTCTTCATTACACCAGCTTCGAAAGTTAAAACGAAATGTTAAAATAACAATATACTTTTCAGAAATAAAATTTTGCATCAAAAGTCGCATTCTTTGAAAATGAAATTTTAGCTTACATTTTAAATACATTTTTTTACATGAAATTTAGTATATTTAAAAAAATTATTTTTCAATGTTTTTCTAAATGTACAATAATATTGGATTTCATTAATTGGTTTCCCTTTTTTTAAATAAATTAAAATGCATAGTTTTAAATGATTCATGAAGTGAAAGAATATATATATATATATATTTATTTATTTCGACAAGTAACATTCCGTAGGAAAAACTAACCTAGTGTCGTCATATTTTAAATCATTAAACTAATGCCAGGCGGACGTCTTTTTGCACGCTTTTTTCCCCATGTATACGCCGCTAGCATTGTGTAGGGATAATACGCAAGGAAAAAAGCGTGCAAAAGACGTTCGTCTGACATTAGTCTTAGCTGCTTTTCTTTCAGAAAATATTAGCATTTTATAGCAGTTTTTATACAAAATGGCGTGATTTGCACAGAATTTAACAATCGCAAATATATAAGTTTAACATCCTTTTACAGTACAATCTCCCATAACACTGGTTTCAATAAAATTTAATAAATGGCACAGGAAAGTCAACTTAAAAAAGTTTAGCAAGTAATTTCAATTTGAGATTAGGCTTTACATGTGACATCATTTACGTGTACACAAGAGCCAAAACCTTAACTAAGCAATAAATTTGCTTTTCACTTCACATCCCTCTAATGTATAAAGGCACTGTGTTTATCGAAAAGCGCAAAGGAAGAAGGGAAATTTTCTTTAGATTTTAAATTATCGAAATCTATAGTTAAAAATCTCTCTGAAACACAATCTATCACTGTTACCCAATTGGAGCATATTCCTGCAAATTTCAAAGCTTTCATAAGCCAAAATACAACACACAATAGATATGAAAATGTTTATTCATAATTGTGGTGCTTTTACATAAATCGATTTATTACTCGAAAGCAATAAGTAACTCTATTGCTTTAATAATAAGTATTTAGGCTCAAGAGTCTTTGGAGCGTGATAAATATTTTGATATTACTGGTAGATCTAGAGCTCATAAAAGTGTGGTACCGTGAAATTAAAATGTAATAAATATTTGAAAGTTAAAGATATTTCCCGTGCTCTTATTATTTATTTTTGAACTTTGATTATTTTTTTACTTTCAACTTTGATTATTTTATCACCACGTTTGATTATATTTTTAATACCATTTATCTTTTTTTTTCTCTTCCAATATGTGATTTTTTGGAATATAACCATAATGGTGCATGTTGATTTTTCACTTATTCTAATCTTATCAAAGTCACGTCTGAAGTGACCTACTAATAACCACTTTCCTTTAAAATTCTTTATTAATATATATCTTTAAATAATATTTTTTTGTCTCGAAAACATAAATTAAATCAATATCCTTGAACGGAATAAATATAAATAATAAAATAGAATAACAGAGATGTAAATTTATTCCTCATTTAATCTTAGAAAAGGTGTATGAAATTTCATGCTCACAAAAGAAATTTAAATGGTCCTATATGCATAAACAAAAATAAGCAAATTCGGATCATCAGAAGCGTTTCTACTATAAAATGTGATAAAAGGTTAATTATATATGCTTTTAAATATCGAAATTTTTTGCTTAATTGATGAATTTCTTCTTCTTTAAATGTTACGTGAACGCAGTCACGGGTAACAGCTAGTTATTGTTATATTGGTAATGTATTCAATTTTAATATTATATTTTAAATCATAAAATACCTTAATAAAAATTCTGATAGTTTATCTATTTTAAAATTATTTCTGTTGAAATCGTATATGTATTTTGCATATTAAATTAATATCATCTCGCGTCAGAAAAAATAAGGAGAATAAAAATCCTACTGTTTGACATATAAGCAATTACTGAGTTAATGAGATCATCAGGGATTAAATGATTTTTAAACGAAAACGTAGAGATAAAATATTAATGATTTTCATAATATATCTTGCATGTTTTAGTCTAAAAGTACAAATAAAAAAATATATCTGATAAGCTCCTACTTCATTTTAGTATTTGATAATGTAACTGATAATAATTTGATGCAAAACGTCTAATAATACATAAAATGTTTAAGCATTAGTAAAACAATTTTACATTTAAAATATTGTGGCATTGTGCATTTAATTTAATATTTTATTTAAATTAATTCTATTTTTGTTTGTGCTACATTAATAGTTTAATAAGATTTAAAATGTTCTACAAAATCATGACTATGCAAACATTATTTTAGTTATTAATTTGGATCATTTTCTTATAATTAATGTATGCGTAAAATTTCCTTATTAAAAGAAATAACAAATGTAGTAACACTTTGAAACATATAGATATTTAGTCAGTACGTCACTTTATAACGCCACAGGTACAGATTTCGACCCCGGGGCTGGGCGATGTAAACTTATCCTTTCATACCTTCAGGATCGATAAATTATGTACCAAACTTCTTTGGCAACTAAACAAAGAGGGTTCCGCGTTTGGTTGGACACTTGATAATGACGAATAAAGTAAAACACCTTAGTCTCCATGGACTAATAATGATGATTAGGTACTTTAGACCATTATCCTTAATAAATTGTAGCT
Source organism: Maratus speciosus (assembly GCA_963932465.1). NCBI lineage: Eukaryota > Metazoa > Arthropoda > Arachnida > Araneae > Salticidae > Maratus > Maratus speciosus. The sequence goes on from OZ010794.1 coordinate 316,376,801, forward strand.
CCACAGAGTTTAGATTAATTTAGAAATTCTTTGAAATATGTGTTGTTTTATAAATAAATATATGTGACCTTTCATGTATAAATGGCTGTTACAAGTCAGAAAGTGATTTTTTTAACGTATTACCGTTTTATTCTTCTTACTTGTGAGAGAAATTGAACACCTTTTTCATTTTAGCTGGATTTCTTATATCTTCTTTACCATGCCAGGCACATTTACTAAACGCAACCACCAAGCCGTATTTGTACAATTAGTTTACTTATAAAAATAATCAAAAGTGGTGATCATAATATAAATTATCGTTCTAGTAATAGTGTAATATGAACTTTAAAATTAACAACACAAACGCTCACGTTAAAAATTAAGTGCATAAATTAAAATATATCAAAATACTGCGTTGTATAGTTTCGGTGCTCTTATTACTTCTAAACTTTCCGCCATAGTTACTTACATTTAGAATTAAATATAAAATATTTATTGAAATATCTAAATTAAAATTGGCGAGCAAATGTAAATTAAAAAGTACCTGAAAAATAAATCAAATTAATTTAATCTAAATAATATTACTATAATGCTTAGGAAATAATTACGAAAAGAAAATTAATTTAAACTAGATTATTTATTTACAAAAATTAAACACAGGTAAACATTAATATAAGAAAAAATGAGGGGGGGGGGATGGAAGAATGCACTTTCATCACATTAAACTTGAGCATACTTGCTGACTCTTTAATTCTCTTTTTTTGAAATTGTTTATTTACATTTATTTTTATTGACATGCTATCATTATTTTTTTTAAATTCTAACTTTTAATTAGCATCTTAAATGGAAGGCTAATTGAAGGCTTCTAAGGCTAATTTCGCCTACAAAAACAAAATCAAGAATACAGATAAACTCAGTTTAACAATATCTGCCGATTTTCACGAGTTTCAATTTCATTTTCTTATAAAAGCTGGTTTATTAGAATCATGTTAATACGATAATTTTTTCTTCAACTGCTTTTTTTTTTATTTTTTAGCTGCAAGAGCCTGGTCCTATGAAAAATTTGTGGTCCTAGAAAAACTTGTCAATATAAAAATTGAAGATAATATTAAGAAGATTTCTAATAAATTTAAGAGGATTTGATATCTTCTTAATTGACGAAGTTATGAAATTTCGTTTTCTTCACACCCTTTTTTATTTATTTATATTTATTTACTTTTTTTGCTGTAAGAGATGTCCCTATTAAGAACTTCCCAATTTAAAAGTTGTAGGTAATATTAAGAAGATTTATAATAATAAACTGAAGTGGATTTGATATATTGTGAACTGACGAAGTTATGAGTTTTCTTCTTCGTAAATCCCTAATTTTTTTCGCCCCTTGAGCCCATTTTTAATGCTATCAAAAATCTGTTATACATAATTTTTTGGCCCTTTTCCTAAAAGGTATAATAGCTTTAAAGTGATTTGATATCTATAATAATTAAACAGTTATGTTTTTGTTTCTTTTTTCACAAAAAACATCTCTATTTCCACCCATTTGATCCAATTTCGCCCATTAAAGAACTAGACCGAGATTTTCTGCCCCTTGATTTTATATATCAGTTTGGAAGAGATTTGTGCAAAATTATGAAAGTTATCGTGTCCATAAAAAGTGATTGATAGATATATATATATACATAAATAGATAGATAGATAAAGTTTTGAACTGGGGTGGTTTTGGGTTATAGGAGTCATGATTGCCGTAGATATGTAAATAATTTTCAGAAATTTCATCATAGGGAAGAATGTAAAAGGTAGTATTTCTTACGAAATCTACCGAAAAAACGGAAATTTCATTTCAGTAATAAACTCAAATCAAAATACCTTTTAAACAACATAAACACACTTCATTTTCTTTTATATGGCACCTAAAAAGATCACTTTTCCGAAATCAAGTTAACAAAGATAAGATAATCCTGTAGACACGTCCCACAACACGCGTCTTGACAGGAGCTTTTGACAGGAGCTTCTTGACAGGGAGAAAAGAGGGGTCGAAATTGTCCAGGCGTTTTGGGGCGGTTTCGGTATTCTGAATGATCGGGCGTTTCATGCGTCACCACTTTTTTTTTATGTTAATCTGCTTTTTCAGCATCAACTCACCTTCACTCACTACAGCTGTAAATTAAAAATCGTGTTACTTTAAAGGTAACTTTAGATAAGGGATTCTATCAGTTTATTGAATATCGTGTTAATGTAAAGGTACATCATGAAATTTACAAGGGGAGGGGGAAATTTCACCACTTGGGGGCACATTCTTTCCTCGGATTCAATGAACCCAATTTCAACGGGATTTGGTTCATTCAACTTATATTACAAATCAGCTACTTTCTGTATTATGAAATTTTATGTTGAACTTCAGTTACCAACATTTTCTAAATTTAAAGATCCATTCTTTTTTTGGACTCTATGGGCTTGATTACTACGAGGTTTGTCTCACTCAACTTGGTTTTCGATTATCTCCGGCTCGTGCGGAGCACTTCCGGTACATGGTGCCTTAAGTAGAGGGGGGCCAAGTTACAGGTTCGTTCGGAAAGAAGTTTGTTGGGAACACACTAGCGGCTGAGAATGGCAATGGGGCTTTCCGAATTTCATTTTAAAGAATTTAAAAAGGTATAAAATCATACGAACTTGAGTTTTGTTTAAGGTTAATATTCACGGACCCTGGGCAACGCCGGGTTGGTCTGCTAGTATATATATATGTTGCATGTTGCTATCGACTTTTGTGGCATTCCGGAGATATATCGAAGTATATCTAAAACTTCGAAGATGTATCCGGTATATATCGAAGTAAATGTAGTATAGTAATCAATGACAACCCTCCGTTATCTTGAGGCAAACGGAGTGCAGTCGTGTTGGCGAATTAGAAGACAGGCTCCATAAACATTGAAAGAATTTCCCATGGAAGAATTAATAGAGAGGCATCATAATTTAAACGTTGTTTATTTGGCAGATACATGTCGTAACATTTCCAGTAGCTTATCCATCAACTCTCGAATAATCGCTGTTCCACTTCATAATAAACTTAAGATGTTAAAAGTATTAGAATCTACGCATTAAAAGTCATTCGCCCCAAGTGACGTGGATTTATTAAACAACCGAAGAACGTAAAAATCTCTCGCTCCTCGTCGATGCAACAGTATAAATATTCAAAGAAACAGAACGTGGACGTATATATTACAAGTGAAAGAACAAATCCTGTAAAAGTAGCCGGAAGAACGCGATGAGATGCAGAATACGATAGGACTTACCTCCGGGGGGACGCACGCGTGACGACGATGTGAACTCTTTAGCCTCGGCGTCAGAATCATTACGCAAACAAATGTTGGAGGGAGGCTGTGCATAGAATGATGGAAAATAGATTATCAGGGAACAAATGCTATTAAAAAGTCCTTCCGGCCAGTGCCGGGAGGAAGAGGTAGCTTTCATAATCCTTATTTTAAAAAAGCCAAATTATATCATTCAAACACACGAAGCTCAATTTAGTGGAAACCGAATATAGGAGATTCAATACTAATTTTTATCAATATAATGAATGAGAATTTCGCGAAATTAGTCAGCTTTATCCAAGCTGCTTTTCTTTAAAGTAACATATATTTGGCTGCCAAATTCGGCAATTTCTTAAAGTGCCTGTCATTTTAAGACAACATGGTGGATGAGGTTAAGCAATGAACTTGGTCGAGACCTTAGTAATTGCTGTGCACATGCTCACTCACATCGGAATCGGTTAATATATAGGAGTGCTGTCGCATGCAAAATATCAGATTTTTCAAAATGTCACCCACAATAGAAATTGAAACTGCTATATCTGAGCCATTTTTTAAGGTAAAGACAAACAAAAAATGCTCCTGAATCCTTATATCAAGGTCAAATACTTAAGAAAGAAACCTTTTTCAATTTCTAATTTTTTTGCACCTCACTTTAAATATATATATATATTTTAATTTAATGGTCGCCATTTTGAAACAAGATGGCTGATGAATCTGGCAAGCGAACTTGGTCGAGGTGTTGATGTATACTATCCACATGCCTTCTTACATCGAAATAGGCGAATACGTGTGTTATCGCGTGACAAATACAAGATCGTTTCAAAATGTTAGCCATGCTAGAAATTCAAAGTGCTATAAATCAACCATTTTTTAAGATATAAACAAAAGAACAAATTTTCAGAAACAAAAACTTCTCCGGAATCTTTGTATCAAGGCCAAACACATAAAAAAATCTTTTTCATTTTCCAATTGTTTAATACCTCATTTTGAATTTTAAATTTAATTTTTTTTAAATGGCAACCCTTTTGAAACAAGATGGCGAATGAAGCTTGCCAACGAACTCGGTCGAGACATTGGTATGTACTATGTACAGACCAAGTTACATCCAAATAAGTTCATAATTACGCCTGTTATCGCGTGACAAAAATCAGGTCGTTTTAAAATGTCAGCCACAAGAGAAATTCAAAATGCTATTACTCAGCCATTTTTTTTAGATATAGACGAAAGAAAAACTGTTCCGGAATCTTTGTATTAAGGTCAAACACATACAAAAAAAAAATCTTTTTCACTTTCCAATTTTTTGGTATCTCATTTAAATTTTTTTATTTTTTAATTTTTTTAAATGGCCGCCATTTTGAAACAAGATGGCGGATAAAGCCGGCTAACGAACTCGGTCGAGATATTTGTATGTACTATGTACACACCAAGGTACATCCAAGTCGGTTCATAAATACGCCTGTTATTACGTGAGAAAAATCAGGACGTTTCAAAATGTCAGCCACGCTAGAAATTCAAAATGCTATAACTCAGCCATTTCTTAAGATATAGACGAAACAAAAACTGCTCCCGAATCTTTTTATCAAGGTCAAACACATAAGAACAAAATATTTTTTCAATTTTTAATTTTTTGGTACCACATTTCAAATTTAAATTTTTCTTAAAAATTTAAATGGCCACCATTTTTAAACAAGATGGCGAATGAAGCTGACCAACAAACCCGGGCGAGACATTGGTATGCACTATGTATAAACGAAGTTACATCCAAATCGGTTCATAAATACGCCTTTTATCGCGTGACGAAATTCAGGACGTTTCAAAATGTCAGCCACGCTAGAAATTCAAAATGCTATAACTCAGCCATTTTTTAAGATATAGACGAAACAAAAACTGCTCCGAAATCTTTGTATAAAGGTCAAATACATAAGAAAAAATATTTTTCCATTTTCAATTTTTTGGTACCACATTTAAAATTTTAAATTTTTAAAAAAATTTTAAATGGCCGCCATTTTGAAACAAAATGGCGGATGAAGCTGGCCAACGAACTCGGCCGAGAGATTGGTATGTACTATGTACACACTGAATTACATCCAAATCGGTTCATAAATACGCCTTTTATCGCGTGACAAAATTCAGGACGTTTCATAATGTTAGCCACGCTAGAAATTCAAAAGTCCTTCCGGCCAGTGCCGAGAGGAAGAGGTAGCTTTCATATTCCTTATTTTAAAAAAGCCAACTTATATTATTCAAACACACGAAGCTCAATTTAGTGGAAACCGAATATAGGAGATTCAATACTAATTTTTATCAATACTAAATCATTATGAATGAGAATTTCGCGAAATTAGTTATTAATTTCGCGCTTAATTAGTAAGTTTATCCAAGCTGCTTTTATTTAAAGTAATTTATATTTGGATGCCAGATTCGGCGATTTCTTAAAGTGCCCGCCATTTTAAGACAACATGGTGGATGAGGCTAACCAGTGAACTTGGTCGAGCCCTTAGTAATTGCTGTGCACATGCTCACTCACATCGGAATCGGTTGATATATACAAGTGCTGTCGTAGGCAAAAAATCAGATTTTTCAAAATGTCACGCACATTAGCAATTGAAACTGCTATATCTGAGCCATTTTTTAAGAGAAAGACAAACAAAAAATGCTCCTGAATCCTTACATCAAGGTCAAATACTTAAGAAAGAAACCTTTTTCAATTTCTAATTTTTTTGCACCTCACTTTAAATATATATATTTTTTAATTTAATGGCCGCCATTTTGAAACAAGATGGCTGATGAAGCTGGCCAGCGAACTTGGTCGAGATATTGATGTATACTATCCACATGCCTTCTTACATCGAAATAGACGAATGCGTGTGTTATCGCGTGACAAATACAAGATCGTTTCAAAATGTTAGCCATGCTAGAAATTCAAAGTGCTATAATTCAACCATTTTTTAAGATATAAACAAAAGAACAAATTTTCAGAAACAAAAACTGCTCCGGAATCAAGGCCAAACACTTAAAACAGAATCTTTTTAATTTTCCAATTTTTTAATACCTCATTTTAAATTTTAAATTTAATTTTTTTTAATGGCAACCCTTTTGAAACAAGTTGGCGAATGAAGCTGGCCAACGAATTCCGTCGAGACATTGGTATTTACTATGTACAGACGAAGTTACATCCAAATCGGTTCATAAATACGCCTGTTATCGCGTGAGAAATATCAGGTCGTTTTAAAATGTCAGCCACAATAGAAATTCAAAATGCTAAAACTCAGCCATTTTTTTAGATATAGACGAAATAAAAACTGTTCCGGAATCTTTGTATTAAGGTCAAACACATACGAAAAAATATTTTTCATTTTCCAATTTTTTGGTATCTCATTTTAAATTTTAAATTTTTTACTTTTTTTAAAATGGCCGCCATTTTGAAAAAAGATGGCGGATAAAGCTGGCCAACGAACTCGGTCGAGACATTGGTATGTACTATGTATAAACGAAGTTACATCCAAATCGGTTCATAAATACGCCTTTTATCGCTTGACAAAATTCAGGATGTTTCAAAATGTCAGCCACGCTAGAAATTCAAAATGCTATAACTCAGCCATTTTTTAAAATATAGACGAAAAAAAAACTGCTCCGGAATCTTTGTATAAAGGTCAAATATGTAAGAAAAAAATATTTTTCCATTTTCAATTTTTTGGTACCACTTTTCAAATTTTAAATTTTTTTAAAAACTTTAAATGGCCGCCATTTTGAAAGAAAATGGCGGATGAAGCTGGCCAACGAACTCGGTCAAGACATTGGTATGTACTATGTACACACCGAATTACATCGAAATCGGTTCATAAATACGAGAGTTACAGTGTGACATAGGTCAGATATATATATATATATATATGGATATATATATATATATAAATTTTGAACGGAGGGTGGTTTCGGGGTCTGGGGGTCATGATCGATGAAAATATACCAAAATTTTTTGAAATCGCTTTCCTCCGAACGGCTGCAATAGGTAGCTTTTTGTAATGAAAGCTACCTAAAATGCTATAACTCAGCCATTTTTTAAGATATAGACGAAACAAAAACTGCTCCGGAATCTTTGTATAAAGGTCAAATACATAAGAAAAAAATATTTTTCCATTTTTAATTTTTTGGTACCACATTTGAAGTTTTAAAATTTTTTAAAAATTTTAAATGGCCGCCATTTTGAAACAAAACGGCGGATGAAGCTGGCCAACGAACTCGGTCGAGACATTGGTATGTACTATGTACACACCGAATTACATCGAAATCGGTTCATAATTACGGGAGTTACAGTGTGACATAGATCAGATATATATGTATATATATATATATATATATATATCAATTTTGAACGGAGGGTGGTTTCGGGGTCTGGGGGTCATGATCGATGAAAATATACCAAAATTTTTTGAAATCGCTTTCCCCCGAACGGCTGCAATAGGTCTACCTAAAACATTCGAAACAAAAATAATTTAGTTTTAGAATAAAACGCAAAAAGTAATTTAATGGGTTTTATAAGATTAGCGAATGGATTAAGATTTTTAGAATAATAAAAGAATACGCATTTAAAGCATGGAAAAAAATATATATTTAAGATATTATTAAAGCTAAGTAAAAAAGGGGTAAATATTTGGAATAGTTTTACTAAGATAAAAGGGCGAATATTTTTATTATTACATATATATATAGATATCTATATATGTATATTTCTAAACATGGAATTGAGACAATAGTCAAAATGAACATATGTCAGAATTTCATTGTTAGTACTGAAGTTTTTTATGATAGATTATTTACCTCAAAATTTCTACCAGACAAATAGTATGCCTCCATGTCACTGCAATTTTGTTATACAATAGCTGTGGGGGTACCAAAGATCGCAAGATTTATCAAAATGCGTAGTATATCTGAAGGCAATAAAATTAGGAAAACTGATAACCTACAAGAAATTATTTTATATTTGTCTCCAAAAACAATTTAAACACTTATTACAAATTTCATATTAAAATTAATGAAAGGTAATTATGTGTACTGTTATCGAAATGCTCAAAATAGTTTTTAAGAATTATAGTTATGGTAGAACTTTTTAGGCGAGGAGAGACAAGAAAGGAGTTGTATACCAGTTTAGCATTGTGACAAATGTCTGCTGTATTATTTTTCAAGCGACCTTTTACAATACCTTGACTAACTGTATTTACTGAAAAGTATGAACCAGTTACCTCAAATAAAATGGGACAGCAAGCATAATTTAAATATTATTTTACGTTTCTTTTCAATGAATATTAACTGCATCTAATTAAAGTGTATAATATTGGAAATTAAGAAAGTATTTGTAGACGACGTAAATTCGAAAATTTTATGTAATACATGATTTCTCACAATTTACAATTGATTAATGAATTTAATTTGTTAGGTAATATATTGGCGAAAGGTAACGAGAAATTAAACACAAAAATTAATTATTTTTTATAAAGAAAATCGCTATGTTTCATATTTATTAAAAAGCTTTTTCTATATTAATCAAAATGTTTTTCGTGTTTTCAATGAAATAGATTTGAAATAATCTTCTTGGAAAACGGAAGAAATACAATTTGTTACATTTATAAATCATCCATCTTGATATTGTATCTACAAAAATAATCAATGAAAAATTCATGAATAATTCATTTCTACTGCATGATTGATATGAAACTATGTTGAAAATGAAGTTTATTTTGGATGTAAAATAGAATCTAAAAAATTGTTTTGAATATAAAATGACCTGAGAAACTCATAAAATAAAATTAAAAAAAAGAAATCGATCGCGGTACAAAATTTAGTGTATGGAAAATTGAATAAAGAAACGAACAATTTTTCTATTTCAGGAATGTGATATATACATTTTATTTCCTTCCATCTCTACAAGAAGAAAGTATTGGATTCGTCAAAACAATTGACGAATTTACACGTTTTTGAAGGTCCTGAATACGATTTGACAATCTTTAGAAAGCGTCTGTATGTGAGTCTTTAAGTTTGTCAGTCTTCATATTACACAAATTTTATGGTCGCTCTATCTCAAGAAATTTAATAAAACCTTAGATTCAGTTAGTCCTTGATTAAAATTTATGCTGGTTGCTTTTGGTGCAAATCGCAGATCAGGTGGTTCTGCTATACTGCATTATTTATCATTTCCGCAGTAGCTATATCTCAAGAACTAATGCATATATTATCATCAAACTCCAGATTCACTTATACCTTGACAAAATATGGTGCTAATTATTTTTTGCTCTAAACTGCCCAACAGGTGTCACTACTGTACTGTATTTTTACTGATTATTGCTAGAGTTCTATCTCAAGAACTAACTCACGAATTTTCAGGGCCGAAACTAGCCTTTTTTATACCAGGGGCAAACATGGATTTGGCGCCCCCACCCCTTACTGTGTAAGTGTATTTACAAAGAGAATTTTACTATTTTTCTAATAGTCGACTTATTTTAAAATTTAAAATATGTAATCATAAAATATATAATACTGAACTACATAATCTACAATGGTGGATCCAAGAGGGAGGTCACGAGGGTCATGACTCCCCTCTGAACACACAAAAAAATATTCTAAAGATCATTTTTAAAATGAAATATACAGTAGAGTCCCGATTATCTGAGTCCCGCTTAACCGAGCTTCCGCTTTCACCGAGTTATTTTCTTCTGATGGACTAATGTCTTCCATTATTATGAAACAGCCTTATAAAGGAAGTGTTAGGTGAAGATATCAGAGCAGTCGTAAAAAGCTAGAACTCTAATTTTCTGGTGAGAATGGGAAAAAAAAAAATTGTTGTTTCATTATAATGGAAGACATTAATCCATCAGAAGAAAATGATCCATTCCAAAATTGTAACCCTTCATTTGGCGCCCCTTCTTTCTAGCGCCCGGGGTGCATCCCCCCTCTGCCCCCCCCTTTTGTTTCGGCCCTGCGAATTTTCATTAAAAATCAGATTCAGTTAGTCCCTGATTACAAATTAGTGCTGATTAGTTTTTTGTATAAATCGCCTAGAAGTTGGCTCTGCTATGTAGAATTTTCCATGATTAGCTTTTGACGATAGATCTATCTCAAAAACAAATGAACGGATTTTCATCAAACTTCAGGTTCTGTGAGACGCTGACAAAATTTAATCCTGATTAGGTTTTGCTGTAAATCACCCAAAAGGTGTGGGCTGCTGTGCTGTATTTTTCAGGATTTACATGATTTTAGCAGTAGTCATTTCTCAAAAACTGATGCACGGAATTTCATATCTTTAGAATTCTCATAATGGGCATGTATTGTCAGTTCATTTTGGCACTGTGATAGCGAATTTTGAAGTATTAACATGTATAAGATAAAAGTCAGTTTTGGGATTGGCACATCCAATTGGTTTTTCTACCGTAAAGTTACGTTTTTTCAATCTTTCTGTATGAATGAAACATCTGAATAAAATAAATTGTCTATTTTTTCATTTATTTTAATAAAAAAACATTTGGTAAATTTAAAATTATCAAAATGTGTGTTTAATTAAACAAAACCAGTATTATGAAAGGATTTGTATAGCATACATAATCTTAAAATACGTCAGTAGTTACAGTTTATGATTCAGAGGTATTTACGCAGCCAGCGAGGATTATAAATTAGTGTTATATTTATTCAAAAAGTTAAAATCACGAGCCGTAAATAAGTTCAATTTGAGATACTGAATGTACCGCTGCCACTTGCGTCTGATGTTTTTGTGCACTTATACATCTACATACTATTTCATTTTATTTTAATTCAAATGATAATAATTAAATAAATAGTATTATCAAAATATGAAATACTTTATTCAAAATATAGAAATAAAAGTTTTGCAATCCCCATATTCCGGTAGATAATATTATAGATAACATTATCTACCCTATATATATAAAATCCTAATGAAATGAATTTATGAAACGAATATATGAAACGGCTGAAATGTAACGATTCTTTGAATCGACTGATTAAACAACTGATTATGTTTCACGGCGATTTCTCCTAAAATATGGAATACTTTGCGATGAAATTAACACCAAAAATCAATATTGATCCGCAGATTTCAAAACTGGTATTAGAATTTTTAAATTCGAATTAGTTTTCGAAATATTAATTTTTTTTCTAATTTTATATTACATTTTTCTAATGATGGCAACTCAAATTTTAATCATAACAGATTTTTTTTTCTTCAGATTTTAGAAAAGGATACTATTTTAAACTAATTTGGCGAGAAAAGTGGCCTCCCTTAAATGTATGCTACGAAATGTATCATGTTACTTTTATTCATAATTCAATTTGTATTTCATTATCATTTTATTTAATACAAACAGAAACATTCACAATAAATGGCTTTCACTTCTTTATTTTTTTAAACGAAATGAAAAGAAAAATATTAGGCACATATGTCATATACGCACCGGGATACCTAATTGGGGCCAAAATGGCATTATTTTGGTTGACTTGGTAACCCAGCTATTGTTGTTTATTTAATAATAAGTGTTTATTTACTTTATTTCCTTTTTTTAAATTACATAAATTGTTTTGTTCTATAATTAATTATTTCTTTGGTTATTTTTCTTTAAAAATAAAAAAATAATAGAAAATAATTAAAAAATACGGTACTACTTATTCCATCGAACCATTTCGCCAAATTATATAAATCGCCAAACCACTCGCCAAATTATACAAATTGATGTAATTTTTATTTTAAATAACGAAAGAACAAAGAAAATAGTATCACATTAATAAATATACAAATAAAACGTCGAAATAAAAATCACTTGATGACGCAAAGACGTGTAACTTGCTTAAAGTCAAGTGAATGTGACATTTATCAACCATTATTGGCATTTAATCTTATAGTTTGGTGATAGATTTTTGTTCGACGAGATAACTAAGTAGTACCAAAAATACATATGTAACTGGTATTCGAAAATGAGGATTTCGCCAAATTTTCGTAAAAAAAATCACGCCAAACCGGGTGCGTATATGGCATCTGGACAAATATTAAATGATGTAATAAACGATGACATTTAATTTCAACTTCAAAGCAATGTTTTAATTTACCACTCGAAAAATAAAAAAAATGCTAACTGGCGACTTGAAAAATAGCTATTGGCGAGATTTGCACCCGGCTAGCGTAACAGTACCAAGAATTCTTTGTGACAATGCTTTTATTTAGTATTATTAAAAAAATTGATTTTTTTTAATCGAAATGGAAAACTTTCGTCACAGATGCCACATACGGTTCCATATTGGCTCTGTTTTTTTTCTGACGCCAATGTCATATACGCAACGGGTACTTAACTGGCGCCATAGTATCGTTATTTTGCTTGATTTGATAAGCCGGATGTTGTTGTTTATGCTGTTGATCTTTTCCCCAAATTAACGTCGGAAAAAAATCGCGCCGATATGGGGCCGTATATGATATCTGGGCCAAACTTTCATATGAAAAGCGAAGGGATCAGAGCGTATTTATTTATGGCAGTTACATGACTTGGACTATTATAATATAGATGAAATGATGGCGATAGAATAATATTTGGCGACTTATCACCTGTACCTGGCTAATATTAAAGTACCAAAATGGCACCAGGAATATAAAAAGCGAAGTGGTTCTCCCGGAACTTTTGATGATAGTCACATGACTTAGGCTATTGTTATAGAAATTGTTTTAAAATACCGGGAGACAAAGACCCTGTACACTTAAATTCTTTTATTTTTAGCTTCTTTTCAAACGTTTAACTGGTCCTCTTTAATCAAACACGAAAGCAACCATTGGATGTCTTAACAGTAACTGATTCGGCTTTAAATTTTTGAAATCAAAGGAAATTGAATGGAAACATGTTTACAGGGAGATCTGGACAGCTTTTTTCAGTATAATTCAATCTTCTCTAATATTTTTAAAACCGATCAGATTAGCGTGTTTTTAGATTCTGCGGTGTCTGAACGGGGTTTGGCGAGCGTAGCTTGCAGGGAGCAGAGCCCCCAAGTGATAATTATAATATTATTTTATTTTATTTAAAGTAACATATTTCATTAATATATTCTCACCTGCGTACAAAATATGCAACGCAAAGATTTTTTTCCGGATAAATAAACTTAAGTATAAAATAATCAATTTTTTATGGCAAATGTTCCGTATTTCATAAAGAAAAAATTATTTTAATTTTTCGCATTTTTCTTTCAGTATTATTTTTGTATCTCGGAAGAATGTGTTGTTTTAGCTGTACAATTAAGTAAGAATATGAACATTTTTGGTATTTTAAAGCATATCTAATTATTAAAACCTATCTTAATCTTCCATATCTAATTGTAAATTGTAAAATAATTTGTAAGAAATCGATAATAATTTTTATTATCTTTACCCACTTTATTAAGTATATAAATAATGAAGTATAATGTATAATGAATGAATGAAGTTGATATGAATTATACATGACAAGCAAAAAGTTCCTGTCCAGTTTTATTAACTTCAGAACTGTATGAACTATAGTCATAAATTAAAATAGCAATTAAAGCCTTTGTGCAGGAATAATGAAATGCAGTAAACGAACGTTTAAAATGCACAAATAATGCGTGAAAAAGCAGCAAACAGCTGTTTCGAATCTACAGCGAGATTCTTCTTCAGTGCAAGAGAGGGAAAAAAGGAACAGCGTGCTAGAAAAAGCAAGGCTGAGCAAAATGATAGACAGAGACGCGCTGCCTTATATACCCTATGTGGGTAGCGAAAGCGCCCATTGGTTGTTTCTGGCGCTTTCGCTGAATGGTGGTTTCTACACAATCTCAGGAAATACCAAACCGATTTAAAAAATAATGGTGTCAAAATGACGGTGACAACCCTTGCTCCAACATAGGTTATGTTTTATGTCGGTGCCACTACCCGAAAGGGGGTGCAGGAGCAAAAAACGTTCTAAAAATGCGATTTTTGCGTTACCGAAGGGCCTAGAAATATGAAATTTGAAATATTAGCTACTTATTAGATATAAAGGATTTCTAAGAACAGTTCTTAAACAATTCGAAATTTAAAAGGGGTGAAAATGCGCGAAAATCGTTCTAAAAAACGTTCTAAATGGTGGTTTCTACACAATCTCAGGAAATACCAAACCGATTTAAAAAATAATGGTGTCAAAATGACGGTGACAACCCTTGCTCCAACATAGGCTATGTTTTATGTCGGTGCCACTACCCGAAAGGGGGTGCAGGAGCAAAAAACTTTCTAAAAATGCGATTTTTGCGTTACCGAAGGGTCTAGAAATATGAAATTTGAAATATTAGCTACTTATTAGATATAAAGGATTTATAAGAACAGTTCTTAAACAATTCGAAATTTAAAAGGGGTTAAAATGCGCGAAAAGCGTTCTAAAAAACGTTCTAATGGTGGTTTCTACACAATCTCAGGAAATACCAAACCGATCTAAAAAATAATGGCGTCAAAATGATGGTGACAACCCTTGCTCCAACATAGGCGATGTTTTATGTCGGTGCCACTAACCCAAATGGGGTGCTGGATAAAAACGTTCTAAATTGCGGCTTTTGCATTACGGAAGGGCCTAGAATCGTGAAATTAAAAGGGGGTCAAAATGCTCAAAAAGCGTTGTAAAAAAACTTTCTAAATTGCGATTTCTATGCAGTCTCAGGAAGTACTGAACTGATTTCAAATATAATGGTGTAAATATGATGGTGACAGATCTTGCTCCAAGATAGGCTATATTTTATATCTGTTTATACTACCCCAGAGGAGATGCAGGAGCAAAATGAGCGAAAAGCGTTCTAAAAACGTTCTAAATGCGATTTATCGGCAATATCTCAGGAAGAATGAATCTGATTTCAAACGTAATGGTAGGAAATTGATGCTGACAGACTTTGCTCTAGCATAGACGCTATTGTATGTCGGTATCACTATCACCAAAACGTTGCAGGAGCAAAAAAGCGTTCTAAATTTCGATTTTTGTGATCTGTAGGGGCTAGCAACTTAAAATTAGGCAAGGTACATATTTAATAGATAGAAATGATCTTTAAGAACAGTTTCGAAAAAATTGGAAATTAAAAAAGGGGTGAAAATAGGCGAAAAGCGTCCTAGAAACGTTCTAAATTGCGATTTCTACTCAATCTAAGGAAATACCAAAGCTATTTCAAAAGTAATGGTTGCAAATCAATGGTGACAGTCCCTGCTATAACATAGGTTATATTTTATGTTGCTGTCACTACCATCTGAGGGTTGCAAAAGCAAAACATGTTCTAATTTGCGTTTTTTGCAAAATTGAGGGGTCTAACACTTTGAAGTATGGCATGGTATTTACTTACAAAATGCAACTGCTTTCTAAGAACAGTCGAAAGAAAATTCCAAATTTAAAAAATATGAAGTGAGTGAAAAGCGTTATAAATTACAATTTTTAAGCAAACTTAAAAAATGCCAAACCAATTAAAAAAATAATGATGGCAAATTTTGGTGATAGAACCTGCTCAAACATAAGCTATATTTTATGTCTGTTCCACTACCACCAGAGGGTTACTGGAGCTAAAAACTTTCTAAATTGCGAATTCTGTGATACTGAAAGGGCTAGAAACTTTAAATATGACATGGTAGTTACTTATAAAATATAAATGCCCTCGAAGGAACGTTGAAAATAAATTCGAATTAAAAAGGGGTGAAGCGAAGGGGAAGGTGCGAAAAGCATTCTAAAAAAGTTCTAAATTACAATTCTATCCAATTTCAGGGAATATAAACCGATTATAAAAGTAATAGTTGCGAATCAATGGTAACAGTCTCTGATCCTACACAGGCTATATTTTATGGCGGTGATTCTACCACCTGGGGTTCAAAGGAACAACACACTTTCTAATAAAGGGCTTTAAAAGCTTTTTAAATTACGTTTCTGTGGAATATTAGGAAATAACAAACCGATTTCAAAATTAATGTTGGCAAATTAATGGTGACAGTTCCTGTTTCAACATAGCCCTTTATGTTGAGAGAGGTGGTAGGACTTGGAATTTGACATGATGGTTAATTTTAAGATGTAAGAAGATGGTTTCTAAAATATTCAAAACTTCAAATGAATACTGAAATGAGCGTATTAATTGAGCATAAAAGTTTCAAAATGTTTTCTAAATTATCATTTATTTAGTCTTATTTCATTTTATTAATTTAAGTCTCATTTCTGCCTAATGCAGTGTAATAATGATGTTTAATCAAACTGTGTTTTAAATAGTAATTTTTGAATTATTCCTAAAAGTAATAAGTACCTTTTAATAGAAAAAACTTAATAAAGTAAAATATTACCTTTTAATAAAATAAAAATTTAGTTAGTACGTTTTAATAAAAATTAGACATATAAATATCACTTTGGCACATTTCAAATATTACGCGAGCAAAGCCGCGGGGTTTGCTAGTTACTAATAATTTAAAACATGAAAGATGGATACATGCATGTATGATGTCATACTTAAATAAGGTTAAAATATTTCTTTTACAATATTGATTTTAAAAGCATAAATTCCCCGACATAAAACAACTTTTTTTATTATATTTTCAAGTAAAGTGTTATACACTGGTTCGCTTTATCTCAGTTATTGGTTTTTCAAATTAGGTTTGGTTTCAGTTACTGGAGTTATTGACCATACTCATTAAAAAGAAAAAATAATAATTTTTAATAATACAGTACACAATATTTGAGAATTTTTTCAACAATAATATTCTAAGTAAAAAAAAAAAAATAAATAAATAAATAAATAAATAAATAAATAAATAAATAAATATAATAAAATAAAAAGGAAAAAAAAATAAGTAAATTGATTTAAATTTTGTAAGAACCATTTAAACAAGAAAAATCCTTAAGTTGCCAGTTACATCTAGATTCACTCTATATATTTTATATTTTGCAAAATATACAGGGTGTTTCAGTTAAACGTCTCAGAACTTCTAAGAGGGGTAGGATACATCCCGACAACTCGAAATCATATAGCAATGTGGGGTCGGAAATGCTTTCCTGAAGCGGTGTTGTACACGGAAGCACCATAAAGAAAAGAGACCGTAAGTGAGAAATCGTTTTAACCCTTAAATGCCTGACTTTTTAAAAATCAATTAATAACAAATTTCGGCTTTCATTTCTTAAATAAATCATGGGAAAAATACTTTAAAAAATCGTATTTTGTTTTAAGTATGGTTTATGGCTAAAAAACGGTTTGTTGCCAATCGGCAACACTCGGATTAAATAGAAAAAATAATTCTCTTTGATAAAATTCTATAATATTAAACACACATGAATTTTAAGAACTATGATAAGGAATTTTCACAAAGTGATTTATAAAAGTAATTAATTCTTATTAGAAATACAAAAATTTATGGTAAAACATTATAAAAATCAATGTGGAATACAAAATAAATTGTTTATTTTATGATACTTGATAATATGAGTACAAATTATTTAGTTAGACAATTGTATGGAAATTTTAGAAATAATTATTATTTCTATTAAAAAACTGTCAAACACCACATTTTGCTTATTTTGTTACAATGCATAGTTTGCAATTTGGAAATTTGCACCTCATCTTTTTCTCTGTATATAGAGGCATATGTCCTGTTTCGTCGAATCGACATCTTTATGTGAGTACGGTGATGGACCTCTATGACTTTTTTTTTTTCCCAGAATTTCTTCTTCAACCATCGATGAGTGTCTTCCACACTTAGGGATGTATTTACTTCCCACCATGCATAATTATCTTGAAAATTCTGCTCTGATCTTTGATTGAGGCATTATTTCCGATTGATGATCATTAGCATTCAAAACTCTCTTGTAGAGAAGCCATGCGTTTACTGTAGTCAATTCAAGCAAATGGGAAAATATTCGTAGATACTATTTGCGACTACGATTATTAATTTTGTAGCGGGCCGTTAAGTAATCCAAATCGGTCAACTCCTCCGATATGTCGCTTTTATTCCTTAATTACATATGGATTATCTATTTTAATGATTTTCTTTTGACTCCTCTCAACACGACTGGCTTTTTTTAGAGGATTTGTTCCGGCGAAAGAAGATACAGCATCGTGACGAATTTATTGTCTTTTCAAATTAGTGATAAAATGTCGATGCCACCTACAGTTGTAGTATATTAGAATCAAGAAACCCGATCTAAAACTTTTAAGGGTTTTTCATCGGGTAGTTTGCATCAAGGAATTCTTTTTCTTCTGACTGTATACCCAATGTATGGATGGCAGTGTTGACTAAATGTACAATCAGCGGCAAAACCGTATAATAGTTGTCAAAATGCAACTTATGGCTTACTAATCTTGGTATTCTTCCTCACAGTCTTTTGAATACATTGCTTGAAGGGCCAAAGTCGGGTTCAGTAATTGGTCGCGTTAGCATATTTTCTTGACCTGAATATACTTCTAAGTTACAAGCATTCCCAGAAATACAAGCAAGTACAAAAAGTTTAAATCTCCATCTATGGGTTTTATTTGACATACATTGCTTCATGTAATGTCGAACTTTCATATTGCACCTTTGCTCATCAATTGGGAGATTTTGCTTAAAAAGGGTTAGAAGCAAAATGATTGTTTAAAATATCAATGATAGGTCGAAATTTGTGTTAATCTATCATGTTTCGTATCATCTCGAGGTAGATGTTGTTGGTTGTCATTGAAATGAATAAATTTTCGGACTTTTTCAAACTAATCTCTACTTATTGTGTCCTGAGTTAAAGGAAAACCAAGTTCATGACTCCAATAGATCGAAAATTGGGCAAATGCCCGAAAGACATGCAGAATATTATCCCCATAAATTGCCTTAAATCTTGTGATGTGAAATTCGTAGGTTTATAACGATCTTTTTGGCAGGCATATTTAACTGCGTTCACTGACAATTTTTTCTATAACCTCATCTGAAGAGAAATATTTGAAAAAAAGCTAGTGGTGTATCCAACTCATTCACGTTTGGTGAATAATCTCATTTCCACTAAACTTTATCTGGTTCTTATTTACCTTTATGTTCTCTTTTTTTCAAACAACCTACCTGTTTGGCAGTTTACATTACTTTGAAATCTCTTTACTGCATTTCGGAATAGCCATTTCAATATCATTATGAGAGTAATTATGAACCAATTCTTCTATTTTGTTTTGAGTCAAATACTTTTTTGGAGGCATTCTAAAAATGATAGAGTAAAATTTGCATAAAATAAAATGTAGAAAAATATCTTGCATACATTTAAAAAAAGGTGAACTACAATTATAAACAACTAGAAAAATAAACTACTTCTATTGAATATAGAAGAAAGTAAAACTAAAACTGCTCATTGTTCTCCAGGCTTAGTGGAACACTTAATGCCTGTTGTTGCCAATTGGCAACACACTCAAAAATCTGCTTACAACAAATATATTACAGTTAAATATCCAAAAGTAATCATAAATACGGGCTACATACCTTACTTTTCCATGTAATAAATTTTATTTGATCACTACAGAACCAAATAGTGTATTTCACAATCTTCCAAACAAAACAAAAAGATCATGTAGCAACAATTGAAAAAAAAATTATCTTTATTCTTAAACAGCATAAGTGTTGCCATCCAAATGTCGAAAATCGATTTAATAATATGTTCAGAATGTATTTTATTGGCTACATTAGGCATTATAGCTTCAATATTATTCTAATAATATTTTAGAAGGCTAAATTGGGTATGTTGCCGAAAAGCAACACCAGGCATTTAAGGGTTAATAATACATGAAAAGAAGCAAAAGGTACATGGATTAAAGTAAATGTTCGAAGTTGCTTCCACGGGCTGCAATGCACGCCTCACATCTGCGACGCATGGACATATCCGAACATTCTGGAATACTCCAGGCGAATTTCGAATTTCTCCGGCAGCTACTGCGATTCTTGCAACCAGCTCCTCAGCATTGTCAACAGGGGTGTCATAAACTAGCGATTTCATATGAGCCCAGAAATAAAAATCAAGACATGATAGGTCGGGTGACCGAGCAATACAATGCATGGGACCACCACGTCCGATCCACTGTTGACCAAATGTGGCATCCAGGTAGTTACGAACAACTCTGCTATAATGGGCAGGGCCTCCATCGTGTTGGAACAACATTGTCTGTTGCGTCGATGCAGAAATCTGTTCATCTCTCAAAAGTTGTGGCAATAATTGCTGCAGAAAGGGCAAGTAGTTATCTCCGGTTAGACGACACGTTAACAGGTAAGGTCCGATGAGGTGATCTCCCAAAATACAGGCCCCTACATTGACCGAAAATCGACTCTGTGCTGCACGACGCCGTATTGCATGCGGGTTCTCGACTGCCCAGATATGGTCGTTATGCGAGTTGAAAATTCCTTCCCTTGTGAAGGATGCCTCATCGGAAAACAACACTTCAGCAGTAAAAGTTGGATTTGTAGCACATTTTTCAAGGTACCACTGTGCGAAAGCAATACGAGGTGTATAATCCTCCGGTTGCTGTGCCTGGACACGCTGCACGTGAAACGGAGGCATGTCTTGTTCTCGGAGAATCCTCCAGACGCTGCAAGGGGAAACCCCGACTACGTTTGCTAGACTTCGTTTACTCGTTCTTGGATTCCTCTGTACATGCTGCAGCACATTCTGTTCGACAGCTGGAGTTTGTGCAGTTCTTACCCTGACCCTGTCAGTTCTTTCAAATGAACCTGTCTCAGCTAACCTCTAGTGCAGTCTTGCAAATAAATTACGACTGGTAATACCCCTCGTCGATATCGTTCCGCGTACAAACGCTGTGCGGCTGGCCCACTACAATTTTCAGCCCCGTACACCAAATGCATATCGGCTAATTCTGCGTTCGTGTAATCATCCATCCTACTAACTTGGCGTTCTTGTGCGAAATGAAGATTCCCTGCACGAAAGCTCGGGACTTTCGCACAACGCCATCTACCGCGTCATTAAAGCATTTCTGACTGCCCATTGGTATATGATTTTGGTTCGTCAGGATGTACCCTATCCCTCTTAGAAGTTCTGAAACGTTTAACTGAAATACCCCGTATATTATACGCAACGTTATAAAAGTGACATATTATATATATGTACGGATTGCAAATATGTACATATGTGTATTTTGTACTTGTTTCGTGAACTCTTCTATGCAAATGTAATTTTTAATGTTTACATAAAGAGTTTATTTTTCGGGATATAGAAGAAGAATCCGTAAAAAATATAATATTTGCAATAATATTTTAAGAAAAAAAAATAATAAAGAATAATTTAAAAATAAAAATAATTATAAAATTGATTTAAATTTTGTAAGAGCCATTTAAACATGAAATATCCTTAAGGTGCCAGTTACATCTAGTTTCACTCTATATGTTTTATATTTTGCAAAATATATATTATACGCAACGTCATAAAAGCGACATATTATATATGTACGCATTGCAAATATATACATATGTGCATTTTGCACTTGCTTCGCTAACTCTTCTATGCAAATATAATTTTTAATGCTTATATAAAGAGTTTATTTTTTGGGATATAGAAGAAGATTTCATAAAAAAATATAATTTTTGTAAGTATATATATATATATATTTTTAATAATAATGACTATGATTAAAATTGCATTTAATATTGTCATTTTTACTATAGCCTTTTAAAAGAAGAATAAAAAGTCCGAAGTGAAAGGGGGTTAGAATTATAGAATATCATCGGCTTCGTGAATGAGTTTTATTGTAGAAATTAGCCTTACTTACATTTAATCTTTATCGTATTTTAGGTGCTTGTGAATAGTAAAAAAATATCACATTTATCTGAGATTTCGTGATTTCTGTTTGTTGTGGAAGGGGTTGTCGGCATTAGTCGACAGATTTCTTAGCACGCAATGGTTTAATTTCGTGGAAATACGTTTTTCTTTTAATAATTTTTGATATTTTTAGTGCTTCAATAATGTGACTTTAATTTTCAAGTAGATTCAGAATGAAATTATAAAGAAGCTGTGCAAAAAGGAATAAAAATAAAATAGGATTAGATTTAAAAAATATCATCGGCTTCGTGAATATGTTTTATTGTAGAAATTAGCCTAACTCACATTTATTATTTATCGCATGTTAGGTCCTTGTGATTAGTAAAAAAAATATGTATCACATTTATCTGAGATTTCGTGATTTCTATAGGTTGTGGAAGGGGTTGTAGGAATCACAGCATTAGTGGAAAGATGTCGTAGCAAGCAAAGGTTTAATTCCATCGTAATACCTTCTTCCATTAATAAGTTTTGGTATTTTTAGCGCTTGAATAATATGACTTTAATTTTCGAGTAAATTCAGAATGAAATTATAAAGATGTACAAAATGGAATAAAAACATTAGGATTAGAATTAAAGAATATCATCGGCTTCGCGAATGTGTTTTATTGTAGAAATTAACCTTATGCAAATTTATTCTTTATCGCATGTTTGGTGCTTGTAATTAGTAAAAAAAGATAAAAAAAATCACATTTATCTGAGATTTCGTGATTTCGATAGGTTGTGGAAGGGAGTGTGGGAATCACGCCATTAGTCGAAAGATTTTTTAGCACGCAACGGTTTATTTTCATTGTAATACCTTCTTCTTTTAATAAATTTTGGTATATTTAGCACTTCAATAATGTGACTTTAATTTTCAAGTAAATTCAGAATGAAATTATAAAGAAGCTGTACAAAAAGAAATTACAAAAAGAAAAAATAAAATAGGATTAGAAATAAAGGATATCATCGGCTTCTTAAGTATTATTGATTGTAGATATTAACCTTACACATTCATTATTTATCACATATTGGCTACCTGTCATTAGTAAAGTTAGTTTGGGACGTTTATCTAAGAATACGTGATTTTTATAAGTCGTGGATGATACAATACGAGTCAAGACATTAAGTTAAAGATTTTTTGGAACACACTTGACTAATTCCATTGTAATCGTTTCTTCTCTTGGTATTTGCGTGGTATTTTTAGTATTTAATCAATATTATTTAAAATTTTACATAAACTGAAAAGTGAAATTATAATGAACCTATGAAAATAAGAATACAAAACAAGTAAAAATTAAAATTCAAAATTCAAAAAACCCGACTGCGTAAAAAGTGGACTAATTAATTATTTCTCATCAATGTGAAACTATTTTTTATATTACTTACCTATTTTTTCTATTTACTTATATTGATCACTTTTAAGTTGTGTTTAATTGTTAGTTCCTATCTATAAACACTGTTTTGATGAGGCCTATAGATGTCTATGATGGTTAGAATTGCAGTAAAGCTAGAGATCCTACCTACACAACTTCCAGGCTGGATAATGTTTAAACTGAGCTTCTGATTGTAAACTAGCCAATGAAGCATCGTCTTCATTTTGTAAGACCTAACCAATGATATGCCACTCAATAGGTGCATAAATTTTTTTTTTCGTTGCTACCGCAATTTTGTATTTTACGTCCACCATTTTTACGTTATAACAACAAAACATTGCCTATAACCATCGGACGGTTAATACGAATCGATAGAAGACCTCATTCATTAAAATCCATCCTGCCGTTGGGATGTTTCGAGGATACAAATAAATCCCAATACCCAGATACACGTGAAACATTTAACCCTTCTTGGCAGTCAGGTAATAAGAAATGAAATAGATTCAGAATTTATGAACATCCGCTACTTAATGAAAATTAATTTTGGTAGGAATTTGCCTTACTACATATATTTATTCTTTATCCATGTTAAATGCAAAGTTAGTAGAATTTTTGTTATCAACTTTATCTAAGCTTTCGTGATTTTTATAGGTCGTAGGTTCACTATAGGTCGTCACGACATTAGTCGAAACATTTCTTAGGCACACACCTGTATAATTCTACTGTAATCTCTTCATTCGGATTTTTAGTACTTTATCAATATTATTTCAATTTTCAATTAAATTAAATAGAAACTGTAAAAAGAAAAAAAAATAGAAATTAAAAAAGATAAGAATTATTATTGGATTCGCGAGTATCATTTATTCTAGAAATTAACCTTACAGATATTTATTCTGTATCCATGTTAGATACATGTGATTAGTAAAAAAGAAATATCACATTTTTTTTTTAGATTTCGTGATTTCTATCGGTTGTGGAAGGGGTTGTACAAATCACGACATTGGTCGAAAGATTTGTTTGCACGCAACGGTTTAATTGCATCGTAATATCTTCTTCTTTATATAAATTTTGGTATTTTTAGCGCTTCAATTACGCGATTTTAATTTTCAAGCAAATTCAGAAGGATTTTATAAAAGAATTATGCATAGGAATTAAGCTTGCACATTCAATTCTTTATCACATGTTAGCTACTTGTCATTAGTAAAGTTATTTTGCGACATTTATCTAACAATGAGAGGGCCAACCTTATTAATCACAGATTTTGATTTTTTTAATATATGTTGAAGGGTAGAGACCCCTTAGTGTCAGGTTCAACGGATTTTATCCAACGCTCCTTAGTTCTTGAGAAACCGGGAGGTCTAATAGTAGTACACAACTTAAATACTTACTTTGTAACGAAAATGATAGCTTGGTCGTAGCTCAGTTGGTACGGCGTTGGCTGGTTGCTCTGCGGGCCAGGGTTCGGTACCCGGGCGCGCTACATTTGTTTTTCTCATTTTTTGTTTTATAAATATACTTGTAATTATAATTTAATAATTCGATGGCATTAAAAAACTATTTTTTTTAGGTTTCGATTTGTTTAGCAGTCCTTTATTATGCGATACCTATATTCCAGGGACAGCATATTCTCCCGCATCTCCACATACGCAAAATATGAATTTACATATGCAATTTCTTGCATAGCAAAAAAGACCCGGTGCACAACTTTTTCGATTTCCTATAAAAAATAATAATGAAGCAGAAAATAAATATATCAGGAAAATCATCACTACACTACAATTAAGTAATTACATTATGAAGCAGATACTCGAACGCCCAGTATTCTGGCGCTACTTATAAGTGCCACCGAGTAATTAAACTGTTAAATCAAATACATGCCCAGTTCTCTTAAAATAGCTAGTAAAATTGCATTCTAAGATCATAATAAACTCATTAAAAAAAAAAAAAAATCCAACACCTATCTGATACCCTTTACTTTGTTTGCAGCAATAAAAAAACGAGCAGGACAATCTATACAAAATGTCGGCACTAAACTCATTGACTGTTTCAAAGATAGCCTCCTTCCTCGCTAAAATAACAAACTTAGAACTACTGCTGCCATCTATCCTGAAAAAGAGGAGTTAAAAGAGTGTTTTTGCAAAGTACAATTAGATTATTAGTGATATTCACTATGGGATTAAAGTTTAAAATGAGTGATACTTATAAGTAACATCAGTAGCTAAAGGCTTAACAACCCGAACTGAGTGTTCAATGAGACTTTTAACCCGAATGAAAATGAAAGATCCGAGAGCCGTGGATAATTTCTTATAGTGAAGAAGAAACTCTTATTTTATGTTAGGTGTAATATGACACATATCGTAATTAAACAAAAACTGAACCGGGAATATATCTGTAGATTCGCTTTCGGACGTATGTTGCGAATGAGACTTTTAACCCGAATGAAAATGAAAGATCCGAGAGCCGTGGATAATTTCTTATAGTGAAGAAGAAACTCTTATTTTATGTTAGTTTTAATATGACACATATCGTAATTAAACAAAAACTGAACCGGGAATATATCTGTAGATTCGCTTTCGGACGTATGTTGCGAATGAGACTTTTAACCCGAATGAAAATGAAAGATCCGAGAGCCGTGGATAATTTCTTATAGTGAAGAAGAAACTCTTATTTTATGTTAGTTTTAATATGACACATATCGTAATTAAACAAAAACTGAACCGGGAATATATCTGTAGATTCGCTTTCGGACGTATGTTGCGAATGAGACTTTTAACCCGAATGAAAATGAAAGATCCGAGAGCCGTGGATAATTTCTTATAGTGAAGAAGAAACTCTTATTTTATGTTAGTTTTAATATGACACATATCGTAATTAAACAAAAACTGAACTGGGAATATATCTGTAGATTCGCTTTCGGACGTATGTTGTGAATGTGTGTATTACATGATGCTTTCACGCACCACACTCTGGATACTCAGTCTACGCCCTATCATAAAAATAGCAGCTGTCGGCGGTACATTTTTTAAGTATTTGTACGATCAATTGAATTTAAATACCCATATTTTATAAAAGCATTTTTTACATGCTATTTCTGCACTGAAATAGGATGTAGAATATTTCTAGAAAATACTGGCATTAAAATCCGATAAACCGTACAAAGAATGAAAAAATCTACCTATGACAGTCGCTAGCTTTGTGTTAGTGCGTAGGCATATATTTGAGAGGCGGTTTACGCAGGCGGTCATAAAGAACCTGCAATATATTTACCTAAAAGTTTTTACATGTATAGTTGAGATATTTCAATTACACTGTTTATTTTTCTTTTAATACTCATTTATATATCACACATTATATATCACACAACGCTTGCAGAATAATGTATCTTGAATGACATTTTTCTTAATAATTGATACAGCATGATATTATACTATGCACGTCCGCTGCATTTTATTTATCAACCAAAATACGTTTAGAGCTTTTATACGCCTATGCCATTAGAGTCCAGAAGCTTTAGAACATTGCATACTTTTATATGATTTAAAAATAACTTGAAAAGTATAAAAACTATCTCGCAGTTATTAAAATGGCACTTAGTAGACTTTAAAACAAGGCAATTCATTTTCATTCTTTAGATTATATATTTAACGTATCGTGACAAGTGCTTTAATTTAAAGGAAACATCCAACACTTAATATGACATACGCTGATAAGGGTGCATAGCATGGGTGTGTCTTTTCATTTTAGGAACCTTCAGAAATTATTTACTTATAACAGCTTAGATTCATTATCTGATCATTTTTAATCCTGCGTGAAACAAATTTTTCACTGAATTTTTGAGATGATAAAATAACAGAATATAAATGTTATAGCCTCAAAGTTACATTATAGTGCATAATTGCATGTTAATGAATGTTTTGGAATTAAAATTTCAAATATTAAATTGTATCAATAAAGAAAATTATGTTTAAACGCCAAATGCAGTAAACATTGGTTTGACTTTTAATTTTTACATCATGAAAACTACTGGTTATAAAGACCACAGACAACTTAATTAAATTAAGACAATTATTCTAATTGGTATATAAATTATAGGGGCTCCAATAATCCAACTGGAGAAAAAAAAAATCTGACTAGAATTTTAATTCAGGACCTGAGCTTATATTGTCAAAATATACAAATCCGGCAGACACAATTCACTCAGACAACCTTAGGATAATCTTAGGATTGGGTGTGTTATCTGAAACACCTCAAGAAAATGAAGGCAACTAGAGTAACTCAATCGCAAAGTCACCGAACTTCAAGTAAACGCAGATGAGTTTGACTCAGTTAGAAATTACAATTTTTCTATGATTTAATTATCAAACGAAATAAAGTGTAATTTCATTTACTTAGTATTGCATTAGCCGCGATTTATTCTCTTGAGCTCTTTCAGATAACAAACCAGATGTAATTATCATAATGTTGTCTGAGTTAATATTGCTTTCCCCATTTGTCCTGAGGAGTTCATTTGGTACAGCACTGTCAGATTAATCCAAGATTCTTGATTCAAATCCTGGCATGGATACCTTTTCACTTAGTTAAAAATTTACTCCGAAGAAAAGTTATTCCAATTTTTGAAACTAGAAATAAAAGTGGTGCTGAAGCTGATATTTGACAAAAAAATAGGCATCATAACTTAACTATTACACAGTTAAATGTTTGTCAATCGTGTAAACCGATAATTTTATTTAGTTTTTATGACTAGTTTACTGTCAAAAAATCATATTAAATTTAAATGTACTTATTTAAAAGTATTAAACAATAAATTTCACACGAGGCAAAAACTTTTATTCATTAAATATTAAGCATTTAAAATTTTGTAAGGAACATATTTTTCATTATTCTTTATACATTTTATGTTATTTAATAACACGCATAATAAAAGTGCGGTATTTAAAATAATAAAAAAGTGTTCTAGTATGTTTAGTTAATTATTTACGTGTGGTTACTATTTAATGAAGCTCTAAATTAAATAACTCCATTATCACACACAATTCATCCACTCTAAAAGCTACATTAAAAATGCTGACAGCACTTCTTTAGATAATGCCATAATGAGAAGAGTTAACTCAGCTTTGAAACCCGTTAACTAGATTGCACAAAGCTGTCTTAACAGTTTGTATAATTACGTGGATGTAGTAATGGTATGACAACGAAAAGATGATATTTTAAAAATTCAAATAATGTTAAAATTATAAAAAAAACTGTTATGTTCTAAATGATTTCGATGTGATATAGATGGAAAAAATATTTTCATATGAAATGGAACACATCCTGTATTTTAAATTAAACGAATATATATATGTGTATATTCCAGACAGTATCCTTATTAAAATAGATTTTGATGGTTATATTTTTTAAAACCACGTATAAAACGCTATTGAGGTAAATACAAAGATACTCTGTATAGTATTTAAGATTATTACAGCAGTCTATGCTATGTTACTTACTGAGATTTATCGGTCTTACTTTTTGTCTATCAGGAAAGAAAAATATTTTCTATTTTAGCTGTACACTTATTTTTAAATATTTCATGTGATGTGATTCTCTATAATTAGTTTTAAATTAAACTTTTGACAGAAATTAAAGTTAAAATTAAAATGATCTTATTTTATAATTTGTTTAGAAATTATGTCTTGAGAGACATGCGTAAAAGATTTTTTAACCATTTGGAAAAATGGTTATTGTCGTCGTCGGGGTAGGAAATCAAAAGCATATCTGAAGCATTTTAATCGTTGAATCCGCATTTTATTCGTGTTCTAATTGGTCTATACAGTAATCTGTATTTCCCTTTACTTTCAACAGAGATGGATACTTCTGTTGCCACTATGACAAAAAAGTAATAAAAACTACAAAAAAATTAACAACTCAGAAACCAATTGAGATACAGCTTTCAAACAAATTGCATTTAAAAGTACATTTTTTTCTCTATACGACGGTGTGAAAAGTAATATTGTGGGATGTTTAGAAGTTTAAGAATGAAATTTCATTTAAAATTGGTCGTCAGATTTCTTGGAAATCTGATGATGGAAAAGCCTTTTCCTGAACAGCCAATGAAATACTTGGATAATACGTAAGTTTCAGGAAATCTGACGAGTCGCAGGCGATTTTGTCGCTTGCAATTTTTATGTGTAATAATACTATTAATGTTTAATTCATGGCGTACATAATGTATGATAAACTCCGTGCGATTTTTTATGTCTTTTATTTTAGTCTTTGAAAAAATCATTTTCCAAATGGTCGTTGTAATTTGTTAAATTGCTTTTTTTTTTCTTATTGCCCTGTCCTTTTTTTTTTTTAACATTCCCTGTTAAATAGTGTTTCCGAATATACCGCGGTTGTTGCTAATCTCTCAGAACGCGAATTTATAATGAAGAGTTGGTGTATTTTAACTGAAAATATTAGTCAAAAACGTATACATTATTCATGTGTTGTTGTGGTCATTTAATGAAATTTATAAAATTTTAACTGACAACTTTAAAGAGCTCATGACCTTGTAAAACCGAAGTTTATTGTTTTACATCTACTACATCTACTACATCTGGCACGCGAAGCGATCCAGAATGGAAACGCAAAACAATTACGTCTGAGGCTGGCTAGAAAATAGGGTTTGCTTCACGATTCCGAATGGAATCGCGAAGCGATAACGCGGGGGGTTGGTGAGTGTAGCGAACAGGGGGCGTTTTGCGTTTCCATTCTGGATTGTTTCGCGATCCCTTATTTTCTATGCATTCAATTTTTAAATTCCACTTGGTAAAAAAACGCGCTCCTCCCCAACTCATGATAATTTTATTCCCTTATCTCCTAGCACATAATCGTGAGAGCTTACAGAGTTTCATAATTATAAGAATTATTATATATAAAATTATATATATAATGTTACGAATATTGTAAATACACTAATGTCCAAAAACCAATGTCCAAAATTAAGGACCAGTCACAAAATGCTAATTTTTAAGTAAGCAAATGCTCAAAAGGAAATAATATAATTCAAATAATTACTATCCCTACCGCACAGCTAGTTCATATAGCATCTCATTCATGTCACACATGATCACAAGTGTCACAGTCACTACGGTGAAACAAAAAATAGGAAATTCCACACGTCTTATTATGAGTCTCAAATGATCTCTATATGTGACTCCACTGAGACGTAACTGTAACGGCTGCTTTGTAACGAGTCACCAGGTGACTTTACAATGTAGTTACATTGTGACTCTCATCTGACTGTCATTTTTAGACTCAATTTCAAAGTCATCATGAACGTTGCATTATGATAAGTCACCAAATAATATCACATTATAGTCACATGGTGACTTTTCACAAAAGAGCACATTGGTGACTTCACAGTAGTCTCTCTGTCACGTGAAAGTCATCATGTGACTTTAATGTGACATTATATGGTAACTTATCACAATGCAACGTTCACGATGACTTTGAAATTGAGTCCGCAGATGACAGTCACATGAGAGTCACAATGTAACTACATTGTAAAGTCACATGGTGACTCGTTACAAAGCAGTTGTCACAGTGACGCCTCACTAGAGTCACATATAGTGATCATTTGAGAGTCATAATGGGATGTATGGAATTTCCTATTTTTTGCTTCACTGTAGTGACTGTGACACTTGTGACCATGTGTGACATGAATAATATGTTATATAAACTAGCTGTACTGTTGGAATGTTATTCCGTATGGAAGGCATGAATACGAAATTCCTCAATAGGTAAACAATAAAAAGTTAAAAAGTTTTACCTTTATGTTTTGATGTATTTCAATAGAAATATGTTTTTCTTAGGATGAACAAAAAACATTTATTTGAAGATTAAATACACTAGAATAATATATATGCTGGACACAATACTGATCACACTTCAAAATAAAACAAAACAGATGAATAAGACTATTTACAAACACAAAGAAGTACTTTGAATTATGGTTTGTTGCAGTTTTTTTTAAACATATTATATTCTTTTGGAATATTATTGGATTTTTAATCCACCAGCATTTTGCTGCCAACTGCTATAAGGAAGGAGTAACACTAAATGTACTGAGTGTCTGCACAGTAGATCAAATAAAAAAAATTGTCTGATGCTGCCATCTGGTAGAATGTTCTTGAAACAAAAGAGCATTTTCTAACATCTCTCCCGTTTTGTGATAGAATCTGACACCAGGTGGATAAGGGTTCTACAAAGTTCAAATTTGGCCTTTGGCAGTGGCTTCGTCATTATATCTGCTATCATTTCATTTGTTGATAGATAGTTAAAATCTATAACATTTTTCGTTTTCAAATCTCGTATGTAATGATACTTTGTATCAATGTGCTTAGTGCGAGGTTTAAATTTTTCACTTTCAACCAATTTAATTGTAGATTGGTTATCCTCAAAAATTCTAATAGGAAAATGTTGTTGTAAATTGAGATCTTTACATAATTTTAAGATCCATAGCACCTCTTGAGTTCCTTGTGACAGTGCCACATATTCAGCTTCTGCTGACGATAATGTCACACATGATTGTTTTCGTAAAAACAGGAAATGCAGCTATTGCCTAAGAAGATTTCATTTCCTGAGGTGGATTTTCTGTCAGTAGCATCTTGACCCCAGTCTGCATCCGAGTATGCAACTATATTAGGATATTCTTTTGAAGAAATGTGCAGATCAAGGTCTTTCGTTGTTTTTAAGTATCTTATTACCCTCTTAACCCATTAACCGCCAAAACTATAAGGGGTTAAAAAAATTTTTATACAAATGATATTGGTTATTTATTTGAACATATATAACATTATTTTATAGTGGAAATAACAAAATTTGTGTTAGCTTACGAAAAATGGAGTGTTGCGTTCACGCAACGTCAGCGGAATAAGAGTACTGATGTTTATTGAGCTTAATTGAGCATCTGCAGGATTTTCTTGCATATATGGGCACTGTAAGATTTTTTTTTACCTTTGTTACAATTTAGACAGCAAGCAATCACTCTAATGTAATTAATTTATTATTAAAAGTATTTTTTTTTTTAAATTACCGATCATATACAGAAAACAGTTTCAAGTATCAAAATATTCGCTACACTTATGATGTAAATCAACATCACAAATGTACTGAAGCGATAAATATTCTGGCTATGGCATTGTTTACAATGCAGTCTTCCGCTGTCATCGGACTTGACAATTAACCCTTTCAGGGGCAGTAGTATGTTTATGAAGCCAATTAATTTTATTTCCCAAATGCCACAATGCCACCAGAATTATGATAAAGTAATTGTCCTTTATCATGTAATTGTTCGTAAATACCGGTGTCATTTCATTTCAACATTTTAGAAATTTAATTGCATTGCCTCGGAAAGGGTTAAATTTCCGCGTTCTGTCTGTAATGGCTTTTGCATGGACTACTTATTATGCCTCCTTTTGGCTGAGTTGTTTATGGTTAACTCTTTACTTTCAAAGAGTGTTTGCAAGAGGTACAATGCAACTTCATGTCTGAAATCTCAGTGACAGTATTTATTTTCGAACATAATCTTTATACCTTCTCGCATTGGTCAAGGTTTTATTTTTCTTCATATTTTGGCTGAGTCATAATCAATTTTTCTACCTTTATCCTCTCCAAATCTCCAGTTTTTATTTTTATTTGTATGTGTGATTTGCACTACTTTTAGAGGATACAAACTTCTTTTTCACGCACATTTCAATTTCGCCAGCAGTATCAAAAGGTAAAATATCATTATCACTTTTTGATCTATTATTATTTCCTTCTTCATCAAAAATTTCTGCTATTTCTCATGAAATAACGATAATATTTGTTTCGTTCCCGTCATAATTATATGAATCTTTATTAAAAATTCTTTGAAGACCTTCGAAGAACGTAAGATATGTATTTGAAGCATTTCTGTGAGCACGGAATAAGAAGAAAATCCACAGAGTCGAACGATACGAGTGAGTACTGGAACTACCTCTTTTCCGCTGACGTTGCGTAAACGCAACACCTATTATCTCTTCCTCCCCCATTAAAACGAAAGCAACTGATTCGTTGAATGTTCTTATGTACTTTGACCTTGTCTAAAAATAGATTTATTCTAAAGCTTACGTTTGTCTAACTATATTTCTTCTGCGAAAAAGACAACGTGAAAGTTTTCGTTTAAAAATGCTTAAAGTTTCGAACTTGTTATTAAACAGAAAAAATATGTTGAAAGAAAATATTTTTCGATTGAATTAGTAACCATAATATACCCTACTAAAAAATTACTATTAATATAAAATTCATTTGATAGCTAATTTTTTATACGCATTTATTTTGACTGTTGCGTGAACGCAACACCAGCGGTTAATGGGTTAACAGCATTCCAGTCCTTTTGTCTTGGATTATTGCATCTTCGACTTAGTATGTGTGTAGGAGCGGTAATATCAGGTCTTGTGCATGAGGAAATATATAAAATACTTCCAATAGCTTGTCTATAATTATCATTTGATGATAAAAGATTTTCTTCTTTATCTAAACTATAATAGTTAGTTTCCATTGGGGTATAAGTTGGTTTGGCTTCTTCAAGCTGAAAATCCTTAACTAATTGATTTATTTTACTTCTTTGTGAAAGTAAATAACTTCCATCTTCTATTCTGTAAATTTCTACACCTAAGAAGTATTTTGATTCTCCTAGTGATGTTATGGGGTAAGATTTCTTTAAATAATTTATTACTTCATTAACTTCATTTTCATCTTCTGAGCTTATCAGCATATCATCTACATACAGTATGAGATGAATTGTCTTCTTTGATTTTTCTTTTATGAACAAACATGGATCAGCTCCACTTTGTTTAAATCCATATGCTTTTAGAGTATTCTCTATTTCTTCATTCCAGCACTTGTCGGCTTGTTTAAGACCATATATAGCCTTTTTTAATTTATAGACTTTGTCTCTATTTTCTTCATCATGAAAGCCTTCTGGTTGATGCATGTATAATTCTTCATTATCTAGTTTACCATGCAGAAAGGCTGTTTTAACATCTACTTGGAATACTCTGGCTTTATGATAAGCTGCCCAGGTCAGAAAAGCTCTAATAGTTGTATGTTTGACGACAGGAGAGAAGGTTTCATCATAATCAGTGCCTAATTTTTGAGCGAAACCTTTGGCAAATAATCTTCTTTGCATTTTATTTCTTCTCCATTTTCATCACGTTTTGTTTTGTAAACCCATTTACAGCCAATGGCGTGCTTGCCTTTGGGTAAAGTAACAAGCTCAAATACTTCATTTTCCTTTAAAGAGTTAAATTCTTCCTTCATAGCTTGAAACCATTTCTGTTGATCTTTTACTGATAATTGTAAAACATCTTTAAAAGTTTCAGGATCTTGATTTTTGGAACAACTGTCTTCAGTTTTGTAAGAATATCTTTCTGGTGGAATTCCTTTAGTCTCTCTGTTAGATATTCTTTTCTGGAAATTATCTTCACATTCTTGTTGGGCTATCTACTGATTTTTCCTCCATTTTTATTTCTTCTGCAGTATTTTCTATTCGGATAGCTTCACTATCATTTTCAAGATTTTCTTCTGAAAAATTGAAATGCATTAAATGTGAGATTCGCTCTTCAGGATTTTCTTTAAAGACATTTTCACAGTTCATATTTTCAAAAAACTTCACTGTTCTGCTTATCACTATTTTTCTACCACTTATATAAATTCGGTATCCTTTGCTTCTTAAATCGTAACCAACAAAGACGCCTTCAGTGGCCTTTTTCGTCAAATTTTTGTCTCTTCTGTTTATGAACATACACATATGCTTTACATCCAAATACTTTAAGGTGACTCAAATTTGGCTTATGCCCATTCCACAGTTCATATGGTGTCTTTTCAGTTGATTTTGTAGGTAATCTATTTTGTAAGTAGGCTGCTGTAGCTATGGCTTCTGCCCAGAATGTTTTTGGCAATTTAGCATTTATAAGCATGGCTTTACTCATTTCAATAAGCGAGCGATTCTTTCTTTCTGCGACTCCATTTTGGGACGGTGAATATGGCGTCGTTGTTTCATGATTTATTCCTAAGTTTTTCAGGTAGTCTTTAACAGATTCGTTGCAATATTCTGTTCCATTGTCACTACGCAAGGATTTAATCTTCAATCTAAATTTATTTGTTGTTGATGCAACATACTCTTTTAATTTATCAAATACTTCATCTTTAGAAGAAATAAAATATACTTGTGTATAACGAGAGTAATCATCAATAAATGTAACGAAATATCTTTTTGATCCCATACTTTTTGTTTCTGCAGGACCGCATACGTCGCTGTATATCAAATCAAGTGGTTTTTTACTTCTGTGTTGTGTTTCTTTTGGAAACGATTTTTCTGTTAGCTTAGCTTTTATGCAACTTGAACATTCAGTATTATGAGAACAATTATTCCCAGTAATACCTAAAGCTAAATCATACTTTTGAATTTTCTTGATGGATTCCAAATTTCTATGGCCCAGCCTTTGGTGCCATTTTAGAATGCAGTTAACATTAGAACAAACGGGTAATATTTCTGAAGCACTATATACCTTTTCATTTGTAGGTATTATTTTTAATCTGTATAACCCCTCATCAGCTTTTGCATCTGCAACTAAGATGTTGCCCTTTTTAATTAAACATATATCATCTTTAAATGTTACAACAAAACCTTTCTCAGTACAAGACTGGACAGATAATAAATTACTATCCAACTCGGGAACATAAAGCACATGATCTAATGTAACTCTATTTGTTTGACCATTAAGTGTTTCAATATTAAAAGTGCATTTACCCTTTCCCTTTGCAGTTAATTTAGTTCCATTAGCAATTGTAATTGTATCTTTATTCGAACTTTTTAATTCTGAGAACAGTTCCAAGGAATTAGCTAAATGAACAGACGCACCTGAATCAATAACAAAAGACAAATTTTTGTTTTTATTTCCATTTTGTTGAGATTTCATAACAAAACTCGAAGAATTTGATTCTTCCATTAATTCACGATAGTTTTGAGAATATGATAGATTTTCATTTTGACTAGCAGTTGAAGCAGAGAAATTGTTTGTTTTCTTAAACTGATGACGTGATCTATCTTGAGTAAAACTTGGTTTTGTTTTGTTAGTATTATTAGTATTTAAGTGAAAACAATCTTCACGGCTGTGATTATTCTTTTTGCAATGAGAACAAAATTTTTGTTTATTCAAATGCTTTGGTTTATCCCTATTACCCTTTAAAGCAATAGATTCAAATTTTGTTGAAATTTGTTTAGGTTCAACTCTTCTAAGATACTCATCAATTAATTTGTTTTGAACATATTTTAATGATAAATCTGTTTCATATTTACTTTCAATAGCAGTTATAAAGGTACTATAAGAATTTGGTAAGGAACAGAGCAAAATAGCTATTAAATTATCATCTTGTATTACTTCACCTATACTTCTTAATTTTTCTGCTAATTCTAAGACAGAATTAATATGTTCCTGCATTTTTACACTTTCATTATATTTAGTGGAATACAGCTTCCTAAGAAGATAAAATTTATTTGTTAAATTTACTCTTTCATGAACAGATTTCAATTGATCATATGTTTCTTTAGCACTTTTAGCATGTCTGACATGAACAATTTGTGAATATGAGATATTTAAACAAATTAATGCCCTAGCATTTCTATCATTTTTTACCCAATTATCATCATTTTCCTTTTTAGGTTCAAATACAACATCATACAGACATTCTTTGATTAACAATTGTTCTATTTTGAACTTCCAAACTGGATAATTGTCATCAGTTAATTTATCAACATAATAAGATTCTTTAAGACTAGACATTATGATATAATAATATTTGCTTATTTCACAGAAAATAAAACTTGTTATCTTATTAATACATCAAAACAACAATTATAAACTAAAATATAATGCTAATTATGAAATAAGAACAAAATAAAATTCTTGAGAACAATTTTTGAAGTTACTTTTGATTTCAGAAAAACTGTTCTTAAATGTTCAATTGTTTGTTTAAAACATAAATTTACATTTGCAACTTGTATAATAAAATTTCAGTAAGAAATTGGCAAAATAAAATTCAAAATAATTTCTTTTCTTATCAATACACAATACTTTTGATTTCAAAATAAGAACAATTCTTTGAATTTTCTTTTATATCATTCACTTGTGAAAAATACCAACATTCAGAAAATAATTATTTCTTTGAATTTAATTATATTATATTTTCTTCTTTCATATTATTATATTTAATATTGAGATAACTTCAGTCTCATAATCGACTGTTGGAGTGTTATTCCATATGGGAGGTATGAATACGAAATTCCTCAATAGGTAAACAATAAAAAGTTAAAAAGTTTTACCTTTATGTTTTGATGTATTTCAATAGAAATATATTCTTCTTAGGATGAACAAAAAAAAATATTTGAAGATTAAATACACTAGAATAATATATATGCTGGACACAATACTGACCACACTTCAAAATAAAACAAAACAGATGAATAAGACTATTTACAAACACAAAGAAATACTTTGAATTATGGTTTGTTGCAGTTTTCACGTGTGATCAGTAATGTGTCCAGCATATATATTATTCTAGTGTATTTAATCTTCAAATAAATGTTTTTTGTTCATCCTAAGAAGAATATATTTCTATTGAAATACATCAAAACATAAAGGTAAAACTTTTTAACTTTTTATTGTTTACCTATTGAGGAATTTCGTATTCATGCCTTCCATATGGAACAACATTCCAACAGTCGATTATGAGACTGAAGTTATCTCAATATTAAATATAATAATATGAAAGAAGAAAATATAATATAATTAAATTCAAAGAAATAATTATTTTCTGAATGTTGGTATTTTTCACAAGTGAATGATATAAAAGATAATTCAAAGAATTGTTCTTATTTTGAAATTAAAAGTATTGTGTATTGATAAGAAAAGAATTATTTTAAATTTTATTTTATATCATTCACTTGTGAAAAATACCAACATTCAGAAAATAATTATTTCTTTGAATTTAATTATATTATATTTTCTTCTTTCATATTATTATATTTAATATTGAGATAACTTCAGTCTCATAATCGACTGTTGGAATGTTATTCCATATGGAAGGCATGAATACGAAATTCCTCAATAGGTAAGCAATAAAAAGTTTAAAAGATTTACCTTTATGTTTTGATGTATTTCAATAGAAATATATTCTTCTTAGGATGAACAAAAAACATTTATTTGAAGATTAAATACACTAGAATAATATATATGCTGGACATAATACTGATCACACTTCAAAATAAAACAAAAGAGATGAATAAGACTATTTACAAACACAAAGAAATACTTTGAATTATGGTTTGTTGCAGTTTTTTTTAACATATTATATTCCTTTGGAATATTATTGGATTTTTAATCCACCAGCATTTTGCTGCCAACTACTATAAGGAAGGAGTAACACTAACTGTACTGAGTGTCTGCACAGTAGATCAAATAAAAAAAATTGTCTGATGCTGCCATCTGGTGAAATGTTCTTGAAACAAAAGAGCATTTTGTAACATATACTGTAGAGATAGTAATTATGCGAATTATATTATTTCCTTTTGAGTATTCGCGTACTTGAAAGTTAGCATTTTGTTATTGGTTCTTAATTTTGGATACCAGTGTACTTAGTACTTGAAAATAATGTAAATAGTTCAATTAAGCTCTATTTCATAAGCCAATATTAGTTCTTGTTGCATTAAAATATTTTAATTTGTTGATTTTCTGAAAGCAGGTGAATCCCATTGGATTTCAATGGGAGTCTATAGAAATTTGGCTGGAAATACTGGAAATAGCGTCAAGTTGGCGTCACTTTTGGCGATATACAGCCAAGTTGGCGATAATTTAGGCGAAAGTACCCCCTTCACCTTGGTAACCCCTCTTATAGCGTCAGAAAGTTCTGACCAATCAGATGTGTTTCGCGGTATCTACGCGGATTTTCATTGGTCGATTTCCAAATCGTAACTTTTTTTTTTTTATAAATAGAATGATGTTTCAAGTACAATTTTCTATTGGTGCTGTAGGTAATAATAAAATACCTAAAATTTCTTATTCACAATTACCCCAGATGTTCATAAGTACCCCATTGTGTATATATATTTTCCTGTTGTGAAATAATATTACAAAATATATCAAGTTCACACCCAAAATTCGTTCAATAGTAGGATCATACACATTTTATTCTACCGCTAATTGACCCACCAAGAGTTGTGCAGGCCCGTAATAATTGCCATAACTATACCTAAGACCAACGTTCAAAATTTCTTTTTTTTCTTTTTAAACGATCTTACTGTCTGTGCCCTATTACCTTCGGAAGCGTACTTCCTCGAATTTGTACTCTGTTAAAAATTAGCAGAAAACCATCCAGTCTATAAATCATGTTTATTGAAAAATATTAGATAAACGTAAGATAGCTTTATTCTGGTTATTCTCTTTAATAAAGTGCTACGCGTTACTGACGACTATCTTTTTTGCTAATCGATGCCACAGATTGATCTCGGATAATGAAACATTTGAAATTACTGATAAAATTAAAGCTCGAAAAGTATTTATAAGAAACATTTTTAGACAAACGTCGTCAGTAAGATAAAAATTGTATTTTTGGTACTACTTGATTATTTGTCGACCAATTTCGCGAAATTATACAAATCGCCAAAATATTAGCCAAAAATTACATAATTTTTACTTTGATTAAAGAAAGAACAAATAAGGTAGTAAAATGTAAAAAAAAAAAATGCAAATAAAAAGTTGAATTAAAAATAACTTGATGACGTAACAAACACGCGTATCGTGTTTAATGTCATTGAATGTGACATTTATGATCATCCATTATTAGCATGTAAACTTATAGTTTGGCGATAGTTTTTTGGTTGACGGGATAATCAAGTACAACCGATTTTTCGTCCAATAACAGATTACCAATATAAAAAAACGAACATTTCAGAAATTGTGATTAATTTTACAAATGTAAACAATGTGTAGTGAGTCATTCATTTTTGAAAATTCATTGATAAAAATTTTAAAACTTTCGCGCATTGAATATTTTAACTCCAGTGGTATTAATATGCCTTTGACATCATTTACCTATGAAACAATGAAAGTAGTTTTTAACTTAAAAGCGATGTCTTATAAAATTTAGTCTATTTTAGGTACTTTTATGTTTTCTGGGGGAAAATCTCGCCAATGACAGTCTCCCCAATAACAGGGTTTTTTTGCCAATAGTCATTATTTTCTCGGGTGTGTGATTTAGAAACAATGCTTTAAAATGGAAATAAAATGCTATGGTATTCATTATTATTGTTATATATTTTAAAGGATATGAGTGCATTTTAATTGTATGTAATAAATGTATTTTGAGTTTTTGTATTTTAAATAAAAGTTATTCTTTTTAAATAAATGGGTGAAAGGTTTCTAATTTAAGTAAATCTAATGCAATATGAAGGATGTCAATGGGAACAAATTATGGCGATTTATCACATCGCCAAGCTAACATAAAAGTACTCTGTTTTCAGAGTTATAATGTAGTAAACATAGTCTTTAGTTTGTTTGGTTCAAATTTGTATGTTTTGTTTACTTTGGAAAAATTGATTTCATGAATCCCTCATCTATTTTTCTTTCTTTTTTTTCAAACTTAATTGCTTTTTTTAACATTACATAATTTTAAATTTTACACCGCTG
The DNA here is from genome assembly GCA_963932465.1 of Maratus speciosus. Taxonomy (NCBI): domain Eukaryota; kingdom Metazoa; phylum Arthropoda; class Arachnida; order Araneae; family Salticidae; genus Maratus; species Maratus speciosus. Next base: position 316,417,978 of record OZ010794.1, read on the forward strand.
AATAGTGAATGTGTACTTTCAAACGTAAATTGTTTAAAAACCGTATTTCAATTTACTGACTTTTTATGATTTTAAAACAATTAGCTCGATTACGGAATAATAGTATATAAACATTTTTATCATTTAAAATTTTAAGGTAAAACCACGATTTCTACCCACCGTCCTACGACGGGCGTTTCCACTAGTAATATCATAATTATGGTGAGATAGGCTTAATAATATTGTCAAATTACTGTTATGTTTAACGGCGGTCGAGTGTCTGGACAATTTCATGCACAGTTTTGACAGTGTATTGTTTTATATCTTAAATAAAATGTATGCTAACAAACCAAGATTTGGTAGACCCCCAGATTTCGGCAGCCTGCACCGCGCGAATTACGAACGCTCCTGTATGTTTTCATTTTATATTTTTCAACTATTTTTTTTCCAGACGAACCTATGGTGAGGGTCAAAATGCCTTATATTTGTTAACTAAAGTCTATCCAAACGAACTAAGGGGGCAGTTTTTTTAGTGATGCCGATTTTATTTCTGATATTTTGATTCGTTAAATTAAGAAAACATTTTTATTAAAAAGGGAATGCAATTATAATATAATCGGCCATTTTGAAAAGGGGACAATTGCTATGCTATTGTGTTGTACAGGAGTTGACCCCTTTTCAAATGACCGGTTTAGTTATATTAAGCGCTAATTAATTTTGGATATATTAGCGGCTTTAAATTTTGAAATTTTAGGCTGAAGCAATTAGCTTTTTTAATATCTATGTGCTAATTTATTGTCTAGATTCTAGAGGCTACAATATTTCACAAAACATTTACCAACGTTATAAATTGTACTCAGACACGGAGTTATGTATTTTATTTTTATTTATTTATTATTATTATTATTTTATAATATAGGGCGGCAATTCCACAGAAAATCATCATTTTTTGGGGGAGGGGGAATCAAATGTATAATATGTTTAATTTAAGAGTATGATTAGAAAACTTGATATTTTAATTTTCTATAGAAAAATCCTAATAAAAAGGCATTGCAAATTACTGTTTACAAACTAAGTTAAGTACCATTATTGTCTTTGTAATGTCAAAATGTTACGTCAGTTACACAATAAAAGTTACGTCAGTTATGTTTGATAAAGTGTATATTTTAATTATACCAACAGATGTCGCTACATTGCAGATATATCAAAATGTTTGTACTAGAAATATATAAGCTGTGAGAAAAAGACACGGCCCTTTAAATTTGTAGTTATTTTCTAAGCTGTGTGAAAAGGACATTCTTTTTGGTTTTAGTTTTGGTTCGAAGTTCTACTTCGAGAATGTGCTGTTAATAAGTTTTAGTTTAGATTTTTGTGTCTATTGTGATCCGAGCTGTGTCCGGAATTGAGTGTGGTGAGATTGTATACAATAAACGGTATTTTTAAACAAGAGAATGAGTAATTTAATCAGAGTAAGAGTGCTTTTCTTATAATTCCGGGCCAAAAGCGATTCATATTATGGTCCGTCTTCATTGCCAGAGAAAAACCAGGAGAGTGATATAAATATTTACTGCGATCGTTATAAAAGTGATAAAGATCAACATGTCATCGTTTAAGTGCGTAAACGGCTAAGTGTGATTCATAGCTGCGTGTTGTGAGCTAGTGTTTTCTTTATTCGCTCATGGATTATTTAAAGAATCAAGAGGGGTAAGTGTATACCCATTTAATTTATATATTTTTTGTCAAAATGAGTTTGAAAGAGTTGAAAGAGCTTAAAGCCAAAAAGAAAACAAATAAAACTAGTTTGACAAAACTAAAAGACAGATTGTCAGGTTCTGAACTAGAACCAAGTGAACTACTTCTCATAAAGGAGAAACACAATAAGCTGGTTCAAACCTTTTCTGAATTATTTGACGCGATTTATAAAGCATGTAAAGAAGATGAAATTGATGATTTTATCAAAGAAAACGAGGAAATAAATGAGTCATTAGAGAATTTAGAATTTGAGCTCAGCAAAAAGCTTTCAAAAACAAAATTTCAGAATGTTAATTTGGAAAATGCGTCAAAGGCTGAAAATAATATAAAATTGCCTAAGCTGACTCTTCCGATATTTACGGGAAATTTGCATGAGTGGCTTTCTTTTAAAGATATATTTAAGGCCACTGTACATGATAACTCAAATTTATCAGGGGCAATGAAATTGCAATATTTAAAATCTTCATTAAAGGGAGATGCTTTTAGAATCATTCAATCCATTTCAATTGTGGATGCTAATTATGAAGTTGCATGGTCGCTTTTAGAGGAAAGGTATTCAAATTCAAGAGAACAAGTTTACGCGCATTTAAAACGTTTTATAAATATTCCTGTTATTCAGAATGAGTCCCCAACAGCATTATTAAATTTAATAGATATTACAAATGAGTGCACTAGGTCATTAGAGATTTTAGAACAAAAGGTTGAGGGGTTTTCTACTACCATGTTTGCTTACATTTTAGCTCAAAAATTAGATGCAAATACAAAAATGTGGTGGGAAAGACATCTTAAGCGGGATAATTTACCAAGTTTAACTCAGTTGCTAGAATTTTTGAGAGACCACGAGCGTACACTAAGTGCGTCCAAACAAGTAAATACAAAACGAAATTTTCAAAACGAAAGCCATACAAGGCATAGCTTTTCAAAGGTGACTTCCATGGTTACGGCGTTAAATGAGAAAAATATGCGCAAATGTGTTGTATGTAACCAGGAAAATCACAGTGTTTTTAAATGTCCAAAATTCCAAAAATTTAATGTACAGGACAGAGTAGAATTTGTTAAAAAACATAATTTGTGTTTCAATTGTCTTTCAGAATACCACTGCGTCAAAAAATGTAATTCGACATTTTCGTGTGTCAAGTGTCATAAAAGGCACAATGTACTTCTTTGTTTTGATAGGCGTGAGAGAAATTCCGCTGCAATGGGAAACACAAAAAATTCCAACGATAAAGAAGCGCCAAACTCACTGGCAGCGAATGAAGGTAGACAAACATTAAATGCTGACGCGATACCCTTTGAGATAAATAACCAAATTCAGAATTTCGCTGGTACTGCGAATGTGAGATCGAGTAATGTTAAAACAGTTCTTCTTTCCACTGCGGTTGTTTATATGAGAGATAAATTCGGAAATAAAATTCCGGTGCGTGCCTTATTGGACAATGGATCAATGAGCAATTTTTTAACCTTGCAGTTAGTTGAAAGATTAGGAATTCGCAAAGAAAAAAATAATGTTTCAGTATCGTGCTTAAGTGGATCTTCAGTGACAGTAAAAAATAAAACCACAGCTTTGATTAGTAATAATTCGGGAGATTATAGTCGGGAGTTAGATTTTCTTATCATAGAAAAGATTTCGCAAATTATGCCCTCAAAATATATCAATATTTCAGAGCTAGAAATTCCAGAGTCAATTATTCTGGCTGATCCTGAATTTAATAGGCCAGGAAAAATTCATCTTTTGCTAGGAGCGGAAGTATTTCTGGAACTGATAAAGGTGGGTCGTATGAATGTACCAAATTCTAAATTAATACTGCAAAATACGGTGTTTGGTTGCATAGTGAGTGGAAGTGTTAATGACTGTAGCGGTCAGGTGCAAGTACATTGTGGGTTAGTTAATGAAACAGATTTAAATTTCGAAATGAGAAAATTTTGGGAAATAGAACAAGTAGAGGATACCGCACCATTGAGAAATACCGAAGAAAAAGCATGCGATACCCACTTTATAAACACACATCAGAGAGACATATCAGGCAAATTCATAGTACAAATGCCCTTGAAAAAGGATCCTAGTTCATTGGGAGAATCAAAACAATTTGCGCAAAATAGATTAAATTCACTTTGGAATAGGCTAGTTAAAAATCCAAATCTCTTAGAGTTATATTGTGCATTTATGTCGGAGTATAGAGAATTAGGCCATATGGAGGAAGTAGAGGATCCAAATGAGTCGATACATGCAAATTACCTTCCTCACCATGGTGTCTATCGACCAGATAAAAGTTCCACAAAACTAAGAGTTGTCTTCAATGGCTCACATGTAACTTCTTCCGGAGAATCTCTAAATTCTATACAATTGAATGGAGGTGTCATTCAAGATGACTTGTTCAGCATAATACTTAGATTTAGTACACATCGTTATGCCTTTACGGCAGATGTGAAAATGATGTATCGCATGATACTTATTGATAAGAGTCAACGTGATTTATAGCGCATAGTTTGGAAAGATACTGTAAATGGTGAGGTGAAACATTACAGACTGTGTACGGTTACGTATGGAATGACTAGTGCCCCTTATTTAGCTATGCGATGTCTTAAACAGCTTGGTATAGACGGTGAATCCCAATTTCCGTATGCTTCAGCTGTGGTGCAGTCGGATTTCTACATGGATGACGTATTGACTGGTGCAGCTGATTTAGAATCGGCTAAGAGACTGCAAACTGAACTTATTCAATTATTAAGTACTTGCGATATGAAGTTACACAAATGGTTCAGTAATCATCCAGAATTAATGGAGCCAGTGTGTAAATCCGAGAACTACACTTTTGAGAAAATGAGTGAAACTAAAGCCTTAGGACTTTGTTGGAAAGCCCATGACGATACGTTTACTTTTAGTGTATCGTTCAGTGATCAAACTGAGGTGACTAAGAGAAGTGTTCTGTCAAATATCGCTCGCATATTTGATCCATTAGGATTGCTAGGTCCAGTGTTAACGAGAACAAAGATTTTCTTGCAAAGACTGTGGCGACTAAACATTGATTGGGATGATACTCTACCTAAAGCCGAACTTGATGATTGGTTGCAGTTCCGAGAATCGTTAACGGCCATCAACAACGTAAGTGTTATTCGATATATTTTTACGAACGATCCAGTGCAATTTAAAATTTGTGGATTTGCAGATGCGTCTGAAAAAGCATACGGTGTAGTTTTGTATGTTGCTTCTTCAAATTCTTCAGGTGAACAAACTTCTCAGTTGCTCTGCAGTAAAGGCCGAGTTTCACCGATCAAAACAATTACCATCCCACGTTTAGAACTGTGTGCTGCAGTTTTGTTAACAAAATTGATGGTAAAGGTTTCCAAAATCTTAAAGGTTCCTAAAGAAGCTATCTACTATTATTCAGACAGTACTATTGTGTTGTGCTGGCTTCGCAAACAACCATGTGATTTAAAAACTTTTGTGGCCTCGCGCGTATCTTCAATTCAAAATCTTTCTGACATTAACCATTGGGGTCATGTGGCATCTGCTGACAATCCTGCTGATCTCGTGTCTCGAGGTGTGGATCCCGAAAAACTTTTTCAGGAAAACTTATGGTGGCATGGTCCCCATTTCCTAACCCAACGAACTGAGTATTCTTCAAATAGTTTTGAACTGGAGCAAAGTGATAAGGACTTATATTCGTGTGAACTTAAAAATACTGTTTCAGAAACTTCATTATTAATTACGGACTGTGCACCTTTTATTGACAATTTTCTGCAATTAAGTAATAATTATGCTAAACTAATTAGAATTCTTAGCTATGTTTTCAGGTTCATTCAGAATCTCAAGGAACCAAAGGCAAGGTGTTCAGGTAGGTTAACATCTGCTGAGCTGAAGAGAGCTGAGGAATATATGGTAAGATCTGTGCAACAAAATGAATTCAGTTCTGAATTCACATTGTTAAGCAAGGGTAAAGAATTACCAAAAAATAGTAGATTGATTTCTTTAAATCCTTTCGTAGATAAAAATAATGTAATCAGAGTTGGAGGTCGCCTCCAAAATAGCATGTTAAGTTATGTTCAAAAACATCCAATTGTACTGCCCTCTAAACATAAACTTACAGAATTAATTATTGAAAGTTATCACAAAAAATATCTACATATAGGACCACAAAATTTACTTTATTGTGTTCGTAGAGAATTTTGGCCTCTAAACGGTAGAGCTATTTGCAGAAAAATTGTACATAACTGTGTTATATGCTTTAGGGCCAAACCTAAAATATCAGAACAAATTATGGGCGAGCTTCCTAAAGATAGAGTGAATGTAGACTTTGTTTTTAATTGTACAGGAACTGACTTCTGTGGCCCATTTTTGATTAAATATAAAGGTCAACGTAAAGGTATTTTTCATAAAGTTTATGTTTGTATTTTTATTTGTATGGTAACTAAGGCAGTACATCTGGAAATAGTTAGTGATTTAACATCGGAGGCCTTTATTGCCACTTTAAAGAGGTTTTTTGCCAGACGAGGCAAACCTCGAAAAATATTCAGTGATAATGCTGGCAATTTTGTAAAAACTAATTTAGAGCTTAAAAAGTTGCAAGATATGGTAAACAAACCAGACAACAAACTTGCTAATTACTTGTTGTCTGAAAATATTGCATGGGAATTTATTCCCCCTAGAGCTCCTAATTTTGGAGGTTTATGGGAGTCAGGAGTCAAGTCCTTCAAGTATCACTTAAAACGTGTAGTGGGCAATTCTAAATTAACCTATGAAGAAATGTTAACTATAATTAACCAAATTGAAGGCATTTTGAATTCTCGCCCACTTACTCCCATGAGTTCAGATATTGATGACTTGGGGGTCTTGACCCCTGGACATTTTCTTATTGGTCGCCCACTTAATGCCATTGCTGAATCTAATTTGAGTAATGTTGAAAATAACAGATTAAACTTATGGCAGAAAACCACAAAAATGGTTCAGACCATCTGGAAAAAGTGGAAAAATAGTTATTTAAGTACATTACAGCAGAGAAATAAGTGGGTGATAGCAAAAGACAACCTTAAAATTGGAGATATGGTTGTGATAAAGGAAGATGATCTTCCAGCTTGTAAATGGTTATTAGGAAAAATTGTAGAGGTATTTTGTGGCAATGACAATAAGGTAAGAGTCGTAAGTATGAAAACCCCTAATGGAGTATTCAAAAGAGCAGTGTCAAAAATTGCCGTATTACCTCTGGAAAATTAATTCATTTTTTACTAAGAAATTGTGTATTATTGTAATATTGCTTTATTAATTGTGTTAAATATTTGTATAAGTTTAAATTAACTGTGACTCATTTATGTTATATTGTAATTTTTATTCTTTGCAATGGTTGTAATTGTAGTGGTTTAGTTTGAAACCCCCCTCAGAGGTTTCAAGAGGGGCGGTATGTTTGATAAAGTGTATATTTTAATTATACCAACAGATGTCGCTACATTGCAGATATATCAAAATGTTTGTACTAGAAATATATAAGCTGTGAGAAAAAGACACGGCCCTTTAAATTTGTAGTTATTTTCTAAGCTGTGTGAAAAGGACATTCTTTTTGGTTTTAGTTTTGGTTCGAAGTTCTGCTTCGAGAATGTGCTGTTAATAAGTTTTAGTTTAGATTTTTGTGTCTATTGTGATCCGAGCTGTGTCCGGAATTGAGTGTGGTGAGATTGTATACAATAAACGGTATTTTTAAACAAGAGAATGAGTAATTTAATCAGAGTAAGAGTGCTTTTCTTATAATTCCGGGCCAAAAGCGATTCAAGTTACACGTGTAAATGCCATTTTTTTTTATTATTGAGGAATTGATTAAACAAGTTACTGTTATAATTTGGCAATACTTAGTGTTGTTGAGAACATTAAATCACTTTTTTTAACTGGATAGGTTTCATAATTTTTACACTTCAGAGAAGGCAGAAAAAATGTTTGTCTATTTTATGTTACGTCAGATACAGAATTTTGAATTGCAATTTTTGGGACTCAAAGAGAAATTGAAATAATCTGCAGGTATTTGGGTATTAAGACCTTAGTAAGAAATATTTTAAATGTTAAAAATTTGTTCTAGCTTTATTAGTAAATTTTTTCATAGATTTGAAAACAAAATTCGATGATAAAATGTTACGTCAGTTATGATGGACTTGCCCTATATAGAACATTAACAAGTCGTAGAGCCTCATAGAAATTTTGCCAAAATAGTAAATTTCTTGCCGGAAATGATGAGAATATAAGTTTGTTTCTGAATCAGTGATCTCCCAGAGTATCATCAGCGAAAAAGTAGTTTCCATGAAATAAGAGTTCTTCGCACGAGTGGAAATCATTCCAGAAAGCATAAATAAATTTCAAAGAACTGCCAAAAATCCAAATTGAATAGAAAATATTGCTAAAGGAATATAAGATTTGAACTGAAACTACCTATTTTATTCTTCCCTGCTATTCGTACAGGGAAAATAGCCTAGGCTCTGTAATGGGATCCACTGGCAACAGCAGTGTTAAACAAGAGTTAGGCTCGCAACAATATTGTTTTAACAATTGATCAGCATTGTTTTAACAGTAATTGGTTGAGAGATATAACGGTGATTTTAATGGCATAATTTCTTTTGTCCGGATTTTGGAAGTTTACGGTAAGCAAAGCCCGATTACAGTAAAAAAAATGCTGAAGACATTTATCCAATCTATCAAATGAAGCTCTGTTCACAAGTACTAATTATTAAACGAAAAAAATCAATTAGGACCTTATATTTTTTTTTTTTTTTTTTTTTTACAAATATCTGCAGAGAAATTATAGATTTGAAATGTCATATAGGATTGTAATATTTTTCAATATGTGGGAACTTATAAAGATTCGGTAATACATTTAAACACAATAATGGACATTTAAATAATAAAACAGCCTTCATGCTTTAATTTTTTTAAGCACTTTTTTCCTGATAAAAATTTTAAATGTTAAGAAAAATAGCCTTAAAAAATGTCGACTATTAGAAAAAGATAGCTGCCGTTAACGGTAATATAATGCAGAAAAAATGCATTTTTATATAAAAATAATTATAGGATAACGTTACTATCGCAGCATAATATTTATGGTAATCAAAGCTAATATTAACTTTGTGCTAAAATTTTTGTGTAAAATATTTTAAAACAATGTACGTAGTTTAAAACATGTATCTGTATTTGCTATAACGAAATGAAAAGCGCATAAAACAAGCTTCCTATACTTTATCTAAATTATTTCCAGACAGCAAATGCTTTATCTAAATCTATTTCAAGACAGCAAATGCTTCATCTAAATCTATTTACAGACAGTTAACGCTTTATCCAAAATTCTTTATCTTTCCAGACAGAAATTTTCGAGGCAGATTTCAGTAACGTTTACGCACAACAACAGAGATTACTGTTTGAAATAATGACAGAGAAAGTATAGGAACGACACCAGCTAAAATATGTCGAGAAGAATTAAAGATATTATTTGAATTTGTACCCATTTTCATCATGCATAATGTTTAATATCAATGTCGTATCTGACATACGAATCAAATTATTATGGAAAAAACATGAGATTGATATAAAATAAATAAAATGCAAACTATGATTAGTTAAACATTTTTTTAATGTTATTTTGGAAACTTTACACATAATTAAGCAACCTTGTGCGAATAAATATATAAGTTGCACAATAAATTATTTTTAAGTGTAAACATAAATATTTATCTGTATAGAGAAATGCCTATTATTGTGCATTAGGATATAAAAACGCATAAATATTCGAATTATTTTTAACAGATTTTTACAGTGTTAAATTAATTCTAAACATATTAATAAATATGAGACTGTAGAATGAACACCATAGTATTTCCATATCAGAATTGTTTAATTGTAACATAAAAATGAACAAAATGTCAATTAATAAAAAGCGTAAAATGTTACATATCAACAAATTAAGATTTAATCTTATAAAATGTAAAAATTTTAGATTAAAATGAAGTTCAGCTCAATGAATGTTCCATTATTACGAAAATAAATTGATAAAGAGATTTATAGTCTTTGTCATTCATTAAGAAATTTTTATATTCCTCTTATAAATTACTCTCATGCGATTCATCAACCCCGTCATAATGTAATTATGTTTACTTTTTAAGAATATATACTTTATGCAAAAATTGCAGTCTTTTTTGTTTGAAAGATAATAGGTGTATAACGTATGACTCAAATACAATATCACTTTAAATAGGGGCTTCATCCTCACATGCCATTGATTTTCTAAACTATCTAGAAAATTGAAATGTTTTTCATCTTTTCATAACGAAGCTTTTGGATATCTTTAACACTTTTTTAATCCCCTTACAGCTCACTATCTGCAACATATGTAATTTTATCTTCTTCACCGAATGGTACACTGCAAATGAAAATGTCTGAAATTCAGACATTTAAGTGTCTGAAACGTAGTGTTCAATTTTCAGACGTTTTAAAATGTCTTAAAATTTTCAGACACTTCTTGCGTCTGAATTTCAGACACTTAAGTGTCTGAAACAGGAGTGTTCAATTTTAAGACGTTTTAAAGTGTCTTAAATTTTTCAGACACTTCTTACGTCTGAATTTCAGACATTTCAAATGTCTTAATTGCGGCCATCTTTGAGCCTTTTTTTTTTCTAGCCAATATGAAGCCATCTTTGACCACTTTTCTTTCTAAGCCATATACGCAGCCATGTTTGACCACATTGAATCCTTTTTTATAAATGGGAATAATTTGTTACCATACAGCAGAGCTGATTGCAGCGTGGGAAAACTGGGGTGCTTCTCTGCCCCCTGATTTTAGGGTACCCCAAATTGGGTATGAAATTTTCATAAAGCTGATATTTTAAATCAGTTTTGACCTTATGAGGATTGTAATCAGTATTTTGTAGTTTTAGAATAGGATAATATATATTTTTTTTCACCTAAATATGTATTTATGTGTTATCATATATGCCCTACGGCATCAAAAATGTTTATTACTTTTAGTGAGAACTTCAAATTGCTGCTAGTCCAAAGACCTAGTATTCATTCACCCCCTCCCCCCATTGCCTACATATACTGTTACAAAAAAAATTAAGCCTATTCTATGCCGTCAAATACATATTTGGATAAATATACCATTTTCTTTAGCCTAATCATGATCTAAAAGTGCAAAATATTTATTAAAATAAGTGTAAGATCAAACCAAATTTAAAATATCAGCTTTATGGAAATTTCGTACCAAATTTAGGGGCCCGTACAGCTAAAGGCCCATAGAAACAGCCCAGTTTGCCCATGCTGCAATCAGCTCTGCTTTATGGTAACAAATTACTCCCATTTATAAAAAATGATTCACTTCTTCAGAAAGAATCCCATCCCTGCTATGTTATGCAATTTTTTCCCATTTAAATAAGATATTCCCAGTAAATTAGTTTAAGCATTTTTATTTCTGTGTTAAATAAAATCTAACACTGGATTCCCCCAAATTTACAGTATATGAGTATTATATTGTAATATTTATTAATCAATATTTATTATTAACCAATATTATGAATTTCTAGAGTAGAATAAGGTTAAAAACAAAATATATTTGTCTTAATACAGTAAAACCTGTCAATAGCGGGTACCTCGGAACCGTGGAATTTGTCGACGTTCGGAGGTGTCTGCTTTTCTGAGTTATAAGTGTATAAAAATTTTGCATATTTTCAATAAAAAAAATGTGTTTCCTAAATAGTGGCGTCCTTTATTTAGGAGTGTCCGTTATGGAGATTTTACTGCAAAGCCTTCATACGAACAGTTGTCTTTAGCGAACACTCACCTTTATCAATATACAGTAAAACCTCCCTAAAGCGACCACTTCCGTTCCAATAAAAATTGGTCGCTCCGAAAGGTGGTCTCTTAATGGAGGTCATATTAAAATCTAGATTTTAATTGTTGAAAAAATGTAACAATTAATGTTACTAAAATTATATTTTTGAAATTAAGAAAACATATGAAAATTTAAGTATCAAAACAAAAGTTAATTACATAAGTTAATTACTGCAGAGTTTAAAAAATGAATACATTGGCGTTTGCTTCGCTTTTATGGTTTTATCTACTATAAATTTTATTTCCAAGTCCTTTCGAAATTCAGTAAATAAATTCTTTTTTTTTTTTTTTTTTTTTTTTTTTTTGGTCTGGAACAAATTAAGACGATTTCATTACTTTATATGTTCCTTTGAGCATTTCCTGACAGAATAGGGCAGGGGAGTTTATTGACCGTCATCCTTAATTTGTCATCAGAGTTAAATTCATTGCCTAAAAAGGAACAAAGCGGTTTAAACACTTAAAAGTTACCGGAATAAATAAAAATTCTAAACTTAGTTTAGAAGTTTGATAAATAATGCGCTCTCCGGAATTATTATTCTAATAAAACCTTTTTCAAGCGACCCGGAAAAAACGGAATTTGTTTCATCTTCTTCAAAGAAATGGGTCGTTCATGGAGGGAGTTCAACTGGGGTGGTCTCTGAATAGAGGTAAAATTAGTATTGAACCTATGGGAATAAATTTCGTTCCATGAAAAAAATGGTCGTTCAGGGAGGTGGTCGCACAGGGAGGTTTCACTGTATGTAGACAACCTCATATAAAAGCTAACACAATCGAATAGCAGACAGATTCAGCGTTCTGAAGGTGCCCGCGATTAAGAGTTTTTATTGTATTTAAAATTTTTTGTACTTAACTTTTAATCTTATTCTACTTTTTAAGTTCAAAATACTGATTATAACCAATATACAATGTCCAAACATATTTAACGTATAAGCTTTAAAAAAATTGAATATCGAATTTGGGGCATCAAAAATCATAGGTGATGGTGTGGGGGAGGGGGTGGGGGCGGGGGTGGGGGACGTGCCAAAGTTTACCCGTGCTTTCATCAAGACCTTCTAGAAAAATCCCAAATCTGCATTGTGATTCGGTAAATATAGAATAATTCAGCTTTAAGTGCAAAATGTAGTAGTTATGCTCAAGTAAATATAGTATAAAATTCTATCTTTTTACTGATATTCATTTTAAATTTCAGATTTCTTTTTTACTAAAAATAATCAAAAAATCAATATTATAATTGATTTCAAATGAAATATAGCTGTATATATTTACCGTATTTTTACAATTATGTTAACAGCACATAATTACATGAATTTAAGAATCTACAAATAATCATGACTAATACAGAGATAAGGCGAGAACATTTTCTAAATCGTTAAATAAAAAGATTTATTGGCGACGCCAACAAAATTTTCTCCCCTTCTACGTCTACAGATTTCAGACGATTTCTGATGAGTCTTCAAATTGTGGTGTGAATCACCGGGCTTGAAAATGAAAACATCTGAAGTTGACTACTTTCAATAATAGCAAATAGAATAGTTCTAAAATGCTCGGAAACAACAAAAGTATATAGCAGAAGGAAAAAACAGATTCCATGACCGGATTTAATGAGTTTTATCAGTCAAAACAGTTTAAAATAAATAAATGAACACAAGTAATTCGCTGTATGTATGCGGGAATTAATGATATGGGTAAATGGAAGGATTTTCGAACTATATTCTTTTAAATAACTTAAAATTTATCGCGGTGTATAAAATATGACACGCAAGAAAACGTCATCAGACATGAAAAGCATACATAATAAATAAAAGCATACATAATAAATAAAAATTAAATAAGGATGTTTACTATAAAGAGTTGGGAATTTCAGTACATATCACATATTAAACCTATGGGAAATGTAAAACCGATGTGAACGTTACAAATGCTGTCGCATTAAATGCTTATAAAAATATTGTATTCATAAATAAAACCCATATAAAAGGTACTCCGGTGTAATAATTACTCTAAAAAAACACTGTTAAGATAGTCTTGATGGTAGTTAAGAAATTATGAGCCAATCAACAGGTGCTGTCACTGCTATTTTTAAAGTAATGGCGTGCGAGTATACAGAGAAAGAAGGCTTAGGATGGTGTATCTCAGTAGATTCAGTAACCACTAATGCACCATGCAGACACGCCAAAACTTATTTTAAGGATAACATTGGATGGAAAATAATGCAGAAACATGATTGCAGATGATTTGAAGAGTAGATATTTAAATTTTAGCAAAATAAAATTTTAACATGGAAATACCATAGGCAAAATGATTTGAACATATTTTGGCATAACTCAGGAACTAATAAAGCTATAGACTCGTGTGAGGTATCCATTTAAAGATAAAACATTTACAGAGAGTTTTAAATACATAGTTAAGACCCCACTTACCTGGGAAAAGGTCTGATTATTCAAAACGCACATTCGCCCAGAGGACGTCCGGATTGGAGGCTACGTTAGTATCCGTTAGTTAGGCAGAGTTTGATGTTTAAAAAATAAAATCCCCTTGCACATCCGGCTAGCTCTGTTAAAAGAACGGAAAATTTCCATCCTGAAAACATAGCCCGCCAGACAACAGTTCTCTTTACAAATTTGACGAGATGAAGAACACTATATTAGTGTTATAGATAAATATTAATACGGAGTACCACTATGTCGATAGAAATTAAATCCCGGAAGTTCACATTCCGCAAAAAACAATCAAGTCAAAATAAATTATTAGTTAAAATGTACGCGTACATAAAAACAAACATTCAGTTTGAATTACAAACGAACATCGAGTTCGAAAGGAAGACGCATGCGCAACTGAGAGTGCCCCCTAGTGAATGCGGAGCGGAGTTACAAAGTGTCTTAAAATTAGACACTTGCAGATTTTTTAGACACATTTCTCAGTTCGTTTACACCATGATCATAGTAAGACACTTATATGTTTTAAATTAAGACATCTATCATGACTGAATTTTCAGATTCAGATACTTAAGTGTCTTAAATTCCTTTTCAGTCACATATATGTCTTAATTTAAGATGCCTCTATTTGCAGTGTACGAGTTGTACATCGTACATATCTAAATGCGCCATTTATTAATTAACGAAAAGAATGTCCACTTATCCTTTGGATTAACTAAAGCAACGAAAAATATAAATTCTAAAATCCGATTAACTGCAAGTCGCACACTGAGTTTCCGTACAATAGATAAATTAATTAGTAACTGGGCATTCCATTACACAAACATAGTAAAAGTTGTTTCGGGTCTTGGGACTCCTTTAGACAAGCATTTATCGGGAGCGCGTCTGGGACACGGCCGCACACAACCAAACGAAGGCCGATCTCAACTTTTAAGGTTAATATATCTGCTAATTAACTACAATTTTTATCGAAAATCATTATCAACAATCCTTTTATACTTCTGTGACGATAGGTACCTCCAGCGCCCCTCAACTCCTTTGCTGAACGTCCGGAAATCGAAATTTGTGTTTAATGGGAAAATGAAATTTTCGAAAAATCTATATGACCTAGTAGAAAAACCTTAAAGACTCAAACCAAGTTCAGAGCGGAATGACACATTCAACTTGTGTTAAAATAACTAAAAAATGAAAATTTATTTACTAAAAAAGTTCTTAAAAATTTATTAAAAATTCCGTTACAAATGAGCCGGCCTTTAAATATTAAAAAAACACTGATATTAAAAATCATATGTAAAGAAAATAAAGATGTTAGATGGATCCTGAGATCTTTCAATCGCAAATGCGATTATTTTCAAGGGATAGTTACACTAGACCAGACACGGTGAATCTTTTTACGTGCGCGTGCCAAAAATCTACGAACAATATCTATTAATAATGTAACGTGCCAAACATTTACATTAAAGAAAATTTCTAGCACACGATGTTAAAGCAAAACACTTGTTATAAAATCGGTTAATTTCACCCAGCAATAATTAAATAGTAAAAAAATATTAAAAATCAAAATGCGATTTCTCTGTATATTAAAATCAGCCATTAAATTAATTAAATTTCAATTCGAAAATATGATCATTTTTATGGTACGTATGTAAATACAATAATGCGGAAAAATACGAATTTTTATTTCGATCATAATTATCCAAGTTGCATTAACCAATGTATTAATAATGTATTGATGAGATTATTTCTGTTGAACGTTCATTGGAGAATGCTTTATGCCTGCTTCATATTTTGTTATTTTTATTAATATTCATAGCTAAATTTGATTCATTTGACATTTTATTACAGTGATTGTCTAACAAAATTAATTTGAAAGATACAGCTACAGCTTTTTAATTCGTATAAAAAGGCAAATGCGTGCCGGAAGTGCTGCATAGTATCACAGGAAAAGAAAATGCTTTTGATGCGTCAATTCATGCAAAAATAATTGCAAAATTTGAGATAGTCTATCTGTATGGAACAAACTTTTGTTAATAAAACAGAAAAAAAACTATGTAAACTAAAACTATACGATAAAATTTAATTTTATCTATATGATTATCAAATTAAATTTTTTCGTGTGCCAGAGAAATTGTCTTACGTGCCAAACCTGGCATGCGTACCATAGATTCGCCAACCTTACACTAGACTGTCGTATTCACTGTTCTGTTTATATACCAATTTGAGGAATAGGACCAGTCTATTATTCGTTTGGGGTGTATATGAGATTGGTACCTTCCGATGCTAAAGTGGTGGATATTTTCAAAATATTTTCAAAATATTGAACCAAATATGAGGTATTTCATATGTTAAAAGACCCTTATATACACTATTTTCTTTAATCAAAATTTTCAATGATTCTTTAATTCTCAAAGTACAATAATCTGATGTAGGTATCATAACTTCTGCATTTTAGAAATCTATTTTTACATTTTAATGTTGATTTAAGGGGTCTCAGGACTCTTAAAGCTTTAAAATTTTCGAAATTTTAATTTTTTTAGATATTAAACTACTGTCTTTTCTGAACATTTTGATATAAATGTTTCCTTGAAATTCCTATTAGAACAGATGTTATGGCTTTTATAATTATACACGATCAATAGCTAAAGCGGCGTTTCAGAAACTTTGAAGTCAATTTTCTGCGAATGACGTTTTTGGGCATAACGCGCAGGATATCCCAAAAACTTCTGAATTTATTTTCATGAAATTTTCAAAACTTATGTTTCATGTGAGTCTGTATAAACTGAACCTAAAATTTCCTATTTATTGTTAAAAAAAAAAAAATATTCTTTATAGGTGATTATACTGTTGAAATTTTCTAAATTTTGCATTAACTAAATACAACTTTGTATTAAAAATATAAAAATGCTTTAAATACAAATTTATTTAGGTTCAGAGTAATTAATACAATCTGAGGCATACGTAGGACCCAAAATTTTCCTTCTGGTTTCAAAATTTATTTTGTAATCGTGCGCTTAATCTGTTATATCGATTTTCCGCTTGTCAAATGTCTGACATTTTGGAGCCCACTGTAAATGCTAATTCTGCATCTTTTAATTTTTTAAATACATGAAATGAAAGACCATATTGATATCTTTCATCCCAATATAAAATTTTGTCTTAAAATAAAATACATTTTAAGATATTATATGTTGAAAATGGTCTTTTTTTTTCGATTTTTCCAATTTTAAGAGTCCTGAGACCCCTTAATCTTGCAAGTCCCGTAGTTGGTCGGCTAAACTTGACATCGCTCCAGGTATGTAAAGAAAGATTGAGGGAGCATATGAGAGATATCAAGTTTAACCGACCATCTACGCACTTTCAAGATTAAATCAACACCAAAATATGAAAATAGATTTCGAAAATGCAAGAGTTATGATACCTACAAACAGATTATTATACTTTAAGAATTAGGGAATCATTGGAGATATTGACTAAAGGAAATAGTGTATGTAATGATGTTTTATACTATGACATACCTCGTCTTTTGTTCAATATTTTGAAAATATCCAACACTTTAGCATCGGAATGTATGAATTTCATATACACCCCTAACGAATAATATACTGGTCCTTTTTTCCCAAACTGGTACATAAATAGCACAGTGATGCGACAATCTAGTGTAACTATCCCTTGAAAATGATTGTGTTTACGATCGAAAGATCTCGGGATCGATGTAATATCTTTATTTTCTTTACATATGATTTTTAATTTTAATGGTTTTTAAGTTTTTAAAGACCAGTTCATGTGCAATGGAATATTTAATACATTTTTAAAAAACATTTTTATTAAATAGATTTTTATTTTTCAGTCATGTAACTTAGGATAATCGCTATGGTTTTACTTCATGGTTTAAATAATCTTCTACTAAAACTAATTTATTCATAATTTTAGTTTCAGTTGATTCTGAAATAGAGGAGGGGAGGGAAGTATTTTTGTATTACATTTTCAACGGTATCTCTAAAAATATAATACCTAAAATTAAAAGATATGTATTTTTGAGTTCGGCGCTACGAAAGCTTACTCACTATATACAAGGAAAAGTTTTTTTTCTTTTTATGTAACTTAATTAGGCCATCTACAATTTTGCTAAATATATTTATGAGTGGTTAATTATCTATAAATATGTGGGTGAAAAGCCTTTATTACTTCAGACAGTTTGAACTTTTTACGTTGAACAATTTACAAGTGAAATTGCTATGACAGACGGACGCACAGACCCAGGAGTTACCTTATAATTTTTCCGTTTTTACTTTTTAAGTACGGAACCCTAAAAATTGCTATACTATATTCCCACTCATAATAATGCATACGTATTTTAATATAAATTAAAATATATATATATATTAAGGTAATAATTTTTTTTAATTATGCATATGTGTCAGAATTTTAACTAAGACACTAAACAGTTGTTTTTAAAGAACACCGAGAAAAAAATTGTCAATTCATTACCGTAGTTTTTTAATACACCATGCTACGTGCTCGAATTTTTTAAATAATTCATGCGTTATACAATTCAATAAAACATACGTTCTAATTACAAGTAATTGACATGTTTGAGCTTGCAAGTAATAAATCATTTCATATATACAACATAATTAGTAGGAAGTTATAAATTAATTTTAATTGTATTGGACAAATTTTCGTTGCACGAAATAGTGTGATTAATGATACTATGAAACTATGTGGTTGTCATCGTCATAAACGCAAATCATAATTTACCATAATTAATCGTTTCACACTTTCAGTAATCAATGTTTATGACTAGCAATAATTCTATTTAGAATTATAAATGAGAATGGCAATTTGAAGCAAAGCAGTGTGTATATGTATTCTATGAATAAATTCATTTCTTCAAATAATATTGAGAAAAATACCCCCTATCGTTTTATGACGATACATTTAACATTAAATAGTGAGGAAAAAAACACATATGAAGATTTTGTGAACTATGGATATTAAAATGAAATTTTTTGACTTAGATTTTTATATACAGTGTCACCGAAAAATAATGCCTAGATTTTAAATAACTGTCACCAAAAAACTATGAAAGGTAATTTATTGATTTTAGTCTTATAATGTGCGGCAAAAAATATTTTTTTTTTTCATACCTTAGTATGTTTCAATGTGAGCACCGTTCAGTGTGCACCAGGAACAAATGGGTGCAATGTGAGCACCAGGAGCAGTTTGACCTGGATGAGTACACCGAAAAAGACACTGACTATTGACTTTGACTCCACATACCAAATCACGCACGGTCATTTGTTGCACGGTCAACATCTTACTGTGTTTTTAGTTGCACGGTCAACATCGTACTGAGCAGCTGCAGTCTGGCGCGTCGGCTGAACTTGACAACTGCGCAACTAATCCGCGCACAACACAGACACGCAAACGAATTCTGATGAACTAAAACCAAACTTGCGTTCACCAGTTATCGTGTAGTGAAAGAATTACTCATTTAGCATAAGAGGTTTCGATGTTATGATTTTTTTTAAATCTAGGCATTATTTTTCGATGACCCTGTACATTTAATAATATAAGAAAATCATTTATTATAAAAGTAATAAATTTATATATGCTAAAAGTTATAAATGTACACTGGAAAGCTCATAAATGCCTTTTAATAATCGGATCAACTAGATTTGTAATCCCAATCGGCGGCATTCTCAAGATCAATTGATATAATCGACTATTTTTGCAAAAAAATTAAAAACTGAACATAACCGTTTCTGATTGCGATTCGAAGACAGTTTAGTCGAATAGCCTGGGACCCTTGTCCGATATCCCTGACACATAAGAAGATGGCACATAACTGTCAGGGCAAATTCATAGCTGTTACCATAGGGAATGGAGGGCATCCTTATAAAATATAACACAATTGCTAAGTATAAGATCTCATAGAGAAGAAAAAGCTAAAAGGAAGTATAAATACGGCATTACAACAACAAGATAATTTTTTTGTAATTAAAAAAAAATATATATATATTTTTACAGGATTTTTTCATATTTTTGTAATTTTCTTACATAGAAAAATATAAAATAAAACCAGAAGGTAAGCGTAGTTGGTAATAAAAGTGAAAAGAGTGCATGAGAGTGCATGAGAAACTGTGGCTAGGACACGCTCTATATGAAAACTGGCTTTGTCAAGGATCCATGTCGTAATATGTGGCGACAGTACTGTGTGCTGTGCAGCTATTCGACTGTCGTCGAGGTTCTGAAAGGAACTAGCCCAACCCACTGTACATCGCTCGACTGAAGCGAGAGCTCGTCAAAATCCATGGCGCAAAATATCACTGCGGTGGCTGATGCAGCTATTCGACAATCGTCGACTTTCTGAATTTCTATGTCTTTGATTTATTGAATTTCCCTTTTAAATTTGTCCAGTTTTAATTTTAATATATTTTCTTTTCTACCTTGCTTCAGCTAGTATCTCGGACCCCACCCCCTGAATACTAGGCCTGAGAGCTGACAGAAAAAAGGCGGCTGCCAAAAGCGTTTTTTTTTTTTTCAGCCTGTGTACGCTCCCTTAAATTTTGATACCGATAATTTTTAAAAGTTTTTTTCCGCTTTATATTTCTGAGATTAATCAAATCAAAGAAATATTTTGCTGGTGTCAAAATTTAAGTGGCCATACATAAGTTAAAAAAAATTCGCCTACGACAGCCGCCATTTTTCTTTTAGCGTTCAGGCCTACTATTACGGGAATGGTGTCTCGGCCATAAAGAGGGTACACTGTAACAAAAAAAAAAAAAAAAAAAAAAAAAGGAAAAAAATGCAATTTAACAAATTACAACGACCATTTGGAAAATGATTTTTTTCAAAGACTAAAATTTAAGATATAAAAAATAGCACGGAGTTCATCATACATTACGTACGCCATAAATTAAACATTAATAGTGTTATTACACGTAAAAATTGCAAGCGACAGAAATCGCCTGCGACTCGTACGTATTATCCACCTGAAACTTACGTATTATCCAAGCATTTCATTGGCTGTTCGGGAAAAGGCTTTTCCATCGTCAGATTTCCAAGTAATCTGACGCCAATTTTAAATGAAATTTATTTCTTAAATTTCTAAACATCCCACAATATTACTTTTTATATCGACGTATATAGAAAAAAAAATGTACTTTTAAATGCAGTTTGTTTGAAAGCTGTATCTCAATTTGTTTCTGAGATTTTTTTTTTTTTTTTTTTTTTTTTTTTTTTTTTTTTTTTGTAGTTCTTATTACTTTTTTGTCATAGTGGCAACACTCTGTTGTCCATCTCTGTTGAAAGTAAAGGGAAATACAGATTACTGTATAGACCAATCAGAAAACGAATAAAAGGATGATTAAACCAATAAAAACCTTCAGATATGCTTTTGATTTCCTACCCTGACGAGAACAATAACCATTTTTCCAAATGGTTAAAAAAAAAAAAAAAAAAAAAAAAAAAAAAAAAAAAAAAAACGGAGATTCAGAAAAAAATCCGTTTTCCTGATTGAAAACGGAAAATTTTCTGTAATTTATGGGGAAAGATTTCCGTAAAAAAACGAAAATAGTACTGGCGTCTAGATTGCCAGTAGAATCCCCGTTTTTTAGTCTTTTTTTTTTTTTTTTTTTTTTTTTTTTTTACAGCGTAGGAGAAATGCGCGGAAAAGGTCACTCTCCGCGAATTCCGCGGTGTTTATTTTTCAGGTTTCAAATTTTTAATTTTATTTTCTTCTCTCCCTGTCTTCCGCTAGAGTCTCGCCATATGGGATGCAGGTAGGAAGCTCGGAAATGCCACTCTCTGCGAATAAAAGATAAAATTTGATCACGGGTATAATGAAAAAAGGTACATTAAGGAATTTTATTATTTTATTTTATATTTAAATTTTTGAGTTCAATCTTAAATAGTTACTTTTATTGCAAAAGCATTAGTGAAGAACTGTCGGCACGTCCATATTCTGAACACGTGCAGCATTTGCAAACAAGTAAAAAATAATAGTAATTTTAAACTAATTAATCCGAAATTGAATGAGGAAAAAATGACTAAATTATTTTTTATTGCTAGGAGTTTTCACATGCTGCGGTTTTTCAGAATATATCCATGGCTGCCACCTCCGCTAAATTGTTCCACACTTAATAATTGAAATGATTACTGAAACAATAATTTTATTAGTGAATTAAATACAAATAAGTACACTTGTTGTGTAACTGTGAAATATATTAAAATTATGCGTATATTTATTTCAAGAAAAAAGAAAATAATTGGACGAGCATAAAATTTCGGCTGGAAAAATTTCATGATTTTGATAATTAATCATATTACTTTTTTAATTTTATTTAACATATTTCTAAACATTTTAAATGTTTATATGAAAATATATTTTTGTGCAATACTTGTTTATTTTGAATTAAAAAAAAAAATGCTACATTCATGAATCAAGGCATTTGAAACACATTCTCAAAGCTCAAAATTAAATTTCAAGAATATGTGTTTGACAGTGTTTGATTGAAAAGAATAGATGCAGCACATTGTTAGAGTTATGTTTTAATTCTTTATATGAAAATATATTTTTGTGCGAAGCTTGTTTACACCTCCGTTATTTATTTTTAAAAAATCAATTTGTTAGAATAATGATTCACGATATTTTATAGAAAGTCTCGGTACTGAAAATGAAATTTCAAGAATGTGTGATTGAAAGATAGAAAATCATGGATATAATGAAAATATTGCACTTTTTTCCCCTTTTACTTCTGTATATGAAATTATATTTTTGAGCAACTTCAATTATTTATTAAAAAAAAAAAAAAATTCATTCATGATACATGTCCTTTGAAACACATACTCAGGGCTAAAAATAAAAATTCACGTATGTGTATGATAATGTTTGACTTGAAAAATAAGTAAAATAATTATATTTCTTAACACTGACTAATTTCCTTCAACACACTTTTCTTAAATGTTTCTTATGAAAGAAAATTAATCACATGCAATTTTTAAGATTTTCTTTTAATGAACGCATTAACCTTTTTTAAAAATTGTCATAAAACTCATAAATTCAAAAAAAGTTCTATTTAAAATATTTTTTCGTTTAAATTGCCCCAATGTCTTTATGTAAAATCTTTCAAATATCAGAGCACATTTTCTCTTCTTCTACTTGATTTTTGTTATTCGGATACACATACTCACAAACCTGAAAACAAGTAATAGCACACATTGTTTTATATCCCAAGTTTCTGATGATCAGAGATACCGCAATGATAGAAGTGCTTAAGAAAGCTTAACTATGTTAAAAAACAATACATTAATAGAACAAATATACAATAAGGAGTTTTTTAAATATAGAAAACGTAAATGTTTAATAATATAAATTATTTTTATATTTTTTAAAATATGAAACATACAGGAGTGTTTTGTGACAAAAGATATGTGATAAATAATATTTAGTTGTTTCTTGGTCTGATAATTCATTTGAGTATCATTCTCGTATTTTGGATGTTAAACTGGGGATATGGGGAGATAGCACGCTTCAATTTATTATACAGTTGAGCCTCTTTTATCCGAAACTCTCGGTTACCCAAAATCCCTTTTTAAAGCTTTTTTTTTTTTTTTTTTTTTTTTTTAACTATCACATTTCTTGTGTGCAAGCAGTCCTTTCCAAACTACGAGTACATATAAATATTTTCGATCTCCTTTCTATGAGTTCTTTTGATTTTAACTTGAGCTCCCGTTACCTGCGGAGTGGATCGCAGTAAACGAACAAATTAGCAATTCTGAAGCTTTTGAATGTTTCAAAAAGGTTTGGCAGGGCTGGAGCAGCAGAAAGACTGTGATACTGGTTAACTAATAATATTTAAAAACTCCGTAATAGAGCTTCAAAGCAAAAGCAATCGAAACTGCGACAGGCAAAACATTTTTCCAAACACTTGTGATATATGTAAAAGGTACTTAATTTCAAAATTAAAATTCAGGTAATTTATCCTTGTTTCTAATTTGCTATTGCTTTATTTTTATTAAGCACTTGTTACCATAATAAGAAATATTGCATCTATTTCTCCTTAATCTCTAAATTCAAGCCTTCTGCTCGATTTTCCGAAAGATTGTCGATCTCAATTACTTCGGATAACCGAGGTTATACAGTACTTTAAGCTGCGTATCACCGCTGCTTGATTACATGATTTGACAAGAAAAAGAAAGCATGATTGTGTTTACGAATGTTAAGATATTTTATATTAATGTTTTCAGATATAGTTTCCGGTATGTGTAATTATTTATTTAGTAGAAAATGATTTTTGACATAAATTCAAGAAAAAGTGCGATCTGAGTTACCAGTAGATACGTTTTTTATTCAAATTGCTTGATTGACACCAGTTTTGTTAAAATCGTGAAATTCGTGGCGAAAATAAGGTTTGTTATAAGATTTTAAAAAAGTGGGGCCAATCAAGCAATATAGCCAACTGGCAACACTGCGTGTGATATTATATATATATATAACAACACATTACACTCATTACATCATCATTCCTTTTCCGTGTAACGGGTTTATTTAAAAACCAATAATAGAAAAATTTGTTCAGAAAATATTTCTTGATACTTCATTATTATAATAATCCGAAAAAATTACATTCGTACAAAATTACAACTAAAATGCTGAAAATAAGAATATCACTGTATTTAATGGATTACGGGTAGAATATAACTCATCAATTTAAATTTTTGAACTTATTTTGTAGGAACATGGAAATAATAAAAAATGAATAAACTGAGAAACTTACCTATAACATTAAATTTATTTACAAATAATGAATTAAAAAATAAATTAGTAAGTTTTTTTATTAAAAAATTAATTGATATTTATATAGAAAGTTTTTTTGTGCAGTGTATTGTTACTAGTTAGCTGAAGGAATAAATACAATGTTAAGTCACGCCCTAAAAAATTATTCTGTGCGTATGAGGTTTTATTTTGAAAAACCTGATATATTACAGATACAAAAACTAACATAAAATATTATGATTTAATAAAATTTCTCATGAATCATATATACAAAATATTGGAAATATGAATTTTCAATTCCCAAATATATACTTGAACTACTATACTAATCACTTCAGTGGATACAATAAAATGCAAGCAAAACAATTACCTAGGATTAACTCCTTATTATTTTAAATTCATTATACATTTCAAATTACTTTATTTGTTAAAAAATGTCTGCATAGCATTTTTTATAAAAAAAAGGGTTATTTAATAGGCCTGGTTGGACATTATATTAGACATTATGGTAAAAATTAAATTACGCCATCATCATAATATCACTTCTTTTTACTAAAACGATATATTAAAGTGCTGACACCAATTCTTTGGATAAGTTCCTAGTGATAACAGTTAGCGGAGCTTTAAAAACTGTTAAGTAAATTAGGAAGGGGAAGCGATCTGAACAATTCAGGCGATTAAGCAGATTTAGTATTGATATGTAAAACACAAAGTTGAGAATTTGTTAACTGAAACGCCTCATTAAAAAATTTAAGTAGGTTCTGAAAACGATGGATCGTGAACATATAAAATAAAAATATATTTCACATACAATTAATATAGCACCATGTGTTATATATTTAAAGGACTATAGATAAAACAAATACTCAATGTAAAAAGAATTTGATCTAATTATTTTATTATTTATATATAATTTTAATAATAATAATATCTAAAGCACATGTAACAGCTTCATTTTATAAAGCAACATTTGATGCAGTTGCTTTGTTATATGACTACATTTTGAATGTATTCTATTTCGAAAAATTTACTGTTTAGATTTGCTGTCTTATATTATAATTACTCTTCGTCCTTACTTCATTTTTTATAACATAAACCAAAGTAAAAGTATCAATTACTTTGCAGAGCAGCAGTCTTGTATACTGTATTCCCGGGTTCGATTCCTGGTTCTGGATAATTTTACACTTCGGTTGGATTTATTGTATTTATTGTATGTATGTCTGTATTATATTTATATGTATCTTTAACTGTTGAATTCAGGCGTTATTTGTGTATTTTAATATATATTGTAGTATGTGTGTTTTATTATATTTATCGTACATCGATGTAATAGTAAAATCTATTCATCGTTTCCCGGTCATCCAGGGCTGTAGTATAGATTCTGGTGACTTCCCCAATATGGTTTATTAGTGAGAAATTGCAGACCCAGGTATCGGCCGGAGTAGCTCAGTGGTTAGAGCAGCAGTCTTGTATACTGTGGTCCCGGGTTCGATTCCTGGCTACTTTTTTACACCAGTTGGGTTTATTGTATTTATTGTATGCATGTCTGTATAATATTTATATAAACCTTTAACTGTTGAATGCAGGCGTTATTTATGTGTGTATGTGTGTTTTAATATATATTGTAGTATGTGTGTTTTATTATATTTATCGTAGATCGATGTAATAGTAAAATCTATTCATCGTTGTCCGGTCATCCAAGGCTGTCGTATAGATGGCTGATGACTCCCCCAACATGGTTTATTAGTGAGAAATTGCAGACCCAGGTATCGGCCGGATTAGCTCACTGGTTAGAGCAGCAGTCTTTTGCATACTGTGGCCCCGCGTTCGATTCCTGGCTCTAGCTAATTTTTCACTCCAGTTGGGTTTACTGTATTTATTGTATGCATGTCTGTATAATATTTATATAAACCTTTAACTGTTGAATGCAGGCGTTATTTATGTGTGTATGTGTGTTTTAATATGTATTGTAGAATGTGTGATTTATTATACTTAATGATATATATAAATCTGTCTGTATTGAACATATTTAATAAAAAATATTTGAAATATCTAAATGAGGTGCTATCAACTCTATAAAATTTATAAATCTTAAATAGCTTTAGAAAAGGAGAAGTGTAAATGCAATTATCTATGGATCCGACAAGGTAGAGAAATGTAATCTTGACATGTACATTTTAAAACTGAAAATCAGAAAATGCATGGAAATAAATTTACGATAATGGAAAAGGGAAAACAGAGAATGTTTTGATGGCGAATAATGGCTACTTAAAACTGTTCTAGATGAGAATCTTGAAAGTTTCTTGTGTATTGTATTATCCATAGAAAGAAAATTCTGTGCTCAAAGCTTTTTCGCCAACTCTTTATGAAGAGATTACAAAATGTTTCAATATTACAATTTTAATACTAAATATATGAGAGTCACTTCTAGACGTTTTGTGAAGATAAAAATACAGACCATACAATTCTTTTATTTAACACTGAAGTACGAGGGTGTTTCAATAATTATTGTCCCTAGTGTATATGAAATAGTTGTACTGCGATGGTTGTTGTGGGATATTGAAGCCTAATGTCTTAGATGCCTATATGCTCAATTTCAGAACCGTAGCTGCTATATTCACATAGTTGTGGAAGGAGGAGTGAAAGGCGGATTTTTAGCTTATGGGGCTAGATTTGTGACAGTGGATGAGACGTAACTACTGTCGTTTGGACTCGAGATCATAGAGATGTACGCACTTCTCATCCACCGTCACAAATGTAGCCTCATCAGCTCCAAACCTTCATTACACCTTACCCCACCTCCCCTTAAAAACTCCCCCCAAAATAGGTCTTTAAAACTTCACCCCTCCTTACAAAACTATGTTAATATAGCAGCTACGGTTCTGCAATAGAGCATATAGGCATTTCAAAGATTAAGCTTCGATATTCCACATCAACCACCACAGTACAAATATTTTATATACATTATGACAATAATTATTGAACCACCCACGTAAGTTCGAAAGGAACATAAAACTCTTTTTGGTGTAAAGACGTAAATATGTATATTTTCATTGCATTTATAGAGTTATGTTTAAAACACATATGTTACAGAAAATGTGTGTTTAATAGTTACAGTTAAGGCTTTGTTAGGTTTCCTACAGGTGAATTATGGTCCCTTTTTCCAATATTAAGCGATATATGTTACCGTATGTGTAGGTGTGTGGAGGGTGGGAGGGGGGGAGCGAGAATAAGTGATTTTTCAGATGTTCTGGTGGGACGT
This sequence comes from Maratus speciosus, assembly GCA_963932465.1. NCBI lineage: Eukaryota > Metazoa > Arthropoda > Arachnida > Araneae > Salticidae > Maratus > Maratus speciosus. The sequence continues at coordinate 316,446,039 of OZ010794.1, forward strand.
GGCGAATATAAGGTTGAGAATCTCTCTATTAAAACTTTTGATTGATGCATAATAATATAATTTTTCAACCTTCCTTTAAATGAGCTGAGCTATTCCATTATCGCAGCTTGTCATGCATGTATTAAACTTTTGATTCCTGTTTGAGCCATAAATGTCTCAGTGAATTATTTTTTATTATATTCATATCCTTTTTCGGAAAATAATCTCTGAAATATATTTATATTAAGATATTTATGAATATATATAAGTGATATAAGGGAAATCTTCCAAAGAGAAAATGTTTGTAAATTAATGTACGGCTGCTTATAAAAATAATCGCCAGCACTGCCTAGAAATAAATAAAAATAATATTAAATATTAATTACACAAAATATTAAATATTAAAAAAAAATAGTAAATGGTAAATCAAAATTATTAAAGGACTGATAATTGCCAGTTTTATTTATATTACAATTGTAGTATTCTGCAATCAAAAATAAAGGTAACATGATAAAAAAAATTTCTTGCAATCTAACCCGAAAATAAAATCTGTAAATATGTGAAAAGATATTTTTTATTTATACATATGACACATCAAAATTTTAAGACATTTTTACATTGTTATTTAAAAAATGTGTTCAGATTCCAATTTTCCCAAACAAAATCATCTCTATTCAGAATATCTGTAAGATATCAGAAACAGAGCAGAGGCAAGTAACAGTATGATTGTTATATGTTTCTATCTACTTTTTTTCCCTCTTGTTTTTTGACAAGAAATGATTCCATTTTTTTTTTAACTTTTTACAGCAAATAGACATAAAATTGCCATTTAAAATCTCTGTAAGATATCGGAAACAGAAAAGATTAATAACAGTATATTAGCAGCATCGTGCCTAGCTACTCATTTCTAATGTTACTTTATTGATCGAGAGGATATAGAGATTTTGCGTGCGATTTTGGTGTCCTGAATTCTAATATTCTAAAATTAGTGGTACAATAAGGAATTGTGTCAGGGACGTCATAATAACACTTTATTAAACGATTGTATTAAATATTTCTTTATGAAGCAAACTTAGCAGAGAAAAATTTCTACCCGCCGATAAAGACTTTGAATCATTCCTAATAGGTACTAAGAATCATTTAATATATTAGAATCATTATATATATATATATATGTATATGTATAAAATACCAAAACCACATACTATACATCTAATCCCAAAACTCCTTAACAACAGAGAAAAATTAACAAAATAACCATGGAAAATTCATACTAACAAAAATATAAACAATTATATATATATATATATATATATATATATATTTTTTTTTTTTTCTAATTGGGTTACTGATTTCTATGGCTAGTATAATGCTTTCTTTGGTCAGTTTGGTCTCGACAGACATGGAAGAAGATTCATGAGTAATTACCGGCGTAACCTAGCATGCAAATCTTTAGCCTTGCAGTCTGTCTCCATTGGATGTTTTCTTTTTGTTCATGGTTTTGTTAGTAAGAATTTTCCATGTTTTTTTTTTTTTTTGTTAATTTTTCTCTGTAGTTAAGGCGTTTTGGGATTAGATGTACAATATGTGTTTTTCGTATTTTATATATAAATATATATATATATGTATATTATATTGTTATGATGTATCCAAACATACAATTTTATTCTACCTCTAAGTGTAGAATTATACTCAAACATAGATATAAGAGGAACTTTTATATCACCACAAAGATACATTAAGATGTTATAAGTGAAATGAATCCGATCATAAGGACGATATAATTTTGAATCAAACATAATAGAAATTTTGTACTTGCCGATAAAAAATGCAAATCATTCGTAATAGATATTTCTAGTCGTTAAATAAGCACGGCCGAGTATATAAAACAGCCGAAAAGACGAGTAAACTTTATTAAAGAAAATAAAAGGACGATTATGAAACGAACAACACTTTAAGATACAAATCAACCTGTAGATTAGCTCTCTCCATAATAGGGTTCACTAAAACGAAAATTGTACGTTGACTTGTTCAGTCAATGGAATTATTTTAACCCTTTATGAACTGAATTGTGAATTCATGAATATTTTACATTTAAAGCATTTTTCGAGGATTGTTGAAACTAAATTGAAAGATTTACATAATCATTTATAAATTTTTGAAGGATTGAATGATTTAGAATGATTGATTAAATTTGGATTAATAGGGATTTTGTTCAATGTTGAGAATGTTCAAGTCTTTTATTTTAAATATTTTTCTTATTATTTTCTAGAATTTGGAAATGTACAAATATTAATTCTTACAATAGAAATGTAGAAATATTTCATAATTGAAAAATCACCCCTCCTCCCAACGCCAAGAAATCTGAAAAGATGCAAAGGCAAAAGAAATCATCCTTTTGTGTAACCAATAATGCTTTTGAAAAAATAAAGTAATGCATCTACAACTCATTCTAAAATGTTTTCTACTAATTGATGTAGCAAATGAATTTTGTAACAAGCTATTTTAATGGTACTTATAAGTACTGTCAGTAGATAAAGGGTTAAAATTCACCTTCTGCTAGACAAATTTGTGGTAACCATAAACTATTGTAATAAATACAACATTCCAAGAGAAAACGATGCTGCAAGGTGTAAGCTAAAGTGTACACACACACCAAAAAAAAAAAAAAATAATCCCTGCCGTCCCGGCCTACAGGCAGAGGTAGAATTCGAAGTTAAGTATACTAATTTCACCAACAAAAACTAAATCATTATTAGATAAAAATGCACTTTAACAGTTTATCTGTCTGCTTTTGACGAGTTTTTATTTAATTTTTATAAAATAGCTGGTTTTATCAGAATCATGTTAAGGCGATATTAAAAAAAAAAACATATTTTTCCATACTCAACAACTCGAAATTTTCTGGCACATTTTCAGATTCATTAAAAAAAAAAAAAAAAAAAAAAAAGAAACATGCTGACGTGATTTTTGAAAAGATTTATAAGCGACCTGTGTTTTTATTTTTCTTTCAATTAATTAAAACTTGATTAATAAACAATTATTTTCTCAGTAGGGCAATATTTTTCGTTTCTAACACAATCGCATCGGGAAATTCTGTTCAAAATGCCCACTTTGACATCATTTTTTGAAATATATTCTGCCTCTATCAAACAATCGATCATTATATAGTTTCTGAATAAGAGAATCTAGCAATTGGATGTGTTTGAGAGCAAAAATGAATTTAAAAATGAGTAAGAAAATAGACAGTTTGGATTTGAATGCACCCTTAATAAGATGATTTTTTTCTTCAACCGATAAATATTTTTAATTTGTTTTTGCTGTAAGAATTGGCCCTATCAAAAACTTGTCTATATAAATGTTGAAGACAATATTAAGAAGATATGTGATAAATTCATGGAGATTTTATATCTTGTAAATTGACGGAGTTATGGATTTTTTATCAAAAATCTGTGATGCATGAATTTTTGGCGCTATTTTTAGAAGTAATAAAAACTTTAAACTGATTTGATATGCATAAAAATTAAGAAGTTAAGGGTTTTCTTCGGTTTTCACAAACCCCCTCCCTATTCCCATCCCCTTTGTCCACTTTTGCCCATTAACGAACTTGACCGAGATTTTATGTCCCTTGATTTTATGTATCAGTTTGGAAGAGATTTGTGCAGAATTGCGGAAGTTATCGTATCCAGAAGAAAGTGATAACACAATTGCTTCGGGAAATTCCTTTCAAAATGCCCATTTTGACATCATTTTTTGAAATATATTCTGCCTATATCAAAAAATCGATTATTGCGGTACATTATATAGTTTCTGAATAAACGAATTTACCAATTAAATGCGTTTGAGAGCAAAAATGAATTTAAAAATGAGTCAGAAAATAAGCAGTTTGGATTTGAGTGCATCCTTAATGCAATGATTTTTCCAATATAATCCGCTTTGGGAAATTCGGTTCAAAATGCCCACTTTAAAAGCATTTTTTTTAATATGATCTGCCTCTATCAAAAAATAGACCATTACGGTACATTATATAGTTTCTGAGTCAGAAAACGTACCAATTGGAAGCCTTTGAGAGCAAAAATGAATTGTAAAATGAGTCAGAAAAACGCAGTTTGGATTTGAATACACCCTTACTTAGATGATTTTTTTCTTCAACCTCTATGTATTTTTAATTTGCTTTTGCTGTAAGAATTGGTCCTATCCAAAACTTGTCTATATATATGTTGTAGACAATATGAAGAAGATATATGATAAATTCATGGGGATTTTATATCTTTTGAATTGACGGAGTTATGGATTTTTTACTTCTTCAAATCCCCTTTTTGTTTTCGTTTTTAATTTTATTTGCGATACGAATTGGTCCTATCAAAAACTTGTGAATATAAAAGCTGTAGATAATATTAACGAGATTTTTAATAAAATTAATTGGAGTTGATATCTTGAGAATTGACGAAGTTATGAATTTTTTTCTCAAAAAACCCTATTTTTGCGCCCCTTGAGCCCATTTTTAACTTTATCAAAAATCTGTGATACATAAAATTTTGGCCCTATTTTTAGAAGTAATAAAAACTTTAAACTGATTTGATGTGTACAAAAATTAAGAAGTTAGGGGGGGGGGGGTTCGGTTTTCACAAAACCCCTCCCTATTTCCATCCCATTGGTCCCATTTTGGCCATTAACGAACTTGACAGAGATTTTATGCTCCTTAATTTTGTGTACCAGTTTGGAAGAGATTTGTGCAGAATTGTGGAAGTCATTTTGTCCAGAAGAAAGTGATATATATATATATATATATAAAGTTTTTTACTGAGGGTGGTTTTGGGTTCTAGCGGTCATGATCGGTGTAGATTTGAAAAATGTTTCAGAAATTCCAACACAGGAACGATCCCAATAGGTAGTATTTCATACAAAATCTACCTTTAAAAAAAAAAAAAAAGAAAGAAAGAAAGAAAAGTTTGCTACGAGATCGTATAAGACCGCTTTAATTCAGCACACAAACCTACGTATTTCCATTCAAAGTGCAGTGTGGATAGGTTCCAAACCAATTAAAGAGATCAATCACAAAATAGGAAGTTGTCCTACTTTTAGCTTGTGAACAATTGCAACTTTTTATGAATTGCTTTTTTATATTGGTGATTCACTTTTCTCTTTTCTTATTAGGTAGATTTCGTATGAAATACTACCTAATAGCATCGTTCCTATGTTGGAATTTCTGAAAAAGTTTTGCAGATCTATACACCGATCATGACCGCTAGAACCCAAAACCACCCTCAGTAAAAACTTTATATATATATATATATATCACCTTCTTCTGGACACCATAACTTCCACAATTCTACAAAAATCTCTTCCAAACTGATACACAAAATTAAGGGGCATTAAATCTCGGTCAAGTTCGTTAATGGGCAAAATCGGACCAAGGGGATAGAAATAGGGAGGGGTTTTGTGAAAACCGAAAAACCCCCATATCTTCTTAATTTTTGTACATATCAAATCAGTTTAAAGTTTTTATTACTTCTAAAAGTAGGACCAAAAATTTATGTATCACAGATTTTTGATAAAATTAAAAATGGGCTCAAGGGGCGCAAAAATTAGGGTTTTTGGGAGAAAAAAATTCCTAACTTCGTCAATTATCAAGATATCAAATCCAATTAATTTTATTATGCATCTACTTAATATTATCTACAACTTTTATATTCACAAGTTTTTGATAGGACCAATTTGTACTGTAAAAATTAAAATTAAAAACGAAAACAGAAAAAGGGTGTGTGAAGAAGAAAAATTTCCATAACTCCGTCAATTCACAAGATATAAACTCCCCATGAATTAATCATATATCTTCTTAATATTGTCTTAAACATTTATATAGACAAGTTTTTGATAGGACCAATTCTTACAGCAAAAACAAATTAAAAATACACAGCGGTTGAAGAAAAAAAATCATCTTATTAAGAATGTATTCAAATCCAAACTGCTTATTTTCTTACTCATTTTTAAATTAATTTTTGCTTTCAAACGCGTCCAATTGGTAGATTCTCTTCTTCAGAAACAATATAATGTTTCGTAATGGTCGATTTTTTGATAGAGGCAGAATATATTTAAAAAAATGATGTCAAAGTGGGCATTTTGAACAGAATTCCCCGAAGCGATTGTGTTAGAAACGAAAAATATTGCCCTACTGAGAAAATAATTGTTTATTAATCGAATTTCAATTAATTTAAAGAAAAATAAAAACACATGTCGCTTATAAATCTTTTCAAAAATCACGTCAGCAAGTATCGTATTTTTTCCATTAAAAATTAATCTGAAAATGTGCCAGAAAATTTCGAGTTGTTGAGCTTGGAAAAGTATTTTTTTAATACCGCCTTAACATGATTCTGATAAAACCAGCTATTATATAAAAATGAAATAAAAACTCGTCAAAAGCGGTCAGATAAAACTGTTAAAGTGGATTTATATCTACTCATGATTTAGTTTTTGTTGGTGCGATTAATATACTTAACTTCGAAATCTGCCTCCGCCTGTAGGCTGGGCCGGCAGGGATTTTTTTTTACATTATAGTTACACAATTATTTAAAAATATATATATTTTCCTATAGACATCTCTTGCAATTTGTTTAGAAACAAACACAACTTATTTAATAAAACACACATACACTACAATATATAATAAAACACACATAAATCACGCCTACTTTCAACTGCTAACGGTATATATAAATTATTAAACAGACATACAAACAATAAATACAATAATCCCAACTGCAACACTAAAAATTAGCCAGAGCCAGGAATCGAACCCAGTCCCACAGCATTCCAGGATGTTGCTCTAACCACTGAGCTACTCTGGCCGATACCTAGGTCTTCAATTTTTCACTAACAATTATTGTATTATTGTATAATTATACGGATTATTGTATTTATTGTTTGTATGTCTGTTTAATAATTTATATATACCGTTCACAGTTGAATGTAGGCGTGATGTATGTGTGTTTTATTATATATCGTTGATCGATGTAATAGTAAAATCTATTCATCGTTGTCCGGTCATCCAAGGCTGTCGTATAGATGGCTGGTGACTTTCCAACATGGATTATTAGTGAAAAATTGCAGACCTAGGTATTGGCCGGAGTAGCTGAGTGGTTAGAGTGACAGCCTGGAATGTTTTGGTCCCGGGTTCGATTCCTGGCTCTGGCTAATTTTTCACTCCAGTTGGTATTATTGTATGTGTATGCGGTCAGCGAGCTACATCATTGCATTATATCTTTAACTGTACCCTTACATCATATTACCATATAAGAAAATCTCCAAAAATTTCTTTGTCTCAGTGGTTCTCAGTGGTTTTGTGAAATCCATCATTTTGTCAAAAGATAATTGAATGTATGAAAGTTTTAGAAAACAACCATTATTTGTTTCAAAATGTTTTGCCATTTATAGATGATGATGAGAACGTATCTTAACAAATAGACAGATACCACCAATTCAAAATAAACTCTTAGCCACAAACAACACGATTGAACTATAATTGAACTGTTGCAAGAATAACAGACTTTTGAACTTTTGTGTGTGTATATAATTATATAATATTCATCATAATTATTCACTATTTTACCCATTTTTTATATTCTACATTATTTTTAAAATTATGAATCTCTTTCTAATTTAGTATACATATACGTAGCTTTTATTGTATTTTTGCAGACGCCCAGCTTTGCAGAGTAATTGAGCTTTTGCCGCTCCAACAAGTTTAAAAATACTATTATCTATTATCTCATGATCTTATTAATTACAAATATCTAAATTTCTCTCGTAAACGCCCAGTAAAAATTGGGCTTTCCATCGTGTATATATTGTACTTATATTGTATTTAATCTTAATATTCTCAATTGGCTTTCCTGTAGGTCCCTTCGGTCCTTTTATTTATTATTATTATTATTATTATTATTTTTATATTTGTGTGTGTGTGTGTGTGTGTGTGTGTGGTGACGGCGGTAGTAGATGGAAACCGCTGGGTGGGGCTTGTGAGTGCTTAAGCCATTTGGTAGGACTCCCCACCTAGCTGACCCTTGGTATTATTGTATTTATTGTTTGTATGCCTGTTTAATAATTTATATATACCGTTAACAACAGATTTAGTTTTAAAAAAAGTTGTACGAATCATTTAAAATTGAAGAAAAAAATAATCGGTCGTATTAACCCCGATTATCTATGCACTTTTATCTAAATATTCAAATAAAAATAATTTTACTCATGTTATACACATACAAATGGGATAACATTTTTACAACTTCTGTAAAAATAAAACCTCCTGTGATCAATCCGAGAATCACCGTTTATTTCTTGTTATGTATTCTAACAATTAGCCTTTCCGCACATTACTTTTTTATTCTTGTTAGCTAGTTGCCATCCGAAGAGAATTGTTGCCTTTTTTATCTGAGATTTCGTGACTTCAATAGCTTGAAGATGGGTGCTGCGAATCACGACATGGGTCTAAGGAATTCGTAGCACGCACTGGACTAATTCCATTGTAATCTCTTCTTTTTTCTCCGTAAGTCTGCAATTAATTGTACTTAAGTAGGATTATTTCAGTTTCCAAGTAACGTAAAAAAAATGATAGTGAAACGAATTATTTCTAATTTAGTCTAGAAAGGTTTTAAATAATTAAAATCGATCGTGGATTAGGAAGATTGTGTTTAATTCAGACTGTTAGTTTTTATTTTATTTATTTATATATAAATTACAGAAGAAGGCAAGAAAGAAAGAAATCATGCGTCAAACATAGAATATCAAGCACTTTAAAACACCTTCAGGATAATGTAACAAAACTTTGCGCATTTAATAAGTTTAAATATGATGTGTACATGAACCATTTGGAAACACATAACTCATTTAAAAACCAAATTTCAGAAATTATTTTTCGACTTCCGGCTTTTTCTGACTTTTCAGTTAGCTTTCCAACACATTCTGGATAATGTAACAAAACGTCACGCTTTAATAAGTTGAAGTATGATGTCTAATTGAACCATTTAGAAACACATAACTCATTTGAAAACCCAATTTCAGAAATTCTTTTCCGACTTTTCAATTACCTTTCACACACATTCAGGATAATGTAACAAAATATCACTCTTTAATAAGTTGAAATATGATGTTTAATTTAACTATTTAGAAACACATAACTCATTTGAAAACCCAATTTCAGAAATTATTTTCCGACTTCAGGCTTTTTCTGACATTTCAGTTACCTTTCCAACACATTCAGGATAATGTAACAAAACGTCACGCTTTAATAAGTTGAAGTATGATGTCTAATTGAACCATTTAGAAACACATAACTCATTTGAAAACCCAATTTCAGAAATTATTTTCCGACTTTTCAATTACCTTTCACACACATTCAGGATAATGTAACAAAACATCACTTTTTAATAAGTTGAAATATGATGTTTAATTTAACTATTTAGAAACACATAACTCATTTGAGAACCCAATTTCAGAAATTATTTTCCGACTTCCGGCTTTTTCTGACTTTTCAGTTACCATTCTAACACATTCAGGATAATGTAATAAAACGTCACTCTTTAATAAGTTGAAATATACTGTCTAATTGAAGCATTTAGAAACACATAACTCATTTGAAAACGCAATTTCAGAAATTCTTTTCCGACTTTTCAATTACCTTTCACACACATTCAGGATAATGTAACAAAACTTCACGCTTTAATAAGTTGAAATATGAGTTTAATTTCACTATTTAGAAACACATAACTCATTTGAAAACCCAATTTCAGAATTTTTTTCCGGCTTCGGACTTGTTCCGGCTTTTCAGTTACCTTTCCAACACATGCAGGATAATGTAACAAAACTTCACGCTTTAATAAGTTGAAATATGATGCGTAATTGAACCATTTGGAATCACATAACTCATTTGAAAACCCAATTTCAGCAACTCCCAACTACAGTCGAAAGAATATCCGAATTTTTTGAGCAGCATTTTATATGATATATAGAATTTAATCTATAAACTATATGCATGCAAAAAGTTATTTCAGTTAGGAAATTCATACCACAGTTGAAAATTATCCTTCAGCAATTTCCGCTAATAAGAAAATGACGCATAAATTGTTTTTTGCACCCATGTATATGAGGTATAGAATTTATGCACGACGAGTAACGTGCAGAAAACTAGTTAAATTTAAAAGCGTATTCCGGAATTGAAAACGCACTTCCAGCAATTATTGCTGAAATACAGTAATGTAACCAATATATTTTGTGTATCCCTGTAAATGAGAGATAAATTCTATGTATGGCCTATTCTATAGTAATCACCTTGAAGTGAAATTGAGTCATATATCAATTTCAATACATTTTGAATAGTGTAATGTCATTAAAAATCACTGCAAACGTTTTTGCCCCATTGACCATAATGTAACGGAAGTCTTTTGAGTGTCCCTATAAATGAACTGTGTATGAAAATCCGACAATATTTACGCGAGTTAGAGTTGATAAAGAGTCGTCCGGACGGACATAAAAACGAATTCATAAGCAGTTTTAAACTATGTTGGAAAGTGCTAAAAATTGTTAAATTGTAAAAAAAATAAAAAATAAATAAAAAATAAAAATAAAATAAAATAAAATAAAGAAGAAGAAGAAGAAAAGTTTTAATATTTGTATGACAATTTTAATTTGTGAAAAATAGTTTTGCGATGAGTTGTAGCTTGGAGCATGAATTATTTGTCGCCACAGTTTTTATGCCTATTAATAACTTATATATTTTACTTGAAAAACAAAACAAAAAAAAATCTTCTTTAATATGATCCATTTTTATGGATTTTGAGTTTTGTATCATGTATATATATATATATATATATATATACAGTAGAACCTCGATTATCCGAAGTAATTGGGACCAACCCTCTTTCGGAAAATCGAAATTTTCGGATAATCGAGAAGGAGAAATATATGCACTATTTCTTATTATGGTAACAAGTGCTTAATAAAAATAAAACAATAGCAAAACAGAAACAAGTATAAATTACCTTAATTTTAATTTTGAAATTAAGTACATTTTACATATTTCGCAATTGTTTGAAAAAATGTTTTGTTAGTCACCGTTTCGATTGCCTTTGCTTTGAAGCTCTATCACGAAGTTTTGATATTATCAATTTACCAATACCACAGTCTTTCTGCTGCTCCAGCCATGCCAAACTTTTTCAAAACATTCAAAAGCTTCAGAATTTGTTCGTTCCACTCCGCAGCTTACTTATGTTACATTCAAACTTATGTTAAATTCAAAGGAATTCTAAGAAAGGGACCAAAAATATTTATATGTACTCGTGGTTCGGAAAGGACTGCTTGCACACAAGGAATATGATAGATTAAAAAAAAAAAAAAAAAAAAAAAAAAAAAGCTTTCAAAATGGATTTTGCACACAAGAAATGTGATAGTTAAAAAAGAAAAAGCTTTCAAATTGGATTTCGGTAAATCGAGATTTTCGGTTAAAAGAGTTTCGGTTAAAGGAGTTTCGGATAAAAGAGGTTCTACTGTATGTGTTATATAAATTTTTGTTTCTTTTTAGGGTTCCGTACTCAAAAAGTAAAAACGGAACCATTATAAGATCACTCCTGTGTCTGTGTTCCGTCTGTCACAAACATTTTACTCGTAAACTATGGAACATGGAAAGTTCAATCTGGGGGAAGTAATAAAGATTATTAGCCCACATATTTACAGATTATTAAACATGCACAAAAATATTTAGGAAAAAGTTAGAGGGGCTAATTAAGCTACTTGAAAAAAAAAAAAAATCTTTTCTTCGAGTATCGTGTGGGTTATCGTGTGAAAGCTTTCGTAAGCTTTCAAAAATACATTTTTTTTTTTAATTTTAGGCATTATATTTTAAGAGATATCGTCGAAATAATAGTTCAAAAATATGTCCCCCCCCCCATCTATTTCGAATTTACTGCAACTAAAATTATGGAAAAAATTCAGGTAGTGGACGTTAAGTTCAACCTTGCAGGAAAGTTATAGCGATTACCACATAGTTTTTGAGAAAAACGCATTTTTCCGTTACACTTAAATTTCGATTTGCAGGCATTAAGCAAAGGTGTTCAGGAGCGCTTGAGGTACCTATCGTAGCAGAAATTGAAAAGCATTGTTGTAATGATTTTCGAAAAAAATCGTTGGTAATTAGTCGAAATATTAACCTTTAGAGACACGGACGGTTTGGACATGCATAATGACAAAGGCGGCGTATGTATGTACCATCGACTTGTAAAGCCCAGATAGCAACTTTTAATGATATATTTGTGTAATGCAATGCCCAGTCGTAGAATAAAAGCAATAAGTGTTAAAATTTTAAAAGACTAATTTAATTAAAATTAATCACATAAATGCTGTGGGATTCGCGGCTAGTTTGCATTGAGTGAATTTCTCAATACGCTTACCGTGTATTTAAAAGTTATTTAAAAACCTATCTGGAAAAACGCGGCAAGGACCAAGGCAGCGTTTTAACTTTGAGGTATCCTCTCGAAGCGCGCTTATCACAATGCCAAGTTTAAACTTTGGACGCTAAAAACAAACGCGATAAAAAGCGGTTAAATAGCAAAAATTGCACAGAATAAAAATTATTATATTAGGTTAAATGTTTGAAACCGAACTCCTTTTCCGTATCTCCAAAAATTACCACGATCTCTAAAACAAGAAAATATATCGCATTAAAAACGTATTAAGAATCCCTACGGTTCAAAGGTTTACCATAATAGTTTAACCAAATACCTATTAGGCTAGATGTCTGAACAGAATTCCTTTTAAAAGTGCCAAAAAATCATGGTGAAAGCTTACAAATCGCATTGAAAATCGCATTAAAAATATTAATTAAAAATATAAAAAAAAATATTCAAAATAATAAAATATTGCGACCGTAAAAAAAAAAAAAAAAAAAAAAAAATATATATTACTAACGGATAAAATATTGCAATCGAAAAATTTACTATTAGGCAAAAAGTTTGAAATCGAAATTAGTTTCCGAATGGCGAAAGATCGCCAAGGAACTCGAAGAATGGCTAAAAATCGCATATGAAAATTCATTAAAAATTGCAAAATATTCGAAATTCACTACTGTAAAAATTTAATATTAAGGGGGAAAACACTGTAATGGGAAATTCTTCATAAATAAAAATAATCGACACGGAACGCCAAAAAACGCTAAAAATCGTTAAAAATCACACTGAATATCGCAAAAAAATTGGTAGAATTCAAAAAACGTAGAGGACAAAATGTACCACATGAGGCCGAAACCGAAATCCTTTTACCAATCTTATGAAAGTGCCGCGGAACTCTAAAATGCCATAAAAATCCCATTAAAAATCACTAAGAATTTAAAAATCGCGGAAGACAAAAATTACTATGGTAGGATAAAAATTTTATGCCAAATTCTCTTTTCGAATTTCAAAAAATCACCATAGGACTCGAAGAAACGCTAACAATCGCATTAAAAAATGCACTAAAACTCGCTGAATATTCAAAAATCGCAGTGGACAAAATTTACTATAATGGTGCAAAATATTGTTACCTGAATTCTTTCATTAATTGCAAAAATCGACTTTAAACACTATAATCGGGAATCTTTCAAGAATGACAGAAAAAAAAAAAAATCGACGTGGAACGTAAGAAATTATAAAACACTCTAAAAATTGCATTAAAATTCATTTAAAATCAAATATCGTTGGGTGCAAAATTTACTATAATGGACTAGAAGTTAGAAACAAAATCTCTTTTCCACATGTGAAAAAAATTGCCGTGGGACTCGAGAAAACTCTAAAACTGCATTAAAAATCGCTTAAATTTTAAAAATAGTAGGGGACAAAACTTACATTAATGGAGAAAAATAGTGTAATTAATTCTTTCATAAATAACAAAAAGTCGACGCAAAGCGCAAAAACCCTCTAAAATTGCTAAATGCCACATTAAAAATCGCTAAAATTAAAAATTTGTAGAGAGCAAAATCTACTAATATATTAAGCTAAAATATTGAAACCGAATTCATTTTACAAATGTCACAAAAAAAAAAAAAAAAAAAAAAAAAAAAACTGCGCGTTATTTATACAATCACTAAAAATCGCATTGAGAATCGCATTAAAAATCGCTAAATATTCAAAAATCGCAGGGGTCAAAATTTACAATAATAGGGTAAAACACTGTAATCGGCAATCTTATATGAATGACAAAAAATCTACGCGAAACGAAAATACGATATCTCGTAAAAGGCAAGCAGCACTGGCGTATGCAAACGAGGTATTATAAAATTTCATTAGCGAACGTGTGTTTTCGCCTTCGCATTAGTGAAATAACCTCTTAGCGAGTATTTTGGTTTTTTTTCAAAAACATCTTAGAATAAAACAGTATTAGGTTCTCCTCAGCTGTGCACAATAAAATCAACAGACCCCCCCCAACCCCCCCAATCTTCAAGAAAGTTTTGAAAAGGTGCCACTGCCCTATTTAACTAAGCGATGATGCGTAAAATTTGTTAAACGTACCTACGCAATATGTACCGGGTGTCCCAAAAAGGACTGACTGATTTTAAAATTCAATAACTTGTAAACGGTGACAGATATTTAAAAAATTCTTGCAGGAGCGTTATGCATAAGGTCAAAAGTTTTTTTACAGTGATTTTCAATTTTAGTTCGAATTACAAACAATAGATGGCGCTGCGATCAATAAACACTAGATTTAGGCTCGATTTTTGGTACTTCGTGGCCCGGATAATACATTTCCATCTCCTTTTTCCGCATGAAACAAGATAAAGGACCAAAAATCGAGCCTGTATTTAGCGACTATTGCTTACAGCGCCATCTATTGTTTGTAATTCGAACTAAAATTGAAAATCACTGTAAAAAAACTTTTGACCTTATGCATAACCCTCCTGCAAGAATTTTTTAAATATCTGTCACCGTTTACAAGTTATTGAATTTTAAAATCAGTCAGTCCTTTTTGGGACACCCGGTACCTGGAACAAAACAAAATCTGGATACGATCAAAATGAAATACGTATCTGGAACAAAACAAAAAGGAAAATGAGGAGGGAGGAGTGCATTTTTAATCAACTGTTATTCAAAAACCAGTCAAGTCTGAATGATAAAGTTTACAATTTAACATTACATACAAAGATGTTTTAATAAACATCTTTGTATGATAAAATTTGATTGTAAAATTCTGAAAATGTAGGATAATTCCTACATTTTCAGAATTTTTTAGTCAGTCACTTTTGAGATATTAATTAGAGAAAATTGACAAAAACAGAGCTGTACAAAAGCTGTACAAAATGAAATTTTATGAGCTGTACAAAAAAAGGAAAAGATTTTCAGGATTGAAATTTGCAAAAATAAGTAGTCCTATAAGAGGTCAGAGTAAGAACAAAAATATTTAAGGTGAGTCTGATCTTTTTCATAAAAATAATGGCAGCAAAATGTGGTGTATAACCTTTTATTTCTCCTGTTTTTAAGCATGTTTTTGGACTAGATCCTTAAGTCTAATGAAACATTTCTAATTACATAAACTTTCGACCATTTTATGCTGAACATTTTGGTTTTAAATTCATCTTGATAGGTAGAAAAGTAAAGCATTTACAGCATTTTTCGTAAAACACGTTTTTCGTCCAAAAATGGCTGTATAGCTTGTTAATAATGGCTACCTCCAAAAAACTATGCAAAAAATATATATATATATATATATATATATATATATATATATATATATTAACCACATTTTTAAACTCAGGAAGCTATGTCAAAAATTTACTCTAATTGGGTGAAACGTTGTAATCGGAAATATTTCATGAAGGACAAAAAGTCGACGCTAAACGTAAAAATTCTAGAAAAATCACTAAAAATTGCATTGAAAATCGCATTAAAAATCGCTGAAATTAAAAAATAAAAGCAGCAGACAATATTAAGTATATTAGGCTAAAATTTCAAACCAAATTACTTTTACCAATATCAAAAAATAGCCGCAAAATGCGAAATAAAACATTAAAAATCGCATGAAAAAAATCGTTAAAAATCGTACGAATTCTGAATAAACTTTACTGAAAAGAGAAAAAAATATATCATATTGAGTTAAAAGAAAGAAGCCGTATTCCATTCACTAATGTGAAAAATTCGCATCGAAACATAAAACAAGTAAGAAAAATCATGGCTACAGCATAGATTATGAAACACTTTCTAACACTCCCTGAAAGCTTTAACGAAACTTCGTTACTTAGTGAAATAAAATAAATAAGATAACTAAGTAAACATTTAAAAATCTAATTTCAGTAGTTACCGCCTATAGCCAAATATGTATTCCAATTCTTTTGAACAGCCCTGCATTCGATCTGTATGTTGATATGTATACTATATAATGGGGAAATTTAATTTAGCAAGAAAATGCATAACAGGTTGAAGTTCATCTTTCAGCAATTTATACTAATAGATGGAAACATACATGAATACTTTTGTACAGCCCTGTAGTTTACCTAGTACCTTTATTACATGCCACTAGTTAGCTAAAATTTAATTCAAACTAAAACACGCTTAAAACTACTGAAATTACATTTCCAGAAATTATCACCCATAGACGGCCATGTATCCAACTCTTTGCGTGGCCCTGTATATCATTTTATTTATACTCTACAAATATTTCTTAGTACATTAAGTTCAGTTCAGCGTAAAAATGCATAACTCCTTTAAAACCCAACTTTAAGCAATTTATGCTCATACTCAATAACCTTTACGAATTCATTTCTGTAGCTCTGTATATGAACTATAGCATTTATACGCACTTTATATTATGCATAAATATAGTGAACAAGTAGGTAAGCGTGATCACAGATCGCACAGTGGGTTTCGTTTAATATTCCTTTCAAAACACTTTATCCTTTTGAAAAATCTGTTAGTTCCACATTTCGCAAACAGGGGCGCACTCTATTCTAAACAAACCTCTATCCGAACGAAACTCTGTTTTATATACTATCCGTAGATATATTAGTCGAGGGTATTGGGCCGATAGCACCCGAGTTAAGTAGTCGCCCCCTGGCGGTAAAAAGTGAAACTAAAATATGTAAGGCTATGGTGCATAATATGAAAGAATTGGTCAAAGCAGGGGTGTCGGCAAAAGTTGGAAAAGTGCTCCCCGGGTGAAAAGGGCGGAGGTTAGAAAAATTGCTTAAAATACACAAGTTGGAGCCCGGAGGAGTAAATAATATAAGATTTTTGAAAATTTTATGATTTGGCGTGCGGTCTGGGATATTCAGCTATACGTATGCAAAAATCCATGTGTCCAATTTAATTACGGGCCCTCTTAGAAAGAATTTCTTAAAATACATATGTGGTAGCTCAAAGGGTTAAACGTAAGACCTTTTCAAGATTTTATGATTTGTCGCCTGGCCTCACGTGTTCTGCTATAGGTATGCACAATTTCAAATCTCCCATTTAATAAGGGGCTCAGTTAGAAAGAATTGCTTAAAATACGCAT
The DNA here is from genome assembly GCA_963932465.1 of Maratus speciosus. Lineage (NCBI taxonomy): Eukaryota > Metazoa > Arthropoda > Arachnida > Araneae > Salticidae > Maratus > Maratus speciosus. Next base: position 316,463,523 of record OZ010794.1, read on the forward strand.
GTGAGAGCCCAAAGGGTTAAAGGTACGATTTTTTAAAATTTTTATGATTTGTTGTATGATATGTGGTGTTCAACTATAAGTATGCAAAATTTCACGCCTCCAACCTAAATAGGGGCTAACTTAGAAGGAATTGTTTAAAATACACATGTTGGAGCTCAAACTGTTAAATGTACGGCTTTTTCAAAACTTTATGGTTTTTCATTGGATGCGAAGTTTTCAGCTATAAGTATGCAAAATTTCACGCCTTCAACCTAATTTGGAACTCACTTAGAAAGAATTGTTTAAAATACACATGTGGGAGCCCAAAGGGTTAAATGCATGACTTTTTCAAACTTTTATGGTTTGTCGTTTGATGTGAGGTGTTCAGGTATAAGTATGCATAATTTCACGCCTCAACCTAATTAGGGCTCACTTAGAAAGAATTGATTAAATTACACATGTGGGAGCCCAAAGGGTTAAATGTACGACTTTTTCAAAATTTTATGATTTTTCATTTGATGTGAGTTGTTCAGCTATAGGTATGTAAAATTTCAAGCATCCAACATGTATAGTTTCTGAGAACGGGCTCTGTGACACACGGACAGACAGACAGAGGAGCGAGACGAATAGGGTTTCGTCAGATGAACGAAACCCTAAAAAAGCGCATATCATAATTTAAAATGCATTTCGAGCAATCATTACTAATATACAGTAATTCGGATACAATATAGTATCTGAAATCTTTTCACATACACCGCAAACAATTTCCCCTATACCATTATGAACGGAATTCTTTTGTGCGGCCCTGTAAATGAATAATAACTATTCTTTGCATCATATATTCTACAGAATGTATATTTTATTGCACTTGATAAATGCATATGAATTTCATTATGTTTGAAAGCATGTAACATCATTTAAAACCATTTTAAACGACTTTTTCCCATAGGCCGTAATGTAACGGAATCCTTTTGACTGTCCTTGTAAATGAACTAAACATGCTAGAAACTTTATTTGAAATAGGGATCGTACTATGGTAGCGGTCACTAACATCCAAAAATTTCAGAACGATCCGACTGTATTTACGAGAGTTATTTCGCGGACAGACGGACAGACGGAAATACAAACCGAAGTCATAAACACTTTTCAACTTTGTTGGAAAGTGTTAAAAACGCTTAAAATCGCATTAAAAATATGTATTAAAAAATAGAAAATCGGGATTAGAGGTGCAAGACTTCATATATAGAGGTCTTCCCCCATAATTTTGTAGCTCTACGTGCAGCGTTCTCTTCAGTATACCGTCGACACACTCACACACAAATTTCTTTCATTATTATTATAGATTACATCACTTGATGCATCATAAATATAGACACATGTATTTGGAAAATACTTTAAATTAAACTTCGATAAATACATGTTAGAAAATTAGGATATTCGTATTAATTAAGAGAAAGAATATGCAATCTATAAAAACATAAATATCTGCATGATGGTACATCAAAATAGAGAACAGAGTTCATGAATAAGCTATGCCTGTTCCTGAAAATATCCAAACCTCAGCCAAAACATAATATAGGCGCAAACACAAAGGTTTTCAATGTGTTCATTGAAAACCTTTGTGTTCAGTTTGACGCAGTTGTGTGTTCAGTGGTTCTTGAAAGCTATTCCCAACTTAACGGAGTTTTTTAACCTCGAACCTAAAGGAAGAATAGTGTCCATAGCGTCTTTATAAAAGTAAAAAAGATAGCGACATTTTTAATGTAACATTTTTTACAAGCTGATTTTCAAATATGTAATTAATCTTACTTATAAACCCCACAGTCATTAGTTGTTGCGGCAATGAAGGATGTCGACGGATCAATGACGGACCAATGTAACAGAAAAATGACATATTCAAATGGAGAAGCATGGCAACCCGATTACAGAATATAGCTGCCGCTTTGGTGATAATATCATTCAATCTTCCGTAATGGGGTAATATTTTTTTAACAGGGCACATTACCATATTTTCAGTGACTGCAAAGTCTGATTGGGGGTTGTCGGGAGTAGCTCTCAGGGGGCTGTGCCCCCTAGTACTTATATAATATGTATATATTATGTCTATGGTGTAATGTGTATGGACATAGGTTTGAGTTCATATTATGTAGTGTCTCGATGTCAAACAAACTATATGCGGATGCATAGGAGAGATATTTCATGAAGTCTTTTATCTACGTAGGGAAGACATAATGTAGAGCTGCTCGGATGAACTCTTGACTATAAGTATCTGGCTTTAATGTTAAATGTACAAACAATAATATATGCCTACTTATATCCAAGTACTTCTTGTAAGTTTTACATCGGAAAGCTGTAATCTGTTTAATTGCACTTTTTTATTTCTCTTAACCTATTTTTGTATGTAAAAAAAGCAATTTTGTGATCGCATTTTCACGCATTTTCTGATAAGCTAAAAGCATAATTTTTTTTTCGCCCTCTACAGAGAGGAAAATATACTTTTCCTACTCCCTTTTTAGTCCAAGAGCTGTTAAACATTTTAGGGAAGGTATTTGAGGCACCCTGAAAATTTGTGCAACACTTCTTTTGTGATGACTGAATACAAAATCGAATGTCTGGCTGAAGGATCGTGGCCCAAAAACTGTGCCAGACACGTGTCAAGTGCCATTTTTTGACTACCCCCCCAAAAAAGGTATTTGAGGCACGCTGAGATTGAGACAGAATAATATTTATACTTAGAAAAATATATTTTTAAAACGACAGACACTTTAGTCGGCCCAAACACTGTGCCAGACACGTGTCAAGTGCCATTTTTTGACTACCCAAAAAAGGTATTTGAGGCACGCTGAGATTGAGGCAGAATATTATTTATGCTTAGAAAAAAATATTTTGAAAATGATAGACACTTTAGTGGGCACAAAAACTGTGCCAGACACGTGTCAAGTGCCAAATGGCACTTGACACGTGCCTGGCACAGTTTTTGGGCCACGATCCTTCAGCCAGACATTCGATTTTGTATTCAGGCATTACAAAAGAAGTGTTGCACAAATTTTCAGGGTGCCTCAAATACCTACTCAAAAATGTTCAACAGCTCTCCTACTATTTCCAAAGAATTCGGCTAATTTTACTCAAACAAGTGAAACTAAAATGAACTCTATTACATAAGATTCCCATTTTCGTAAATACTGAATTTGAATTTGAATAAAAAATAATAGTCACTTTTCGCCAAGTTGGATTTATTCAAGGCTACCTATTTCTGTAGTCAAGCTTGACGAAAGTTTGCCAAGTTTTGATAAGGTTGGTGAGAAATAGACGATGACGGATCTGTTTATGTAGGTTGAAGCGTGGAACAATGGTTGCAACATTGAAATAAAAATTTCGAAAAACTACGTTCAGTAAAACTCAAAAAATACATCCGTTTATGGTAGAATTTGATGTTAGTCTAGATTATGGGAATGCACGAGTGTTTCCCGTAACAAACCGACATAGAATTATAAAATAATGGTTTTAAAATAAATATTTGCCTTATATTTGCCCACGAGAGCTTCCTTCGTATCAAATTTAAAGGCACAAGGTCCACGGGAAGTATCTACAGATTTTACCTTCAAAATCGGTAAGGCACTTTCTGTCGACCTAGAACCTACAATTTTGGAAGTGAAGGAAGTTTTATACCACATGTAAAAGAAAAAAAAATCATTAATTTTAAGTCATTGTTGATTTACAAAAGATGAATTTACAAAAAAAGTCACACCTACATATTACAGAGATTTCGATAACATCCAAACATTAAGGTAGGTTTCACAACAAAAACGTTTCGAAAAATCTGGCCTATGTATCTTTCCTTTGCTATTATGTGGGGAATTAAAAAAAATATTTTGTTTAAAAAAATCTTTAAAAAAGTAAATGCATATCTATACTAATAAAAGAAAGTTTCGCTCTCTGTATGCGTGTGTGTGTGTGTTTCTTTGTGTGTCTATGTCTGTGCGCGTGTGTGTTTGTGTTTTTTGTGTCTCTCTGTCTGTGTGCGATGGCTAGCAAAATCTACGGACCTGCGAGCCTGAAAATGATTTTGAGCCTAGCCCAAAATATCTCCTGATGCATATGAGATTCAGAATTTTAAATTTCTAATAATTATCTAAGTTATTAATTAAAAATCGCAACTCACCCTCATAAAAAAGCCATCGCGGTCCTTGCGAGAAGGAAAAACGCCTGACGCACGCAAAGAAGCGTTATTTGCGCATCGGTAGAAAATGAAGATCGAAAGCAGGAATTTTAGTTGTATTTTGTCATTATTCATTAACTTACATCGGCAAACAGCTTAGTAAAGTTAAAAACAGAAGACATATTCTGAAATGCCGCAATCACTTAGAAAACAAGTTGGAAATTGCTCGTTAAACGTGGCAAATGAGGTGCGTTCGTACTATAACTAGTTTTTATAATTATTTTTTGCACCCCATATTGTACTGAATGTATATTTGTTTGCACTTCATAAGTGCATAGTCTGTAACATCATTAAAATGCACTTGCAATAATTTTTTCCCGTTCCCCTTAATGTAACGAAAAACTTTTGACTATCCCTGTCATTAAACTATACATCCGATTTTCATAAAATTTTAAATGGCTCGACAAAATTTTGCAACAATTATATATTTAACATTTCAGACCATTCGGAAGGCTGTCACACAATTAAAATGCACTTGCAATAATTTTTCCCATTGGCCGTAATGTAAAGAAAAACTTTTGACTGTCCCTGTAATTAAACTATACATCCAATTTTCATAAAATTTGAAATGGCTCAACAAAATTTTGCAACAATCATATATTTAAAATTTCAGACCATTCGGTTGGGTAGTTTTCGCTCTGTTACATGCGGACGGGCAGACGGACGGACAGACGGACTGAACGACGACTATAGGTGCTACGTATTTATATAATTACGAACAAACCTAAAAACATCGCAGTTAATCCTTTGGGAAAAAAAAAACATACAGGTTCGTTTTTCCGAAAAAATCCCCCCCCCCAGAGCGCAATTATACAGGTACCGACAAACTAAAAATACGCTCTTACGTCTGAAACATTCTTCTAAAAGTCGTTTTTTTTTAAATATGAATTTTAATCCTTTCAAATACACCTACGAATGCAGGTCACTTCGCGCCTCATAGAGACGATATTTGTTCTTCGCTAAAATTTGTTCCACGCTATTTGTGCTACGATAACTAAATATCTGAATTTAAAAATAAAATATCAAATGGCATATACTTTTAATTCAATATTTTTTATTAAAAATATAAATTCATATAAAAGGGAGTTAAATATATAAAATCATACATATTTGAAGTTCATTTAAAGGTCATTGATCACGAGCTTGGGTACCGCCTGGGGGGGGAGGGGTCAGCTAGTTTAAACTTAAATTGAATTTGTTAAACTCTAATTACCCTTTAAAATAATAAAATAACTTAAGTATAAGAAATTTTTCTTATATACTATCTTTATTCGAGAAATATTTATTAGAACGTCCGCTCTTGAAAATGTTGTTTTAAAAATTAATGGTTTGTTTTATGTTTTAGTCCAAAATACGCAATTACTTCGTAATTTAATAAAATTGATTTATATACCTTAATTTATTTTGTTAAATATATTTTTTTGAAAAACATGTTTTTTTTTTAAAAGTTTATAATGAGATTTATGGCTAAAAACTTTAGTAAATACTGAAAATAATTGCAAATTTGCGTGTTTTGTTGCTTTGGTGAAATTGCAAATGTATGGAAAATGCATTATAATAAGGAAAATTTTAATATAAATAACTAACTACTTATGTAAATGATGTCTTCTTATTTTATTATTTCTTTATTACTGCACAAACGTTTGTACATATTTCCTAAATAAACTTAAATTTTAGTAAAACTTAAATTTGTGTTTTATTATAAGTAAAAAAGGAAAGAAAATGTATCGTCAATTAAGAAGGTTTAATAAAATGCAAATCCTGTCGTTTAATTCTGGATACTTCCTACGTTTCACATAAAACTAAAATAAAATCAATTAAATAATGCACATGCAGTCATGGAAAAAAAAACGCTGCTAACTTTGCAACAAACTGTAGTAGAAACAAATTACTGGTACCAAACGATTGCAATTGAAGTCTACTTACGAAATTTAAAATCATTTCAATGATATGTTTTTGAACTATAAACATTCAAAATTTAGAGCTTTTAATATTAAATTACATTTCCATATTTATAATTATATCTATATATATATCCATATTCATATTTATATTCTATCATCCTATGGTGATTATTCTTTCTGTGTTTATAATACTAAAAAGCCCAAATATAAATACAATGAATTTGTAATTTTAAAAATGAATTATGAAATTAATATTTGAAGAAATATAAATTGCAACTTACAATTTTTTTGATTGATTTATATTTAATATATCCTGTTTTATTCGAATTCAAAAGTTTAAATTTTCTTTCAAATAGTTTTCAAATTATGCTTAACACTAGAATCACCGTAGCGGTCATTTTGACCGCTACCAAATAAAAATATTTCGATTATCACCTGAAATTTCTTTCTAAAATGAGTTTAAAATGTACCACGGAGAAATAAGTTAAATAAATAAGTTAAGTAGTTTCAATTGAAATTTCCGGTGCAAGATATTCGTATAACACTTCAGTAAAATTTCCGGCGGTTCTAGTGTTAAAGAGCGTCAAAATCCATATTTATGAGGAAGTCTATGATCTGCATAGACGCATGATTTAAAAACATTATATATTTTACTAATTTTATTGAAACATTTGAGGGGCAAAAGTTGAAACATATTAACTGAAGGAATTGTCATTTAGAAAGAAATAATACGTTAATAAAAGCGATTTAGTGATGTTACGATTTCACCAATCGAGTATTGGTTACAACGCCTAAAATATGCTCATTTTAACCCTTAAATGTCGTATGTTGCCTTTATGCAACATATCCAATTTAGTCTTCTAAAATACTATTAGAATAATATTGAAACTATAATGCCTAATGTTGCCAATAAAATACGTTTTGAAAATATTATTAAATCTATTTTCAACATGTCGATGCCTTGTGCTCTTTAAGAATAAAGATTGTTGCTACATGCTCTGTTTATGTTGTTTCGAAGCTTTTGATATACCCTATCTTGTTCTGCAGTGACCAAGTAAAATTTATTTCTTATGATAGTTCCTAAAATTTTTGTACGTTTAATATTATAGATTTTTATCAGGGAAAATTATTTTTTCAATTAAAGACCAGTATTGCCGATTAGAAGCAAAAAATGTTTTAGTCGTAAACCATACTTAAAACAAAATATGATTTTTTTATGTATTTTTCCCATGATTTATTTTAAAAATGAATGTCGAAAAACATTATTAAAATTATTTTTGAAAAATCAGGCATTTAAGGGTTAAAATAATTGATTTCTCTCAAACTAATCGTAGGAATTTCATGCAATTTTGAATTTGAGCTACTTGAAAATTTATTTATGGAGTCAAACTTTGGTATGGCTGAAAAGAAAGAGAGAGAGATTGTTGTAATATGTAGATGGAGAATTTTTGTGCGTTTAATATTATAGATTTTTATCAGGGAAAATATTTTTTTTAATTAAAGATCAGTATTGCCGATTAGAAACAAAAAGTTTTTTAGCCGTAAACCATACTTAAAACAAAATATGATTTTTTATGTAATTTTTCCATGATTTATTTTAAAAATGAATGTCGAAAAACATTATTAAAATGATTTTTGAAAAATCAGGCATTTAAGGGTTAAAATAATTGATTTCTCTCAAACCAATCGTAGGAATTTCATGCAATTTTGAATTTAGGCTACTTGAAAATGTATTTATTGTGTCAAACTTTGGTATGGCTGAAAAAAAGAGAGAGAGATTGTTGTAATATGTAGATGGCCCCCTAAAGAAATTTTATATACATAATTTAAAAGTAGACATTATTTCCAATCGTCTGTTACCAGTGACCTTTTTTCTCTACAATAATTTGTTGAGAGTTAGTAGAGGATGTTTCCTTATTTTCCACGACTGTACCGTTTTAAGATTTTAAGTTTTATACAGAGTGCTATAGGCATTACGGAAACATTTGCTAATGCCAATAGCTAACGGAGAGAATTTTCAACATTAGATAAATGAATCATAACTGTCTTCTTGCCAAGAGTAGCAAATTTTATAACAGGGGTGGGGGGGGGGCAATTTTAGCGTTCTGGGGCAACAATGGGAAGAAACAAGTTGGAAATTGCTCGTCAAACGTGGCAAATGAGGTGCGTTCGTACTATAACTAGTTTTATAAATATTTTTTTCGCCGCATATTGTACAGAATGTATATTTTAGTGTACTTCGAAAGGCTATAACATCATTAATTTGCACTTGAAATAATTTTTTCCCATTGGCCGTAATGTAACGGAAAACTTATGACTGTCCCTGTATTTAAACTATACATCCGAGTTTCATAAAAACTGAAATGACTCGACAAAATTATGCAACAATTATATATTTATAATTTGAGACCATTCGGAAGGCTGTAACAACATTAAAATGCACTTTCAATAATTTCTTCCCATTGGCCGTAATGTAACGGAAAACTTTTGATTGTCCCTGTAATTAAACTATACATCCGAGTTTCATAAAAATTGAAACGACTCGACAAAATTATGCAACAATTATATAGTTTAAATTTTAAACGATTCGGTTGGGTAGTTTTTGCTCTGTTATATGCGGACGGACGGACAGACAGACGGACTGAACGACAACTATAGGTGCTACGTATTTATATAATTACGAACGCACCTAAAAACTGTATCGGGACGCACTTCAGTGGAATAATTTCCTCTCAGGTACCACATACACTATATTAATATCAACGATAGCTGTTAAAGTAAAATGTTTTTGACAATACATTACTTTTTGAACATAGAAGTTCCACGCATTTGCAGTTTTTCTTTGAATTCAATGTTTCATGTTTTAGTAAGTGTCAAAAGTACAATATGTGAAAAGTATAAGCATAGGACTCTTTATTTCGGCAATTTACTTTGAGGTAATACAGTCGTCTAAGAGCAGCAGCAAGACATCATCTAGTAATACTACAAAAGGAGATGTCTGACTTACTGGTACGAGAAATTGTGTTTGAATCTGGTTGAAAAACTTTTGAAACACAAAGTTATGTTTAATACTATATCTCAGATGTGTTTTATAAAAATTTCCTATTATCCCACTAGATGCAGACACAATTTTTCATAGCAGTAAGTCAGACATCTTATTTTCTATTATTACTAGATGTTTTACTGCTGGTCTGTGGCGACGATAAGTGAGTAGTTAGTGCAGCAGATTCAAATACATTTATTCTGAGTAATCAGCCATTTACAATCTAGCGTTTGTCGAAAACTGTCGTTACAAATATTTAGCTTCAGATGTACACCTATTAGAAAAAAAAGGTATTTGCTTAAAAGCCCTAGGATCCTCTACATGTCTTTCACCTTTTCACAAGGAATTTAGAGATATGCGCTTTAATTTCAACCCACATGAATTGTACAATGTATAATGTAATTAGTAGAATGCACAAAATCCTTGGAAGACAGCGATACTTTTCCACAATGTACAGTCGTGGAAAAAAAGTAAACACCTCTTACTAACTCTGAAAAAACTTATCGCAGAAGAAAGTTATTGGTACTACACGATTGGTAATAAAGTCTACTTTCCAATGATACATATAACATTTGCTTAGGGGATCATCTACATATTAAAATGAACCATAACTTAGTTTTTTTTTAATAGCTGTACACAATTCTGACCGCATACATGAACTCTGCACTCTTCAATTAGCCTAAAAACAAATTTTTATGTAATTCGTGCGATAAGTTTTCGAGAAATTAATTATTTTAAAACGAGCGTATTTTAGCGTATTTTCCTGTTACATAACATAGTACTTTTAACTTCCATAAAATTAAGTAAACTTCTCAAAACTTCTATACTATATATTTTTTTTTCTTTAAGCATTTGAGGATATTATAGATTAAGTCTGTAAATTAGTTGCCGGATCTTTATTTGGTTTTCTTCTTTTAATTTTTGTTGAAGACTTTCTTAGAATATGTCGTTATCATTTGAAATTACTGATATTACAGATATTAGATCCCCTATTCCCCTAGAGGGATCGCAAGGTCATAAGATGTGAGGAAAAATTTACGAATTATTTCATATCTGATAGAAGAATAAGTGTATGGCATAAAAATCAGGGGATTAAGATGAGCAGTTTAGCATCTTATGTAGAAGATTATTTATTTTTTTTTTGGGGGGGGGGGGGGGAAATATCTAAAAATGAAAAAAAATTAAAAAAGTGAACATTTTTCTCTCTACTTTTTTCTATTTGTAAAGTAATGCACGTATATAATTTTATTTTATTATAAACATATAAAATAATCTCAGTATTAAAAGAAGTAGAAATCAGTTTAAAAACAGAAATGTAGATTTTCAAGATACTTTTTAAGTTGTAGTTATTATTGTTATAATACTGAAGATATTGTTGAAAAAAGATATGCAAATGAAAGAAAAAGACAATTTCGAATAAATGTCCATGATTTAAAATATATCTTCTAATTAGTCTTTTTCTAATTCTACAAGTACATATGAAACAAGTACATAAATTACAAGTACATATGATCCCCGGAATAAATCCTGTGAAAACCCAAGAAAATCATTAATCATCATAAACGTGATAGAACTGTCATGAGAATTATTGTTTCGAAAATTCTTAGCGATTCATGGCTGATGTCATGAAAACTTTGAATGCCTTAGGACTCAGTGTAACTGTTAAAAAGAAAATATAAATTCTTGATTCCTCGCATTTCGGAAGGATTTTGTTTTGTAGAGGAATGTATATTTGATACGATTAAGACATTCTATAAATCATCAATTTAATGTTTATCTGTTTTTTTAATGCCGTTATTTTAAGTACATAATTTAGTTTATTATAACATATTAGATAAAAAGTAATGCAAATGTGAATACATGGCCATATTTAACGACGAATTCTGAATTTTATAGTATAGAGGGTAGTTATTTTAACCGATCTCAAAAAAGGAGGTAATTCTCAATTAGACGCGTACGTGTTTTTTTTTTAAATGTATATTCACCGATTACACCAAAACTACGCGACAGATACATGAGATTATTTTTAATTGAAAAAGTATACTTTCGATTTGATCCCATTTTAAATTCAACAAAACTGTTTTCAGTGATTTTATAGAAATTTAACAAAAAACAATTTACAAATTACAACGACCATTTGGAAAATGATTTTTTCAAAGACAAAAGACAAAAAGTATGTCAAAAAGTAAAGACAAATTTAAGACAAAAAAATCGCACGGAGTTGATCATACATTACGTACCCCATGGATTAAACATTAACATTCCTGGAACCATCATGAACAGATTTTTAAAAAAAATTCAGTTTTACGATTTTCGGTACTGTAAATTTTTAAACTTCTACGGAGCTGGTCATGCATTACGTGCGCCATGGATTAAACATTAATATTCCTGGACCAATTTTAAATGAAATTTCATTTTTAAACTTCTAAACATCCCACATTACTACTTTTTATAACGTCGTATAGAGAAAAAAAATGCATTTTTAATTGAAATTTCTTTGAAAGCTGTATCTCAATTTGTTTCTGAGTAATTAATTTTTTTGTAGTTTTTATTACTTTTTTGTCATAGTGGCAACAGAAGTATCTATCTCTGTTGCAAGTAAAGGGAAAATACAGATTACTGTATATACCAATCACAAAACGAATAAAATGCGGAATTCAACTAATAAAACGCTTCAGATCTGTTTTGATTTCCTACCCAGACCGAGGGCAATAACAATATTTCCAAATGGTTAAAAATGTAAACATATTTAAAATATTTCATTTTCAATTATTTTCATTAAGTGAGAAAGTTGCTACCTGGCGATTTTCACCTTTCTTTATATAGTATCGTTTCTAGGATTGCTGTAAGGAAAACCAAAAGTCAATATTTTAATCATTGAAACTTTTATTACGTAAATAAAGAGTAAAAAGAAAACTAAAATCTAAAACGATTAAATTCGCCCAATATTTTCATTTAAAGAACTATATTTTTACAGTGGAGGAATTTGTATGCTAATACAGGGTGGACCAAAAGTCTCTGGCAAACTTTTGAATTTAATATAAAATCAAGTATTTGAAGTCGTTTTTTTTTTTTTGTTGTTGTTGTTAAAAAGTTTATAACTATTCTTATTTAAATTCAATGCTTACTTTTTAAATGTCCGTTTTTGATTATCTGGAAAATTTTATTTTATAGCAGCGGTTCCTAAACTATTAGAATGAAATGGCACCGCGACTCACTGGTGAGTTTCGGCGGGTTTTTTTATGGTTAACGGGACAATCGAGGTTTGTCACAAAATTATATATTTTATTTCATCTGTTTAAAAAATATAACAATTTAAACAGTAATAACTCAAGGGGAAATCCTTAATTTCCTTCTGGATGAATATACCAGCAGAATATTCAGAAATATCTAAATCAGCTTTGAATTGCTTGACCGGGTTCAACACGACATACATGAACATGCTTTATCTACTTTGCTGTTTTTGAAAAACAAGTAAAGAAACAAACTGCGTGTAGCAAGTGACTTAAGCTTAAAAATTAACCAGTTTTAACCCTGATATACTGTAAAATAAAATCTCTCAAATTGACAAAAAAAACTGTCAATTTTAGTGGCAGTGGGAAACCGCTTAATTTACGGAAAATAACAGTAGATATTCATTAAAACAGTTCTTTTCAGCAAAAAATAAAGATTTGTTCTGTAAAAATTACGAAATCCACTTCATTTTACAGAAAAAACTGTTTTTCTTTAAAACATGATTTTAATGTAAAAAATACGATTTTTTCTGTAAAAATTACAGATTTTTTTTTATTTTTTTTTACAGTATATAAATTTCCTCATCGGTAAACACAATTGAAAGAAAGCTCATCTCGCTGATTATAAGTTTTGTTCAGTAGAACCTCGATTATCCGAAGTAATTGAGACCGACCATCTTTCGGAAAATCGAAATTTTCGGATAATCGAGAATGCTTCAATTTTAAGACTAAGGAGAAATATATGCGCTATTTCTTATTATGGTAACAAGTGGTTAATAAAAAAAAGGCCATAGCAAAATAGAAACAAGAATAAATTACCTGAGCTTGATTTTGAAATTAAATACCTTTTACATAATTCACAATGCTTTGAAACAATATTTTGTTTGTCGCAGTTTCGATTGCCTTTGCTTTGAAGCTCTATCACGAAGTTTTTAAATATTATTAGTTCGCCAGTATAACAGTCTTTCTGCTGCTCCAGCCAAGCCAAACCTTTTGCAAAACATTCAAAAGCTTCAGAATCGCTAATTTGTTCGTTTTCTTCGTTCGTTCCATCCCACAGCTTAAGGGAGCTCAAGTTAAATTCAAAGGAATTCTAAGGAAGGGGATCGAAAATATTTATATGTACTCGTGGTTCGAAAAGAAGAACCTCTTGCACGCCAGGAATATGATAGTTAAAAAAAAAAAAAAAAAAAAAAAAAGCTTTAAAAATGGATTTTGCACCCAAGAAATCTTATAGTAAAAAAAGCTTTAAAAATGATTTTCTGTTAACCGAGAGTTTTGGTTAAAAGAGTTTCTGATAAATGAGGTTCTACTGTAATTAAAAATATTTTTAATTACCTTTGTGGCGTGTGTATTGTTTTAATTATTATTCCACTTAGACGCATTGGGATTATCGATTTTTGTTTATGTTGATAGCGTATTCTTCGTACGAAAATTTTCCTTTTTTGTGGGATAGGATAGCCGATAGCTTATAGGGGCCGTGCAACAACTTCCTTGCTGAAATACACCGTTATATTAGGTGGGTCGCGAAAAGTTTTTTTACTTAAAAATGGTTCGCGTGCCAACGAATGGTGTGAACCGCTGTTTTATATAAAAAAGTATTATTTGAAATTTTACGTTTCCATTACAGTGATTGCTTTGTTGTTTTTACCTCAATTTGAAAAATGTTTTGAAAAAATACATTTTCTGTTGTTTTCCACAATATGTTTCCTGTTTAAATCCATATTTCACAGAAAAAAAATATTAAAAAAAAAATAAGCACAATTATGAAGGTATCTCAAGAAATATTCAAGATAATCTGATGAACCTTTAAGTGAATGTTATCAATGTGCATATGAGTGGAATGAAACAAAACATTTTAAACATATAATTTTTTAATGAATACTTTTGATTACATAAACGAATGAAACTTAAAAAAGCGCAGTGTATGTAATTACTTTGAACATTATTATCTTTTTGAAATATCAGATATTGGTATTAGTTCATATTAATCAATACTGTGTGTAAATAACTTAAAACAGTGTTAGGACAACGATTATCCCCACTGTTAAAAATTTGCAGCATTCTGGCAGGTCATTTGACCATTTTTTCCGAAAACGGTTACACAACCGTAATTTTAACACTATTCTGACCATATTATTGGCCATTTTATAGTCAGAATATAGTTAAATTATGGTTATAAAACCGTTTTTTCAAAAAACGGTCGAATGACCTGCCAGAATGCTGCAAAAGTTTTAACAGTGCCCTAAACGATTTTGAATAAACAAGAATAATAATAAAACAACGAACAAAAATGCAATTTAACAAATTACAGCGACCATTTTGAAAATGAGTTTTTCAAAGACTAAATTTTAAGACATAAAAAATCGCACGGAGTTGATCATACACTGTTAAAAATTTGCAGCATTCTAGCAGGTCATTTGACCGTTTTTTTCGAAAACGGTTACTCAACCGTGAATTTAACACTATTCTGACCATATTATTGGCCATTTTATGGTCAGCATATAGTTAAATTATGGTTATGAAACCGTTTTTTCAAAAAAAAGGTCGAATGACCTGCCAAAATGCTGTAAAATTTCTAACAGTGTACATTACGTACGCCATGGATTACATTTATTGGTAATGTAAATTTAAAAACTTCTACGGAGATGGTCATACATTATGTACGCCATGGATTAAACATTAATATTCCTGGACCAAATTTAAATGAAATTTCATTCTTAAACTTCTAAACATCCCACAATATTACTTTTTACACTGTCGTGTAGAGAAAAAATGTACTTTTAAATGCAATTTGTTTGAAAGCTGTATCTCAATTTGTTTCTGTGTTATTATTTTTTTTTTTGTAGTTTCTATTACTTTTTTGTCATAGTGGCAACAAAAGTATCCATCTCTGTTGAAAGTAAATGCAAAATACAGATTACTGTATAGACCAATCAGAAAACGAATAAAATGCGGATTAAACCAATAAAACGCTTCAGATATGTCTTTGATTTCCTACCCTGACTCAGACAATAACCATTTTTCATAATAGTTAATAAATAAACTGAACAAAAAGTCAACAACTTAATTAACTTAAAAAAAATTCCTGTATCCCTCAACACCAAACCTGCAGACTTTAAACAATATTAAATAACGTAAAAAATTTAAATTAAAATTATAACCATTAGAGGCAGGTGGTATGTCTTGTGACATGTCCTGCGGGGATGGACTAATTTTGCGTGCACAACACTGCCCCTTACTTGTCAAGACCAAGTGAAATAACAATCTAAACCGTTGAAATAACAAAAACCTTCGAAAAAAACGAAAACAATAAATCGATAAAACTCCATTAAACGTACACATTACTACTAAACAGTTAAACTGACAGTTTACTCATCCCTTCTCTTCAACCAATCCTCTACATCATTGCGATAACTCTTGTATTTTGTGAAGTTATACAACAATCCATTTAAAATATTCACAGGATAATCATAGGACAGTGCCTGATTATACCATACGTAAAACTCTCCAATCCTTTGCCATGTATTTGAAGTCAACCTTTCTATGCGATTTAACACGTTAACAAAAACATTTCGATAGACAGAAATATGAACATTTGAACCGAAATGTAACATTTGTATAGTGTCAAAATTAAAACTGTTCCGTTTATCTCTCCCTTTTTATTTCACTGTTAAAATCTGAATAATTATTTTTTTTTACTTTTTGAGGCTAATTTCAAACATAAACTATTCGAATAACAGTGCAAGACAATATTTGTTCATATCATTGCATTTAACCAATAAAATGTTGTCGATATTACGAAAACTTTTAATTTCTTCGTCAGCTGCTATATGTTCCTCATACATATATAAGTAAACATTGGCCAAAATCGAGCTGCTGGTCGCCCACCATTGGAATTAAATAATTTTCACGTACAAGCAAATTGAAAAAAATCTGTACAAAATTCATGTCCGATATCTGAGAAATTAAATTTATTAAAAAATTTCCTTATTACACTGCTAAAAATTTGCAGCATTCTGTCCAGTCATTCGACCGTTTTTTGAAAAAACGGTTTCATAACAGTAATTTAACTGTATTCTGACCATAAAATGGCCAATAATATGGTCAGAATAGTGTTAAATTACTGTTATGTAACCGTTTTCGATAAAAACGGTCAAATGACTGGACAGAATGCTGCAAATTTTTAACAGTGTATTTTTTTTTTTAATTGCCCAAATCTATACTACTGTAAAGGTCCTCAAAATTATACATTCATTTGTTTTAAGAGCTTAACAGTCTCAAAGCTGTTTTTAATTATACAAGCCGGATTAACTTTCAATACTGTATCAAAAATCCCTTTGAATAATTAAAAAAAAAATACCATTTTCTAAAGATGATCCGAATCCACATCTTGTAGCTCTAAATGTTACAGGATCATTATAAAATTTCGGAACCATGACCAGATAAGGAAAACTAGTACTATTTTGTTTTGTCGCGATTTGCTTTATACAATACTTTTACTCTATTTCCAATTACTTGTTTGCTGGATTTTAAAATTTCATAACTCCTTTCATTATTATAAACCTCCTTAAGTATTTTGACATTTAATGATTTACAAATAATAGCACAATCTCTGTTAGATTTATCTACGTAAGTTATTACAAATTTATCTTGAAATTATTTTATTGATTATTTTAATTCATTATAATATTTTCTTAAAACGCCTTCAGAGTTTATGTTAAATTTTCTACACAAATCGTTTGAAATGCAATACTTCCATTCCTCGAAAACACTAGCAGGCAAATTATTTTTATATACTAATTTTTGAATAAATATTTCTAAATTATATATATGTATGTATATTGTGCAGCGTATGCAGCGTATGATGTATTGTACTTCAAAATGCGTATTAATATTGCATTTCTAATATATCCGTGGGTAGAGATGAATGAAACAAATATAAAACTACATTGAAAGAAAAAAAAGAAAAACGTAAATGCTTTAATAAAATATACGCTTTAAATATTAATTACTTTTAAACACAATTTTTAGCTGAAACTATTATTTTTTTACTATTTATTTATTAAGAGTTTTGTTTAATTTTAAATTCATGTAAAATTTCTCATTTCTAACGTACATCTAAAAAAACTCTATTTTCAGCAAAGTTTGAAATAAATCAGGCAACAGGAATGAATTATTCATATATTCGTTTTTCAATGATTTATGAATGTAACAAATTTTACTTCCCTCCACAATTCCACATGTTGAGGGAAATTGAATCAAAGAATATTTCTTAGAAAATAATGCAAAAACATTTTCATCCAAACGGAAATATTTTTAATAAAATTGAATATTTGTTAACCCCATCTGAAATTAGATAAATTAGATATGTATTACCTATCAGAAATCTAAAAAAGATAATTAAATAGAGGCTCTGTTCACACTAAAACAAATATTGGATGAGAGGTGGACTTATAAATAACTTACGTTTAAAAACTGTTCTTGTTCGTTTCAGGAAAGAGAGTCTTTATATAGTTTTACTAACGTTTCACTAAAATATTTGTAAACACAACAAAAAAATGCCTTAAGAATTTTTTTATATTGCATTGTAGGGAATTTGCTCTTAGCAAACATGTATTTTTATGAGATTTAAATTGCAATATTATTTATTAATGATGCTTGAGATTGCGGTTTTTTCGACCTGAAATACACTTTCTTTCATTCCTTCCCAACACTAGGGTTAGTTCTAATTACATCAGAGAAGAGATGATGCAGGATAATCACTAATATTCTGTCCTGCAAAGAGACCAAACAATGGACGTCAAAATAACATATGCATGCATATTTTGAAACATTTTATAAAGACAATAATAAAATACTACATATCGCCAACATTAGCAAATAATATCTATTCCATTTACATTTTTGACACATAAACGATTTACATTTTTGTAGAATTTCGACTGTTTCAAAACCTCATTTTTTACTCATTCCTATATTTTTTCAATCTTTCTGCTGCGGACTTCACATTATTAGTGAACACCCCCCCCCCCCCCAATCCGAATTTCGGACTGGTCGCTCGCGATCTCAAATAGACTTTTCCTGTTTTTTACTCTTTTCGCCTTCGGTTCTCTGGGTTTCACACAGTTCTGATGTTCTGCGTTAGGGTTGGTATTTTTCAATACCAGGTTTGAAGTCCGGTCGGCAGTATTGTCGATCTTCCATTTTATATTATTTTCAATCCCTTAATTTCACTAGCCTTATTTTATGTAGTCGCTTTTTATACACTATGTCTATACTTTTTCACCTCTTTTCTAATGATGTGCTCTAATATTAATGATTGACATGGTGTGAAATTGCTTAACAACTAGGAAGATACTGGAACCCTTAAACGGTTAACCTGTTTACTGGCTTTTACACATATATGTTTTATACATATATATAATATACTTGCTTTCAATTCAATACTGTTACTACTAACAATACAAATATGTATCGCTTCCATTGAAAAGTGCTCTACTGGAATTTTCCTCCTTGATCTTTACTTGCTTTGAACACTTAAGCATTTTAAGATTTTACTTTTATCGCTCTTTCTTAATTCTAACTATTATATATGTTTTTAAAATATAATTATATTTAACTTTATATCCTATCATAACCGCTTTTCCATCTTTAATTATAGTCTCTTTTAAGTAGCTTAGACATATTTCCTTTGATAGCTTCCCAATTTTTAGAAATATACTCCTAGAATTGTGCGTAATGATGGTGTAAAATAGAAAGCACTGGAAATGTGTAAGCCCCCGGAGTAAGCAATAATTCAGTGTATAAATTCTATTGAATTTTAGATTTTTTACATGAGCAACCTAATTTGTCTGTGCAGATTCACTGTCACCAGTCGCCTCGTGGCGACTAAATTTTTTGCTGTGGCGACTAACTTTCAGTGTCTTAGTCGCCAGAAATCAATTTTCAGTGTTCCCAATAACCGTCGGGAAACTTTTATACATTTTTTTCTTTTGGAAATAGAAAAGCACCTGCTCTTTTCACTGGCCGAGATCAAGATGACGTTGACAAAATTCAGGGAATTTTTGCGATCTCAGTTACCGTCGTGAACGCTGCCCTGTGATGTACTGCTTTCTTGCCGAACATTATGTTCGAATATAATTCTGCGCATATCCTCCCCACTACATAGCTTAGAAGCTGCGAAGCTCGGCACATGGGCGCGCTAATTGTAAAGCTTCTCCTTTGGACACCAGCGAAAGCAAGAATTTGCTCGAAGGTTTTGTCCGAAATCCAGAGTTGAAATAAATACTCCTTTACCGCAGATCTGCTCATGAGCCAGTCCAAAGTTCCCTATGCGATGGAGATTATTTAAGGGCTTTGGATCATGGAATTGCGAGGATAGGGGATTCCGAAATCGGAAGAAAAAAGAACAAAAACAAAAAGAAACTCGTACGAAAAAATACTTATCGCGAGATATATTCTTGCTCTGTAAATGTTTTCTGTAAGTGCGAGATATTTATAGTACAAAATAATTTTACACATTCCTAAATTTTTTTATATGTATACTGTTATATGACAAAATAAAAATAAGAAATAAAGTTTTCCTAATGTTTCCCATTATCATGACTGCCTAGCTTGTACATGTTTTGTTATTCAATTGTATCTTGTTCAACTTTATCTTCGGATTTTACCCAGATTTATATTATACTATTTTAATATCAAAGTTTCAAGAATTTTAGGATTAAATTAAATATACACATTTGTTGTAATTAGTCTGTGTTTTTTTACATGTGTATTTATGAATTAAACTACAGTAAAACCTCTAAATAACGGACACCTCGGGAGCATGGAAACTGTCCGCTATTGGGAAAACCTCAAAGATTAAAAATTTGGTAAGAAATGCCTAATGCTTTTATATGCCCTAAAACCTCTATTATATGATTAATCATAAATTTAAGGGGTCTTGTACCTTTTAAACGCGTCGAAAATTAACGAAAAACTTCACAGTTTGAATTAGCCTATCTTCCAAATCTTTTTAAGTATAAACATGAAATTTTGGATGCTGATTAAACAGATTGTGCTTTGTAATATACTACCAATAGAAATTTATTAACACTTTACAAAATTTGTGTATTGTTGAAATCAAAATATCTCTTTTTTTTACCCCATAAGTCATTGCGCGCATGATATCTTGAGAAAGTATGTATGGATTGTCATGAAGTTTGGTAAATATACTAAACAAATATGTGTGTTTAAAATGATCTACTTTTAAGTATTTACAATGGTAATATTTTTAGTTATGACTATTTTTATTCATTAAAAATACAAAATTTTTATTTTTTTTTTACGAAAATATTTTTTTATATAGTTAATGAGATAATTTTAGCCTAGGAGTAGATCATTTTAAACACACATATATGATTAGTATCTTTACCGAATTTCATGCGAATCCATACATATTTTCTCAAGATATCATGCGCGCAATGACCTATGGAGTAAAAAAAAGAGCTATTTTTATTGCAACAATACACAAATTCTGTAAAGGTTTAATAAATTTTCAATGGTAGCATATTACAAAGCACAATCTGTTTAATCAATATCCAAAATTTCATGTTTATACATAAAAAGGCTTTGAAGATAGACTAATTCAAACTTTGAAGTTTTTCGTTAATTTTCGACGCGTTTAAAAGGTACAAGACCCCTTAAAAAATTTATGCAATAAAACCGAAATAAAATTGTGCATACCTTTATCCACTGTTTATTACATTCTTACGAAAAAAAAAATTGTTACAAAATTTGCTTTTATTCGCGATTACATATCATTTGATTTTCAATGTGAAGTTTTTTCATTGAATACTTCATTTGTGTTGGAAATGTGTGTTTAATTTTCTTTTAATATAAAGCCTTCTTTCCTGAAACATGGTCGTACGCTTTCCAGTTTTATGTTATTTACAGCTGAGGAAATCCAAATTATAGCATCGAGAGCATTAACTAATTTTAGGCAGTTCTCAAGCGCATTCATAGAATCTAACTTTGAAAGAATGTGGCGTAATAAAAGCTTTCTGTACCAGGTTTTAAAATTGTATATTACGCCAAGTCGCTGGAATACTGGAGTTGTGTTTGGGTAAAAAACACAAATTTAATATTGACGAATTTCAAATGTTTTGCCTGAGAACTTACAGTGTCCAAAAACAAGAACTCTTTTCTTTGTTGTTTTTTCATCCAATTATCAAAGGAAGTTAACCATTCCATCATTAAAGGACTGGTTATCCACGCTTTCTTATTAGCTCTCCACACAATACCAAATTTATTAAATTGAATGTTCTTTGGGAAACACCTGAGTTTCAGATATTTTCCAATAATAAGAGGGATTTCAAATTCTCCTAACACATCGCAACATAATAAAATAGTGAGTCGCTCTTTTAAAATTTTTTCGCCGATACAGTTATCCTTTTTAAAACACAAAGTCTTATTCGGAAAAATTCTGAAATAAAAAAGAAAAGTGCCCAGCTAAACTGATGGCATTGAGCTCACAGGCTCTTCGCACTAATTGTATATTATACTCTTATTTTGAAGAATAATGCCCCTCAAAAAATAAGTGAAGCGGGATTAGCCCCCTTTATCCTTAACCAAGGAATCCCCAAAACTAATCAGGGAAGCTCCTTAGCATAATAAACCTGTATACCAAATTTGGAGCAAATCAAATAATCCTGTATGAAAAACCCATTTATCTAAATTAAGGGGGGGGGGACTAGCCCCCTTTCCCATCTTTATCCTTAACCAATGAACCCCCCAAACTAACCAGGGAAGTTTCTTAACATAATAAACCGGTATACCAAAATCGGTAATCTAATAATTCTGCATGAAAAACCCATTTATCTGAATTAAAGGAGATGGACTAACCCCCCCCCCCCTTTTCCCTTTTATCCTTTACCAATGAACCCTCAAAACTAATCAAGGAATCTCCTTAACATAATAAATCGGTATACCAAATTTGGAGCAAATCGAATAATTCTGCATGAAAAATCGATTTATCTAAATTAAGGGGGTGGACTACCCCCCCCTTTACCCCCTTTATCCTTAACCAATGAACCCCCAAAACTAACCAGGGAAGTTCCTTAACATAATAAACCGGTATACCAACTTCGGAACAAATCGAATAATTCAGCATGAAAAACCCATTTATGTGAATTAAGGGGGGTGGACTAACCCCCCTTTATCCTTAACCAATGAACCCCCAAAACTAATCAGGGAAGTTCCTTAACATAGTAAGCCGGTATACCAACTTCGGAGAAATCGAATAATTCTGCATGAAAAACCCATTTATCTGAATTAAGAGGGGTTGACTAACCCCCCTTTTCCCCCTGTATCCTTAACCAATGAACCCCCAATACTAATCAGGGAAGTTCCTTAACATAATAAGCCGGTATACCAAATTCGGAGCAAATCGAATAATTCTGCAGGAAAAACCCATTTATCTGAATTAAGGGGGGGGGGGGTTGGACTAATCCCCCTTTTCCCCCCTTATTCTTAACCAATGAACCCCCAAAACTAATCGGGGAAGCGCCTTATCAGAACAAAACTAGGAAAAAAATTTGAAGCAAATCGGATTTTTCTATCAATAGTTATCGCGTTACGTACGTACATACGTACGTACATACAGAACCGGCGGGCACATAAGCTCTCAGGCTTTGATAGCCTGTGAGCTAAAAAGTGTCCGGTTTCATCGACATTAAAAATATTTCTTTCCTCATAATCTTTACACATAGATTGCAGTCGTTCATGCCAATACTATACTTCTTTAAGATTAACATGTTTTGATTCTCCACATATTATTTAGAAAGACATGTTGTGCCGAGATCGGAACTTTTCCAGCCATCCACTTGAAGCCTTAAAATCGTGTAATCCGAGTTCTTTAGCAACTTCTAAACTCTTTTCCTGAATCACAGGCCCACTGATAGGAATGTTTTTTGGACGAACTGCTAAACCAATTCAGAATTATAGAATCAATTTCAATGGAATTAGTATTCCTCAATTTCACATTTTTGCTGCTCTTGTTAGAGTTAATAATCCACATATTTCTTATTTCCTCTTTATTTCGTACCCCCCCCCCCCACACACACACACACCGTGTTTTACCTATTTTAAAACGTTCAGCAAGTATCCGTAAACTCAATTTCTCTTTCTCACATGTACTTACAATTTCAATTTTTGACTCTTAGTTAATCGCTTTTTGTTTGAGGCTATTCTCGAAATAGTAATCACAAACAAGAATCAAACAATAATCGACATTTCGAAATAGTCCCCTCCCCCGCCATTCTGGTCGCATTCTTGACTTCATTAATTCTCGCTGCCATAAAATCTGAAATCTTCGGGGGGTGGGGGGGGGGGACAATTCACTGCTCCGGGAGGGAATGTCCCACCCGGACCAAATCCAACACTGCAAGTGGGAGGCGGGATTTTCCCCAGCCCACATCCTACATTTATCTGAGATCTCAAAATTTGTGACATATTGCCCTAATAAATTTAGAGGCTTTTTACTTTTCTTATTTTTTTTTCTCGTTAAAATTAATTTTTCATCCTTTATCGCCAAAATTACTGTCCGCTGTTTGGAATGTCCATTATTCAGAGGTTAAACATACAAAAATGTAGGTTTTGGGAGTGGGAAATGGAAAACTGTCCGTTAAATAGAGGTGTCCGCTATTCGGGAGTGTCCGTTATGGAGATTTTACTGTATTTTTAATTTTGAATTACTGAGGTTTTTTGTTAAGTTTTTTCCGTATAAACACTATTGTTTTATGAGTTTGTTTGACAATGTGGCCACTAGATTTCGATTAGGAGCCAAAGTGGCGACTGGAGTTTTGGGGTTTAGGAGCCACTGGCTCCTTTAAAATTTTGGGAATCTGCACCTATACTGTGAGGGTATTAGAATTATTTGAATCAAACAGGATATTCTCCTTACTTTTTCTTAAATTTGTAATGTGGCCTAGTGTTGTAGTGAAATAGGGTTATTAACTAAGCGGTTAACTAGTTTCGTTTTTAATATCTATTTAAATTACAGGACAGATTGAATTTCAAAGTTTTTATTTGTAATGTGTCTTCAATATTAACGAATCAAGCGCTATAAATGTATCTTATACACGGTAGATGATTGAGAACTGCTAGCATACTAATCCTAATAATATTATAAATGTGAAAGTACTAGGGAATGTAAATCGAAAATCATGTTAACAGATGAGTTAATGCATTTGTATCTTTGTTTACAGGTTTTTAATCCAGAAATGAAAACGAGCTGATTTATATTTATTTTTTTCAAATATTTTTTTATTCAAAATTCGAACTATATTTAGTAAAATATAATACATTCCTGAGTCTTTTTTGTGGTAGTTTACAAGAGTAGAATTTTATTGCAAATTTAATCTAGTATGTTGTAGCAATCACAAACGTTTTCTACATCATTATACTGCACACATGTAAATAGAACACACACAGCAAAAATTATCGATACGAAATATAATTATTTTCTTTTAATTTAGCATAAAATTACACTCATCAATGAATAATGATAGAAAAAAAAATTACTCTCGCTAAATTGCATCACACGATTTTGGACGAAATTTTGACTCTGTGTCCAAGCACAGGATCAAATGCCTCCTATTGTTTGAAAATTGTATGTATTAGTTTTGGTGATATAGCTATCGCTGAAATGTTGTAAAATGCAGCATAGCAGCACCCCTGTTGAATTTATAGTTCATATTATAGTGTGTATGAATAGTTCTTGAAACATAGCTATTTATAAAATCTTAAAAAAAAAAAAAATAAAAAAAAAAATCACCATAGCTACGCCACTTTTTGTAACATATGCAACTAATCCTTACAAGAATCTGTTTATCTTAAGGTTTAAAACAATTAGAAAAATTGATGAAATTATGTGCAATAGTTCTTGAGACAGATAATTTGGAAATCCTGAAAAAAACTATTTGACAGACCAAAATCTAATCATTATCAATTTATGTCAAAGCTTAAATGAACATGGAATTATATTAAATTCTATGAAGTAGTTCGTTAATTAGAGCACTTACGAAATTCACATCACATACACACAGATAGACGCATAGCCGAACTCGCAGAGAGACTGGCGGACAGACATTATAAAATAGTAAAAACCGGAAATATGAATGATATCTATAAATGATTTCTTTAAACTTCATTTTATAAACGATTACACTGTAAACTGAAATGTCTGAAATTCAGACATTTAAGTGTCTGAAACGCAGTGTTCAATTTTCAGACGTTTTAAAATGTCTTAAAATTTTCAGATACTTCTTGTGACTGAATTTCAGACACTTAAGTGTCTGAAACAAGAGTGTTCAATTTTAAGACGTTTTAAAATGTCTTAAATTTTTCAGACACTTCTTACGTCTGAATTTCAGACATTTCAAATGTCTTAATTGCGGCCATCTTTGAACCCCCCCCTTTTTTTGGCCAATATGAAGCCATCTTTGACCACTTTTCTTTCTAAGTCATATACGCAGCCATGTTTGACCACATTGAATCATTTTTTATAAATGGGAATACTTTGTTGCCATAAAGCAGAGCTGATTGCAGCGTGGGAAAAATGGGGTGCTTCTCTACCCCCTGATTTTAGGGTACCCCAAATTGGATATGAAATTTTCATAAAGCTGATATTTTAAATCAGTTTTGACCTTATGAGGATTGTAATCAGTATTTTGTAGTTTTAGAATAGGATAATTATATGTATATATATTGAAATATGTATTTATGTGATATATATGCCCTACGGCATCAAAAATGTTTATTACTTTTAGTGAACATCAGATTAATTCTAGTCCGAAAACCTAGTATTCATTCGCCCCCTTCCCCCACTTCCTTCGTATACTGTTACAATAAAAAAAAAAAAAAAAAAAAAAAAAACTATTCGATGCCGTCAATTACATATTTGGATAAATATATCATTTTCTTTAACCTAATCATGTTCTAAAAGTACAAAATATTTATTAAAATAAGTATAAGATCAAAACAAATTTAAAATATCAGCTTTATGGAAATTTCATACAGAATTTACGGGCCCGTAAAGCTAAAGGCCCATAGAAACAGCCCAGTTTGCCCATGCTGTAATCAGCTCCGCTTTATGGTAACAAATTATTCCCATTTATAAAAAAGAATTCACTCCTTCAGAAAGAATTCCATCCCTGCTTTGTAGTTCAATTTTTTCCTATTTAAATAACATATTCCCAGTGCAGTTCCCAGTTTAAGCATTTTTTGCATTTTTATTTCCGTGTTAAATAAAATCTAATACTAGATTCCCCAAAATTTGCAGTATATGAGAACCCAATATTTAAAAAAAAATGAGTATGAAACTCTTCATTTAAAAAGTAAATTCGATTTTTTTTTTTTTTTTTTTTTTTTTTTTTTTAAGATGGGTTTATTTACCATAAGAAAAGTTGAGAATTTAATTATGAAATATTCAGAATTTCACGATAGCTTCATTCTAATGCTTCTATGATTTGTTTTAATGTTCACACACACACACACATATATAATAACATACAGGAAAAGTCACTTCTAGTTTCAAAACATAATTTGCCTAAATATACATTTTTTTTTTTGGCCTTGTTTGTATAAATGAACTTTTCGGAAAACCGCAATTTTTTGTGCGAAATGTAGTTATGCATGGAAATATACAAAACTCTAGCTGTTTTCTAATTTCTATTTTAAACTTGTAATAACCTTTTAACTTAAAGCTGTTCTCAACTGCTCTGCTCAACAAGCACAAAACGTTTTGACACATTTACAAATTCATTTTTTAACAGAAAGGTATAAAATTGGAAAGCCTGAGCATGGAATCGAACTGTGTCTTCCATTTTTTGATCCATAAATTACCTATTGAGTTATAAGCGATTTTGATCACATGACAAACATGTTTTTCGCCCTTTCTTGAGTGGTTATTTTCCTTTCACGCAGAAATTCGGTTCAAAACGCCCACTTGGACACTATTTTCTGAAAGACCTGTTGGTTTTGAAAAAAAAAAAACAAAAAAAACCCGGAAAAAACAGTTCGATAACATAGTTTCTGAACAACAACACCAGCCAGTTTCATGCATTTCCCAACAAAAATAAATTAAAACTTGCGTCATAAAGTTGCCCTTTTGGATTTGAGAACAGCCTAAAAATAAAATAAGCTTAGTTTTCAATTTCTCATGTTTTGCAAATCCAAAATTTAAAATTTTGAACAAAAAAATCAAAGTAAATAATGATTTTTTTTTTTTGAGGAAATGGAATTATAGCTGTAAATAATTTATATTCTATACAATGTGCTATTAAAAAATGAAAATTTCGAAAACTGATTTTACATATAATAATTAAAAAATTGCAGTATTTTTTTTCCTTTCAACTGTATAGTTTAGAGAATATACGGGTGTGCCATATAATTCAAAATTGCTTTGAAACCAAATAATATCATGCAGAATATATATCTATATATATATTTAAGGTTACACAAAAAAGTTTTGACAAATCGGATTTCAAAACAGAAATCAATTTTGCCAAAAACAGATTTTTGGCTAAAAAGGTTTTCCTCGAAAATTATACATCGCTAATTATAAAATATAAAAAATAAATCACGATAGATGTTTGTTAATTTTCCAATTTTTATCCAATATTAAACTTCGAGTGAATTGCATATCCTTCATAGCGAACAAACAATTAATTTAAAAGTAAGTTTAAAATAAAATGTGGTTATAACTGCGATAGAAAACGTTACAAGGAATTCAACATGTTCATCAAAACGCTAAATTAACCTTTTAAAAAACAACCTTTTTTTTTTCACTTCTTTTAAATCCAAACAAAGTATTTCTTCTTCAACAAAAGTTTCGACAATTTTACGTTTTTGCTTTATTTTTATAGACATTCTAAATTAACCAATTTTTTACATAATATTACTGATATTTTTACATAATCAAATTAGCCTACACTCACACAAAAAATATAATATATAATTCTGGAGCTGCAGTTCTAGAATTACAAGTATGTAAAAATATATATTTCTAGAATTAGCTGTTTTTTTTCGCAAACAAATTCAAACCCAAGTTATATTTCATGCAACATTTTATGTGGTACTATAAACAAAATATCAAAAACACTTACTGATATCGATATGACTTGATTTAAAATAACTGTCATAGTGACTGAGAGACAAAAACTTGCTTCTTCTTTGAAGAAAACCCCTTCCTATATCCTGCTAGCTCTGTTAAAATAATGGAAATATTCCATTCTGAAAACAGAACCCGCGGGACTAGTTTTGAGGTCTGGGGTTAGTTTTCTTGTTTAACGAGATGAATAACTATATTCTTGACGAAAAGCAATGAAAAGTAATACTGTCTCTGTTGGGAACTATTTGTAGAGTCATCCGGATGTAATTTCAGTCGTTATATCCATATATGAAGCACATAAGATCCCTCCAGCCATCCAGAATGCAAGAAACTTCTAAATATAACGCAGCCGCAGTAATAACATAATGACAAAATTTTTCACAGTAAAAAATCCGGACCGGTCAAAGATGCGAACTGTTGAAGAACGTTTAAATTTGAATACGACAACGGACTCCGGACTCACAACACAGATTCGGTTCACAAAGAAAAAAAAAGCTGCGAGTCAGCATTTCCATTGGAAACAGATGGCTTTATTCATTACGTCAGTCTACGGGTTACAGTATGATAAGTTGTTAAAACTTTTTTTTTATCAGCGGGAAGTAGAACGTTGTATAAGAAGAAATCAGAAGCATTTTATTTTCTTTATTTGGCATTTTTCGTAATGTTTACACTTATAAATTATATGAATATAATTATTACAGTTTTTATTCTTTCAGTAAGAGGGTGAAAAACATATTATAAATTAAAAAAAAATCGTCGTAACGCTAATTAAAAAAATAACATTTATTCTTCGAAATGATTACATAATTGAACACTAAGAGAAAAAAGAACTAAGAAATTTTCGTAAGAGGAGCACCGCCCCCCCCCCCCCTCCCTTCCTAAACCACTAATAGAAATCAATTTTTAAATATTTCCTTTTGACGTTCGTATATTTAAAATTTATCTTAGATAAGGGGTGTTCAGAAGGGCAAAACCCTCCACTAGAGGGAAAGAAATGTTCTGCATTTTGAAAAAATATTGTTATAAATTTATTTTTATATATCTATTTAATATTTAATACTTCTTACTTGTTTATATTTTTATATTCCTTTTATATAAAAATTATCTTGTACAAGGTGTTCTCACAAAAGATTCTTGGTTTAGCTTATTTCATATTTATATTTTGCGTTTTAGTTAGGCGAACTAGGTAGGGGACTCCAGACACATCTGTCCATCCTCTCCCCTTTCTACATTTTTTTCTAAGAGCAATCATATCTCTTTGTATTTAGGGAACGGCCTATGAGTGGGCCATGAGCATACCTATGAGTGGAAGTAGTTTTTGAGAAATTTATATTTTGGGAAAAGTTTCTTTAGCTTGTACTTTTGCACTAAAAATAATTTAGTTCGAAAGTTAGTAAACGGGCATTTACAATTTTGGCAGACGTCCCCATGGTCAAATTAAGTTGCTTATTTTATACACTAATACCAAATTTAGGGGATGGCAAAGCATTCCATCCATTCGAAAACGTTTTCTGACGGTGCTGCCAGATATATTGCGATAGAGTTGCATATGAGGACACCAGAAGCGAAAGGCTATAAGTGACAAAATTGAAAAAACTGATATCATTATACAGGCTATCTGGAAATAAGGCTATTTCTTTTATGATTGCTCTCAGAAGAAAAATATAGGGAGGGGAAACGTTGGACAGATGTGCCTGAAGTCCCCTGCCTTGTTTGTTAAACTAAAACGCAAAATATAAGAGATTTCCTAATTATGTGTTGCATTCTGGAGGTCAACTACTTAAGCTCTATAAACTACTTAACCTCTTTAATCTGTACTTAAAATTTAAAAAATATATTGTACTTCACTTTCCTTCCACAGTTATTGAAATAAGAATTGAAAGACCGCTATGAAATTAGCAACAGCTTCATATTTTAAGTCAGTCACTTACTATTGATGTTAATCGTTAAATTCAATTTATTCCAAATCTAAATTTTTTCACTTATATCCCTTGGCTGCAGGGGTCCTCATATACAATCGTCGTTTCATCATACATATGCACTGTAAAAAAAAAACGGGAAAAATCACAGCCAATTTCGCTGTGAATCGCTTCACTAGCATGAGAATACATCGCTTTTGTAATTTCAGTATTGATTTACAGTAAACTGCTGTTATTTTAACGCCGCCATAACCGCCCAAACAACATTCCAAACTAGATATTCACGGGCAGCCAAAGCAGGTTATTACTAGCGTTAGTCTCGTTCGATTGTTAGCGTCTTTCTGAATCTCAATAAGTGCTTATTACTGCAATTCAAAGTGGCGCTTTTGGATACACAAACATGGAACTGGATACTATATATTTTAAAAATTCATAGTAAGTTTTATTTTTATGTTTATTTGTATCATTGATTTAATAACTATTAGATAGCCAGTTTTATTATATAATGTAAGATACAAATTTCGTATTTGACCACATGTATATAAACGCTGAGTAACAACAATAGCTTTTGAATCATTTGTATAAATATTAAATATTTTCTCTTAAATTATAACAAAAGAGAATTGTTCAAATTCCGATTTTTTTTAAATTATTTTTTTCTTAAGGGACTTTGTTATTATTTATACTTTTGTGTCTGAGTCCCAGATAACAAAAAATCCCCATTATATTATTAAATATGTTTTGTTTTGCTTATTATATATTTTCCAAAATTCCAGTTTATCCGATTGTAAATATAATTACTAATAATATAAATCATATAATTTTCATTATTCTCCAAAAGCTTTAAGTTCACTTTCTGTAATTTAAATATTTAAATTATTTAATGTATTATTAATGTAATGTTTTTCAAATTATCAAAGACAACTTTACTAACAATGATCTTATTTTCCGTGAGAGATATTCAGATGTTATAGATGCTAGATTTTTACGCGCATTTTTTTTCATTTTTTTTATATGTAATGTTCAAACCATTTATGTGTAATATGTAACACTATTTTATTAATCCATAAAAAATTCCAAGAGTTTGCTTACTATTATCGCAGCAGATCGCATTTTGCTTTTGTCCATTATCTAACAATAATAAGTATAATCCGCTACTAGATGCTGAAATTAGATATTTTGAATGTCCCCAATGTATGTTATAATACACAGGATACTTTAAATTGACATATGGAATATTCTATACAATGAGTTACAATAGTTTAAAATTTTCTATTTATAGCTCTTTCGGTGTCTTTTCTTATTTTATTTCTTCTTTTACTTTATGGTGCGAAGTTTGTATCTTACATATGTATAACAAAATTTATTATATAAGAATGCTATTAAAACAATGATATAAGTAGACATAGAGATAATACTTAGTGCCATTTGTCTTTAAAAGATAATCATAATATAAAAAAGAGAAAATGAATGTAAATAAACATTACGGGGGGGGGGAGCGGGGGGGGTAAAAATACAAATACATATCTACAAAAAGAAAAAAAAAGGCTAAACATTTACAGTTATTTTGTTAAGAGTGCTGTAGAATTAACAGCAAAAACTGCTGATATAATACAGACTTGTTGTAAAATCTGAAAAACAAAATTACTGTAAAATTAATTGAAAAAATGCTGTAAATTTACACATTTGCTGTTTATCCGTGACAAACAAAATTGCTGTAAATTTACCGCAAAATTTG
Source organism: Maratus speciosus (assembly GCA_963932465.1). Classification (NCBI taxonomy): domain Eukaryota; kingdom Metazoa; phylum Arthropoda; class Arachnida; order Araneae; family Salticidae; genus Maratus; species Maratus speciosus. Next base: position 316,495,711 of record OZ010794.1, read on the forward strand.
CTGGCACCCATATTGCCAGCATTTTTTGCTGTAAAGTTACAGTGATTTTTTTTACAGTGTGATACAATTGTATTACATTCAGACATATAAGTGTCTGAATTTCTACATGTCTTAATTTCAGACACATGATCATTATTCAGACATTTTTCTCAGTTCATTTATACCATGATCACAGTAAGACACTTAAGGGTCTTAAATTCAGACACTTATGATGTCTGAAATTTCATATTCAGACACTTAAGTGTCTGAATTTCTTTTTCAGTCACATATGTATCTGAATTTAAGACGCCTCTATTTGCAGTGTAGAAATGTAATGAATGTATTTAAATATTTCATTGCGTAAGTATATGTGTAAATAAAATATGATTGAAATTACAATGTATTCACCACTTTTAAGTAAAAGTATATCATTTTGAATTAAATTGGCCAAATTAGTTTAATTATTATTGTTATTTTAAAACATCATTTTTTACCTTTCATTCATAAAATATCACAAACATTTATTCTTATCTCAAATACTTTTTGATCTTTCAATTCTGAAACAAATTAATCAAATTAGACATAGACATATTTTTCTTTCTTAACCCTTTCAGGGGCAAGGTACTTGTATTCGTAGAATGTTGAAATAATTTAATGACACCAGTATTTACAAGAGAATATATTTGTAAGCAAGTAAATGTATATTTTCTCGTACTTAAAAAAGGTGAAATTTTCATTATAAAATTCCGGTGCCAATGTGGCAATTAGGGATTAAAATTATGTGATGCCGTCACGGCATCACCGCCATTCAAAGGGTTAAACGTTTTGTATATCGTTATAACATGATGAACGCCAAAAAGTTTTGCAAATCGAATCGTAATAGTGCGGAAAAGTTGCTATTCGTCAATACAAGCACAGTGATAAAAAAAAATTTTGAAATCGGAGAATATCTTCCGTTCGCGCATCGCGTTCAAAATTTTCGAATTTGAACAAAAATTGTACACATATACGAAAAAATCGTAGAAAAGTGTAAACTTTTTCTGATCGAACACATTTTTTTGTACATGCCATTACCTTGAGATGTAGAATGGAGGAAAAAATACCACACACTCCTCCTTTACCCCCTTCCAACCCCCTCAAGGGGGTGAAAACGGACAATTTTCGTGGAAAAAACCGAAATATCGGGAGATGTAAATATTGACGAATCGGTCTGATTTTTTTTTTTTGCATAAGGCAACCTTGAGGCTAAAAGTGGAAAACAATCCCTCTACCCCCCTCGAGAGATCGAAATTGTGCAGCTCTTGGTACGTCCTTCTAAGGACGACTCAGGACTCACCACGGGAAGGTGGCTGCACTGCAAGTCCTACCCACACCCTACCCAACCAACCAACCAAAATGTGGGCGTGGAGAATTATGCAGATGCAGATTCGGGTACTGTGAATTCTGATGTAGTGTCAAATTTTATCATGGTAGCACGAGAAGCGAGGATGGATCTTATAAAACCATCACGTCGCTCATGCCCAAACACTTTTGAAGAGGCCTGTGTTACCAGCTTGACACTGCGCTCTACGGCTTGCGTATGACATAGTATGTCTGCCTGATTCAAAGGAAGAGTTGACTTTTCCACCTTGGAAATCAAGTCTGCAATGTCAGCTGAAGAAATGTTTACCAATAGAGGAGGACAGGTAATCTTGGTTTCATACCAATTTATAGTGTCATAATAATCCTCGGCGAAAATTTATGGCCGGAACTTGAAAATTTCTGACGGATTTTCCCTTTGTGGGAGTTTCTTTAGATTTCAGTACCCACCGGAGTTCCAGCTCTAGAACGTGTTCCCTATCATCCACTACCATTGAAAGAAGAATGTTTTCTGGATGGGCAAATAATGCATTTGTTTGTATGACCTTTGTTACCACTTCTTGGAGTTTTGCAGGTAAGCTTCTACATCTCTTGATGCATTCAAAAATATGTTTAGGTCCTTCAACTACTGAACATCTTGTCTTAATTTCGAACTACAGAGGTACGTATACTGTCATAATGTACGTGACAATGTTGATGAGATTTTCGGATGGCGTTTCCAATGAAATATAGTCTGAGGAACCTGTTTTTTGTCATTAACCACCGAAAATAAGATATTGGTCCCGGATCTCGATTTGCAAGGTCTGGGGAACAAGACCCAGCAGCAATGAAAACAGCAATGTCGTGCAGGTATCTCTGATCTTTACTCAGGATTTCTGGGTCAATGTGTGGGATGTGGGATTTAATTCTCTTAAAAGCAACTACGGGCAAAGACTCGCAGCCAGCCAGCTGTTTGGCAAGAGGGCCACAAAAAGACTGAGGCCCTGTGGTTTTACCATCAAATATTTCTACAAGATGCCTCAAAGGTAGCTCATTAAAATGCAGGAGACAGATAACACACTGTGTTGGTCGCTTTAAACGCATTTTTTTTATGTTTAATTGCTCCACGTTTCCAGCCAGTGCTTGTTGCTGTACCATTACACCCGACGACTAGAAATATAAAAGTATCTATTTCGTTTTCTTCGAAATGGTCTACAATGGACTTAGCAATATCCTTTCCACTTTTTGTGGTTGATACTAGATGGCAAAGGTACTTAGAACCCGGTTCCTCAACAACTGTAATGTGGTCTTACTTTCGTTCAGACTGATATCGTTTACCTCCTTTGTCAACTAACACTAGAGTGTCATCGTCCCTACCATCAAAGTACACACACATTGGGCCGTTCATTTGATGTTCCTGCTGCTCCAGATTGGTAAGAATTACCCTGCACTTTTCTTTTTCTCGTCTAATTTTGCTTCTACCAACGATCAGAGATGTATTACAACAGTAATAAGACCTACGTCTTTTAGCACGCTATAGGTAATGGCAGCTGTTGCTCTGTCTGACAGACCAAAGCAATTACTTGTCAAAGCAGTAGCTGGAAGCGACACTCGCATTTGTGAAGGGCCTGAGCTCCTTGACAGAGCAGACAAAGAGCGTATGGGCTGAAAATCTAAATCATCCTCATCCTCATTGGCATCAACATTTGTCTCCTCTCTTTCAGGATCAGTGCTCCAACGAGGCAAGCTTTGCATATGTGTGCTGAGCACATCAAAATGACGAGCCTTTCTTTGCAACCTTGATACAAGTTTTTGTGTTTCCTTTTTATGCACCGTCGGTCCTATTTTACCTAATATAAGGTGTCTTTGTGCGTAAAGAAACTTCAGTTCCTATGTAGGTATATTACCTGTCCTTAGGGCAATCGCAACTGACAGCTATAGGTTTAACACAAATACCCTTGTAAAAGTTTTTCCAGCAAGTGCATTCTAGTGTCATTTCGCATTTGCAAGCTGATATGTCAAATAATGTGTTATACGATTTATGAATGAAGTCATTGTACTTCTTCTGTTTCCCAGCCGTGTCTTTGTCTCTTGGATATGATTTACGAAGAGCATAATAGCGATCGTGTAGTTGTTTCATCTTTTGAACGACTTTTGTGTGACAAACTGTAGGAATCGAAGCTTTCAAATACAGTGACTCAATTTGTTCAGCTACAGTGTTTTCCACTTCTAAAAAGCTCAACTTCCTTCCAGTTTTAAATTCACCAGACTGCAATAACATGGCGTATTGCACTTCATGCCAACATTTGACAACGTCAGCATTGGTGGGAAGAATTGCCGATAGCAGTGGTTTTGGTGCACCAAAAATGGGCAGGGAGTATGAACGCTTCGAGTGAGCGCCATAATGAAGATAAAGGAAGCTAAATTGTGATCGATGAGACCGTTATCCAATTCAAGCTACGGGATTCTAAACGAAGCCGACAAGAAGAGTTTTCAGCAAGAGCAGCGCTTCTTTTATAGGCGAGATATATTCTTTTACAAGCGAGACAAGCAGAAACACGCAGAGACGCTGAGGCAAAACTGAGTGACGCACAGCGATCGTTACCAGGTACGGGTACTGTGCTAGCTCCTCCCCCACTCCGTTTCTCGGAATTCCAGTGGTGCGCACGTGCAGCGAGCACTACAGTGCACCGAAGAAGAAAGGGGCTGGCAAGAGGGAGAGGTCGAGTGACTGGGCGGCAAACAAACCAAAACATAATGTTTGCCACAAAAAGTCGCAACCTCGACTGGGTTCAGAGGGTATAGAGGACATCTCGAAGGGGGGGGGGGCATTGTTTTCGACTTTTAGCCTCAAGGTTGCCTTATGTAAGAAAGAAAATCAGATCGATTCGTCAATATTTACATCTCCTGTGATTTCGTTTCTTTCCACGAAAATTAGCAATTTTCACCCCCTTGAGGGGGTTGGAAGGGGATAAAGGAGGAGTGTGTAGTATTTTTCCCCCCATTCTATATCTCAAGGTCATGGTATGTACAAAAAAATGTGTTCGATCGGAAAAAGTTTACACCTTTTTACGATTTTTCGTATATTTGTACAATTTTTGTTCAAATTCGAAAACTTTGAACGCGATGCGCGAACGGAAGATATTCTCCGATTAATTTTTTTTTTTATCACTGTGCTTGTATTGACGAGTAGCAACTTTTCCGCACTATTACGATTCGATTTGCAAAACTTCTTGTTTTTCACTCCGGTCTAATATACAATCGTCGTTTCATCATACATATGATACAATTGTATTACATTCAGACATATAAGTGTCTGAATTTCTACATGTCTTAATTTCAGACACATGATCATTATTCAGACATTTTTCTCAGTTCATTTATACCATGATCACAGTAAGACACTTAAGGGTCTTAAATTCAGACACTTATGATGTCTGAAATTTCATAATCAGACACTTAAGTGTCTGAATTTCTTTTTCAGTCACATATGTATCTGAATTTAAGACGCCTCTATTTGCAGTGTAGAAATGTAATGAATGTATTTAAATATTTCATTGCGTAAGTATATGTGTAAATAAAATATGATTGAAATTACAATGTATTCACCACTTTTAAGTAAAAGTATATCATTTTAAATTAAATTGGCCAAATTAGTTTAATTATTATTGTTATTTTAAAACATCATTTTTTACCTTTCATTCATAAAATATCACAAACATTTATTCTTATCTCAGATACTTTTTGATCTTTCAATTCTGAAACAAATTAATCAAATTAGACATAGACATATTTTTCTTTCTTAACCCTTTCAGGGGCAAGGTACTTGTATTCGTAGAATGTTGAAATAATTTAATGACACCAGTATTTACAAGAGAATATATTTGTAAGCAAGTAAAAGTATATTTTCTCGTACTTAAAAAAGGTGAAATTTTCATTATAAAATTCCGGTGCCAATGTGGCAATTAGGGATTAAAATTATGTGATGCCGTCACGGCATCACCGCCATTCAAAGGGTTAAACGTTTTGTATATCGTTATAACATGATGAACGCACAATTTATTTATCATTCAATTAAATCTACAAATCTCTTTAAAAAAAAAGAAATATCAATAAATTTGACAGGATACGCTTAAAAACATCATTTATGAAATATCCCTTTAGAATATATCTGATATTTTTATACATTAACCCATTGTGGTCAACTGAGCGGTATTCGAGACGAGTAAGGTGCTCAGAATCTGTGATTGTTCTCGCCAGTAAATTTTTATTGTAAATTTTGCTTCATTTAATCGAGCATTATCCCGATTCAATTAGGCAAACATTTCTGTTTTGAATAAGCGGTGATAAAAGATAAATAATTCTATAAAAGATGCTCGTCCCGAAGGGGTTAAAATAAATATTAAAAAAAATTCTGAAAGATAAAATACGTAGTAACGTTTTACCTTTAAAAACAATAACACTCTGACATACTTTCACTCATAAATGAAAATTCTAAATGCACTTACTTTCTTTAGTCTTTTTTAGCAATCATTTATAATAATTGCTGTTGAAAATATGTTTTATTATGAGATGAATGTATTTTTATTTTTTTTCTATCCTCATATTTAGAAATTATAACAAATAAAAAGTTGTTATCCTTGTGTTATGTCATTACCTAATAAATCTCAAGAGGAAAGACTTGAGCATTTTGTTCTAATGAGAATTGCTTTTATATTTTTCTTAATAGTTTAAAAGCTGTCTTTTAGACAGTTTGGGGATTTATCTTTTTGAAATGCAATTAAATAAAGGGATATTGGTAAGCAGTATAAACTCACTGAAATAATATTTTTTTCATAAAAAGGAACATGAAAAGGAATTTTAACAATCATATAAAAAATATACTTTATAATTTTCTATATCTATAATTAAATATGTTTTGAGTGTTAAATAATTTTCTTTTAATAAAGTGACTCTATAATAAGATAAATAAGCATGTTTTTACTTTCATTTAGCGAGTTTAGGAACAATGTAGTATGAAATTTAATTAATTCCAATTAATACACTGACATTTCTGACACGTCAAACTACGTAAATAAAAATATGTAACAAATGTGACATTATTTACTTGAAAATAGAATGAAATATATACAACTAAACAGACTAACATTTGGATTTTATGATCAGATATGCTACATGAACTAATGAAACACATATTGTATTTTATAATTGTACATGTTGTATATATACCCTTGTATTTTATAATTAAAATAAGACAAGCTTAAAAATCTAAAGATTACGAACGATTTAAGATTTTTGCAACCCTGTCCCGTGTAATTTATCTATAGTTTCAATATATTTTATAGATTTTGTTTATATTTGTAAACATTCTGCTACTTTAGTTTGGTGGTTACTCTTTTTAAATATTTTATACTGATAAAAAAAAAACAAAAAAAAAACAATTAGTTACATACAGTCGTGAAAAAAAAAAGATATACCCACGCTAAGCTTGCCGCAAATCATTGTATAAATATATGACTGGAACCAACTTCAACGGCAAGGTTAAGTTGTCACCCATTATTTACTTACTTACTTTCACTTTTCTTCAGAATTTTACACTATTGCCTCTTTCATCGATCGTCTTTTTGCTATTGCTTCTCTTAAATTATCGTGATACTTGACGGCAAGATTCATCTACTTATCTATTCTCTTCTTTTTATCGAGATAAAAGCCGCTTGCATTCATTTATTTGCCTACTACGCTTTTTGTTTTCACCCATATGACGTTTATCGTTATATGTATACAAAAACATAAATTTTTTAAGGAACTTCGAGTATTATAAAAGTAAAATAACACATTATAAAGATATTATATTCATTTGTGAAATTACACAATAATTAATTTAATTGATAGTAAAATTTGCACTTCTTTTTATTTATTTGGAAATTTAAATTTGTACTTGAATAGAAGAAATTTAATAATGTTTTGAATAATATACAAACATACATTATCATGAAAGTGGTATCGATATTTCCTATTTGAGTGAACTTTGTAGACTTACATAAACAGTATCGATTTTGCATGCACATTTTCCATTTATTTTTTATGGTCATGTTTTATTGAGTAGGACTCTTTTTCTCATTTGATAAATGCTTGTTTACGAAAGACTTAACAGCAATTGTTCATATAAAGTCAAATATAAAGTTAAGTTTTTTACATAATTTTAAACTTAAACAGTGGCAAAAATATTTATTTTACAAATGTAAACAGGTTAATGCTATGTTTGTATGCTTTGATTTACGTGAAATTTAAAGAAACATATGTATTTTTTAAAACTTGCATAGTTTGTATTGTAGTCTATGTGCTTATTATGCGCTTATTATAGTGCTTTTTTTGTTATTTCCAGTTAGTAATTACATATTTTTAAATAGTCGTATGTAATGTTTCGTCCAAATAATGAAGAATATCGATATCTATTGGATTGTTGTTCTCACAAAAAGTCTCATATTTCAAAAATTCTGATAGCAGATTTAGATTTTAAAATTAAGCAAATAAAACAAATCATATAAATACGAAACATGTTTTCCTTATTATCAACAGCAGATAAATTACCACCAGAAAAAGCTTTTTTTAAATAGTGTCTAATAAAAAAGTTGTTAAATTTATGCTCAGTTTTAAAACTTTAGCTAGTGCATTCAGATTTCGAAATAAATTCAGTTTTCTGAACATAATAAATGTTTAATATAAAAATAATTTCTTGTTAATGCTTAATTACAAAACACAATTTTTAATGTAAAGTATTCTTGATATATCAAAAATGAACAATAAATTTTGTGTGTACTTTTTTATGTTAAGCTTAGAAATGATATTATGAAAATTAATTTCTGGGCTTGTAGTTAAAATCAAAGAGCTTATGTTACAGTAATACCTCTTAGAGATCAACATGTATATAATAAATTGTAAAAAAAAAAAATCTATAAAGTTAGTAAATTTTGTCTAGGAAACTGGGATTACTAGAATTTTTTTATGTAACAGCAAGAAAAACCATTCATGTAACAGATACACTTTTACACCGTAAATCAAAAAATCTGTAAGGTTACTGAGAATTCTTTAGGAAACTAGGATTCCTATAATTTTTTATATAACTGCAACCCTGGTTGCAGATCAAATTTTAGTAAGATTACAGCAATTTTAGTAGATTATTTTGCAAAGCTACAGATTTGTGTAGCTTTACAAAAACTAGTTTTGTAGATTTTCATCTTTTTTTGTACAGTGTATACAGATAAAATTTAGTAAGCATACAGATTTCTGTAACTTTACATCTGTAGAATTACAGATTATTTATTTATTTATTTATTTATTTATTTATTTATTTTTTTACAGTTCAGACACTATTAGTGTATTTATTACGTTATATATAAAAAATATATTTATGATAATTTGCAGTAATATCTTTAATAATTAAATTTATGGTATATATGTTTTGATTAATAACCGAATTAAAAAAATATATGAGGGCTAATAGTTATTAGGTGCATTTTTTTCATTTCTTGTTTGTTTAAGATAATCATTTAATGATTTCCATATTCATAAAAAAATCATGTAACTTTTCTGTTTTCTGTCTTTAATTAATGTAAATAAAAACCAAATAAATTTTTTTCTGCTTACCTTGAATTAAAAAAATATATATATATCAAGCAATTTCAATGCAATCTAATTAGGAGATGCTTTATGGTCCGCTTTCACTTTTGAAAACTATTAAATTTTCCATAACAAAGTTTATTTCAAAAGGTGAAAGAAATACAACAAATTTTAAAACATAGAATAACATATCAAACACACAGTTTCTGCAAAATATATATCAATTAATTTTGATGAAAATGATCATTTTCAAAAGTGACAACAGCACAGACATAGCATCCTTTATCAGAGTGTTGTTCGTCCTTCATATATATGTCAAACACAATTATGATTATTTGGTTACATGTTATTAATTATTCTGTATTACTGAAATGATTCATTACTTGCGTTCAATTGCTATATGAATGAATGTAACTAGAATTTACCTAATAATATTGAATATATCTTTACACATACATAAATCTGTCTGGAATCTTTTTAGCATTTTTATTTTTATTATATTAAATGTATGGTCTCCGTTAAGAGCCCATTTTATGATGGGGTTTCCTTTGATAGATCTTTCGCTTGCCTTTTATGGATCTAATGGAAATCTTTCATCATTTTTTTTTTAATTCTCTCCTTTTTATATTGTTGAACTTTTAAATATTTCCTGTATTATCACTTCTACTTTGGTCATTGAAGCACTTTTTTTTTTATATTTAATAAGGATTAACGACACTTAAATATACAAGTATTTCTCTCGTGGCTTCCTTATCCTCACCTAGTTGAGCCACCTCTAAAATGGATGGTAAGTTGTTCCCAAACTAGGTAAAACAGAAAACATTTACATTGTTCCTTTTTCCTATTTCTAAGTTGTTTTTTTATGAATTTTTGAAAAAATATAGTTCTAATAAAATATAAAATAACACTCTTTATCGCCGATAAATCCTATAATATTTTCGTTTGGAAACTGTTATCGCACATTTTTACAATTATATAAAATAAATCTTATAATTTTATAAAAATCAAAAGGTGTTTGGAGATGTTTTTGACGAAAATTATTTCGCTTAATTTAAACAAATGATATAAAGATTTTTTAAAATTGGCATTCTGCTTTTATGTAGAAACAGCGGGAAGCGCTTGAAAATTATTGTCTAGGAGACACGCATGCAGAAGCGTTTTTTCAGGCGATCTTCCTGATTCCCAACATCATTTTCCAGCGGTCGGCGCGGATTTCAACAGTTACATTTTTTTTCTTCAGAATATATGATCGCGTAAGCACTAAAACAAAGATTCTCCTATTAAAAAGCATTTTCAAGATAATTACATTTTCAGTTTTAAATAATAATAATAATAAATAACATTTCCTAAACATTTTACGAAAAAAGAAACCTTTGAAGCTAACATTTTATTCGTTGTCTAAAGTATAAACATTTTACCGCATTACATTACCAATAATTATTGAATATTTATACTTTTTTTTTTTTTTTTTTTTTTTTTTTTTTTTACGGAAAAAAATCACTTTCCTTTCTTAATAAATATGAGTTGGTACTTAAAAATATACCAACAGTTGTAGATAATTTTAATTTATTTAATTAATTAACGTATATTTAACACATTAATACACATTAATGTATTAATGTGTACATGCTAAAGCTTCTTCTAAAAATTTTAAATGGAAAATCATTAATAATAATAATAATAAAACATATTGAGGATGGACCTTTTTACTTAATAAAAGTGAAAATAAAATGAAATTCTATAAATTTTCTTTTCGAAATATAATACAATTTATATAATTAAACTGATTTAAAAGAACATCACCATTATAAGAGAATCATTTTATGGATGTAGCGGAGTTCGAACGTATGATCTCTTTGGAGAACTAAAGTCATCTTTCTGACTTCACATACCAGTCGGCCATTAAGACCATAAAACTAACTTAAAATAAAATTTTCTCTGAAACGAAAGAATCTTAAAACTGTTTTCCCACTTCGATGACCGACAGAAAATCATCATAAAATACTCATTGAATATTCTTATATTCAGCCGAAATCGGTCTTCGAAATTTAGCTCTATTTTTAATCACTGGCAGTGATAGACAAATTGTTCTGCATAAAGTTTTGAAAATTTATTTCAAAATGCTAAGTAAACGTTTAAATTCCAATGATTTTACCTAAATAAAGACGGTGCTTTATATGTACGTGGATCAGACGGGGAGATTATGCTACGTACAGTTTAGCGTGAAGCCACATGTGTACACTACCCTATCAGTAAACGAGCATAGAAAAATGTACTCTAAACGAACGCGATAAGTGATATACTGGCACTCCGATCAAAAAGAACTAAATAATTTTTTGAGCAACATGCTATGTCCCCGGTTCAATAATCATGGTTCCACGAGAATGGTTAAATATTTAACAAAAAAATTGTCCTATTTGAGTGTGATTACATAAATATTTCAACACATTCGATACTTGTAGATATATTTATAAGCAACGCTCATTTGTAATAATATGTTTGTATCAAAGTAGCAAGGAGCTGTCGGCTGTTTCGAGTACAGCACAGTATGCTTGACTTAACGTATCGCAAATTGTCAAAGGACACTTTAACTGCCCCTTACAGTGATGATAAAACTAACAGTACATGCACCGCATCCTGCATACTAGGCCATGGCACGAAATTGGTGGCTGCCAAGGGCGGATATTTTTCAGCCTGTGTGGCTTGAATTTTGGTAACAATTATTTTTAAAAGTATTTCAGCTTTATTTTCCCCAGGATTAACAAGTCAAATAAACTTTTATAAAATACTAGTGTCTAAATTTAGGGGACATACATACCAAAAAAAAAAAAAAAAAAATCCTCCTTTCGGCAGCCGCCATTTTTGTGTCAGCGCTCAGGGCCCAGGCCTAATATTCAGTTGGCAGTGGTACTTTTCATCTTCCTGTACATCAACAACAACAACAACAACAACAACAACAACAAAAAGAATCGAAGATATTTTAGAAAACATTCCAAATCATGGTGATAACAACGTACAAGAAGCTGTCAATTCTTAATTGGGAAAAGCATTAGAAGAATTAGCTCACCCATTTTTTTCTCCGATTCCTTCTCGAGAATCGACAAATCTCAAGTCTGCAGTGTTTCTAAAATTATATGGATATAAGGGTGATTCATAAATATCGAAACAATAGGCTATCTCCTTAAATATTGCCCCTAGGCACATACTTCCAATTGCAAAGTTTCGCAATAAAAGATGCCAAATTTAATGGCATAAATAGCAACTCCATGGGGAGTCTATTTGAGAAAATACAAAACATTAATTTTTATACCGCCCACGTAGAGTAAAATTTCCAATTCGGAAAATTTTCCTTATCCATTTCTGAATTCAACAAAAAAAATTCGTCTCGGTATCTACAAAACTCGCAGAGTTATTAAAATTCAAAATTCATGACTTACACCATTTACCCATTCCTCTGAGCGACGAGTTATTGACTCATTTTGAATGCAAGATAGGGATCATCCACAAATTGTACGTTGTTAAAAGTCGTTTTAAGACAGCGCCTCTCCTTTCTAAAAAAATAGCACCATACAGATTTTAAGTTAAACCTGCTTATAAATTATTCTGGAGGAATTTATTAGACGTCTGCACGGGTCGAAATATCCAGACTAGGTCTCGAGCCGACCCATAGAAAAAAAAGTTCTGCTTGGTCTGGAAAAATGTTTAAATCTTAGCACGAATTTGTCAGAACCTGATTGAATTTCTACAAAACATAGTGTTTTACGCCGATATTGTTAAAAATTGTTTCGTATGGAAGAGTTCTGACCAAAAATAGCTTTATAGCTTTATAATAGCTTATAGCTTTTCTTTTTTTTATGTTTACAATCTTCATTTATAAAGAACTACAAAGGCTGTCATTTTTATTTATTTTAATGAATCTCTATATGCAAGTAAATATTTCCCTTATCATTAATATCGTTAATCGATAATCCATGTTTTGGTGACTTTCAAAAAGAATATACAGTAAAATCTTCTAAGACGGAAACACACAGGAACGATAAAAATGCGTTATAGACAAGTTCTTATCTTAGGAGGTGCAAATGTAATCAATTATTTACTCAAGTATTGTTCTATTCTTTTTGCATGGGTCAACACATGTTTTCCGTTTTAGACAGGATTCCGTAATAGACAGGTTATTTCCCCCTTATTTTACTCTACTTTATTTTTTTTGCCTTTAAATCTACTATATTTTAAAAGAATGATTTTAAAGTTTAATCGTAAATGGTAATATGGTTTAATTGTAATGGCGATTTAAAATATATGCAGTTTTTGTATATTTTTTGGGTTGAGCCAAATTTTACTGATTTTTGCACGGATTAGGTCATCAGAGAGACCGATTTTAATACGAGTTGAGTCGTGACCGGGACTGGACATTTCGCCCCGTGCAGACCTAGGAAAAAGGAAGCCAGTCCCGGTTCGGTATGAAAAATACGTTAGGCCCAGTCGAGACTTCAGAAAAAAGGAAGGTTTGAGCCTGGGCCGCTCCCAAAATACAGTTTTTTTTTCTTTTCTTTTCTTTTCTTTCTTTTTTTTTTTTTTTTTTTAAACCGCTCGCAGGGATGATATAAAACCTGAAGTTGTGAGGGTTAAAGCCATCTTTATGGGATTAAGCGTAAATTTAAATGAGTGTAATTCAAGAAACAATGTTATATTAAAAGTTCCAGGAAACAAGTAAAAATATATTTATCGAGTCTGTTTTTTTGTGATGATTCACCATATAATTTTTAAACAAAATCACATCCTAAAATTTCTCAGAAAGTTTAAAATTTAAAAAAATTTTTTTTTTATTATTTTTTTTAAGTGGGGTAATTTAAAATCGTTATAACTCAAAACATTATTGTTGAATTAAAAAAAAAATTAAACATCCTTAATCGTCATGTTAGAGAAAGCCTTGTTTTAAATCAACTGGCGGAAATTTACAAAAGGAAGGTGGGAAGGGCCAAAGTGAAACTGAATAGAATATTTAAGCTACAGGAAGAAGTTACTTGCTCACCTGCAATTTTTTAAACATCATTTAATTCTCGTCTTTAAATTATTATAAGTCAAGAATTGTTAAAGGAAAATAGTGCAAACTTGGAACATGAATTTTTTGATTATTTTACATCAATTTTGTTTCGGCAAATTAAAAATATATATATATTTATTTCTGAAAATATGATTTTTTTTAAAAATAAGTTAGGTAATTTTTTTAATTTCTTTTTTTTTATTTATATTTAAAAAATTCCTGAAACAAAATTTTAATTATATTTTCCTCTTTAATTAAATGAAAAAAAAATAAAGTTCGACAATAATGTTTCGAGTAAATTACCCCACTTAAAAAAATAATAATCATTAAGAAAAATAATAACTTTCTGTGAAAATTTAAGATGTGATTTTGTTTGCAAATTATATGGTTAATCATCACAAAAAAAAAAAAAAAAAAAAAAAAAAAAAAATCCTAGCTCGATAAATATATTTTTTACATGTTTCCTGGAACACTTAAAGTAACATTGCTTCTTGAATTGCACGCATTTCAATTTTTGTCTAATCCCATAAAACCTGACATTTCTTTAAACAGACATAACTACATGAGTTTTGCAGATATGAAGATGGAATTTTTTGTGTTTAATTCAGGAATGGATAAGGAATAAAAAATCCTAATTGGAAATTTTACCCAGCGGGGGGCGTATAAAAATTTAATTTTCGTATTTTCTCAAATAGACCTTCCATGGAGATTCCAATTTTGATAACTTATCTTATCAAAATTTCCACCTTCTTTTATGAAACTTTGCAATTGGAAGTATGTGCCTAGGGGCAATATTTAAGGAGATAGCCTATTGTTTCGATATTTATGAATCACCCTGTATAAAGACAGCTAGGTACAAATGCACGTAAGATAAATATTTTTTTATTTTTAATAATTATTCGATATACTCATAAAAAACGGTTATCGAACGTATATCATATTATGTGAAGTATGTTTAACGGAATTTGATTTTAGAAGCTTGTAGTATATATATGTACAGAAAATTAGATCATTTTTTACAATGGTCTTAAGTTTTGCTCAAATAACCATCCGCTCAATAATCTGAACAATCTTACAATCATTTACTATTTTTTATATATTATATATTTATTATATTATTAAATGTAATAGCGCCTCCAATCCCTAATAGCAAGATATCATCGGGAATGTGTCGGCCTGTCATGACAGCCTTCAAAACTCATCGAATAAACGCGATTCGTTATGGTTTGTTTCTCTTCACAGGACAGGTCTTCGATGAATACAGTTTAATACAAATTTTACATCTTATGTAGCTCATAAAACGTTTACATTTTGAAAAAGTCTTCTGAAAATTAGAATCTGTAATGTACCCGTAATAATAGGAGAGTTGTGACTGGATATTCTTTTATTTATCACTCTGCGGGTACTGAAAATCCCTCCCTGGAAATACAGGGAATTCTAACAGTATAGGGAGAGTAGTAAACAGTGAGACAGCGGTCACTTTTGCATATAGTTGTAACTTTTTCACCTAGGTGTCACTCACACATAACCACCTCATCTTATGACCACCTCATCATTTTTACATAACTACGTCAACACTTGGATGTAGTTTTAGCACTTCGGCTACTCGTACGACAAAGTAGTAAATGATTCTTTATTTTATAGTGGTTAAAGTTACATAAACGTCTATTTTAGCGTTTATTTTCTTCCTTATGGCATATATTTACTTAACCAAACCTAGCTACATCTAATAATAGACTATTTCGAAAAACGATACAATCTTTTTAAAGCGATGAAATTGATGAAACAGGTCTGGCATCCATTTTGTTACAACGTGACGGAAGTACACATTGAGACACACAGTTGTTGGACACAGTGAAATGTGTTTCACTGCGTACCTACTATGTCGTTATGATGTCAGAAAAAGTTATTTATTATTAAAAAAGTTTCGCTCTCTCTCTATGTGTGCGCGTGAGACGCCAGGGGAAATCTACTAAACGTACGTAGCTGAAAATTTGCATAAAGGTAGACTCAATATCTGCCATTGTGCACCCGAGGCTCATATTTTAAATTTTTTGAAAATCTAGAAATATTAATTAATTCGAAATCATAAACTACATCTCAAAGTGGCGAAATTCTGATCTAGGCAGCATAATAAACCCTTCTCATAAAAATAAGACTGGGAAAGTCGGAATCCATAGCTTTATTTATGCAGGTCTTCAAGAGCACTCCAGACGTGTCAGAATGATTCGTCGTCAGATGACACATTTGATGAAGCTACACAGATGGTTCTAGACGATTCTTGTGGCAACGATGAATCATTTCGGTTTCAGGAACTAGAACGGAGGCCTTTCGTTCGTGATTATGTTTTTGTGTGGCTTCCAAATAGTGCGCTCTATGTAGGAAAAATCTTAACCTGTAAGGATGAAGATGGTGATTTTGAAGTGATTTATCTTTCAAGAATGTGAAAGCAGCAGGCTTCGAGCCTCATGTTTCACATATGGTTCTACATATCATGTTCCAAACAAATGGTTACTATGCGTCATTTCTTTTTAAATATAAATCGTGGAAAATGTTACCAATAGATATCAAGTATTAAAACATTTAGATGTGAGATATAGATATATGATATAGCTACAACACACAAACAAAATAGAAAATACAACATAGCAACCGTTTGTTTGGAGTCAGTTTCCAACCAAAACGTCATGATTGACGTTACGACTGAAATCGTCTATATTTATGTTACAAATAAATGAAGGCCTATGAATCATTAGATAGCTTTTTTTGTCGAGTTTCATTAATGACGGCATCTTTTTGCTGCATTTGTATATTATTTTGCGATAGTGACGTCCTATGCATGCTTTACTGTAGATGTTTAAGAGTGGATCGTAAATGTGGAATTCTTAAGCGGATGTGAATTATGTCGTTTTACATAAAATAAAAATGTTGCTTTAAGTCGTAAAATTGAAATATGTTTTGTACAATTTATATATACATGTATTTTCTTTTCAACGGGGACAACACTAAATTCTGAAAAAGCAGAATTCCTAATTTCTAGTTTTTTTTTTTTCAAAATATGAATTTTCGTATTTTTTTTAAATGGTTTGCAGTGTTGCAAAGATAATTGAATGCATATGGTGTTTTGTTTTTCCTTTTTTCGTAATTTATTTTCTGTGTCAATCAGTAATTTTGAAATAAGCCAGAAAAGGAAGATAGGGGTGGCGAATCGTCCGGTATTTCAAATGTACCCTAAAAAATAGTCACTATCATCCAAACTCTTTGAATTTTTTAGAAGTTCAACACATTGTTTTTGCGTAACCCATATGAAACAATCCTGAAAAAAATTATTTACTTTAGTGGCACAACACTCGTAAAATTTTTTCTTTTATTTGGTCTATTTGGGTAGTTAAAAATAATAGTTCTTGTTAACTGAATTCTTTGAGATTTTCAGCAGGCATAGACATGAGTGTTATGCACACCGTAAAAAAATATAGATATCTTGTTGAAAACTGAATACGCTTCCTTATCCTTTTTTTTCTTGTTTTCGAACTTTGTCAACTTTATGACACATGTTTTAAGTCATTTTTGTTCGAAAGCGTATGAAACTGGAAGGTGTTGTTACACAGAAACTATGCTATGTAATTGAAAGACAGAAAATAATGTTAAAGTAGGTGTTTTGAACCGAATTGCCCGACGAAAGCAGAAAAAACAGTGAAAGAAGGGTGAAAAATGTCTTATGATAGGTCTGCAAATTTTATACCAATTTTTCTGACGTTTAAAAATATGTATGTCATTTTGTAAGAAAGTTTCAGTCTTGTTGAGCAGTGCAGTTGAGAATAGCCATAACATGATTCTTATAAAAACTGCTCATACAGGAAAATGAAATTAGAAACTCGTCGAAAGCGGCAAGATAAAATTGTTAAACTGGTATTATCTCTAATCTTGATTTCGTTTTTGTTTATGAAATAAGTACTTAACTTCGAAATCTACCTGTGCCTGTAGTCCGAGCCGACATGTATTTTTTTTTTTTTTTTTTTTTTTTTTTTTTTAGAATATTTTTATTTATTTATTTTGAAAATGACTCGAGTAGAGGCGAAACATGTAAACAGTAGAATAAACCTATTTTTACTGTCTTTAAAGTATTATTTTACACATTTTGGCAATAAAAATTATTATACTACTGGCCAATTTCACAGAAAATTATCATTTTTCTTTGGGGGGGGGGGGGGATAAAATTTATAATATACATAATTTAAGGGTATTATTGGAAAACTTGATATTTTTATATTCTATAATAAAATCCTAATAAAAAGACATTTTAAATTACTGTTTACAAACTAAGTGAAGTACCATTATTGTCTTTGTAAAGTCATAATTTTACGTCAGTTACACAATAAAAGTTACGTCAGTTACACAATAAAAGTTACGTCAGTTGCACCGGTAAATGTCATTTTTTTCTTTTTTATTATTCAGAAATTAATTAAACAAGTTACTGTTATAATTTGGCATTACTTAATGTTGCTGAGAACATTAAATTACTTTTTTAACGGGATAGTTTTGACAATTTTTTAACTTTAATGAAGGCAGAAAGAATGTTTTGTATATTTTATGTTACGCCGGTTACATAATTTTGAAATGCAATTTCGGGGAGTAAAAGAGAGATTGAAATAATCTGCAGGTATTTGGGTATTAGGTTTTTAGTAAGAAATATTTTAAATTGTATAAATTTGTTCTAGCTAGCTTTATTAGTAAATTTTCTACATAGTTTTGAAAACAAAATTCGATTATCAAATGTTACGTCAGTTACGATGGAATTACCCTATTATAAGGTATTAAATTGTTTTACATTCACACTGTACAATATAGTCGTTTAATATTTCACTTAATTTCTTCAATTATCTATCGAATTTCTATCAAGAAAATTCTTTTCATGTTATTTTAATAAATAATCGGTAACCGAGTTTTATCGGATATTCATCTAAATGCAACTTTAAATTAATCAAATTCCCATCTTTACTCGTCTAGAAAAGTTTACCTTAATAGGAAACCCGACAATTTTATTCATAAAGTTAACGGCTCCTATTTATACAAGCTCTGCTCTCAAGCAGACATTTTTCTCTGAACGAGAACATTTCTGGCGAGAATTTATCTCTTTTCCTAGAATATCCGATCGTTGGCCATTCATCGTTTCATCGGAAAGAACGTTTAATGGACTATCAGAGGACTATCAGTTTTTGGTACTTGAGATTTAATAAATATTTAACCGTTTTATTTAGCGACGTTAATATTCAAATAATAATTTTTAGTGAAAAGTCCGACAGATTTTGCACTAAAACGAAACTTTTAATTAAAAATTATATTTCTGACAATATCTTTCAGTCCTACTAATTTCTGTATTGAACATATCTAGTCGTTATTACATCATAAATAGTTATTCCACCGCCCACAAAATACTAGGCCTGAGCGCTGCCACAAAAATGGCTGCTGCCGAAGGCAGATTTTTTTTTTTTTTTTAACTTAGGTACGGTCCCTTATTTGCAGACACCAGTATTTTATAAAAGATTTCTTCGACTTGTTTAATCTTAGAAAAATAAAGTGGAAAAAACTTAAAAAAAATTATTAGTACGAATATTTAAGGGACCGATACACGCTGAAAAAATTCCGCCGTCGGCAGCCGCCTTTTTGTGTCAGCGATTAGGCCTAGTATTCAGGAGGCGGCTGTTATTCATAAACGAATTTTAGCGTGTAGTATATTATATTTTTAAATAAGGCACCTGTACCCAATATGGACACCCTACGGAAAATTGATTTTTTTCACCTAAATTGTCACCTTCACGTAACCGACTCCAAAGATATAGGACCACTATCCCTTTGACTGTTGACTATCATTATTAAAATTGGTGACCTTGTAATTATTCTGGTTTAATTTTAATGATAAAAACAAAAAAAGTTTACAAGTGTCCATATAAGGAACCACCTTCCCTATTATGGACAGGTGGCTCCTTATTGACCTACGCACAGGGTATATGGAAGAACCACTCTTCCAAGCGATTTTAGAGGAGAAGGGATTAAAAAAAAATATATCTTAAAATATTGCGGGCACAGTAAATATCTTCAGAACATGTACTTTAGAAAGGGGGTTGTCATTTTCGGTTGTGGCTCTTCGAAGACCCATGCACAGCATCTCAGTTACTACAAAATATTACGAAATAATATAGTTTGTTTTGCTTAGCTATATTGCATCTGTCTGCAGAATTTACATCTGTTATTACTCAGTCCTCACAGGATGGAGAAATAAAAACTTCTTCATCATGGGCGGTAAGTCCCACACAGTCCTCATGGACATAGCTGCCGCATGTGATGCATAGCCGCATATCTGGCATCAATACTGCGTAAGAAGCAGTACCAGCTTTCCTTTGTTGAGGAAGTCATACAGCTGGTACCTGGGATTTCGCACACAGATACACTACTGATGAGAGGCTTCTTTTGATTTTTCTGCAAGGGTTTTTTGGAGGATATTTTTCTTGGGGGACGTTTCTTGGAGGATTGTTCAAATGACATTAAACATATATTTTACAAATTTGTGAATCTGAAGATTCACTTGCCGTATTTCCAATGTGGACATAAGGTGTCTATATTGGGAATCGGGTATAGCTTTACTAAATCGTGTAATAAATAAACAAAGAAAACATTTTAAAGCAATATATGCAATAGCAATCGAAAATATATTTTATCAGCTTTCTAAAACACTCTACTTTTCAATATTTAAAGTAATTTTATCATATCTAATAAAAATTTAAGGGGTCTTGTACCTTTTAAACGCGTCGGAAATTAACGAAAATCTTCCAAGTTTGAATCAGTCTATCTTCAAAGACTTTTTATGTATAAACATGAAATTTTGGATATTGATTAAACAGATTGTGCTTCGTAATATGCTACCATTAGACATTTATTAACCCTTTACAGAATTTGTGTACTGTTGAAATCAAAATAGTTCTTTTTTTTACCCCATAAGTTATTGCGCGCGTGATATCTTGAGAAAGTATGTATGGATTGGCATGAAATTCGGTAAAGATACTAAACATATATGTGTGTTTAAAATGATCTACTCTTAGGCTAAAATTATTTCATTAACTATATAAAAAAAATATTTTCGTAAAAAAAAATAAAAATTTTGTATTTTTAATGCATAAAAATAGTCATAACTAAAAATATTACCGTTGTAAATACTTAAAAGTAGATCATTTTAAACACACATATTTGTTTAGTATATTTACAAAATTTCATGACAATCCATACATACTTTCTCAAGATATCATGCGAGCAATGACTTATGAGGTAAAAAAAAGAGCTATTTTGAATTCAACAATACACAAATTCTGTAAAGGGTTAATAAATTTCTCTTAGTAGCATATTACAAAGCACAATCTGTTTAATCAATATCCAAAATTTCATGTTTATACATAAAAAGGTTTTGAAGATAGACTAATTCAAACTTTGATGTTTTTCGTTAATTTTCGACGCGTTTAAAAGGTACAAAACCCCTTAAACTTACCTTTAATTACGATCAGCACACCACGAAACAACAAGTATCTTTCCAAATGGCGAACATCGCGCTTTTTTGCACTTTCCAGGCTTAATTATCTTTTCAACTGCTTTTCTTCACGGACATGTAGCGCCATCTCTCGATCAAAATTGTTACTTTTAAAGATATTAGGGGTGTCAATATTGAGAGCACTGCCCATATTGGGTACAAGTACCTTATATTGTGTAATCAAACGAAAGTCAAATAATATTCTTCTGTAAAATTTTATGTTGTGTGACATTTTATTTTATGTACTGCATTTATGGCTGATTAACATTTCTGTTCATGAATTGGTAGACGGCGTCGTTGCTTCCTAACAATTACGAAGCTTCAGCGGAACTATTCCGGTTTCCTTAAAAAAGTTTCCAATGTAAAGTTGTAAAGAAGGTCAAAACAGATAACACTCCAAGCATTTTAATCACTAAGTTTTCATAGGGAAAAATAAATAAAATACGTTTGGGAAATATTTTTTTTTATCTCACAGACTTTCAAAGCATGAAAGCTAACGTGCCCGCAGGTTCTGTATGTACGTACGTATGTAGTATTTACGTAACTTTGTAAAACAAATATACTTTATTATTTTTTATGCACAAGTACGTAATGTGGAAACTAGAATGTGAATATGTACTTTAGATTCATCAAAGACAGCCCGCAATATCAACAAACAAATATATAAAGTTGTATAAATATTTATGTCAGTTCTGAATATTCTACCAAGTATTTAAGTAATGCATATTGCGCTTGAATTGTTAATATGTAACACCCGATACAAAGAAAGCAAGTAAGAAAAATAATGCGTACAGCATAGATTATGAAGCACTTTCCAACACACCCTGAAAGCTTTAACAAAAGTTCGTTACTTAGGGAAATAAGGTAAATAAGATAACTAAGTAAACATTTAAAAATCTAATATCGGTAGTTACCGCCCATAGCCAAATATGTATTCCAAATTTTTTGAACAGCCCTGTATTCGATCTGTATGTTGATATATATGCTATAAAATGGGAAAATTTAGTTTAGCAAGAAAATGCATAACAGGTTGAAATTCATCTTTCAGCAATTTATACTAATAAATGGAAACATACTTGAATACTTTTGTACAGCCCTGTAGTTTACCAAGTACCTTTATTACAAGCCACTATTTAGCTTAAATTTAATTCAAAATAAACACGCTTAAAACTACTGAAATTACATTTCCAGAAATTATAACCCATAGACGGCAATGTATCTAACTCTTTGCGTGGCCCTGTATATCATTTTACCTATATTCTACAAATATTTCTTAGTACACTAAATGCAGTTTAGCGTAAAAATGCATAACTCTTTAAAACCCACCTTTAAGCAATTTATGCTCATACTCAGTAACATTTACGAATTCATTTCTGTAGCTCTGTATATGAACTATAGCATTTATACGTACTTTGAAGTATGCATAAATATAGTGAACAAGTAGGTAAGTGTGATCACAGATAGCAAAGAGGGTTTCGTTTAATATTCCTTTCAAAACACTTTATCCTTTTGAAAAATATCTTAGTTCCACATTTCACAACCAGGGGCGCACTTTATTCTAAATAAACCTCTATCCGAACGAAACTCCGTTTTATAGACTATCCGTAGATATATTAGTCGAGGGGATTGGGCCGATAGCACCAGAGATATGTAGGTGCCCCTGGCGGTAAAAAGTGAAACTAAAATATGTAAGGCTATGGTGCATAATAGGAAAGAATGAATGATCAAAGGGGTGTTGGCAAAAGTTGGAAAAGTGATCCCCGGATGAAAAGGGCGGAGGTTAGAAAAAATGCTTAAAATACACAAGTTAGAGCCCGGAGGAGTAAATAATATAAGACTTTTTGAAAAATTTATGATTTGCCGTGTGGTCTGAGGTATTCAGCTATAAGTATACAAAAATTCATGCCTACAACTTATTTAGGGGCTCTCTTAGAAAGAATTGCTTAAAATACATATGTGGTAGCTGAAAGGGTCAAACGTAAGACTTCATCAAGATTTTATGATTTGTCGCCTGGTCTCAGGTGTTCTGCTATAAGTAAGCAAAATTTCAAATCTCCACTTTAATAAGGCGCTCAGTTAGAAAGAATTGCTTAAAATACGCATGTGGGAGCTCAAAGGATTAAATGTACGATTTTTTCCAAATTTTATGATTTGCCGAATGATATGTGGTGCTCAGTTATAAGTATGCCAAATTTCACGCGTCCAGTCTAAATAGGGACTCACTTAGAAAGAATTGTTTAAAATACACATGTTGGATCCCAAAAGGTTAAATGTAGGACTTTTTTAAAATTTTATGATTTTTCGTATGATGTGTGGTATTCAGCTATAGGTATGTAAAATTTCAACTCTCCAATATGTATAGTTTCTGAGAACGGGCTCTGTGAGACACGGACAGACAGACAGACAGAGGATCGAGGCGAATAGGGTTTCGTCAGATGAACGAAATCCTGAAAAAAGCGCATATCATAATTAAAAATGCATTTCGAGCAATCATTACTAATATACAGTAATTCGGATACAACATAGTATCTGAAATCTTTTCAAATGCACCGCATACAATTTCCCCTATACCGTTATGAACGGAAATCTTTTGTGTGGGCCTGTAAATGAACAATAACTATTCTTTGTACCGCATATTCAACAGAATGCATATTTTAGTGGACTTCATAAATGAATATTAATTTTACTATGTTTGAAAGAGTGTAACACCATTAAAAATCTTTTGAAACGATTTTTTCCCATTGGCCGTAATGTAACCGAAAACTTTTGGCTGTCCCTGTAAATGAACTAAACATGCTACAAACTTCATTTGAAATAGGGAACGTGCTATGGTAGAGGTCACTAACATACAAAAATTTCAGAACGATCCGAGCATATTTACGAGAGTTAGAGCGTGGACAGACGGACAGACGGACAGATGAACAGACAAACCGAAGTCATAAACACTTTTCAACTTTGTTGGAAAGAGTTAATAAAACAGAAAATTACCCAGTTAAACTGATGGCATTGAGCTCACAGTATATTCACAGTAACTGAATATTATACTCTTATTTCAAAGAATAATGACCCTCAAAAAAGAAATTAAGGGGGTTTTGTCAACTTTACACCCCCCCCCCATTTTACTTAACCAATGAGCCTCCTAATCTAATCAGAGAATCACGTTATCAGAATAAACTTGTATACGAAATTTGACACAAATCAGATAATTCTGCATGAAAAACCCATTTCACTAAATTACATGGTTATTATCTCCCCCATTTCCCCCTTTACACTTAACCAATGAACCTCCAAATGTAATCAGGGAAGCCCCATATCGGAATACACCGGTATGTCAAATTTGAAGAAAATCGAATAATTCTTCATGAAAAACCCATTTATATAAATTATGGGGGTGAGCCCCCACCCCCCCTTTATACTTAACCAATGAAACTCCAAATATAATCAAGAAAACTCCTTAACATAATAAACAAGTATACCAAATTTGAAGCGAATCGGATAATTCTGCATGAAAAACTCATTTATCTAAATTAAGGGAGGGTATTAGCCCCCGTTTCCTCCTTTATCCTTAACCAAAGAACTCCAAATACTAATCAAGGAAGCGTCTTATCAGAATGAACATAGAAAAAATTTTGGAAGCATATCGGATATTTCTAGCAAGAGTTATCGTATTATGTACATATATACAGAACCTGCGAGCACATTAGCTCTCAGGCTTTGATAGTCTGTGAGCTAAAAACTTACAAATTTATATAATTCTAATCTTTTTTTGTAACTGGAATGAATTTTAAAGATAAACGAAGGTAAACGCTTAATTAAAAAAAAAAAAAAAATGTTCTACTTCAATAGCAAATCACAAGATTTTAACAAAAGTAGTTTATTGCAATCGCCAGTTATTGTACCTAGGATTCAGTATGATGGCACGAAAGTATTCTCTGTTATTTGAGTATTTCTAACAGCCTCATATGAGAGTTAGGTAACGTGAGTATGCATCACTAAAGTTAAACCAGGAACTATATGTCAAAATTTAAATCTTTTAATAATATGTATCTTTTGAAAATTTTTATGGTAACAGTTTTTATATTATTGTATTTCTCAAAAGTACTAAAATATCCATATATATTTATTATTATTATTATCATTATTAATCGGTCATTGTTTAATTTCTTATCAGGGCAGAATATCAGCTATTTTCTTGCATAATTCTCTAAAATTATTCACCAAAAGTAAATGTCTTCTCTGACATCCTTGGTAACTGGTAACTATCTAGTTGTTGGGAAGACATGCAACAGATAGTATTTCAGATTTAAAAAACGGCAATCTGGATCATTATTTAAGAGTAATATTGTAATTGAAGTGCCTTAAAAAACAGTCGTTTGCACGATAATATTGACTAAAATTATTGTAATGCGACAGTAAAAATTTCTTAAAGTATCATTTGTTTTGTATGCCAATTTTAAGTTAAACGGCAGGAAATGTAAAAATAGAGCAAGTCGTGAGACAAATTGCAAACTATTTTTAAAAAGTAATCTAGTTACATCCAACTGTAAATTTGCCTGTTCAAGGAAAATTATATATCTCATAAAATCGTTGTTTGTTGAGCATAGAGACGGCATTCAAATAATATTCTTTTTGATTTTTAATGATAATATTTAATAATAAGTAATACATAAATCATTTCTCTGAATTTAAAATAAAAAATCAGAATTCAATTTCATCAAAAAAATATTTCTTTTTTCTATTTAAATACTTTAAAAGTATTTTCTAACGAATATTTTTGGATTCAATACCCCATAACAAGTGGCCGGAGATAATTTTTTTTACTTTTATACATAAAAGAAAAAAGAATTTATGCATAAATATCCAAAAATATCCATAAATAGCAAAAATATTTCTGTTCTGTTTGATGGTTGGTTTTAAATATTATAGAAATTGAAATTAATTTTAGGTATACGTTAGAAATAATATGTATACATGTATAATGTATATAAATATATAAATATATAATAGGAATTTAAAATGGCACGAAAATATTTGTAAAGATATAAAAAAGGGGAAAAGGCTTTGGCACAAAATTAGTGTTTGATAATATTTACAGGGTTGCCACGCTTCAGGGAATTTCCAGACGATAAAATTCTTCAGATTTCGTGCATTTAACTTAGATTTATATTATGTAAACAAATACCGATAAATAACCTGAAAACCAGGGAAGCGTAGCAACCCTGATTTAATAAAGAAAACATAACACATTTATTTTATTAAAACTGGTAAATGTTTTATCTTTTCTCAATGGAGTTTTACATTAACTTTATTTGTATACTTACATTATACATTAACAAAAATAATTATTATAAATGCGATAAAATTACTTTCAGATACAATACTTCGCACGCACACACACACACATACATATACATATGTATATACATTTGTAATTTTCCTTCGACAGTTCTGTAGATTATTAATTGCATCTCTAAATTTGGAGTTTCGGTCAGTTTGTTTTTCGAATATGTTATTTTATTTTTTAACTTCGTATTAGATATTCTATATAGGTTAATTCCATGAACACTTGTCATGTCTATCACACAGCGGAAAATCGCTATGCTTGTTGGCTAACAGTATTTTAGAACGGAAAAATGTAACTTATTTTATCGGAGATATCTCATCAATTGAATAACGCGAAGCAAAGTTTTCGAAAATAACGGCGAATTTCAGCTGTGTGACAGACATGACAAATTTTCATGGAATTGGCCTATATAAATCAAGAATCTGCCATCTTAACACTAGAGATTTTTGTCAGGTTTTGTTGAAATAACTTACTTTTAATATTCAAAGGTATTCTAATTATATATATATATATATACGAATTAAATACGTTTTCATATATGAATATATGAACTCATCATATTTTATGTAATGCTTATTGATAATATCATATTCTATTTTAGAAAATGATATTATTATAATTAGATTTTACTGAAATTGGATCACAACGGCTATTATTGTATAACAATTTTTATGCTGGACAACCAAAATGGTCTTTATTTACAAGAAGTATTAAACAAAATAAACTAACAGCTAATGAACGAAAATACTATTTTTCCGGAATATGCATTTAAAGTGTAAAAATATCGTGAAAAACAGAGGAGATAACCCTTTAGGACACCATATTAAAATTATAAAAATATCAAATAAAATACTGTATTGTTAAAAAAAAAATAGAATATCATTTATTAAATAAAACGAAATTATCCAGTTATTCCAAAACGTACAAACTACGAATTTAAATGTGAAATATTGTTCCATCTTCACCACAGAATACAAAATGTGACTAAATGTAAATACTTTTATAAATTTGCATTATCTTTTACCTAACATTCCAGGGAAAGAAATAAAATATCTATTTCAAAATAAATGATAAATAATTAAATTAAAGCTTCATATTAAGATTATGCATTAATATATATATTATATATATATGTTAATAAAAATAATATATATATATATGTGTGTGTGTGTGTTAGATTATTCTGATATTGGAAGGTTTTACTAGTGAACGAAATAACTGGTTGTAATGTTGAAAATAATAGAAACACAGGTAGAGTTTAATTCTCGTCAACAAATATAACGGATTTTGAATTTTAAAGAAGAGAATGTTTCGTAATAAATCAACATGGATATTGGAAGGTAGTTGCAGTCATCGAATGGTAGGCCAGGTAACACATTTATCCAGGGTAGGTTTTTCCGGAATAATTGAGACAATGCATAATTTAACTCAGAATTTTATTGATAGAGCTTTCGGCGGTGCAGTTTCCACCAATTCATTTTAATCAAGCCATCGCTGCGTAGTATTTAATTATGGGTAAGCAAATTATAGATAATATAAAATATCAGACGGCGACCAGGAAAAGTTATCAAAGTAGAAATACGACAAATTCTGCTGAAACACAGCGAGTATCGACTTTTTGTTACTCAAGTGTAATAATACAAATATGACATAGATCGCGCTCTCAACCAATGAATAATTAAGAATACCACGTCATTAAAAAAGTGCGGACAGAGCAAGCGGATGAATTTGAAGGGGAAAAGGATAACCTCAGAAATGCGATGGAAAGTAAAAATGGAAGCTAAAAGAATATTCTAGAAAGAAAAAAGCGCGGAAATGGAACATTTAATTTAAGAATACTAAAAGCGTAATATTTAAGCAATTTAGACAAGTGAGACATTAAATTAAAGGGAATTTAACACAGTTAACGATACAGATTATTTAAGGATAAGGATTTAGTGAATATAAAGTAGAATAAGATAGGTAAATCGCGGTATTAGATCTAATAATGTAACATATATGTATTTATATATATTATAAGTGCAGCTAATAAATGTTCTGATATAAAAACAAACACCTAGAAGTGCGATCATTCAAGTATTTCTTTGTTACTTTCTTAACAATTACATTGCGTGCAAACGTATCCGGCGATTCCGTGACATCAGATCTGCATCACTGAGAATTTTCGAAACAATAAGTTTCATAACATTTCTAACACATTTATACTAATTTATGGTTTTCTATCTTTTTTATAGATTTCCTTCCGGGAGTCGTGTGATATTGAGGAAAATTAGAGCAAAAATAATTAGTAGTGTGACGAAGCGAAAGACATAATGTTTTATTATTAGATCGGTTTCATCAGAAGACGATAATTCAGAGTAATTGAAACAACTTTTTTTCAGATCTTTTTATTGACTCTTCAGTCTTTGTACAGTCGTAGAGAAAAAATTTACCCCCCCCCCCCCCCCTAATAACTCTGCAAATAATTATAATAGAAGAAATGAACTAGTACCAAACGATTGGAAATAAAGTCTACTTTATAATGATGTAAATAAAATTTTCTTAGGAGGCATCTACAAATCAAAACTAGATCAAACTTTGCTTTTTTTCAATGGCAACACGCAATTTTGATAATATATTTTAATTCTTCTGTTCAAAATATGCCCAGAAACGAAACTTCATGTCATTTGGATGTTAAGATTTAAAATTATAAACATTCAAAATTTAGAGTTTCTAATTTTAAATTGCATTTTCATATATTTATTAATATCTCCCGGAATTATAATCCTAAAGTGATAATTTTGTGTGTGGTTATAATACTAAAAAACAAACATAATTACTTTGAATTTGCAAATTAAAAAAAATTATAATATAAATTATGAGATTAATATTCGAAAAAGAATAGGAAATGCAACCTGCAAATTTTTAATAGGTTTATATTTAGTATGTCCTCTGCTTTGTGCGAATTCTCAATTCCTAATTTTTCTTTCAAAAAGTAGCTTTATATTATGATTAAGAAACGTGAAAGTGATGTTTTAAGGAACCGTCTAGGATGTGTAGAATAACATAATTTTAAATACATATAAATTACTCATTTAAATCAAACATTTGGGCTTCAATAGTCGAAACATATTAAATGAGTGAAACGGTCATATTGGCAAGAAATAATACATTAATAGAAGTGGCATAGCCATTCTGTAGCTTTTCAATAATCGAGCTCTGAACTTCAATTTGGATACAGTCCGTAAAATATGCTAATTTTAAAATAAATAATTTCTTTGACACTAATCGTGCGAATTTCATGAAAATTTGTTTTTAGTGTAATTGGAGGTTGTAGAATTTATTTATGGTGTCAAATGTGGGTATTGCCTTTGAAAACAAGAAAGCTTTGGCTCGTTTTTATATGTGGATGGCACCCTAAGCAAATTTTCTTGCATCATTTAAAAGTAGAGTTTATTTCCAAATGTTTGGTACCAGTAACTTTCTTCTTCAATAATTTGTTGCGGAGTATAGGGTGTTTACTTTTTATTATCCACGACTGTACATTCAAATAGAATAATGTCGGCGCAAAGAAGATTTAATGTTCTGTGTTTTCTGCTTTGAAAATAATTTATTTTAAAATTTTTAATTAAAGTAGTATATTAGTTTCCTATACACGCCTCATCGTATTCTTTTACTTCAATAGACAGATTTAAAGTTATGGACACTTTTACAAAACAAAAACGTTCTTTCTTTTTTTTTTTTTTTTTTCAACAATATTTTGAGAATCTCAAAGCACTATCTATAACCACTGTTACTTAAAATTTAATTGAAGTATCTGCATATCTGTTTTAAACTTCAGTTATACTTGTTTTTTAATAAGATTTATTGGTGTGTTTATGATAAATAAAATTATATACGAACTTTACTTTTCAAAACAAAAAAAGTAGAGTTTAAAATGTTATTTTATTTAAATTTAAAATAAAATTATATGCGCACTTGACTTTTCAAAAGAATCTAGTAGTGTGTTATATGTTCTTTGTTTGTAAACATTCTGAAGTCGTCGTTATGTTGCAATTGCCACGTAACTTAAGAATTATTATTTTTTAATTATTTTGAATTTTTTAAAGCAGTGTTAGTTTTATGATTAAACTAATGGTCCTGACATTTTTTGAGAAAGTTGATAATAATAAGAAAGAAGTTCAGGTGCAGGGACACGTAAGAAACGTTTGACAGTATCATTAACATGGAATATTTGGAAAACACAGAGTATATTTACACGCATCACTGGTATTATAGCATTGTTAGAAATTTCCATAAAACACACTCTCAAAAATAATTTACTTAAAAATGAGAACTTCCAAGTACTCGTATTTTTTTAAGTATAATTGTTTCAAAAAGAAGTACATTGTTAAAAATAGGCATTTCTATATACTCATATTTTTTAAGTACAATTGCTTCAAAAAGGAGCATTATTCTACTTTAAAATGAAAATTTCTTTGTACTCGATTTTTTTAAGTACAATTAATTCAGAAACGAGTACATGATATTTTGAAGTTGTGTTTACTTATACTTGATTTATAAATGCATGCAGAAATGAATACATATATTTTGCATTTTAAAGTCTTAATATTCATGTTTAAATCATATGTGCTTAAAAATATGAATTTTCTGATAAACCCTTTTCTTATACCGAATTGAAAGTAGGGATTTCCAAGCTTTTATTTAAAGATATGTCTTCTTAGTTATAATTTTTAATTTAATACGCACTTTTCAAATTTATTTACAATTTCATTAGAAATGTTAAAGAAGAAAATTCTGTTTAAAAATTGTTTTATTAGAAATTAGAATATTTAAGAAAGTGAAAATTCATCACTGCTGTTAGCGATCTTCCGTCGCTGATTCATAAATGGTGTCATTTGGAAGCAGCTGGTAGCTGCTCTTATAGGACAGTCAGTAAAGTATTGATCTCCTACCTAAGGGACTCGGGTTCAAATCACGGGGCGGCTCATACACAAGAATTAAAATAGTAAAATCGTTGTTCTTTGCTCCAAAAATTGTAGTTCTTCGCAATTCAAAATTACCGTAACTAAAATTGGTGATTTGTCGGTTCTCTGTAATTTCGCTTTTTTTTTTTTTTTTTTTGTTTATAGTGTATGTGTGTTCCTATACATACTTATTTTCTAGTCCCTGTATGCACTCAAAAAATTAGTACATGCGTTTTCCAAATTTAAGAGTTAAGTACTCGGAGCTATTTTAAGATCGGGAAGTGCTCAATAATTAGTACAATTTACTTATTTTTAAGGATAGTGTTTTAGCAGTGCAATTTATATCTAAATAATCCTTTATTCTGCATGCAGGAAAAAATATTGATTTTGCAAGAGAAAAAAAAATATCATTGTAAATAATAATATTGCATCCATTTCCAAAAATATACTAATAAATAAATTATATAGATATAAACCAGAACCGTAATATACTTAATATATTAGATAGATTTTTATTTTTATTTGTACATACAATAAAATCTATAACAAAACAACTTAATCTTTATTGTTAGTTATTCATAGTAGTCATCTAATTCATAAAAATATAGTTTGCGCTTATCAAGGATTATTCCATTTTGCGAGTGATATTCATTTGTCTTGCCATCAGAAATTCGTGAAAAATAGGTTAAATTAGTCCTCTTTTATTTCTTATTTTTATAGTCTTTTGATGTAGATTCAAAATTGTTATAAATCATTTCATATATGTTAGATTTATAAATCCGTTGTTCCATAAGATATTTAAAAAGTGCTCTTTAAGTTTGTTTTTATATTTTTTCATAGTTTTATAGTTTATATAGGTTTAATACTATCGCATGATGATTTATTTATAAAATAATACGGTGCAAATAATTTATATATGTATACATGCACACATATATATCACATGCATCAGAAATATTGCAGTATCTTACAAAATTTTATCTAAGCGATTTACAAATTCGACTTACGTAAAACTTTACTGACGTACGGCGGGGGATGCCTGTACATCTTATAATACAATAGTCCTGAAAAACTGTCGAGGGCGAAGGTAATTCATAATTTTACTGACGTTAAGTATCATTGTACATAATGCATCATTTTACGAAATTACACAGCATACATTTCGCATTTCACACATTATTTAGTATAGGCATACTTATATAAAAGTTATTTTTTTTTATCCTATTCAAAAAAAATTAATGTGTCTGTGTAATTAATGCATTCATATTCAATATTTTAAAAATGAAACATTCTAAAGTTATTATAATTAATATTATTATTTAGCGTATTTGAAAACGAAATAAAATTCTAATTGACAAGAACTATTAAAATATTTTTATCTTTGTTTTAATGATATTTATAAAATTTATACGCTCTTAGACGCATATAATATATATATATATATATATATATATATATATATATATATGTATGTATGTATGTATATATATATATATATTAATCATTTATGAGAATATGATTACTTGTAGGATTGCAAAAATGCAGGGAAAAAAGATTATAAACAGTATAAAATAAAGAATCGCGATTAATTTATCCATACAAAAGAATGCCATAGGTTTCTTTTGATAAATATTTTAGCAATTAGCTTAACACGTCTTTCTTCTTTTTCCATGTAAGCTAGTTGTCATTAGCAAAGATTTTCTGCTCTTTTTATCTTAGATTTCGTGATTTCTATAGGCCGAAGATAGGTGCTAGCAGTCACGAGATTGATCTAAAAGGAATTCTTAGCACGCATTGGTCTAATTCCATTGTAATATTTCCTTTTTGTGTCTGGTACTTATTGTATTTAATCAGAATTAGTACGTAAGAATTATAAATCAAAAATGACCTTCATAATAAATTATTAAAGACTTGCGTTTCTGAAGCAGTTTATTTATTATTACTTTTTAAGATTTTGATAATTTGTATTATTTAAAAAGGTGAAGTTAGGCGATTGCCATTTTTTTTTTTCAATTTTCGTGATTCGTATTATTTTCTAAACAGAAGTTAATTTAATATATTTGTAATTTGTTTTATAAAAAAAGGTTAAAAGATATGGTGCATACAATTCATTAATGCTTGGCTCCCCCAAAACGATAGGGGAGAGTAACCATATTTGGACCGCCGCTTTAATTGGACCGTTGCCATTCTGCCGTTAATAACATGAAGAGACGCCACTTACCGCTGAAATCCTACTCATCAGAATGACGTCACTCATGATTAGAAGAAGCAACCACCTACCATGTGTTGTTTTCACACAATTTTAAAAAACCTAAAGTTACCTGTTTTGATCTATTTTTTTTTCCTACTGAACGTAAGTGAACAGTTTAAAAATAAGGTAAGTTGTTAGATTTTCATATACACATATGAATTCATCTGTTTATTGCGCATCTTTTTCACGCAGATTTGTTTGATTTCGATTTTGTTCTTAGTATCTTTTTTGTTCTTATTATATGTTTTAAAAAATGGCGCAGTTGCCGTATTTGGGCTAATTCAAGTTGCTTAAATTGGACCAGATATGCGATCATAAACTTGAAAAGTAAGTAATTAATTTCGAGGACGGTACGCTTTGTACACTTTTTTTTTTTTTTTTTAATGGATTACTATTTGCATGCAAGTTTGTGTTTTTTTGGTATATCTGGATAATTTTTTTTATACAGTTTAGGCCTATATAAACATAAAAATATTTTTACATGTTATAAAAAAACTTTTGTTTGCAATTTCTTTTATCTTGCATATATTTGTATTTCTTTTCTTTGAATTCATTATTCCTACGGGGAATTTGGTTTACAGAGTTGAATTCAAACATTCTCCTCCTAGAGGATATTTCCGATGGCAGACTTTTTACAGTTCTGGAGGGTGGAATACACTTTTTTTGTAATTAAAACACATAAAATCTCAAACATTCATGGGGGAGTGGTTATTTCAAGGCTCCGGGAGGGGGGGGGGTGAATTCAACATTGTTTGAATATATAATGTTTGTATTTGATTAATCATAGCGTATTTTTCGATAGAGGATATTTATAAAAAACTTTTTTAACATAGTGTTGAAAAAGACACAGACAGACGGTATGGAAGAAAAACACTCGCGACAGCAAAAGCTGTTAAAGATATAGAAAACAAAAAGGAGTAATAAGTTGTTAAGAAATTTACCTGCAAGAAGGTTGCAGCTACAAATTCTCCCAAAAGCCAAAAAATCATTAGAAATGTTACTCCTTTGGTAAATTCAGTGAAATCAAAGTACAGAGGCAGCCAAAAAACAGTTGTGTTAACATCTTCGCCATATAAAGTAAACCTTGAAATAATAATAATAATAAACGACAAAAAGGAAGCTATCACTGCACAAAACCAATTGGAACATCAAGATTTAAAAAATAGGTGTAATGCAATTAGCAAGAAAATGATGGAAGGGAAGAACTACAAACATAATATAAAGAAAACTTCTGTTGCAATAAAAAGGTCTAACAATTCAGAATCTAAAAAGCAAAATCGAGACAGTGATTATTGTTTTTTCCTAATTTGTAAGAAAAGTAAAATAGCAGAAATGATTCAGATTTCAGATTGCCAAATACGGCTCTATGCAGTGTGGGTCCAACTTAGGCAACCAGTTGCTGAATTTGGACCACTTTTGACGAATTTTTCAAATTAAAATAAAATTTGAGATTTTCAAAAAGAAATTGATCTAAAGATTTATTTAGTTAGTAGATGTATAGATTGATCTCGTTTAATGATGTTTTGCAGGTATTCCGAAAATTGAGTTACTCTAGAAAATAAGTGAAGTGGTCCAAATTCGGCTATTCTCCCCTATAGATGTTCAGATTGCAGCTTGAAAATTACGTTGTTTCGACTGTAACAAATTGCAAATACATATACATATAGATATGTATATACATAAGCTCCTTAATTTAAGTATAGACTTGTTTGCCTCCAGGAAATGCTTTCGGCAATAATATGCATTGCTTACTTTAAATAATAGGCATATTAGTGTTTAAATTTTCAAATAATATAGAGATTTATATTTCAAAGTAAATTACCTATGCAAAATAATAAATTTATGTTTAACAATCTTTTAACTAAAAAGTTAGTCATTAGTTATAGTCATGGCTGTTAATTGTTACAAGTTACAAGGTTTTTGAGCTATATTTTTAAATAATCTCATCGATATTTAATTTCAGAATTCTTATATTACCTGACAAGAAGATATATTTTAGAAAAAACTGGTACGAAATTTTTTTTTTGGTGTTGCGATCTATGAATATAGTACATCAAGAAAGGGTATTGACTCATTGCATTACTAATTTTTGTGCACTACTCTTATAAGGTATAGTATAAGATCCGGTCTAAGAAATATATACCCTCATTTGTTATTTAATGATAATAAAGCATATATGCTAGATAATATATACATTGATACTTCGCAAATAGGTTGCCTAGCTAAATCACGTACCGATAACGTTAAACAATAAAATGTTTAATTAATTTTTTTTTGATCAACTTCCTTGATTAGTTATTTATGAATATCGAGAATCAGCTGAGAGAATATACCCCAAGGACTTGAAAAAATAAAGGTTGCCTATTCTCCCCTCTGCGCAAGTATGGGGTTGTCAAGTATAAACAGGTAAGTAAGCGTTATTAATATACCCTCATAAGCTATTTAATCGAATTACACATGAAATGAAAGCTTATTTTATTCCCAATCCAACCGTATTAGGTTGCCTTATCAAAACGATTGTTGAATCCATGGTTACCTAGATTTAAGATGTTCAATTTTCTGTGTGAGCGTACTGAAATACACATAATTTTTGATAGACACATTACACCCTCTATCAAAGACTGTGAACGTCAAAATCTGCTGGAGTTCGTAGACCATATGTCATCCAAGGATTGCATCTTAATTGCTTTAACTGTACTGAGCTTGCAATGAAATTGGGTCCTACTTTATCCCTGGGTCTTCCAGCCTTCCACGCATTTCGAGGGTGTTATAACACAGAAGCTTTTTATAATAAAGAGAAAGTCAAGCCTTTTAAAATATTTTCAAAACGAACGAATTTCCAGGAAATATTCGTATCATTGATGGATCCAGTAGATGTACTCCTAGAAGATAAAATTCAGGAGTATACTGCCCTTCTTTATGAGATCATGGTGATCATTATGAGATCTTTATGAGATTCTTTATGAGATGTTATTATATCAATGACGCTAGATATCAGCTGTTCCAAAAAACATATGCAATGAAGAAATACAAAGAGCATTTCATGAAGAAGATTAAAGTCGTCGACTCCAGTATATTTCTACCGTGCTGGATCTCACTGAAACAGAAAATTTTGCTCACAATATATGTTAATTCTATGTGGCTTCGTGCAACCGATGTATGCTGCGTTTACTCAATCCTGAAGATCGTGGTTGTTATTTGGATGGCTATTTGAAGCCTACGTGGCTTAAAGGGGACCCTACATCTTTACAAGTTACGACGTATTAAGGGAATCGAGAAACAGAGAAAACGATGAAGAATTAGAATTAGATTGTGACATCAGCACTTCTGACTATTCTGAATCTGAATAAGTGTTTTATATAAAAATTTTGTATTTTGCTATTGGTAAATTTAAGTATAAATAAAAAAAAATATTTATATAATTATGTGACATTGTATTTAACTTTAACCAGTATTTAATCCACTTTAAACGATCGAAAAAATCTCTCTTTGAAAGACGCGTACATTTTGAAAGGAAAAACTTATTATTTCATAATTATGTATTGTCGCTAATAAACGAATGCGTCAGTGAAAAAAAATTATATCGCTGTTAATATTTACACTACCGGAGAAATCTTTAAAAATATCTCGCTGCATCTTTGTCTGTAAAATGGAATTGTGCGTGTAACGCTTCTATGTCATTCTCAACGCTCGCGCAGAAAATTGACCATCAAAAATCTAGGGAACCATGGATTCAACAAATTTTTTGATAAGGAAACCTAATACGATTGGATTGGGAATAAAATAAGCTTTCATCTGATGTGTAATTCGATTAAATATCTTATGAGTGTATATTAATAACGCTTACGCATCTGTTTATACCTGACAACGCCACAATTGCGCAGAAGGAAGAGTAGGCAACCTTTATTTTTTCAAGTCCTTGGGGGTATATTCTCTGAGCTGATTCTCGACTTTCATAAATAAATAACCGAGGAAGTTGATCAAAATAATTTAATTAAACATTTTATTGTTTAACATCATCGGCAAGTGATTTAGCTAGGCAACGCATTTGTGATGCATCAATGTATACATTATCTAACATATATTCTTTATTATCATTAAATAACAAATGAGTGTATATGTTTCTTATACCGGATCTCGTACTAATATTATGGTTACTGTAATACAAAATTAATAAAATAAACTTAAAATATATGGTCCTATATGATTTCCAGTCAGTCATTTTTCTGTTATATGAAGTTAGAAGTAACATAGCCTTTTTATTTTTCTGTTTTTATACTAGAAGACCTGCCGGGCGGTGCCCGGGCTCGTGATGAATAACCATTGTATTAACCTCAAATTTGTATGATTTTATATCTTAAGACTTCATTTTATCTGAATTTATATTTTTAAATGAAAAAAAAAAATACTGAATTGCAACTATATTCTTTTGGGTATTTTGATTTTTGGAATCTATGCTCAGCGAAAGCGAGCGAAATTGCGAGGAAACATTCCGGTTTTTACTGATTTCGTCGAAATTTTACATATTTTATTTTGCAAAAAATATTTCTACCCGTCCTCAAAATTTCAAATTTTTTGGAGGTGATGTAAATCTGATATATTGAGATGCTCTCAACAGATTGTGTTTAATTGCAGACATTTACTCACTTTTAGTATAGAAAATATCGTCTAAGTTAGTCGCGTGGTGACCTACGATCGCATGTAGATTTGAAAGGGCTAAAATTATCATCTTATAATACTGGTTGCATCATCTATTAGAAGAGGGTTTCTTCTTCAATAATTTTTTTTTTGGTTTGTCAGAACTTCTAAATTTGCGGTGTGGAGGGCGAAACCGCGACTAAACATGAAATGTTTTACGGATTTCGTCGTAATTTTCAAACATTTTATTTTGTAAAAAATATTTCTGCCCATATGAACATTTCAAAAATTTTGTAAGTGATGTAAATCTGGTCCATTAAGATGCTTTAATAAGACTGTGTGAAAATACGAACGTTTAATTACATTTAGCGTAGAATTAATAACGTCTCCGTGAGGCGCGAAGTGACCTGAATTTGCCGGTGAATTAGAAAGAATTAAAATTAATATTTTTAAAACCGATAACACCATCGATTAGAATAATGTTTGATATTATTATTATTTATTATTATTTTTTTATTTTTTTGATTTGCCAGTACCTTTAAAATTGCATCCTGGGGATGCGTTACCATAAAGAAAAAACAGCTTTTATGAAATTCTTTTTCAAGAGGATTGCTCATGTACATTTTTTAATTGATTGCGATATTTGAGACGTAAGAGTACAAACTTTCAGAATATTTCTTCCCTTTTTAACTTTACTAAGGGGTTTGGAAAATGTTAGTTAAAAAATAATTACAAAATATCCCCGAAATTTTCTTTTTCGTTCTTCATTTTCAAACGATGCGTAAATAAGCCTTCAGCGTATGCGCCACGGCTTTTCCCTTCTCTCAATGAATTAGATGAATTTTTAAAGAGAGTGAGTTACGATCGTAAGTTAATAATTCAATGAATTATAAGAATTTTAAAATTCTGAGCCTCAGGTACATCGTAAGATACATTGGGCTAGCCTCAAAAAATTTGTCAGCCTCGTACGTGCCGCAGATTCTACTAGCCATCGCACACAGAAACACTCACACAGCGAAACATTGTTTTATTCGTATACATATAGATATTTAAAAATATATTATTATAAAAATATAAAATAAAAAACTGTAAAAATGTCATAATAAAGATTATAATTTTATTAGAGTGTTATAATGAGCTGTATAATTTAAGTTTAAATGGTATATCGGTTGTTATGTAATTTTTGTTATAATCCTCTTTAAAGCCTTTCACTCTGATCTAATTACAAAACAAACCACTCTTTTAATTTATATTAGTGTGGTGGAGTTACATATCCAGTAGACTTATCATTTACGAACAGTAATAGTCTTATTTAACGCAGATATTCTGTGATTAAATAAGGCGGAAGCCATTTTTTAAAGAGTGATTCTATGCGATTTGCAATTGGGAAATATCGATTTCTACCATTAATTGTAAATAATATTAATTCCAAAAATTATTTTCTGTATAAATTTTAAAGCTTTTAAACATTCAGCAAGAAATAAAATAATTTTATCGAAAAGTAACTGTTAGAACAGAAAATAAAAACAAATGTTGATTTAATTACAAAAATAAGTTACAAAAAATATATACTGTCGATCGGGGCTACTTTGGTCCTTGCTGGGTCCATCGGGGTACTTTGGTCCATCCCACAAAAAAAATGTTTTATTCTTTGTTTTGAACAAACA
Organism: Maratus speciosus; assembly: GCA_963932465.1. Classification (NCBI taxonomy): domain Eukaryota; kingdom Metazoa; phylum Arthropoda; class Arachnida; order Araneae; family Salticidae; genus Maratus; species Maratus speciosus. Next base: position 316,536,114 of record OZ010794.1, read on the forward strand.
ATACAATATAATTCGGAGGTTTTGCCATTGAAAACTATTTTAGACCCTACTATAGGGCATTTAAATAGTTTGCGGGTAATTAAATATTTTTTAGAGGTGACACTGGGTGTGTTTGTAAACATCTGTTTCCGTATGTAGATTTTAACTTCACAAAATTTCTATAGTGAAACAATCTGGACAAGAGATACAAATAAGGTAAGTGTCAAAATATTAACTTTAGTAACCTGTAACCCATGTGTGATCATAATTTTTCCTTTAACTTTTTATTTTGACAGAAAATGTTTACGTTTTCATAAAGCTAGCATGAAAACTAGTTTTTCGGAGCTACTTTGTACCAGGCCTTTTTTGGCCCTGAAGTAGACCCAGTTACCCCGAAATGCCTTTTATACAACCGAATCTCTTCAAAAATATATTAAGTAACATTTTTTTCAAATGTTACTTCAGCAAAATGTTACAGTAATTACTTTTCTTCCAGTTGCTGAGGATAACATGATGAAAACTGTTTCTCGTGTCCTTAATATTAACATTTGGTTTATTGTGTTTAAATGTAAAACAAAACAAAACAAAAATATTAGTTTATCACGTTTGCAGTGTTAATTCATTAGCAGATCCTATTGCAATCAATTGCTAATTGATTTCAATATTCCAACGTATGAATTGTATTCATTTTATATGAAAATAAGTGAATGGACCGAAGAAGCTCCCAGCAGGGGCTACTTTGTTCCCAAACTTTAAAAATAGTTAAAAAATAAAAAAATAAAAATCATACTCTTTAAAACCCCACCGTTTGCTTAATTATTTCCTGTTAATTTATTACAACTCCATTTCGACGTTGAACAATCATATATAACATTTTTTAATGATGGAAATGTGAGTGAAAAAAGGAAAAAGTGGCCCAAAGTATTATCTTCAACGGTAATTAAAAGGAAACGTACTGAACTTTCCTAAATTCAAAATAAATTTCGCGAATCCATAAATAATAATTAACAGTAACACAATTACATACAGCAATAAATAGTATGAGATCTATATAATTCTTGTAAATTTTTCTTTAGAAAATTTCTCACAATTTCCATTCAATAATAGTTCAAATTTTATTTGCTTAAAAGGAGTACAGCCAACAGAGTGAAAAAGTGCCCAAGCCGAGACTCGAACTCAGGTCATCGGTATAGCACACCGCTGTTCTACCAACTGAACTACTTGTAACGATACAGAGCCTGCCACTTCTCACTATCACATGTTGGCAAGGCTACAACTGCAGCACAAGATGGAATGATTTTCTTGTTCCACCGACTCCGGAGCAAACACGAAACCAAACATAACCCAGCATCAATGAAATTGAACAAACCTATATAATTCTTGGAAATTTTTCTGTAGAAAATTTCTCACGCCTTGCTTTGAATAATATTACAATCGCTTATATCCTTTTTGCTTAATTACTACCAGAATGTTTCCCATTTGTAGTGGCATTACCTATTCCATTCTCCTATTGGCTGATTCTCGTATTTTGCTGTTTACCCATTGTCTAATGACTTCTCAGTTGAATCCGCTTCTCTTCTATATAATTGAGCAAGTTTTCGTTATTCTTTGCTTAAAGGACGGCACGCTAAAGGCTACCGAAACTAGTCTGCTCAAAGTTTCCATATGCTAGCGTTTTTAACGTTGATTTTAAATTTATATCATTCTACGACAAGTAGCATCTTAATAATTATTAATTATTAATAATTATTTCAATTTTATTTGATTAACTCATTTGTGTCTGAATTTTTGTTTTCTCAAATTTTTTGGTAAAATCACTGTAAAATGTTGCAAAATGACCTGGAAAAATACTAAAAAAAAATAAGCTTAATTTTTCTGTATTTATTTGATAAAATGTAAAAGAACTAAATATGAGTATTTCTAGTAGAATAATATGCATAATTATATATTTTGCCTATATTTATATTTAAAATGTTTTTAAATTGTATATTATGTACTATAATTAGTATTTTAATGAACTACAAATATATATATATATATATATATATATTTGCAGAGACTAATAACGTTATTAAAGTTACACATATATTAAGACAGACTTTAAATACAATTAAATACAATAAACACAACTGGAGTGAAGAATTAGCCGGGGCCAGGAATCGAACCTGGGTCGACAGCATAACGTGCTGTTGCTCTACCGTTAAGCAGCACGTTATGCTGTCGACCCAGGTTCGATTCCTGGCCCCGGCTAATTCTTCACTCCAGTTGTGTTTATTGTATTTAATTGTATTTAAAGTCTGTCTTAATATATGTGTAACTTTAATAATTAAAAAGCGAATTCAGACGTTAATTTATGTGCTTTAATATATATTGTGGATCGATGTAAAAAGAAATTTATTCATCGTTGTCACGTCATCCTGCGCTATCTGATAGATGGACGGTGACGTTCCCCAACTTGGTTTATTAGTGAGAAATTGCCAGGCTAGGACGTCGGCCAGGGTAGCTTAACGGTAGAGCAACAGCACGTTATGCTGTCGACCCAGGTTCGATTCCCGGCCCCGGCTAATTCTTCACTCCAGTTGTGTTTATTGTATTTAATTGTATTTAAAGTCTGTCTTAATATATGTGTAACTTTAATAATTAAAAAGCGAATTCAGACGTTAATTTATGTGCTTTAAAAACTAATAACGTTATAACTATTATTAATAATAAAATAAGAATAATCGTATTGCAGACTTAATAACAATTTATTTCATAAATACCTTCGAAAGGAGATTGCATAAATAACTCTCTTCTAAATTTCTAACAAAAATATGTGCCCATTTGTGCCTAGAACCCTATATTTTGTACATAAAAAAAATGCATAAAAAATAGGCTTGAACATTTAATTTCGCAATTTAAAAAAATGCGTATTTCAAAAAAGTAAAAAAACTAATATTATAACTTGCGATTTTGGGTCCATGATAGTAAAAATACAAATAAACTTACTTTTAAGTAGCTTTCTTTACAAAAAGCTACCTATTGCAGCCGTTCGGAGGAAAGCGATTTCAAAAAAATGTGGTATATTTTCATCGATCATGACCCCCAGACCCCGAAACCACCCTCCGTTCAAAATTGATATATATATATATATATATATATATATATATATATATATATATATATATATATATATATCTGACCTATGTCACACTGTAACTCTCGTATTTATGAACCGATTTGGATGTAATTCGGTGTGTACATAGTACATACCAATGTCTCGACCGAGTTCGTTGGCCAGCTTCATCCGCCATTTTGTTTCAAAATGGCGGCCATTTAAAAATTTTAAAAAATTTAAAATTTAAAATGTGGTACCAAAAAATTGAAAATGGAAAAATATTTTTTCTTATGTATTTGACCTTTATGCAAAGACTCCGTAGCAGTTTTTGTTTTGTCTATATCTTAAAAAATGGCTGAGTTATAGCATTTTGAATTTCTAGCGAAGCTGACATTTTGAAACGTCCTGAATTTTGTCACGCGATAAAAGGCGTATTTATGAACCGATTTGGATGTAACTTCGTTTATACATAGTACAGACCAATGTCTCGACCGAGTTCGTTGGCCAGCTTCATCCGCCATTTTGTTTAAAAATGGCGGCCATTTAAAATTTTAAGAAAAATTTAAATTTGAAATGTGGTACCAAAAAATTGAAAATTGAAAAAATATTTTTTCTTATGTGTTTGACCTCGATAAAAAGATTCGGGAGCAGTTTTTGTTTCGTCTATATCTTAAAAAATGGCTGAGTTATATCATTTTGAATTTCTAGCGTGGCTGACATTTTGAAACGCCCTGATTTTTGTCACGCGATAACAGGCGTATTTATGAACCGATTTGAATGCAACTTGGTCTGTACATAGTACATACCAATGTTTCGACCGTGTTTGTTGGCCAGCTTCATTCGCCATCTTGTTTCAAAAGGGTTGCCATTTAAAAAAAATGTAATTTAAAATTTAAAATAAGGTATTAAAAAATTGGAAAATGAAAAAGATTTTTTTTTTATGTGTTTGGTCTTGATACAAAGATTCTGGAGCAGTTTTTGTTTCTGAAAATTTGTTCTTTTGTTTATATCTTAAAAAGTGCTTGAATTACAGCACTTTGAATTTCTATCATGGCTAACACTTTGAAACGATCTTGTATTTGTCTCGCGATACCGCACGTATTCGCCTATTTTGATTGAAGAAGGCATGTGGATAGTATACATCAATATCTCGACCAAGTTCGCTGGCCAGCTTCATCAGCCATCTTGTTTCAAAATGGCGGCCATTAAATTAAAAATATATATATTTAAAGTGAGGTGCAAAAAATTAGAAATTGAAAAAGGTTTCTTTCTTAAGTATTTGACCTTGATATAAGGATTCAGGAGCATTTTTTGTTTGTCTTTATCTTAAAAAATGGCTCAGATATAGCAGTTTCAATTTCTAACGTGGGTGACATTTTGAAAAATCCGATTTTTTGCCTGCGACAGCACTCCTATGTATCAACCTATTCCGATGTGAGTGAGCATGTGCACAGCAATTACTAAGGTCTCGGCCAAGTTCACTGATTAGCCTCATCCACCATGTTGTCTTAAAATGGCAGGCACTTTAAGAAATCGCCGAATTTGGCAGCGAAATATAAGTTACTTTAAATAAAAGCAGCTTGGATAAAGCTGACTAATTTTGCGAAATTCTCATTCATGATGATTTAGTATTGATAAAAATTAGTATTGAATCTCCTACATTCGGTTTCCACTTAATTGAGCTTCGTGTGTTTGAATAATATAAGTTGGCTTTTTTAAAATAAGGAATATGAAAGCTACCTCTTCCTCCCGGCATTGGCCGGAAGGACTTTTTACATTTCGCCCTCTTGAAAAATTTAAAATCTATAAACACCGAAAAAAGCCTTAAATTAAGCAAATAAATATCCACCTTGTGCTGTCATCTCTCGGTTATAGATAAAGACATTTATAAATAATAATTTCATGCAATTTTCATGTTATAAAGAAGAAAAAAATTATACAAATGCATTAAAATTTGAAACGTCCCAAAAATGGGACGCTAGGCATAAATGGGTTAAAATGCGTACGGGGGCACTTCTCTCTATCTCATGTTGGCAAGGCTACAACCGTAGCACAAGATTAAATAATTTTCGTGAGCCACCGACAGGCTGGGTATCGTTCCAAGTGGTTCAGTATGTAGAACGTCGGTGCGCAATACCGATAACCCGGGCTCGAGTCCTGGCTTGTAAACTTTTTCACTCTGTTGGCTGTACGCCTTTTAAGCAAATAAAATTTGTAATATTAAATAGTAGCAGGCTGAATAGAAAAAAAAATTATATATTTTAACATTAGGCATTTCGATTTAAAACTGCAATAAAGTTTTACTACGCTCATTAGCAAATGCACTTTTAATAAATACATCAGCAAATTTCTTTAGCATACAAAAGTATACACTAGTAATCTGAGATGTTTATTTCTTTAAGCTTATATTTTTGTAAAAAGGAAAGAAAAATAAGGTCATGGATATACAGAAAGGGATGTAAATGAACTGAGAGATAAATATTACCAACCTTTTTTGATCTTCTGTTATTTGATAATGTTTTGCAGATTTATTAGATACGGTATTGTTTTTTAATTATCAGCAACTTAACCCCTTCGGGACCAGCGGCTTTTACGCAAATTTTATTTGGTTGGCAGCACTTTTTTAAAATAAAGATGCCTTTATTTAAACAATCGCGAAAATGCTATAATTAAACAAAGTAAATATTACTTTTCATTTTTACTGGTGGACAAAACAAATTCCGTATGCTTTTTTTCAGGGTGCTTATATGCACCAACGGTCCCGAGTGGCTTAATGATTATAATTTCTCATTAAATTAACTGTATCACATAATTATTTCAAAAAACCACATAATTATAGAATGTACCTTTGAATATACCTGGTGTCTTAAATGGACTGACTGTTTTTAAAACTTAACCCTTTGTACTCGAGAGGTGACTCTCACCCACTACTAGTGCTGCCAGGTATGTTGCATAAATCGGATCTCCAAATGCTCTAGACACCAGTATTTTAAAGAATTTTTTTGTCTTATCTAATAGCAGACTTATTTGAGATTAAAGATTGTGAAATAAACTATGATAAATAAGTGGTGTCCAGAAAATTTGTAGTCCTGATTTAAACGAGAAATACGGCAACGATAGTGGTGAGTGACAGTCATCTCTCGAGTGAAACGGGTATAAAAAAGATCTTGCAGGATGATTAGTTAAGATGTCAGGAATTTCCGGTTTTAGTTCCAAATAGAAGTGATAGATGGCGTTGCAAGAAGTAGAACAGAATCATAGACGAAATAGAAGTCACTTAGTAATGTTGCGAACGAAGGATCTTAAACATATTTAGTGGGTCTCATTCGCGGATATCATATTTTTCTGAGGCCCGACTCTGAACGCAATCGATATGATTTTGATATGTTGTTTCAATGAAAATAACGACTTTATGCATATAAGAGAATGTATAACGATAGTGTATACGAACTGACGTCAGAAACGGTCCTTAAGATTAACATTGTAGAGGGGAATGAGACAAACCCTATATATTTAATATCAATCGTAGGTATCAATACTGGGTGATTTCAGTTTTGGCCTTGATTGAGCGACTATTGCTTGCAGCGCCATCTTACCCTGACATTTGGAACTGAAACCTTGAATCGCAGTAAAAAACTTCCTGACATCTTACATAAACATCCTCTAAGAAATATTTAAATAACTGTCAACATTTCCAAGTTATGGAATTTTAAAAACAGCCAATCCATTTTAGGACATCCGATACATATCTTAGTTAAACAAAAATGATCAATCCTTTGTAATTAACAACCAACTTTAAAATAGAAATAGTAATAATGACGAAAACAGAAAGGAAAAATAAAATGTTTGTTAAGGAAAAAATATGTAACAAATGTATCTTTTTGAAATATTAACTCACTAAAGTACATTAATTATTAAATGAAAAGTCACAACACAGTTATTTGCTTTTTCCCCACAATCATTTATCATAATTGCTATTGAAAAGATGTTGTATCTCATAAATGCATTTTTTTATTTTTCTTCTCATTTTTAGAAATTATGACAAACAAAAGGATGTTACCCTTGTTTTGTGTCATTATCTAATAAACTTTAAGTGGAATGTTTTAAGCTTTTTGTTCTAGTGGGAATTGTTATGATATTTGTCTTTAGGATTGAAAAGGCTTTTAGAGAAGTAGTGATTTAACTTTTGAAAGTGCACTTAAGTAATTTTCAAAAGATAAATAGTGTAATATAATTGAAATAATAATATTTGCTCAAGCTAATAAATATTGTATGTTATTTTATAAAACATATATTGAGCAGTTTTTTTTTTTAACCTTTTTATATACAAGATTAAATAGCGTAAGTGAAGTCTAACATAGATTTAACGATTTCTAATTGTTTGTTAGATATTACCGTTGATTATCTTTAAATCGGAAAGCCCAGTAGATACATTAAATGTGCATTACATTTTAATATTAATTTTATTCAATGTATCAATTGATATTTGAGTGCTAAAAAGGGAAAATGCTGAATGTCCAAATAACGAATTTTTTCAAAAGAGCGAAAAAAAAGAAAAATTCCTTCTTCTGGTACTTACAGCTTCTTCCACTTCATTCCTTTTGGGCTGTTAGTTCAACACTGTAAAATATAGGTACCTAGATTCCTTTAGTTCAGTGTTTAAATACATAATATTATCATTTGTAAACATTTCTTTTATTTATGTATTTAATATTTTTAACCTTGCTTAAAAATATCCTATTGGTGTAAACAATAGCAACATGATCAAATTGTGTAATGACCACCATTCACCGAGCATCTTATAACTGGCATTTTCAGCTTACTCAACTTCATTTCGTGTGGCACATTCAGCGTTCTCCACTTTACTTTGTGTGGCAAATTTGTTAAGATTTGCATTTAAGACATTTTTTTCGTAAAAAAAAGGTTTTCGATGTTTTGGTACTTTCAGCGTTTTTCATTTATTCCTTATTTAATAATGTTTTGTGTCAGAATAAAAATCTGAATTAGGCGGATTTTGTTCACATCTGTTACAAATTTTTTGAATAATTTGCAGTTCACAAAAAAATGAACATGATAGTTAGTTGATAGCTCACTGCATTATTGGCACATATAGCCAATGCTGCAGTTTAAAAACCTGGACTTGATAGGATTAAATAGGTTTGAGAAAAGTTAATCAACTTTAATCTCCAACTACAACGAAAAATAATATTAAGGTTTAAATTTCGTCTGTATCAATGTAATAAAATTATTATCCATGATTTTATGGAGTTACATATGTAATTAAGTGTGCATCGGTAAAAATCTGCTAAAATGTTATATCAGAGGATGCCAACATGTGAGTGATTTGTGTCAGGCCGGATGCTGTCTGGGTAGCTCAGTGGTTAGAGCATTGGAGCTTTTAGCTAAGGTTCATGGTTTGCATCTTGGCATGTATAATTTTCACTCTCTCTGAGAAAAAATAATAAACTTTGACCTCCAATTGCAACGAATGCATTAGTGAATTTTTACTTATTCTATAAAGATAAGTGTTTGGCTAACCATCACATCCAAAGCACATGTTTCGGACGCTTGGAAAGCAAACTCTTCAGTATCATAAATTGGCGAGCAGATAAAGAATAGAAAGAAAAATGGAAAAAAAAAAATGTAACAAGAAAGGGTTTTTGAAATATTTGGAATTCAAAAACCTTATCGTTAAAAAAAGGGGGAAATTATTTCTAAAATGTTTTTCTTTTAACAACGAGATAGTGATTTTGAGCCCTTATATATGAGCCCCTATACATATTGTTAAATCGGGGATATCGTTAAACTGACTATGGTTGAATCGAATGTATACTGTAATTTTACACATGCAGTAATGCTAAGACCCATAAACATTTCTACTTACTAAAAATAGATTGACGATAAGGAATTTCCCGTACATTATCATTTTTACGGCTAAGGCATTTCTGCTCTTCTGCACCGGATTAAGAAAAATTTAAAAATAATTTATAATTTATACACTATCAATATTTCGAATTTTAAAGTTTAAACAGTGTTCCTACCTGTCAAGATAACACCCTGGCTATGGGTAAAAAAATACGAATATTTGCTGAAAAAAAAACATGTCTATGCAATCATGCGATTACATAAGTTGAGATTTCCTATAATAAAATACTGGTATTTTCCTGAAGGTGGGGAAAACTTGATAAAATAACAGCCTTTCTGTAAAACGCATTCTGCATAAACCGCTTAAAAATGTGCAAGCAATTTTTAAAGTTTCTGAGAAAAAGAGGTATAACACAATTTTGTTTTTATAAACTGAACAAAGATACATAAATATGCATTTATTATACAATTTGAAACCTCGTAATAGGCAAGTTAGCCGATAATGAGTAATATATTGAAAATAATGTATTGGTTGTTACAATTGTTTACCTATTTTATTATTATTATTTTGTTTTTACTGTTGCCTTCCGACAACAACAGTTATTCCGATGACATAAAATAAAAAGCATTTGATAGTTAGCAAAATATTATTTCTGTAAAAATGCAATACATTTCACCATATTTATATAGAATTAAACGGCTTCCTTTGAGTCTTATGTTGTTTCTCTTGGTTACACGATCCAATTTCGGGTTTAAAAGATTAAATAGTGTTCCTATAGCTCAAGTTACTTCATCGACTCTTTATGGCTAAATGTGTCCGGACACTTTCGAGTTAGCTGTTTTGTTGGATATCTATAGAAATAGAGACAATTTCTTTTGAAATTTCACAAGTGTAAAGAACATTTTTGACTTCGTCTTATTAAACGGTCATGAAGTAAAGTAGCGAAGCAACAACAAATTCAGCAAAATTATAATAACAGAGAAATAAAATATGGAAACTGTCTGTAGCTATAACACCAGACAATATGCTTAGCTTGCAACGTTTGTGTTCATTTGTGTAGAAAGGACATATTGAAAAATTTAGTTATAAAGGTTTTATTGAAACATTCGAGCAATTTCAGCTTGTTTATGTTTGTAGCATAAAGGGTACCTAACAAAATTTAATGTCATTTTCTACAAATATAATAAAGAATAAAGATGAAGAAAGTAATGTACTATGTAATAATATAAAAAAATACCATGTTACAATTCTGATAAAATTTTACTTAAAAAGGTGCTAAAAAATACATAAAAGGTTTCTACAACATGAAAACCGTCAAATATGTTAAAGAAACCTTTCATGTTGTAGAAACCTTTTATGTATTTTTTAGCACCTTTTTAAGTAAAATTTTATCAGAATTGTAACATCGTATTTTTTATATGCTTTTCAAGGTGAATGTGACGTTCAACAATTATAGTTTGAACTATAATATTATGTAATAATAAAGTAGAAATATGTATTTAATTTAGAATAGAAATATATTAACTATTTGAGGAAACATGAGCATTTGTATAAAAGAAATTTTTAACTGCGCATGTGCGAACGATAACAGAATTAATTTTGCGTAATTTTGTCGCACCTGTATAGTTAAAATCATTTAAACAGTGTAGACAAACATCCTGAAAACTCAGGAAGAAATCGGTTTTTTAGTGAGCTGAATTTCAGTTACTTTAAATAAATAGCTCGGGGATAAAGGATTTCCCATATGTTATTTTTTTTTATTATCTTTTGTTAATGATACCCAAGTTTTCCTTTGAATAATCATAAGAATGAACCTATTCCAAGAAAAAAGAATAAACAAAATCGGAGTACCCTTTAAAAACTAAACTTGTGTATGTATTAAATAAGTACACAGTATTATTTAATACAGACGCTGATATTTCATAAAATACCTTAATTTATCTACATTGTAATTAGCGTACACTGTTTCCATTGTACTTTGTTAAGATTGCTGAATGTGGTTTTAATGTTTATCTAAAACCGTGCATGTTATAAACAAAAACATTCGCAAATTTCTTCAATTACCTTCGAAGAAATATGTACCCATGACATCTCTAGTAAGGATCTTACTTCAATTTAGGTTTTTGTAAATTAAAGTTCCTAAAAAATATACGTAAAAATACATATATTGTATATGTTTTTTTTTATGAAATTTAATTAGAGAACAAAATGAATCAAGATACCAATGTATATAAGTGCTATCGATCAGTATTGAATGAAAAAGAATCCAGCTAATACATTTGCAATTCTTTCGCGCTGCAATCTATAAGATTATTTGCAGATATTTTGTTCGTAATTGTAGTTAATTGCAGTTTTTAATCAAACAACATGTTTTAAGATAACGTCAATCTTCTACATCGGAATCCTGTTTCAAAACCTTTCAAGGTTCATCTCCAAATGAAACATTATTCATCGTTGTGTATTTTGTATGTGCATAGAAAAATAGACGTTGAGATTAGAAATAATGTATAGGAGTAATGATGGCCTTCAACAAAATGTAGAATGAAACTAAAAGTCATTTTAAAATAGCATACACGTATAAAGAAAATATTAAATTTAACCACTAATAAATGCCTGAACAAAATACATAAATAATACAAAATGAAATATCAACCCCGACTTCATAAAAAAAGACTTATACGAGGGTGGTTCAATAATTATTGGTCCTAAATTATTTTTACTGCAATGGTTGATGTAGAATATCGAAGCTTAATGTCTTAAATGCCTATACGCTCAATTTCAGAACCGTAGATGCTATGTTACCATAGTTTTGGAGGGAGGGTTGAAGTTTTAAAGACCTATTTTTGGGGGAGTTTTTAAGGAAGAAGGTGAGGGTGAAATGCTGATTTGGAGCTTATAAGGTTACATTTGTGACAGTGAATGAGATGTGGCTACATCACTATGATCCCGAGTCCAATCGACAGTAGTTACGTCTCATCCAGTGTCACAAATCTAGCCCCATAAACTAAAAATCTGCCTTTAATTCTCACTGTCCCCTCCAGAACTATGCGAATATAGCAGCTACGGTTATGAAATTGAGCATATAGGCATCTAAGAAATTAGGCTTCGATATTCCATAATAAACATCGCAGTACAATTATTTTATATACACTAGGGACAATAATTATTTAACCACCCACGTATATGCACTATTTTTAAGAAAAACGCTCAACTTGAAACATTAAGAAATCAAAAGTTAAGATAATAATAATAAATTAAATAATGGAAATGAATTTAAAAGAAAGATAGTGGTGATAGATACACCGAAATAGAAACTCAGAAAGAGACTAGTGTCAGGTACAAAAAATATAAAATTAAAATAATTGTATTGAGAACTAGAAGGAAAGATTCGGGCTGTTTATGCAAACAAGTCTCGAATAAAAATCCCTGAAAAATTATCTAACACATAATTTAAGTCTCATAAAAATCCTTTCAACAGAACATGAGATATAAGCATTTAAAATGAAATTCCACGATGATATTTATTATATCTATCTATCTATATTATAAAGAACAAGCATATATGTGCGTAACGTATACGTCATTCTGCGAATGGCAACACTTTGAAATTTGAAATAAAATTTCGGTTTTGCAATTTTCGCTACTGCAAATTTTTAAACTTTTAAACATCTCACAGTTTCAATTTTTACACCTTCGTATAGGGAAAAAATTCTACTTTTAAATGCAATTTGTTTGAAAGGTCTATCTTAATTTATTTTTGAGATATATATATATATATATATATTAGTACCAATTTTGTAATTGTGGCAACTGAAGTACTCCATTTCTATTAAAAGTAAAGGGAAAATAGTCATGTTTTATTCATCTTTATTGATTATATCCTTATTGATGCCATTTTTGCATTACAAATAAAAGTAACTTTTTTCTAATTTTTGAACAGAAAATAACGTCAGCCATTAAAAAACACACCCATTATTCGTGTGAAGGGGGTTCAGCAGTTTTATGTTCGTACATGCTTATGAAAAACTTCAACACAAAAAATATGGGAACAAAAACTTTATTTTAACTATTAAAATTACTAGAAAGCAAATTAGAATTACAATAAGGGGAAATGGATTTCTTAGAAATAATGGAGAGAGAGGCTCCCATTTAAACAAATGCACCGAAGTGCAGATACAGAAAAATTAGTACCTTCTCAGTACATAGTCAGCATAGGATTGATTATTTTACAAACAGCTTTGATAACTTGGCGTTACAAATCCATCGCCAATTTTACTATTATAATCGTGAACGAAGAGTGAACAAAGGTTTATTGGCGCGCAAAAATGATTATACCACGCAATCTGGTGTTTCTCAAGGCATCAATCAAATGATTGTTAAATAACTGCCACAAAGCATAATCAAAACGGCGTCAAAGTTTTGAATTGAATAAATTTGTTTATGCTTAATAATGTTTTATATGATAAAATGACCATTACATGAAAATGTGCAATATTTATAAAAGGCATCTGTATTAGACAAAAAGGAAGTTAAAATTAACTGCAATCCTTTTCCGAGACATAAGCTATAAACTTCATTTTATTTATGTTTTATTATTACATCGTAACATCGAAAGATAAGCAGTAAATAAGAGTGAATAAATTCAGCGTGGGCATATACGAATCAAAGTTACTGACAGCTGCGTTTCTCTTTTTGTGATTTATTTAATGACCCACTAGTTATCTGAAAGTAAATTGCTTTTCTGGGAATGAAAGATTGCAACCACCTAAAATGAATATTACTACTTTAAATAAACCGAGGTTATTGAAAGAAAGAAAAACCTAAGAGATAAAATTCGATACGGAAAATAAGCACTTAATTAAATTATAAAATTTTAACTTAAAGAGGGGAATAACACCACGTTTTAAAAGACAAAAAATAAATGACTTAAATTAATTTAGAAGAGAACGTGTTATGTGGTAGGATCTCTGTCACACCATTTTTCTTCATAAATCAAAAGATTGAAGAAGATATTTCAATATTTTTACATTACGCTGATACTGAGTTTGAGACGCTAGGCAAAATGATTCAGTGAGTAAAAATGATGTCATATTTAAAGCAAAGCGATCATTTTCTTTGATAAAACTAAATATTTGACCAATACCATGGCAACTAAAGGTAAATTTCTGAATGGTAAATTTTCGCGAGTACTGAGATTAGAACTTCAAGTTTGAGCGAACGTTCACATGAAAAGTTGTATCGGACAAACGTGACTTTAAGTTTGGAAATACATTCATTAATAATGCATTGCGCGTTAAAATACTTTTAAATTGTGAATTTGAGTGGTACGTATGTAAATTTTGAAAATGTGAAAATAACGTACAGTTTAGATTTTATGGGGGAAATTTTTATGATGTGACAAAGCGAAATCTTTTTTACTGATTTTTCATCCCATAAAAACAAACATAAGAGCCTCAATCTATAACTTCAACATAATTACTCATCTTGATTAAGTATTCTAATACAGTTTAATTTTTCAATAATATAAGCAGCTGAAGTTTGTGAAAATATTATTTTGGTAATTTTACGTTAAAATCATTATTTATTTTAAGAGTTAGACAACCAATGCAAGATGGATTTTTTATTGTAATTATTCTTTAGGTTTATTATAAATTCGATCTAACAGTTCCATTCTAAAAAAATTTAATTCGTCGAATTTCGACGGGTTCCAACACGTAAATATAAAAGATGGGGCCTTCTCTGATAGCTCTTGAAAGATAAAACTTTGAATGATGTGCTATACACGAAAAACGTCCTGTAACTATTATCTTCTTAACAGTGAAAGACCCACAAAAGCTTTTCGAATGAAATTCATTCTGATATTTGGGTTAAACTAGTTATAGAATTTTTTACCACATTTCTATAACTAAGCAACGCGGAATGATGTGTTATACACACTAATCATCTTTCAACCATTAACTTGTTGACAAAGGTAAATTTATAAAAATCCATTTGCCAGAATGTGAGACATAAGCGATCGGAATAAAATGAAATTCCCATTTACATTTTATATATGTAGCAGATACTGATTTCACATTTTTAGTAAAATAGATTTTAATTATTTTTCTAACACATACTCTATTATTTATTTTATTATTTCAGGCATATACTCTATTGCGTTGCGACAGGAGATTTAATCTAAAGATAACTTCTTACATTTATTTTGTCAAACACAAATAGTGATGTATAGTTTGGGTGTGTCTTCCACATTTTCAAAAGTTTCAGACATGCTTTATTATAATCACATGTTTTCATTATTCAATGCAAGTGATAATTTTTAATCTGCGTGTAACCTATTGCTTACTGAGTGTAATTAATAAATATTACTTTTAAATACTTTTAAGCTGTTATTCACATTATTTCCTAACGGGATATTATTTAAGGTATTGCACTGATAAAAATGAAAATAAATTAAATCTAAATATGGAAATGTGTGGTTATTTTTGCTATCTGAGCTAACTAATATCTTTAATCAAATGTTTTCAAAAAAAAAAAAAAAACAATATTTTTTCTCTGTTTTTATTTACCGGCCAAAAATTCGGATGTTTTTTTTTTTTTTTTTTTTTTTTTTTTTTTTTTTATGCGAAAAAATAATGCAACCGTTTTGTAGTTGCAGACCAGTTTAAAACTTTTTCCGATATTTTCACTTTTTTCTATCTTTACAAGAAGAAAGTATTGGATTCATGAAAATTTTCAAATTCCGGTTTTTGACGGGTTTACGCGTTTTCGGGGTCAGAGAACCAGAAAAACATGTTTTTACAAAATATCTGTCTGTGAGTCTGTCTGTGTGTGACACAAATTTTGTGGGCTCTTTGTCTCAAGAACTAATGAACGGAATTTAATAAAACTTTAGATTTTGTTAGTCCCTTATCTAAACTGGTGCTGACTACTTTTTGGTGTAAATCTCTCAAAGGGTATCGCTGCTATGCTGCATTTTCCATGATTTCCGAAGTAACTATAGCTCAAGAACTAATGCACGGATTTTTATAAAACTTCAGATTGCGTTAGTCCTTGATATAATTTGGTGCTGATTACTTTTTAGTGTAAATCGCCCCAACAGGTGGTGCGATTATGCGGCATTATTTGTGATTATCACAACAGCTCTATCTGAAGAACTAATGCACGAATTTCCCCCAAACTTCCCATTCAGTTAGTCCCTGATATAAATTTATGTTGTTTTCTTTTTAGTATATATCGCCCAGCAGGTGGCGCTGTTAGGCTGCATTTATCTCGATTTTCGCAATAACTGTATCTCAAGGACTAATGCATGAATTTTCATCAAGTTAAGATTCAGTTAGTCCCTGATAAAAAATTGTTCTTATTAGTTTTTGGAGTAAATCGACCAACAGGTTGCGCTGCTATGTAGATTTTTTTACGATATCCGCAATAGAACTGCCTCAAAAACTAATGCCCGGATTTTCATAAATCGTCAGATTTAGCTACAAATTGACATAAGTTGTTGCTGATTACATTTTGATGTAAATCACCTAACCGGTCGCATTGATATGCTTTATTTTTCAAGAAATATTAACATGTATGAGGTAGAAAAATGTTTTGGGATTGCCACATCCGACTAGTTTTAGTTGTTTTGATGATTATAAATTCCCCAGTCAGACTTTGAAGGAAATCGGGATAAAAAAGGAAATTTCTTTTATGTTTTTTATATCATTAATATGGCATGAGGCAAATTGGCAGTTAGACATTAAATTTTGTCCTATCAGCTTGTTGTCTGGTAACTATTACAAGATTCAAACCTGCTGTTACAATATTCTAGGTACTTTTAGGGAACTTTCAGGTGAAATGGGTGCCATCATTCAGATACTTTCCTTTAGCAAAAATGATCTAACGACAATTCCCCTTCCCGTAAATCTTGGGGAAAAACTTATATGTTGGTAGCATATTTCCAATTTTAGTTAAATTTTCTGTATCGTTTTGTGCGTAATAACTTCCGGTGTCTTAGATCGGAATTTCTTAATTAATTTATTTAATTACTTTTTATTACCTATTTGCATAATTACCTGCAAAACATACACATGTTTTTTAAGCGACAATAACTTAACAATAAACACCAATTTAAATTAAGAAGGGATAAATGTTCATTGTCAAGGTTTAAACTCATCAAGCATTTCACGGAAAATAATCATATGTATCAAAAATGTTTTTTTTTTTCCTATTTTTTTACCCATATGCTTCAAAAGAAACAACATAAAGTATTTTTCCAAACGTCTTTACGAAACATAGGATTATTCCTATTAAATTAATATAAACGTTAACAGATTTTCTTTAACTTTTTAAGATATAAATTATTAAATAACGTAGCAGAATTGGTGAAGGAACTAATGTTTAATTCTAATTGAATAGTTACTATTCATAAGCATTAGTTACTAAGTATATATAATAGCTAATTATTTTAAATTATTATTCGCATTTATGAAGATTCTAATTACATTAGTTACATAGTACCATTAATCATACTAGGGGATCGAAGCCGAGCTCCTCGGGTTTCAGAGTATAGGTGAAAACCATTCTTTTTTTTACATGTAATATATAATTTAGATTTCCCACTAACATCAAAAAGAATTTTTATCTGAAAAATATCAATTATGCTATCAAATAAAGTTTTAAATTTTATTAAAAGCGATACTTTCACATGTCAGCGCATGCCAGGAGTTATTAGCCCAAGATTTTACGACTTACGGCAGTTTTCCGATCATTTCAGTGCTTTAAGCACGTGGTTCAATCACATGTCTGTTAAATTGTTTTCTTATTTACATTATTTTATTAATTTTTCTATAGAGGAAGTTTTAATTTTGTTATGCAGCATTAGACGGAAACAAATGCTGAACTTTTTACATTTTTTAAGGGAGATTAATCTTTCGTAATCGAGCTACACGGGATAGATAAATTTAAAAATAATTCATGCTTGAAAATCTATGTATTTTATGCTATCGTAGGTGGCACAGAAATCGCGATTATTTGTTAATTGTTTAATGGCAACACCTGAATGTAACGCATCTCTTTGGTTATTGTGTAATATTTTTAAAAAGGGAATAACAATAAATTAAAAAAAGTTTAATTAATAACTATAGAACAAAACAATTTATATAATTAAAAAAAAATAAAATAAAAGTAAATAAACAATTTATTAATAAATAAACAACAACATCCGGGCTACCATATCAAGCAAAATAACGACACTTTGGCGCCAGTTAAGTACCCCTGTGCGTATATGACATTGGCGTCAGAAAAAAGTCGCGCCAACGTAGTGCGTATATGACACCTGTGCCGTCTTTTATTCATCTAAATTAAAATACAACAAATAAATAAATAAATGAAGGTACTTTTCCAGTATAGGTACTTGGCGAAATAGAGAAAAGGTCCATGGCGAGAAAAGAAATTTGGCAACGTATTTTCTGGCAACCTATTTCATCAAAATATTTTTTTCGAATAATACTACATAAAAGTTGCTATAATCGCAAAAAGTTCGTATTTTCATATTAGTTGGGCGCAATTATCGCCAATAGCATTTTTTTAACTCGCCAGCAGCATTTTTTATTTTTCGAGGTGTAAATTAAAACAATGTTTTGATGTTGAAATTAAATGGTTTATGGTATTTATTCTTTTCTTTTCTTTTTCCTTTTTTAAAGATTTTTTTTTAAGTGAAATTCGTGAATTTGAAATGTTTCAGTTTTAAATTAAAATTATCCATTTTAAAATGAGTGAAAGGGTTATATTTTAACTTAATATTTCATATTTCTTTAGAAATATGAAAAAATACGACGGGCACTATGTTTGGCGATTTATCACCTGTGCCCGACTAACATAAAAATACCGAGTTCTTGATTTCTCTCTCAGAATCTTCCGATTTGGCGAAGGATTGAGCAAGTAAATTAAATTATGAATAAAAGTAACACGATATAATGCCTAGCATTCCATTTAAGGGAGACCAAACTGGTCGCCACGGGCAGCTAATTATTTTAAAAACCGTAATAACTCATTCAATTAACATACAATTTTCAAACACATTGCATTTGAAAGTAGATTTTTTTTTCTCTATTTGACGGTGTAAAAATTGAAAATGGCTTTGAATTGGAAACTTAAAAAATCGCTGACATAGCACGCATTGTAATTTCATTTTTTTTTCAGTTTTTATGAGAAAACGGCAACAAAAGCTACAGTAATATATTATTTTCTTTACTCGGAGATTATTTTCCCTCTAAACCCTCCATGATTTTCAACAGAAATGGCGGACTTCCGTTGCCACAATTACAAAAAATGTATTAAAAACTACAAAAAATTAATATCTCAAAATTAAATTGAGATACAGCTTTCAAACAAATTGCATTTAAAAGAGCGTTTTTTTTCCTTATACAACGGTGTAAAAATTTAAAATGTGCGATGTTTAGAAGTTTAAAAATTTGCAGTAACGAAAATTGCAAAACCGAAATTTCATTTCAAATTTCAAAGTGTTGCCATTCGCAGAATGACGTATGCGTTACGCACAGATATGTTTGTCCTTTATAATATAGATACTTTCGTGTCACGAAAATTTGCCCTTTACAATTATGATTAAATGATAAGTTTCTAATTATAATGTGTAACTTACTAATAGTATTTTATTTGTCAAATGATTTATTATTTAAATAAACGTGTTAATTAAAATGATTATAATTACAATATGCTATATATTTTTAATGAAATTATGTACTGCTATTCACATTTTCCATAGCATATCATGATTTTGATAACTTAAGATAATCAATACTTATCGATAATTTTTGAAATGTTATTAAAAAAAATTCCAAATCATTCTTATTAAATTTCATAATATTCTTCACACAAATTTTCTATTCCATTTTTTGTATAGTGGTGCATTTAAAATTAAATCGATTGAATTGTTTTCATTTTATGGTTTAAAGATGTATGTTGTACTCTTAAAAGCACCACAGAACTATCAATAAACAAAAGTAAAAAAATAAAGGTACACTCCTACAATAATAGTAAAATAATAGTAAAATAAAGGAAGAAACATTGTCTCCGTTTAACATGTATTGTCGTATTTTAAATATAAGAGTAAAAACTATACAGTAATTTTCATTGTATATATGTATATATATATCATAACCACTGGCAAACTAATCTTAAATTCATCTAAATAGCACAAAAATACTGCACCGAAGCACACAAAAATAAATTAATATTGGAAAAAGTATTTTCTTTTCATCAGCACTTCCTCACTGAACAAGGAAAAATGAAATTTGAAAATACACCAATAAAAATTGCAAATAAAAAAAAAAAAACACCGAAACAGCTAAAAAAGATATGGCGTTGTCTGGAATGATTGAAACCAAAGCCGGCGTGCATTTATAACAGAAAAAATATATAAAAATTTGTTTTTCTGTGTTGATGGGGTTTGTTCAGAACGAGACGTAGTAAAATACAGTTGTTCGAAAACACATTTGAAGGCCATGGTACCGGGTGTTACCCAGCCGGATACTCACCTAACTAAAAAAAATCCCTGCCGGCTCGGGTCTACAGGCGGATGTAGATTTCGAAGTTAAGTACCAAATTCACCAACAAAACTTAAATCAAGATTAGAGATAAACCCAGTTCCTTCACTAAGAATGAGCTCTAGGGAGCTAAATATTTTGTGAAAATTCTAATATACACGGATACACACAGTATGTATATGGAATAGGTTTAAAAAATAGTTAAAGCAAATTCAGAGAACCTCAAAGTGTTAAAATAAGTTAATATTTCCATAATCGGGTTTTTATCATGCTTTAATACGTTTCTTCAAACTCACAGGACGTTACATATTCACCTGCTGAGGTCCATTTTATTTCCAATATGACGCATTTTTTTTTTTTTTTTTTTTTTTTTTTTTAAATTCGTCAAACTATTTATTTCATTTTGAGTTTTCATGAGGAAATCTTGCTCCAAAAAACTTATGACGTAATATTTAATTTGTTTTCAATTCGTCAAACTGTTTATTTAATTTATTTTTACACGTGAAGATCTTCCAAAAGAAAAGCAATTGTTATGGTGAGAATTAATTTTATTGCTTTTTTTTAAACTGCTGGCAACTGCTATAACGAAAAATATTTATTTTTCCCTGTCATTGTTGTGTAATAGCTGGTTTTACCAGAATCATGTTAAGGCGGTATTCAAAATTTTGAACCCTCCCCATTTCCATTCCCTTGGGCCGATTTTACCCATTTTCAATCCCCGCCGAGATATTAGCCATCTAAAAGTTGTTGGTGAATTTGAAGACGATCCGTGCATAATTGCGACTTTTATCGTGCGGACAAAATTTAGTACATACATACATACATACACACACACACACATATATATATATATATATATATAAACTTTAAGGTGAGGGTGGTTTTGGATTCCTGAGGTCCTATAATGAAAAGTTATGAAGAAATTTTTCAAAAGTCGCACCATGGTAACGACTGCAATAGGTAGTATTTCTTACGAAATCTACCTAAAATAACAAAGATAATAGTGTAAAAGAAATCGGAGTCCTACAGATAAACAAACCCTACCAATATAACAACGTTGACACATTAAAAAGTAAACAACAAAATAACAAGAAATCGGATTCCTACAAACAAACCCTACCAATATAGCCACGTTCACTCATTAACAACCAAACAACAAGATTGTAAACAACCAAACAACAAGAAATAATTTTCCAGTACCCAACACTAATCCATTCCAAACCTGATGCTATAAACATAGTTTTTATCCTACCCCCCCGCCCCTGGTAAAAACTTTCTGTATTGTGAGACATTTATTGAAGATCAAAGGCGATTAGTACACAATAGAGATTGTTTCGAAATGATTTTATTTTATTTTATTTTATTTTTTACTAGCGAACTTGCCCGGCGTTGCCCGGGTACGTTAAAAAACAGCAGGAAATACGAAAAAGATCTGAAAATCACAATAAGATATCGCGAAAAAATTTTAAATCGCTTCTCATATTTTGAAAAGAGAAAAAAATAATATATATATTGTGTTCGTAGATTGCAAGTTGATTCCTTTCACTAATGTTGAAAAATAGTAGCAAATCGCTAAAATACACTAAAAATCACACACAAAATTCCCGAAAACTTCGAAAATTGCTATACGAAATGCGAATAAACTTTATTGAAATGATGGCAGAATGTACTTTAGGTCGAAAATGGTATGTCCAAAAATTACATCAGATCCTCGAAGAAACGTGAAAATCGCATTTAAAATCACAAAAAGTTCAAAATTTACTATAATTGGATAAAAGTTTCAAATCTAATTCCTTTGACCTGTGGGCTCTCTTAAAATTTATGTTTTGGAAATCATGCTAAGCATTAGATCATGTTACTTTTATCCGTAATTAATTTACATGGGCTCCCTTAAATATAATAAATATAATCCCTTAAGTTAATATTAGTTTTTGTTGCATTAAAATATCTCAATTTGTTGATTTTCTGTAAGCAAGTCAACCCTATTGTTTTACAGTGGAAGCCAATAGGATTTTGGCGAATTATAACAGATAGCGCCAAGTTGGCGTCACTTACTGCGGCTCATTTTGGTCGCCAAATTTGCCGATATATCGCCAAGATAGCGACAAACTTGGCGTTATTTGGTGACAGAACTGGATCCCCCCTACGGTAACCTCCTTATAGGTATGGAAATGCATTGTATGTTGTTCAATAATTGAATAAAAAATTTGCTAAAAATTCTAAAATCACTGCACGAATTCCGAATAAACTTTTTTGAAAAGAGAACAAAATTTACTATATTGGATTAAAAGAAAGAAACCATATTCTTCTCACTTACCTGGAAAAATCGTCATGAAACTTTAAAAAAATGCTAAAAATCGCATAAAAATTAAATTAAAAAAAATCTAATCAAAAAATCGAAAATCGGGCTTACAGGTGCAAAATTTCATATATAGACGTACCTTTTCCCCAAATTTTCTAGCTCTACGTGCAGTGGTCTCTTCAGAACACCGTCGACACACTCACTCACAAACTTCTTTCCTTATTATTATAGATAATATTGAGAGGAATATTGTTGCTGTAAAATAAATCAATTATGAGATTTAAAAAAGTCTTTCTGGAAACACATTTTTACTAATGCAGATCTTAAAAAATGATAATTGTTTCGCAATGATATTTTTATAGATATGTTTATGAATGTTAGATGAACAAAGAGCAATTTCATTACCTTTAAAAGAAAAACTTTTACCTTTATCATAAATTCAAATATGTGCTCCATTTGTAAATTTGACTTTTAGATCAAATTAATTTGCTTGCCAAACTATTAACATTCATTCTTTTGAATACGAACGAATATTGATTGATTTTTCGAGAACATTTTGAAAAATCGTTTTCAAATTTAAATCAAGATGTCGTTTATATGTCTGTAAAGTAGAAGCTGCCATCAGTTGCCTTTATGCAGCTGATTTATGCTTTACTGAAACTTATAAAAAATATATAAAATAAACTGTTTTGCATTAGTATCTCGTACCGATACCAATACCATTAATTTGCAACTTAATTTTAGACTACACATAAACGTCATTTTTAAACAGACGAAAACTACATACTTGATAAAAGAAAATAGGAAATAAAATCCATAAGATTTAAAACAAACTCGCTAGTTTTTGAGACCGTTTCCTTTTTGTTATTTATAGGTATGATTTGAAATAAATTATCGAAGCCGTCATCAGTTGCCTTTATACAGCTAATTTATGCATTTCTGAGACTAAAAATATATAAAATAAGTTTCTTTGCATGAGTATTCCGTACCGATACCAATACCATTAATTTGCAACTTAGTTTTAGACTACACATAAACGTCATTTTTAAACAGACGAAAACTACATACTTGATAAAACAAATAGGAAATATAATCCATAAGATTTAAAACAACCTCGATTGTTTTTGAGACCGTTTCCTTTTTGTTATTTATAGATATGATTTGAAATAAATTATCGAATTGATAAATTTGAATAGAATTTCCTTTGTCTGAAGATTTTAGCTTATCTGTAATTTTATAGATTTCAGATATAATCCAGAAATCTTACTAACTTTATATTTATACAGGGTGTCCGGTCTCAACGGTGTCCAATGACTAATTCCTAAACCGTTAGTCATAGACATATAGTTCCAATTACAAAAATGTTTTAAATCAGGTAAAGAAACATTTTAAAGGCGATTTGGGTGAATAAAAACATTTCTTAAAAAATTACGAAATTTAAGTTTTTATACGGTCCCCCGGTCCTCCCGTAAGGCATGGTGACGTCACGGCGACGTCGTTGTGAAGTCACACTGTGATTTTGTGACCGTCGATGTGACGTCACGTGACGTGGATGTGACGTCACAGTGACTAGAATGTGAGGTCGTTATGGCCGTTTTAGAGGTCGTTTGTGACGTCACATTGTGACCACTCTGTGAAGTCACGGTGTGACTAATTTGTGAAAAGTGTGTCATTTGTGACTATTTTGGCATTAACTTTGTGACGAACCTGTGACGAAAGTGACAATGTTTTGAAGTCACACTGTGACCAATTTGTGAAATATGTGTCATTTGTGACGAACTTGTCATAAACTCTGTGATGATTTCAAATGAAAATCAAATTTCAAATTAATTGCTTAAAAGGCGCAAAGGCGAACTAGTGAAAAAGATTCCATGCTGGAACTCGAACCCGGGCCATCAGTATAGCGCACTTACGTTCTACCGACTAAACTACATGGAACGATACGCAGCCTGGAAAATTTCTCACTATTACATGTTGGCAAGGCTACAAACGCAGCACAAGATGCAATATTTATCGTCAGCCACCGACATGGCGCAAGCACGAAACTTAATTAAATCCAGCATCGATTGAAACTATATTAATACTTGGAAATTTTTTCAGAGAGAACCATTCGCCTTGCATACAATATTTCAAATGAAAATCAAATTTCAAATTAATAGCTTAAAAGGCAATTTTAATTTGAAATTTGATTTTCATTTGAAATACTGTATGCAAGGCGAATGTTTCTCTCTGGAAAAATTTCCATGTATTAATATAGATTTAATCGATGCTGGTTTAATTAAGTTTCGTGTTTGCCCCATGACGGTGGCTCACGATAAGTATTCCACCTTGTGCGGCGTTTGTAGCCTTGCCAACATGTAATAAGGAGAAAATTTCCAGGCTGGGTATCGTTCCATGTGGTTTAGTCGGTAGAATGTCAGTGCGCTATACTGATGACCCGGGATCGAGACCCGGCGTGGATATTTTTCACTATGTTGGCCTTTGCGCCTTTTAAGCAATTTATTTGAAATTTGATTTTCATTTGAAATATTGTATGCAAGGCGAATGTTTCTCTCTGGAAAAATGTCCAAGTATTAATACTGTGATGATTCTTGTCATAAAAACTACGATAATTTTAAAGTAAACTTTTGTTTGAAATATAAAAATTTATCTTTTTACCGTACTTTTTAGCAAGATATCGCTATTTTGGAGTCCTATTCTTCTAAAGTATTTTTAATTTTCCATTTAAAAAACAATGCTTATTAACTGACATCTTTTTTTATTAAGTTAGCTTGATCTTGAATTCAAGCTTAATATTAAGAATGTGTAAGCTTTTTAATGTGTTATGATTTGTCATTGCTTTTTTAAATACGAACGTGGAGTCTAACGGACACTAATACAACTGTTACTTATAGAACTACATGATAAGCCCTATTTATTTAAATTTTTTATTCCCGTATATATTGTATTTTGTGAATATGAGCTAATTAGATTTGGTATGTTTTATATGAAAAGACTGATCTGGGAAATAGAAACAACAAGTAAGATATATCATGCGTTAGGCATAGATTATAAAACACTTTCCAACTCTTCCTAAATGTTTTATCAAGACATCGGGGGAAATAACGTAAATAAGATAACTAAGTAAACATGAAAACTCGTAAAACATTTAAAAACTGATTTACGCAGTTACCATCCACTAAGGTGTAAAAAAAATCATAATTTAAAAAAAAATAAAAAAAAATCGTTTTTTTTTATTTAAATCAGATTTTTTTTATTTAAATCAGATTTGTATGATTTTTTCCCCAGTGTTCAAATACTGAATAGCTATCATGAGTTTTAGGTTTCCAAAACAATTACACCACTAATTGCTAACATAATCTATGTTTTTACACTTTAATTAATAAAATTATAATTGTTAGTTTGTAATTACAGAAATAAAAACTGCAAATTAGTAGTTTCATTAGGTAGTATTATACAATAATGTTATATACATTAATATTGTAATAATTATGTAAAACTTTATAAATACTAGAGATACTTAACATTTATGAAAATTATTAACTGCATTTTATACTAAATAGCTAACATTACTTCAAATTAATTATTAAACAATCAACTCTCTAATTAGGAACATATTATACATTTTTAAGCCTTAATTATTAAAATGATAATAATTCATTTTAGAAAGAAAAAGGGACAGGATGCTAGTTCAAAAAACGGGCACTATTTCATGAGGAAATATATTAGTAATGTGTTTAGTAATGATGTAAGAAAAAAAAAAAGAATATTTTTTAGCGTTATAAGTAAAGTGTCCTTAATTTTTAATAATTTTATGAATAACAAATTGAAAAATACAATTAAATAACATATTTTAATAATATCCTGTTTTTTCTAAAGAAATAGAGTTCTATATTTTTGCAAGATTTTTTCCACATGAATTTAGAATACTGTTGAATGGGGAAGTTTTTTACAAGAAATCTCTGGCTACAACTACAGGTAAATTTCAACTTTTTTTTTTCTTTTTTTAAGGCAGGGTGCATTTTGCCAATTTCAAAAGGGGCATGGTGTTGCACCATTAAACAAAATGGCCTAGAAGAAGCAGTATAAGTAATTACAGAATTAATAAAAACTGCAAATAAGTAAAATTCATTAGTTAGTAGCACAAATAACAAAACTAACAAATATTATTTGCAGCTCATTTTGCATTTGTATTTAGGAAAATTTCTGTAAGCCACCAAAATATATACTTACACACATGTACGTGTATGCTAATCAAAAAAAAAAAAAAAAAAAAAAAAAAAAAAAAAAAAGATAAAAATGAAAATGAGTTAAACCCATTCCTATAGAATAAATATAAGTTAGCCACTAATATCTGAAATCCTCAAAATATTTAAGTAACAGCATTATTACCTCTATTGGCTTTCAATGGTTCAATTTTTTACTATATATGAGTTACAAAAAAAAAAAAAAAATAATAATAATAATAATAATAATAATAAACATTTATTCAACCTATACCAAAGGAGCTCTTGCTGTGCTTAGCATTTTTATACCAATTATTTCTTTTTCTCTTATGCATTCATTTACAATTTAGCTGCTGAGCAGATGTCATTCTTTCATTCTTCTTTAACTTGAGATTGCTATTAATTACTATTTATTCTTTTACTTGTAGAAATGTAATTATACTTCCTATGTGTATTTATATAAAATAATGCATAAATTGATTACCTAAAGGAAATTATGACATTGCAAATTATGTTAGATTTAAATATCATTTTTAAATGAAACTGTTTTAATTTGGATAAAAACTTAAAAACAATGCTTTTTACAAACTCAACTGTTTTTAATTTTTTTACAATACTAATGAATTAAGCTTAGAAACAATTATTTAAAGCTCTTTTTTTGCTTATTAATAAGTCAAAATACCTGTAGAAACATTCAAATTCTGTTCATGTTAGATTTTAATACTTTTTTTTGACATTTTAAACATTTAGAAAATTTTTGATTTTAATCAATGATTTTTTTTTAAAAATCGGTTGATTAAAATCATGATTTAATCGCTGATTTAAATCAACCGATTAAAATCGTTGACACCCTACCATCCACAGCCAAATATGTTTTCTAATTCTTTTAAACAGTCCTGTATTTGATCTCTAGATTGATATATATATACTATATAATGGAAAAATTTAGTTTATCAAGGAAACGCATAACAGATTGAAATTCTCTTTCAGCAATTTATACTAATATATGGAAACATACTTAAATAATTTTGTACAACCCTGTAGTTTACCTAGAACCTTTATTACACGCCACTATTTAGTTAAAATTTTATTCAAGCTAAAACACTCTTAAAACTGCTGAAATTACATTTCCAGAAATTATAATTCATAGATGGCAACGTATCCAATTCTTTGCGTGACCCTGTATATCATTTTATCTATATACAACAAACATTTCTTAGTAAATTAAATACAGTGCAGTGTTAAAATGCATAACTTATTTAAAAACCTCCTTTAAGCAATACTCAGTAACCCTTTCGAATAATTTTGTATATTCCTATATATGAATTATAGCATATATATATATACACCATATACTATGCATAAATGTAGTGAATCATAAAAGTGTATATCATAATTAAAAATGTATTTCCAGCAATCATCGCTAATGAACAGTACTTCGGATACAATATAGTATCTGAAATATTTTGTGTGTCCCTGTAAATGCTATATACACTTCGTATTATACATGAAATAATTCATAGTATGTAAACCTCAACGACGTATATCAATTTCATTACATATCAAATAGATTAACATAAATAAAGTACGCCGCAAACAATTCCCTCCACCCCTATATCATTATGTATTGGAATTCCTTTTTTAGCCCTGTAAATGAACAATAACTATTCTTTGCATCGCATGTTCTATGGAATGCACATTTTAGTGCGCTTCATAAATGCATATCAATTTTATTCTGTTTGAAAGAGTGTAAAATCTTTAAAAATCATTTGAAACGATTTTTTCCCCACAGGTCGTAATGTAATGGAATACAATTTGACTGTCCCTGTAAATGAACTAAACATGCTACAAACTTCATTACAAATAGGGGTCTTGCTATGGTAAACGTCAATAACATCCAAAAATTTTAAATAATTTAATTATCTTTAAATGTCTATTAATTATGTTAATGATTGATGATAATACTTGTCCATATACTTTTATATTTATGCCACCATGTGGTTTTAACCCAATATTTAAATAAGAAAATAAACCAGATTTAAATGCAATTTAAATCACTAATTTTAATAATCTGATCAAAGCTGTTGAAAAGGAAGTTAGATATTTTAACAAAATAAAAAATAAATGTAATGAAATATTTGTGTTCTATAACATGTTTATTAGAAGATAACTGAAATCATTGTAATTAAAAAAAAAAAAAAAAAAAAAAAAAAAAAAAAAAAAAAGCAAACAAGGAAAATAATATTTTAGATATTTCAGCAAAATAAAAAATAAATGTAATGAAATATTTATGTTCTACAGCATGTTAATGAGAAACTAACTAAAATTGTTGTAATAAAAAAAAAAAAAAAAAAAAAAAAAAAAAAAAAAAAAGCAAACAGGGAAAATAATATTTTTACATACCTAATTTCATTGACGTTGTACGTGATACTTTGATTTTGGGGAACCAATTAAATCCGATTATAAGTACGATAGCAATAACTTGAATCATCTTCAACAAGTCAAAGCTACCGTAATTTTCTCGGGTTTATATTTTGTTAGCTGAACTAACTTGGATCCTGAGAACGTTCTTGTTTCAGTTTTTAAATCCGTGTCAACACATCTATGCTGTCCAGTGTCCACAGTGTCCACAGAACTGTCCAGTGTCCCGCGTTTATTCTAAAAAGTTTCACTGTTACTTTTATCCGTTATTCTGCAGTCGAGTGGTAACAACTGAAGTAGTGCAGATGCAGACGATTTTTAAGTTTCGAAGTTCGAAGCAGATGTTTTTTGGTTTTATTTGTTTTTCTATACCACAGTTTCGGAAGGAAATTAAATGCGTAATAATTTTGTCAAATTGTCTCTAATTCAATTTCCTGTTTGAAAATGTTTTATTGTATTTCATCTTTTATTTTTATCAGTTTTATTGAATTGTAAAGTTTCATTACGTAAATTATAATAATAATATTATCCATAATTAGAGTTTACTAGATAAAACATTGCTTAAATTTTCAAAATGTATACAAATTAATTTAATGGTAATAATGATGACTCCCTCCTTTTTTTTTAAAGTAAAATTTGTATCACAGGTAATATATACAAAATATCTTCTTAAAAAATACAACAAGATTATCGAGAAGAGATGAGTTTTTCTTTGTCAATCTGTCATTCTCTTAATATTAATTTTCTGTAGAATAAAACTTGTAAAATAATTTTTAAAGATATATTTTGAAAACAAAAAATAAAACATGAATAATTAATTATGTCGTGGGCTTTGCCTAAATTTTGTACATTAATTTTATATTCGGAAAATGTCAATTCTATTTTAAACGTTTGAAAGAAGTAGAATAAAAAAAAAATACTTAAAATAGTGAAACACTAAGAGGAAAAAAAATGACTTGAATGCAAATTATAAAGCAAGAAATGCATATATGACTGAACTTTGAAGATGCTTTCTGCGTGCTCATTAAAAGCTGCAGCCTTAACTGTAATAGAAAGTTTTTAGTTTGAAACGACAGAAATGTTTCGACTACTCTTTGAGAAACTTCTAGTATAACAGATGATCATTTACAAAAATCTTTATAAAAGATAAGTCGAGGTCTGCTTACCTAAAACATTTTTTTAATAATATGAAATTCTCATAATTAGGAAATCGTTTTGTGTTGCTGATGAATTAATTACATTTTATGTTATATGAAAATAAAAAGTTTTTGTTAGAGGCACAGATGCAACTTGGACCACGGTTTAAAAAAATTGTTAATCCGGCAGAAAAATATATTTTACAGTAAATAACATGTTTTTAATAATTTTTGTAATTTTTTTAAAGTATTCTAAGAAGTTCACATCTCAGTCACAATGTGACATCACTGAGTGGTGGCATTTTGGTCACAGATGTGACGTGACCACAGTGACTTACAGTGACGTCACAATGACGTCACTGTGACCATGCATGCTATGAGGGCTATAAGTTATATTTAGTAATTTTCTCCTATTACACTGACAAGTAAGACAAAAGAAAGTCCCATTCATATAACGCTAAAATTGAGCGAGTTATGAAACTTTAAAAAGGCATGACTTATGCCACTTTTCTACTCTGAAAACAAATGAGTTCGGCTTGGCTTTGAGGGATCATATACCAAGTGTTTAAAGTATTCGAAGATCTTACTTTGTGTATCCGCGCTTTGAAAAAAAATCCTACATGTATTATGATTAAGTGTCAAATTGACTAAAATAACATATGTTTTATTTTGTCAGGATTTGAGATTGTTTCTCTTATGATTTCTTTTAACAAAAATTATGGGTTTTTTTATAAGTTTTTATGTTACTTCAACAATCGTATGTATGTTTTTCCAGTTCAAAATTTGTACTCAAACTTTAACGCACTTTTAAATATCCGATCGAGATTGCATTTTACATACTGGCGCAAATACGATAACAATCTAATATTATTAAGATTTTCGGTGGTTACCATTTATACTTATTTTACAGGATAACACAAAAAAATTCGGATAGATTTCTGCGAAGGAGTTTAAGAAAAAGTTTTAGATTAGATAATACAAGACTGCGATTCTTGGGTTTTTAACTTTTATGTATTTTTTAAAACTGAATCTGAAAATTACCTTAATTTTTAACCATCATGTCAGGATATTTCGTAAATCATAAATTTTCAAATTTAAAGAATAACAAAAATCGAATACTATAAAGTAGAGGAGATGGTTGTGTTTTTTAACTTTTGATAATTGATTTTTACACACTTTTTAGCACTGAATCTGAAAATGACCTTCATTTTTAACCATGACGTTAGAATTTTTTTGCAAATCGCAAATGTGTAAGTTAAAATATAGCGAAAATCTCATACTATAAAATAGGGATGCACAACCTGTGGCCCGCAATGGGGTAACGTGTGGCCCCCGAATTCCGTCAGTTAATAACTGGAAAAATTGCAATTTTTGTCCATATTGTCACAGGAAAAAAATCGTGAATTTCGTCAATTTGCCGCTGGAAAAATTGAAAATTTCGTCTCTCAGTTAAGAATCGCAAATATTGCTGATCGGGTGCGGAAAAATAGCGAATTTTGACGATGAAGCTCGGAGAAATCGCGAATTTCGTTGATCAGAAATTTTAAAATCGCGAATTTTGTCAATGAGGCGCAGAAAAAATCGCAAATTTCACCGATCACCGAAAAATTTTGAGTTTTGTCGATCGAGCTTCGAAAAAAATCGCAAATTTCGATGGTCGGGCACAAAAAAACACGAATTTTGTTGAAGGCACGGAAAAATCGCAAATTTTGTTGATCCGGCACGGAAAAATAGCAAATTTTGTTGACCGAGTACGGAAAAATTGCGAATGTTGTCAATGGTGCGCGGAAAAAAAAATTAATTTCGTTGATCGGCTGCGGAAAAATTGTGAGATTCTCCCGCTTATCGCGAGAAAAAATTGTGAATTTCATCATTTTGCCGCGAGAAAAAATTACAAATTTCGTGAGTGTCAGCTAAGAATCGAGATTATCATTGATCGTGTGCGGAAAATCGCGAATTTCATCGATGAGGAACGTAAAAATCGCAAGTTTCGTCGATCGGATACGAAAAAATCGTGAGTTTGGTTGATCGGGCTCAGAAAAATCACAAATTTCGTTGGTCCGGCAGGAAAAATATCGCAAATTTTGTCGATCAGGTG
The DNA here is from genome assembly GCA_963932465.1 of Maratus speciosus. Lineage (NCBI taxonomy): Eukaryota > Metazoa > Arthropoda > Arachnida > Araneae > Salticidae > Maratus > Maratus speciosus. The sequence continues at coordinate 316,568,788 of OZ010794.1, forward strand.
CGAAAAAATCACTATATTCGTGAACCAGGCACGGAAAATAGCAAATTTCGTCGATCGGTCTCGGGAAGATTGCTAATTTCATCGATCAGGGACGGAAAAATCGCGAATTTTTTCGATCAGGCGCTGAAAAATCTCAAATTTTCTTGATCGAGGTCAGAAAAACGTCAAATTTCGTTGACCGGTTCTTCTTCCACCTTTCGTTCATAAAGTTCACATTTTTTTCGGCACTAGCCACTTTCATGCCTATGTTTGTTTTTTAGCAAAAATTTTAATAAAACAAAATTTTCTCCCCTAAATAAAGTCAAGGAATGTTATCATTTCTTGAAAATAATCCTTGTTATATCTGCATTATATATATAAATGTAAACTGTTGATATATTCTTGTCAACTGAATTGGATATATTGACTGGGTAGGAGAACCAAGGGGGGGGGGGGGGTAAACCCCACCTTCTGAAACCATATTTTTTATCAGATTATAGGCAGATCACCTGCCCAAAACTGAATTATCTCCGTGTTACTGGTGTGGCCTTCGACAACTCAGACATTTTTGTAAGTGGCCCTTCTCTTAAAAAGGTTGTGCATCCCTACTATAAAACATATCTAAAACATTTTTTTTAATTACAAAATTTATTCGATATTTTTGCTTATCCTGTCATTTTTACAGCTAAACAGCTGAGTGGTCCGATGAGATGGGGGAGGAAATTCAATTTTAACATTGAACTTCTTAACTTTTTAATTTGCAATTTGCGAAAAATCCTGATATGATAGTTAAAAATGAAGGTCAATTTCGGATTCAGCGGTACAGGATATATAATAATCAATTATAAAAAGCTAAAAAACATGACATAATCCAACTTTTGCAGGCTTGTGCAATCTAATAATATTTTAAAATACGTATAATTTTGCAAAGAATTGAGGATGTTAATTTAGAATCATTTTATTTAACAAAAATTTTATTTTTTCTTTCTTCTTAAATGTTTATTACAAATTGTATATTTTCCATTAATATGCCAGAATGATTAAAGATTTCAAATTTATATTGCAATGTTAATTTTACTTCCAAACATTTTTTATAACTGACGAAATTATATTTCGACTAAATTTGTGAATGACACCCAATTTGCAGCAAAAAATGTGCTCCAACTTTAATCAGCTATTACTCGGTCAATTTTAATCGTAGAATAACGGGACTTTTTTTGTATTACTTGTCAGTGTAAAAGGAAAATTTCACAAATTATAAATTATAGGACCGGGGGACCGTATAAAAATTTAAATTTCGTAATTTTTTAAGAAATGTTTTTATTGACCCAAATCGCTTTTTAAATATTTCTTTACCTAATTTAAAACATTTTTGTAATTGGAACTCTATGTCTATGACTAACGGTTTAGGAATTAGCCATTGGACACCATTGAGACCGGACACCCTGTATATTAATGCATTATATAATAACGTCAAGATCTTCAAATTTCCTATAAAAATTATTTCCAATGCTATTGACATTTCTGCAAATACAGTTGTTCGAAAACACATTTGAAGGCCATGGTACCAGGTGCTTCCCAGCCGGATACTCACCTGACTAAAAAATGACAATGATAATAGTTTAAAAGAAATAGGAGTCCTACAGATAAACAAACCCTACCAATATAACGACGTTGACACATTAAAAAGTAAACAACAAAGTAACAAGAAATCGGATTCCTACAGACAAACAAACCCTATCAGTATAGCCACGTTCACTCATTAAAAATTAAACAACCAAATAACAAGAAATAATTTTCCAGCACCCAATACTAATCCATTCCAAGCCTGATGCTATAAACAGAGTTTTCATCGCGCGCTTTTCTAAAAAACCAAGTTTTTTCAAAAAATCAATTTTTTGGAGGCTTGCCGGATGAAATTTTGGTGGGAAGTTACAAATTCGGATTCAGCGACCTAAAAAACATAAAGTGAGTCGAAATCTAGAACTAGTATTAATTTTTCAGGTAAAATCCCCTATTGCCTGGACTTCATAACTTAGTGCACGTAGCACCGCAGTTCATGTTCAGAGGCAGCCCTCCCCCTCCCAGTTCACCCTACGTCATAATGTAATATATCCTATTTGTTGCAAATTTTGTTAGTTTCTGAATTTCGTAATGCTTTTCCCCTAAAACAATAAGAAATTTAAGTTAAAAACAACTATTTTGGAGGGGTTTCTGGGGGGGGGGATTTTGGGGGTAAGTTAAAAATTCGGATTCAGTGACCCAAAAAACTTTAAGTAAACCTTATAAGGAAAGTTCGGAGAGGAGATGGGAGGGCGAATGTAAACGTGTGAGGGGTTAAGTGGCATTTTCAGCTTAATCCACGCAGCACCGCGCGCATGTTCCGAGGCAGATCCCCCCCTTCCCCTTCATCCTAAGTCATAATGTCAATATCTCATTTGTTTCAAATTTTGTCTAATTTCTGAATTTCTAGATACTTTTCCCCTAAAACAATAAAAAATTGTTTTTTTTTTAATAAAAACCTTTTTGGGGGGTCTTTTTAGCAAATTTGGGGGGGGGGAGGTTGCCGGGGGAAAATTTGGTTGGAAATTACAAATTTGGATTCAGCGACCCAAAAAACATAAAGTAAGCCGATTTCCAGAACAACCATTAATTTTGCTACGTAAAATTCCCTATTCCCTGGACTATAATGCAGATCGTAAAAAAATGATAATTGTTTGACAATGATATTTTATAGATATGTTTATGAATATTAGATGAACAAAGAGCAATTTCATTACATTTAAAAGTAAAACTTTTACCTTTATCATAAATTCAAATATGTGCTGCATTTGTAAATTTGACTTTTAGATCAAATTTATTTGCTTGCCAAACTGTTAACATTCATTCTTTTGATACTAACGAATATTGATTGATTTTTCGAGAACATTTTGAAAAATCGTTTTCAAATTTAAATCAAGATGTCGTTTATATGTCTGTAGGATAGAAGCCGTCATCAGTTGCCTTTATGCAGCTGATTTATGCATTTCTGAAACTTATAAAAAATATATAAAATAAGCTGCTTTGCATGAGTATCTCGTACCGATACCAATACCATTAATTTGCAACATAGTTTTAGACTACACATAAACGTCATTTTTAAACAGACGAAAACTACATACTTGATAAAACAAAAAGGAAATATAATCCATAAGATTTAAAAAAAACTCGATTGTTTTTGAGACCGTTTCCTTTTTGTTATTTATAGTTATGATTTGAAATAAATTATCGAAGCCGTCATCAGTTGCCTTTATACAGCTGATTTATGCATTTCTGAAACTTATAAAAAATTTATAAAATAAGCTGCTTTGCATGAGTATCTCGTACCGATACCAATACCATTAATTTGCAACTTAGTTTTAGACTACACATAAACGTCATTTTTAAACAGACGAAAACTGCATACTTCATAAAACAAATAGGAAATAAAATCCATAAGATTTAAAACAAACTCGATTGTTTTTGAGACCGTTTCCTTTTTGTTATTTATAGATATGATTTTAAATAAATTATCGAATTGATAAATTTTACAGAATTTTCTTTGTCTGAAGATTTTTAGTTTATCTGTAATTTTATAGATTTCAGATATAATCCAGAAATGTTTACTAACTTTATATTTATATATTAACGCAGTATATAATAACATCAAGATCTTCAAATTTCCTATAAAAATTATTTCCAATGCTATTGACATTTCTGCAAATAAACATATATTTTAATGATATTTTAAGAAATATTGGCAATAGTAAATAAAACCTACCATGAACATATGAAGTATTATCACTATTTTCAGAGGCTGCGAAGCCTGAACGGGGTTTGGCGGGCGTAGCTCATAAGGGGATGACCCCCCTAGTATATACACTGCTTGCCATTAAAATTGTAACACCAGGAAGGAATGATCTGACGAACGATAAAATCACATGAAAGGAAGAAGAGGTTGGAATATGCAAATGATTAGTATTTCAGCGCATTTAAACGACGCAGGAGGAAGAAACGTCATCTGAAGCACTGCATAAAAGAAAAGTTGTGCAGTGCATTTCTCATTCGGAAAGTGCTTTGTAATGTCGGCGTTTGCTCAAAATATCGTGTTATGCCTCGAATAATAAGAAGAAATGCTTACCAGCAAGTGTCGGAATTCGATAGATGCAACATCGTTGCCCATCGTGAGTGTGGATTATCGTACCCATATAACATCCATCGCATTAGTCGAAATCCATCCATTGTCATGCGAATATGGAATCAATAGGTTGCTGAGGGTCATACTGAACGTCATGGAGAATCTTAAGGTCCTCCCACGACTAATGCCCGAGAGGACAGACATATTGTGAGGTCGGCCCTGCAAAACTACACAAACACATCACGGACCATTAGTCAAGAAATGGGCATGTTTGCAGTGCGTCCAGTATCCCCTCTTACGGTGCGACGACCTTCGCAGCAGCGTGGACTTTCAACACGGCGAACATTGCTGCAGCTTCCCTTGAAAATGTAGCACAGAGAGAGAAGGGGCCGCTGGTGCGCGGAACGACAAAGCTGGATACGGAAGTTGCACAATAACGTCACAGAAGATCCCCGGTTCTGCGTGCAGTGTTCTGATAGCCGTATACGTGTCTGGAGGCTCCTTGGAGAACTATAGTCGGCAGCTTGCATTCGATATCGGCGCAGGGGACCCGCCAATTTGACACAGGATGTCAATTTGAACGCAGATCGGTACATTTCTGACATCCTAATTCCAGTGGCTGTACCCTGTCTTCGTGGCCTGTCAAACACCATCTTCCAGAAAAATAACGCAAGAGTACATGTTGCACGTCATGTTCGGGCCTTCCTCGATACACAAGGTATTCGAATGCTGCCCTGGCCTGCATGGTATCCAGATCATTCACCCATTGAAAACATCAGGTCATGGATTGCTGAGAGAGTGGCCTTCCACCACTCTACCGCTAGTACGGTTGATGAAGTGTGGCATAAACTTGAAGCAGCATGGAATGAGTTGCACGTTTATGTCATCCAAGGCCAGTTCGACACCATGCCTAACCATGTAAGGGCCGTTTTAGCTACTAGGGGGTGGAGTTGTTTCTACTAATTTCGCTCCCCTGTAACCCCCAAACTGCTTACAAATTCAATCATTTTGTTTTCAAGCCATACTGTTTACGTACAATAAAAATCTTTTTTGTATTTTCTATCTTTCACGGTGTTGCAATTTTAATGGCCAGCAGTGTATATAAAGTTTTGAACTGGAGATGGTTTTAGGTTCTAGTGGTCAGAATCGGCACAGATCTGCGAAAATGTTTCAGAAAATTCAACATAGGAGAGATGTAATAGATGGTATTTCAAACGAAATATACCTAAAAATTGCAGAAGTACAAATATTAAAATCGAAGTTTAATCGTCAAGTATTGCCATTTATAAAATGAAGTCAGCATTACGCACGGACACGTTTGTCCTTTATAACATAGATAGATAGGAAAAAGGTTTTTCTTATACTTAAAATGAATTTTGGAAATAGGTTTTAAACATTATGCATATATATACGTATATATATATATATATATATATATACGTTCGAAAGTTATTTATCGTCTGCTAAGGCTCAGTGAGAGCATTTTTGTCTCTATTTCAGAAAACTGGCAACGGTCTGTTTTTGTTGACATGTAATTTATTCTATACTAAGAGAGTGAGAAACCAGGACGGTTTATAATTAAAAGCGTGTGATACAGTTCACTTTTATATTTAATGTGTTTTAGAGTTATTGTCAAGCCCGTGTTTTACTTAATTTACAACCAGCGCGCTATCATAATTTTTGATTACGTCAGCCGGTGTTTTGATATTTCTTTTTGTAGAGTTGAGTGATAGAACGAACTTTAAGGTGAGTTTCGTTTTTAAGCGTAATCATGTCATCCTTCCGAAGCTATGATGCGATAAATAAATAACGAAAATGCGTTATTTAAACATCTATACTATTTCGGTAGCCTTTTTTGTTAATAATTTTACTCATTACGGCGGAATTTAAAGATATTTTAGTTAGAAAAGGAGTGTTAAAAGCTACTGTTACTAAACTAGAAACAATATTATTAGTTCGATAGATGATGCTGATTCTAGTCAGCTTGCTTTATTTGAAAATAAAATAAAAAAAAATTAAATGAGGAATTACATGAAATTTTTAATGAAATTTTTTCTCAATGTAAAGAAGAAGATGCAGATAATTTTGTCGATGAGCAATAAACCCGACAACATATTAGATAATCTAACAACAAACTAGATAATCTTTGGTTAAAAGGAAAAACTCAAAATTTACTTTAACACGTTCACTCCGGCGCGGTGGGTCACACTCGTCTGTCTCAGAGCTACCAATTCTCCGGCTTTTTGGATACCAGTATTTTAATACAGAAAATGTTGTTTTATTTTATTAGAACAATTGGACGATTTAAAGGAACAACATTTTCTCTAAAATAATAGTGGTGTGCAAAAAGCCAGAGACTTGACAACTCCGAGACAGTGGAGTGTGACCCACCGCGCAGGCGTGAACGTATTAAATGAATCGAATCAAAATAATAGTCTTTCTAAATCGCAAATTCCAGAAATAAAGTTCCCGAAATTGACATTTCCTACATTTAGTATTAATTTGCAAGAATGGATATCATTTTATGACTTATTTAAAGCTAGCGTGGATAACAGCGATATTCAAATAAATGTGAGTTAATTAATTCATTAATTAAGAAATTAATTGGAATGCCTTGTATTTTGGATAATGCACAGTGCATTTTAGAGAGTGTAGATGTTATAAACGAATGTGTGCTTTCGTTAAGTGTACTTAAACAAGACGTTAGTGGATTTACGGAAGTAATGATTGTTTGTTTATTTAATTACAGATAAATTAGATAAAAATACGAGATATTGGTGGGTAAGAATATTAAAAAAGGAGGAAGTGGGAACTCTTGATAATTTATCATCTTTCTTGAAGGATCACGCTAAAACCCTTCAAAACAGCAAATCCTCAGTAAAGGAAATAAAGAAAGGTAAAGTAACGACTTTGTTGTCTGCTAGTAATAGTTGTTGTGTATGCAAGGAATCACATCCATTGTATAAATGCCCTAAGTTCTTTCAGTTAAGTGTACATAAAAGAATAAAATTGATTAGAAGAAACAACTTGTGTTACAATTGTCTTTTAGATAAACACCATGCAAAATTCTGTAAGAGTTTAAGTAAATGTAAAGTGTGCCATAAACCACACCATACAATTTTACATCTTCTGGTATACCCGAAAACTTATTCGGATAGTGCAAATGAAATGGATGGCCCTCTTTTTCCGAATGCACCAGAATTTCAGCCGAGACCAACTGAATCATTAAATCAAACTTCTTGTACTAGCATCTTTGAATTTCCAAACAACTCTGTGTCGGGATTACATTCATTGAAAATTAAGTAAACTCTACTTTGTACAGCTATGATTAAGGTTCGGGACTCACTGGGTAATCTTGTAAACTGTTGCCCTTTGCTGAATAGTGGCAGTGAAGCCTCTTTCATAAGTGAAAATTGTATGTGCAAAATGTGTTTGCCAAGGGAATCTATTAAGGTACAGATTGCATGTTTAGGTTCTTATAATGCTGAATCTAATGAAGAGGTAAATTGAAATTTTATTCCCTATTTTAATTTTGAAGTGAGATTTGCCACTAGAGCATTTGTGATAAAAAGATTCACATCAAGAACTATACGGCACATTCAAATGTGCCGTATAGTTCTATTCTTTCAAATATTGTGATTAATTTTTAAGATTTAGTTCTAGCAGACCCATTATTCTTTGAAATTAGAGCAGTAGATACCTTATTAGGAGTTAACGTTTTCTTTACATTGCTTAAAGGGGAAGTGATGAAAAGAGGGGAAACTCCCCACACAACCAAAGACTTCCGTAGGACATCCTATAAAGATACTACAGATCCTATAGTTGTCATATCCTGAATAAGACAAAAATTGATGTCGTCTGGACGTCATACATAGGAAGAATTCGGAAGAACTGTCCTTAAAACGCAGAAAGACATCTTCTGGCCCGAATAACCTGCGCACATGCGCAGAACTTGCACCAGAAGCGAAATACTTCTCAACTTTTAGCTATCCGACCGCCATTATTAGACAGTCGTCTTTTCCCGCTTCACTGCTCAAATTGAACACGTTTTTTTCTTGCAAATTATTTTACGTCTCCAGCACTTCCATTTTTATTAGGTTTTTATTTTCTATTAATTTTGAAATCCAAGGTAAGTAAATTTTCGAAATTTCTATATTATTTAAAGTTTAACTAGCTTATCTTCTGTCAAACACGTATCCTGTCAAAAAATATTTGATTACTGTAGCAGTAAATTTATATTAAAAGTTTTAATGAATACCTAAATATCTTGTAAGGTATTTAACCTTGAACTACTAGCATCATTTTCCACGAACGAGCAAAACGCTCATATTCTGTGAAAAGTTTTAATTCTCGTTGCAATGACATTGAAAAGTAAAAGCCGGAACATTATCCTCTCTATCCATCTTCCAAAAAGCTTGAAGCAGCGATTTTTAATTCTTTGTAGACTTTCTCTTCGTCCGATAATTTTCACGGCATTTTAGTAAATGTAGAATATGTGTCACGCTTAAATATCTAAGTAAAAAATAATTTTAAACATTTATTTATATTTAGGTGTTCAAAATTATATTAATGTCATATAGTTTAGACCTGCATATCCTGGTCCAGTCTGTGAAAAATTGCAAGATTTTTATATACATTATATATATATATATACGAAGGAAGGGATGGTGTGGAGGGAATCTTTATTAATATCATTTTAATTCTACTGAAAAATGAGGCACTATCAGGGGTCAATGCAGTTCCTATTTCCTGAAAAGCAAAATTCATAATAAATATGAAATCCAGATACTGAAACCCAAACCAAGCATTTGTTAATAACTTCTTTAAGTCCATCTAATAAAGTTTTCATTTCTTGTGAACTTGTTTTCTTTGTAAATTACATATTTTAAAACCTAACAATATAAAAATAATTAATGAAGAGTATGTTTTTATGGAATGGATTTTTAAGAGGGGTTCTTTTTTTTATGAAGGGATCCTTTTTTTTTTTATTAAATAATTTTTAAAGGGATCTTTTTTTTTATTAAAAATAATTTTTAAAGGGATCCTTTTTTTTATTAAAAAGAATTTTTAAAGGGATCCTTTTTTTTATTAAAAAGAATTTTTAAAGGGATCCTTTTTTTTATTAAAAAGAATTTTTAAAGGGATCCTTTTTTTTATTAAAAAGAATTTTTAAAGGGATCCTTTTTTTTTATTAAAAAGAATTTTTAAAGGATCCTTTTTTTTTTATTAAAAAGAATTTTTAAAGGGATCAGTTTTTTTATTAAAAAGAATTTTTAAAGGGATCTTTTTTTTTTTTTTATTAAAAAGAATTTTTAAAGGGATCCCTTTTTTTTATTAAAAGGAATTTTTAAAGGGATCCCTTTTTTTTATTAAAAGGAATTTTTAAAGGGATCCTTTTTTATTAAAAGGATTTTTTAAAGGGATCCTTTTTTATTAAAAGGATTTTTTTAAGGGATCCTTTTTTATTAAAAGGAATTTTTAAAGGACTCTTTTTTTTTTTTTATTAAAAGGAATTTTTAAAGGGACTCTTTTTTTTTTTTTTTTTTTTTTTTTTTTTTTTTTTTTTTTTATTATTATTATTATTATTATTAAAAGGAAATTTTTAAAGGGACCCTTTTTTAAATTAAAAATGAATTTTTAAAGGGGCCCTTTTTTAAATTAAAAATGATTTTTTAAAGGGGCTCTTTTTTATTAAAAAGGAATTTTTATAAGGGCCCTTTTTTATTAAAAAGGAATTTTTAAAGGGCTCTTTATGTATTAAAAGGAATTTTTAAAGGGCTCTTTTTTATTAAAAGGAATTTTTAAAGGGCTCTTTTTTATTAAAAGGAATTTTTAAAGGGCTCTTTTTTATTAAAAGGAATTTTGTGAAGGAGCCCTTTTTTGTTGAAAGGAATTTTGTGAAGGAGCCCTTTTTTGTTGAAAGGAATTTTGTGAAGGAGCCTTTTTTTGTTGAAAGGAATTTTGTGAAGGAGCCCTTTTTTGCTGAAAGGAATTTTGTGAGGGGGCTTTTTTTGTTAAATGGATATTTGTAAAGTGGCTCTTACTAAATAGGTCCCAAATTTGTCCTAGATCAAGCCCTGACTATGAAGAATCAGATGTTCCCCACTTTTTTAATTCATTTTTATTTTTTGTAGAAGTATCTGTTTGTACTGTCTTTGGAATGTTAACAGTTTCATAATGGTTTAATCAATGTAAACCTTTGCTTAAAGGACAAATGTATAGTCTGAACTAACAACATTCATTTGATACTATCTGAGAGGTGGATAAAATTTCTTTATTATAAAAAGGTGAATAAATATGTTTAAATGTTCAGGGGTGTAAAAATACCGGACGCCAGGTTGCCCGGGCGACTAAATTTTTGAAACTGACGCCTAGATATGTCTTAGGAAATGAAAAATAATTCATATTTATAACCTTGATTATTTATGGATTTTTTTTTTCTTTTTGTTCCATGCGCGAAGAAAAAAAAAAAAAAAGTGAAGTTCTCTTTCACTGAACTGGACTTATCATTTCCAGAAATATTTTGTCACGTTGAATGTTGATTTGGAAACAACTGAAAGTATTGCTCTTGAAGAATGGTACGAGTTTAAGGTACTATGCAAAGACATGAAATTCAGTGAGCTTTTGATCAAATCAATGAAAAATGATTCTAAATTTCCAATTTTATCAAAGTTACTGCAAATTGTATCTTTAATACCTGTGTCAACTGCATCCTGTGAGTGAGAATTCAGCACAATGAATTTTATCAAGAACAAGTTTCGCTCTACTTTGACATCACAAAATTTAAATGATTTATTATTAATAAATTTAAATGGATCTTCTGTAGAAGCATTTGATCCTACAAAAGCAGTTGAACGCTGGTACTTTACATAAAAAACAACAAGACACATGAGCGTTCATAAATATCATAAAAATTTAAAAGCAAATGAGGACAAACAATAAGTTAGCAGTATTGCTTTATAGCATATATTATGGTCCTTGAAGTGAATTACATATTTGTACTTTTGAGGTGTTTAAAGAAGTTTTTAATGATTATTATTTGTATTTTACATCAGCACTTCCAATTTTTTTTATATCAATATTTATAATTTTATGTAACATTACTTTTTTATACAAGAAACATTTATGTCATGTGTCAGATATATTTAATTAAAAAGAGTAACTTGTATGTACTACTATTAACTTATACTGTAATTTCATTTTACAAATTTGTTACCGATAGTAACTGGCTCCTAGATTTTCAAAAAAAAATTTATACCCCTGTAAATGTTATATATTAAATCATAAAGAAAAATCCTGAATGACAATTTATCATAATATCCTAAATAGATCACGTTAAAAAAGCAAATTTTTTACAATAAGACAATTTTTCAAGAGTTAAATTTCTGTGTTTTCATTAACAGATGCAATGTGGAAGCATTCACAAATTACAGGATTGCAGATTATTAAAACTGGAAATAAACGTGCCAGTAATGGATATACTTAAGGAATTTTTAAATTATTATAATTAATATGATCTAGCTTGTTAATATTGTATTAATCTATTAACAATATTTAATCAATCTGTTTCATTTCCCATTGTGATTCAAAATTTAGTGCAATAACACAAAACGCCCACTATTTTTGTAATAGGCATCCTACAAATAGATAATTGTTATGATTGTATTCAAAATTAGGGCTACTCTTGAGCATTCGCTCGGAGTTGAATATCAATCAGGATGATGGTTATTAATAAAGGAAAGGCACAAATGAAGCATAACAAAGACACTAGTTAACTTAAAAAAAAAAAAAAAAAAAAACATTATTTCAAGCAGGGGTGGAAAATGCATCATTTTACTCGCCACTGGCGAGTGACTTTTTAGGTTGAAAATTGTAAACTATAGAGGTATGCCAAAAATGTTTTTTTTATTTAGTAGTTAGCTATATTTTTCAACTGTCCTAATTACTGTGATGTAAACATGGTTGAAGTTCTACTTTAAGCTTTCATCTCTTGTTTATATTAATTTTATAGGAAAAAATATATGAAAATGCATTATAGTCAGGGTTGCAAAAAAGCCGGCTAAAATTAAAAAAAGCCAGGCCGGTGGCTTTTATTGGTTTTAACCGGCTTTTTTTGGCCAAAATTGGCCTTTTTTGGCCATAATTGGCTTTTATAAAGTGAAGCATTGTAATTATAAACTACACATTTTAAAGTGTTTTTAATTAGTTTTAATGACATTTAATTGATCTAGAGTTAACTCAATTTCTAAATAATGAAGACATTAATACTGGATGGTTTTGCTAGTGATTTTTAGTCGGAATTGCAAATATGTCAGCTAAATTTTAAAAGGTTCATACCAACTGCTTTATCTGGTTTACACTGACCTTTAACTCCACTCCCCCTTCCCCCAATTTTTTTCATTTTTACTGCTTTATAAAATTGAAGAGGACAATGGTTACTTAGTTACATGTTTTATTACTTAATTAATTTTAAGAGCTATTAACATACAAGTTTTATTTTATTTCTAGTAAACATTCAAAATTATGCATAGTCATGTAATAAAAACACCATTTCTTACTATTAAAAATATTATAAATAGCATATGCATGAAAATGCTTAGCAACAAGATTTTCAAAATTTTATTTAGATTTTTTTTTTTTTTTAACCTGTTTAAATGCTTTATTTTTTACACACTTATGTACCAAACTCTCCTCAAAAATTATATCCTTTCTAATTTCTCTTTTAGCATTTATAACTTTATCTCTCCATATGGACACATAAGAATGTTTCTATTTTGATGTGATTACATTTTGCCATTGTTCAATTAAATATAATCTTTAAAATGTGTAGTATATGTGGAGCTATGTAATATAGAATTTCAAAACACCAGTTTGGAGTCTAACATACATTCTTTTCAATATTTATAACTTTTTTTTCAGACATAATGTCTTCAAAGTTGCCTTCTAACATTTATAATTTTTTTAGTAGAAAATATTTATAAGTGTATTAAAAATTAATTGATCTAAATTTAAAATGAATTAGCTGTAAACCAATTTTTAAAAATAAAAACCGGCTTTTTTTAAGTGGCTAAAAGCCGGCAACCCTGATTATAGTAACCAACTATTTTTGAGTTGCGTAATTTTGTCATAAAAACTGTACGTTGCATTTTACTTTACTGGCTGGTGAAATAAATCCTTGGCTGGTAAGATTTTCTAGAAATTCCCCACCCCTGATTTCAAGAAAAAAGAGTGTTAAATAACAATTAAAAAAATCAAATATTTTTAATAATCATATTTTTCATAAAGAAATAAGAAAGATCTACGACTTTTCTAAGTTTTCAGGCACGTTGATTTAGAAATACTGATATTGAGGAATATTTTTACAAGAAACCTATAAATTGCCCATATCATTATTTTAAAAAAGGGATAGCACCTTTTAAGATTTTGATGGTTAAAATGCACAAAAATTAAATTCATTATTGTTTTTGATTTTTTATTTATAAAGCATATTTGCAAAAGATATAACTGACAAGTTTATTTTAAAACTCATTCATAGGTCTTTCCATTGATTATAATATGGACCCTATAAAAAATAAAAAATATTCTAAAAGGCATCGTAACCGAAAAATAAAGAAAAGAGTAGATTCGCAGCTTCTGACATTACAGTATCAAGATTCTGATAGTGATGATGAAAATCCTAGTACTAATAGTTATGATAAAACTGAGCTTATGCATACGATTAATCACCTTTCAAATGAGGTATCTACATCGAGCATCATTGTGTCTGAAAGTTTGGATTCTTCTTCTGAAAGTTTGGGTTTTCCTTCTGAAATTTTGGATCTTTCTTTTGACAGTGATTTTGAATATTTTCTAAGTGATTCATCTGAATCTGAAACTGAATTTAGTTCAGAAGGTTTACTTAGTCATAACCATGAGACAAAAAATGAAGAAACTTTTAGTGAGGAGTTTTGCAAAATAGCACTTAAACATAACTTAAAACAAAATGTAATATCAGACCTTTTGGCACTTTTTCAAAAGTACAAAATTGGAAATATGCCTAAAGATGCAAGGACAATTTTGAAAACTCCACGTTCAACTGAAATAGTACCTATTTCTGGGGGAGAGTACCTGCATCTAGGGATAAAGAATGGTATACTAAATGCAGTAAAAAAAGATGAAATTAGAAACCTTGGAGTTCTAGATTTATGTGTAAATATTGATGGTGTACCTATTGCCAAAAGTTCCAACAATCAATTATGGCCAATTTTAGTGCAAATAAGTACTGGAAAAAAGAAAACCATTTTTCCAGCAGGTATTTTTTTTTGGCAAGCAAAAACCGAAGTCATCTGGAGATTACTTAGCGAAATTTGTTGACGAAATGAAGCTATTGTTAAATAATGGTATAGTTGTAGATGATTTTGTTCTAAATATTAATTTAAAATGTTTTATTTGTGATGCACCTGCACGGTCATTTATCACAAATACCAAAGGTCATACAGGCTACTTTGGGTGCCCAAAATGCACAACAGAAGGTGACCATTTGAATGGAAGAATGTGCTTCCCAGAACTTGATAACGCTCTGCGAACCAACAATAGCTTCAGACAGCAAATTCAACAAGAGCATCATCTGAATACGTCTTATTTAGAGAAGCTGGATACTCTTGATATGGTGGCACACCTACCCTTAGACTACATGCATCTTGTATGTCTTGGGGTAGTAAGGAAAATGCTACATTTGTGGCTGAAGGGTAAGCTGTCGTATCGTTTACAAGGTACCAAGGTCAATCAAATATCATTGGAATTAGAAAATATTAAATCCCAAGTGCCTATTGAATTTGCACGCAAACCTCGATCATTGAAGTACCTTGATAAATGGAAGGCAACTGAATTTCGCCAATTTATCTTATACACAGGGCCTGTAATTTTGAAAGATATACTTAGGCCAGATATCTATCTTAATTTCATAATTTTACATTGCTCAATCCGCATCTTGACTGATGAATTATTATGTCGCCAATTAAATAGTTATGCTGAGTCACTATTAAAATGCTTCGTAAAATCATTTGCTGACATTTATGGTAAAGAGTATGTATCATATAATGTACATAACCTTATACACTTGCCATCAGATGTTGAGCTCTTCGGAAAGCTTGACAATTTTAGTGCATTTCCGTTCGAAAATTTCCTGCAAACTCTAAAAAAATTGCTGCGGAAATCTGAGAAACCTCTGCAACAAATTCATCACCGTCTGCAAGAGCTTATGGCATTCGATATTGAGGAAGAAAAAGAAATTTCTGGAATAAAATTATCCAATGAACATTGGGGTGGCATCTTGCCTGACAACTGTTGTGGACCACAGTATACAGAAATTTTTATTGGAGGCTGCACATTGAAAACAAAAAAACCAGATAATTGTTGCATGCTAAAAGACGGAAGCATAGTATTAGTTAAAAACATCTGTTTTACGAAGTATTCTGAAGTTGTCATTGTGGGTCACAAATTTAATGGGAAGGTACCATTTTATGATAAGCCCTGTAGTTCTGCAGTTATGGATGTGTTGAAAGCTAGTTCATTATCAACAGAGCTACAATATTGGGGAATAAATAGTGTTAAAAAAAATGCTGCATTTTTTATAATTTTGCAACAGATCCTATTGTTTTCCCTCTGTTGCATGAATTTAATGTTTAAAAAACTTGTTTTGGCATAACATGTTGCTGATATTATAGCCAACACTTATCTTCTGCAGGGCTCGCATTCCTCTTAAAATTCCTAATTTTCTAAAATTTTTGGATGTTTCTAATGTACTAAAATTTTACATCTTCCTGTTATTAGGAAAATTAATATATAATATATATATACAATACCTACAGTACATCTTTATAATGTAATTTTTTATATAGTGTACAACTTATTAGATATAATGAATTTTGAAGTTAAGAAGCAACAACTGCATTCTCTTGTTGCAAAGAAAATGTGATCTAGAGAGCTATCTTCTTAATTCAGTGCTTTTTTTTTAAATTAGTAATCCATGCTAATATTCTTTAGAAGTAATGTTTGTTTTGTACAGGGCTGTCTGCCCACCTACCCACCCAAAAAAACCTGGGTGGGTTTTTTTTTTTTTAAAAACCCACTTAATAAAACCCACATAAAAGTGGGTTTTATTGGGTTTTTTGGTTTATATGAGTTTTTAGCTGCACAGTATCATTTATTTTTAATTACTACTTATTTGTTATGATTCTGTTATACGTGTAAGATAAAAATTTAATTAAATTTAGGTTTTCAGACTTCTTTGTATAAAAAGATAAAAATGATTTGAAAGAACTGCAAAACCCAAACCTCAGCAAATTAAAATTATCCAAAAAGAAAAATGACTATATTTTATCATTCATTATCTAATATGTAAAAATGAAAATTTGTCTGTCTGTAATTCTATACAAATCGACAGTTTGGAAGACAGGATTGTGAAATGTTACATATATGTGGATTAAAATACGGCCGAGGCAACTAAAGTAATCCGGGATCTAAATAATTTATAGTTAATTTTTAATTAACCCGAGAGTAGTCGCGACATTTTTCAGAACGTTAGTAGTCGCGTTCGGTCCATTTGCCGCCGTTACCAGCAGGCCGAAAACGAAGGAGAAACTTGCCGGTGTTATCAGATGATCGAAAACGATAACGTAGGGTGAAAATATTGACTGAACTTTAAAAGATTACAGCAATTATTCATTTTACAACCTTTTACAGCAATTATTTATTTCGCTTAAGTATATATTCAGTTGGCATCTAGATAAATATTTTTAATAATTCTTTCTTCGTTTTGCATTGAATTTCTGATGTTACTATGAATCAATAATTAGTAGGAAAACATTTACTAATATGAATCTAAATTCATGATAGGGGTATTTTTATTTATTTATTTATTTATTTTATTTTATTATTATTTTTTTTTTTTTGGAAGGACAGAATCAGAGTCAGGTAGATTTTTTTTTTTTATACTCCGGCACTCTATATCCATTTAATAAAATAAAATTAATAAATTTAGCATCAATATATTACACTGACATTAAATTGAACAATTAAATTGAAAATAAAAATGGAACCTATGACATGCAACAGAAAATCAAATACAATATCACTAATTCACCAGCATATTGCGGACGATTAATTCATTTAAAACATATGAAAAATTTTCAAATTTGATGCCATAAACAATATATATATATAGACAATATATATATATAGACAATATATATATATATATATATATATATTTATATATATATATTTAGACAATATATATATATATAAACTTTCTGTACAATAATACCATTGCAAAATAAAGAAAATGACCAATAATTATGAAATCACAAATACCACATAAACCAAATATTACAAAAAATGTATAGTTATATATATATATAATAAAGAAAAAGGTAAAAAATACTTAACTTCGAAATTATAAATGTAAATGTTGTAACTACGTTTTATTGATTTATTTATTTGTGTGGTGTCTGTGTGTGTATGAGGGGAGAGAGGAGGGGGGGGGGCTCTCGAGATTTTGTGATTAAATCCATTTTTCAAATGAAAATGCACGATTTGTAGTTTTTCTACTTATTTCAGGGTGGGAGCAGCGCCCTTGAATAAAAACTCTGGATACGAATTTCGCTCATATAAAGTAAATAATAAATAAGTTATTGAAATTATATATTTAATTTAAATACATTTGCAATTGTAAATTTAAATCCTAAGATGGATAAATTATTTTAATTAATAGAATCATGAAAGGTTCATCTTAATAGGGATGTATTTTACAGAAACTATTTAATTAAAATGAATATTCAATTGTACATTTCATAATAAGGTATTAATGTTATAATTTATTGTTTTATAATAACGTTCATTAAATTAATAAAAACAATAAGAAAATTTTCTCAGAAATTATAAATATGCAGAAATAATTTAATTTAAATGAATTTTCTCTCATATTCTGGAAAACATTATTTTGAAAAATAGTTTGAACAATTGATGAAGGACAACAAATTTAAATTTGTTAGATACTGTCCCCAAGCCTCTATTGGATTTCAATAATAGTTTCTGCGGCATTGTTTAAAAAAAATGTGTTTTTACTTACAGTATGAAAATTTAAAAATAGATAAATTTTATAAAAATACTTAAAATATATTTTTTAAATCATAGTATAAACATTCACTGAATTATCCAAAAGAGATTTTTACTTGCGTACTTTCTAACCTACATTATAAAATTCTCATTATTTTTTTTTATTGTACAAATAAATTATATGTATGTTCTTCGCAAATATACACACTACATTTCTGAGAAGTTTGTTTTATATTTCGAATTTGTTTTATTGTTCAAAAACGATACTTTTCAGATTTTGGATATACGGCAATTTTGTTTTACTGATTCCCACAAAATTCTCTTCTCTTTTTTTTTAATGGTTTTGCAGTGTTATTGTCTGTTTTCTTTCATTTATATGTTCGGGTAATAAATGGAAAGCAAGTTCTTTCAAATAATGATGATGAATTTACCTTTTTTCCCATATTTAAATAATTATCGATTTGAGAATTTATTCCCGCAATATTTGACAATGAAAAAAAATATATAAGTGACCATCCATCATTTTTTTGTGCGAACTGACTACACAACTAATATAATAAAACAATTTTAAGTCACATTCTAAAAGTAAAAAAAGTATTCTTTGAACGAATAAAATAACAGAAGGAAAGAAAGACGAAATAACAACAGACAGAGAGTCCGTGTACTTTGAAGAAACCTTCCCCACAGATTTCGCGGAAATGGGAAAGGATGAACACGAGGGGGAAAAATTCAACTAACGTAAGTGGTCGCAACGCAGTCATTTAGACCGATTGAAACTTAAGAATGCGATAAAATGCTATGAAATAGCAGGAATGACTTGCCATTTTACTACACAATAGTGTGAACACTCAAGGTCAGCTACACGGAATTTGGCTATCGTAACTTTAACGGGAAATGAGTTACAGGAAGATAAGGGATTTCGGGCGGGGAAAAGACCAACGCGCGACTATTAACGGGTTAATAAAACATCACCAATTTAACAGAAAGTTCTATCAAATTTAAACATCTTACGTTATAGCAGTTGCTAACAATTAAAAATCCACAATAAAATTCTTATCACAACAATTACTTTTCTATTGCAAGATTTCCATGTGAAAAATGAAATAAATAGTTTGACGAATTTAAAAAAGAAGTTAATATTATGTCACTTTGGAAATGTAACGGACGTCAGCAGGTGAATATATAACGTCATATGAGTTTGAAAAAATGCATTGAAACATGATAAAAACCCGAACATAAGCTCGATAAGATAATAGGCATTTTAACATTTTGAGGTTCTCTGAATTTGTTTTTGTCATTTTTAAATCTATTCCATATATATAATCTTGTGTATGCATGTATCTTAGAATTTCCACAAAGGTTTGGGTCCCTAGAGCTCATTCTTAGTGAAGAACTGAAATAAAGATGTCAATTTTTTTTTTTAATAAAGAATTTTTGTATTTGCCATTTTTCTATAGTCATTTTTTCCTATGTAGTCATAAAAAATTAAAAATACAAGTTCTTTGGATTATATTAATTTAGCGAAGGTTGGGTGGTTGGGTCTTGCAGTTCTTTCAAATCATTTTTAATTTTTATGCAAAGATGTCTGAAAATCTAAATTTAATTGAAATTTTATCTTATATATATAATAGAATCATAACAAGTAAGTAATTAAACATAGTTGGCACTGTTCAAAGAAATGCACAGCAAAAAAATGCAAAAACCCGAAAGAAACAAAAAAAAAACACGGGTTTTTTTTCAGCCCTGGTTTTGTAGCAAGGTTGCAAAAAACCCAAAATGGGTTTATTGGGTTTTTTACAATCCATGGAATTATTATTTAATATTCAGTAACTTTTATATTAATTTTTAAACCTTTGTGTTTAAAGAGTTATACTAACCTATTAAAGCATTATAGGTGTACAGTAGACTCCCTTAAATCCGCATAGCTTGGGGCCAGAGCTTGTGCAGATTTTAGAATTTTGCAGATTTCCGGTCATTGCTTTGTTTACATTTTTAAACAGTCATTTGAATGTAATAATGCAATTAAAATTATAATATATGCTTGCAATAGTGTAAAATATTGAAATATACTTAAGTAATAAACTAAAAATATAAAAAGTCGTACAGTCAACTCTGTGAAATCTATATATAATCCACCAATCTCTATTATTTGCACTACATGTTTGAATACAAACAGTGAAAATGTCATTAACAGTTACACTTAGATAATGTTAAGTTTGGTAATTTTTTCATTAATTATCAATTTTCCAATGAATAAATATTTAAGTATAAATTGGATATAAATATTTAAATTTCCCAGGGCAACAAAATTTTATCTCAGAGTAAAAAGTAATGAGTGTTCATAGATTTACAGAAAAAAATTATTGACCACAAAGCAAAACTGAAACTACCATTACTATGCTGTGTCAATGTTTAAAAAAATGAATACAGTAGTAAAATAATGTTGCATTATGTTTTCCTTTTACATTGTTATTGTAATTTGTGTGCAGTATTCTAGTTGTTCTTAATCTATTGCCATACTCTAAAAAATAAAATGTAAACAAAAGGATCTATAACCCGCAAAAATGTGTGAATCCCCCCGTTCCTAAGTGTGTGTAGAGTCGTCTGTATAATTTTAAAATTGACTAACTTATTAAAAGTAAAGGTTAAGTAAATAATTAATGTATAATTAAATATGCATAATAAAGATTATATATTTTTCTTGAATTATTATTCAATGAAACTTTCCTCATAAAGGTACCCTAGTAATTTACATAAAAATCTTAAAGTAAGGAAGTTTTATGTCAGGTTTAGCCACTCTTAATAACCAAAAATGCTTGATTAATACATAAATATATTTAGTAATAAGATTGTGATTACCAGTGATTGCAGCAATAGCTTCATTTTTTTTTCACAAATTTATGCTTGCTTCATGAAAAGCCATGAGTTAAGTCATATTTTCGAGAATTACATATTTAAAACGCATGCGGAATGATATAAAACTAAAAAATTGTGTAATTTTGCCCCTAAATCTAAACTGGAAGTTTCATTATTTACATCTGCAATGTTGTGTGGGTTTGAGGGCGTCTACTGTAGTGCCAAATGTGACAGCCAAAATAGTCAAAATGAAATAATGTGCTTAAGTCTTTTGTTAATATTATAGAAAAAAAACACCCAAAATCAATGTACATAGCTAATCATAACATTTTCGTATAGATAACAAATGACAAGGTCTTTTATATAAATATTCAGCAATATAAAACTTCATAATATAACTTCCAGTAACATAATGTAAGTAATTTGACTTATTCGCTTTTGGCCAGTGTTGCCCCCCCCCTCCCCCCCCCTAAAAAAAGCTTAAATAAAACAAATAAACCTTTTTTGTTTGAACTGATTTTTTTTATATATATATATACTGCAGAAATGCAAAACTTTTTTAAGAGAAGGGCCACTTGCAAAAATGTCTGGGTTGTCGAGGGCCATATCAGTAACACAGAGAGAGTTTCATTTCGAGGAGGTGGTCTGTGGCCTATAATCAGATAAAAAAATATGGTTTCAGAGGAGGGGGGTGGGGGTTGCCCCACTTGGTTCCCTTATCCAGTCAACATATCGAATTCAATTGGCAGGGATATATCAACAGTTTACGTTTGTGCATATAACACAAATGTACCAAAGATTGTTTGTAAGGAGTGATAATATTCCTTGACTTTATTCAGCGGAGTAAATTTTACTTTACTATAAGTGCTAAAAAATAAACATATGCTTGCGATTGGCTAGTGCTGAACAAAAATGTGAACTTTATGAACAAAGAGTAGAGAAGGAGCCAGTGAACGAAATTTGAGATTTTTATGCACCCAATCAAAACACATTGCGACTTTTTCGCACCTCATCGACAAAATTTGCAATATTTCCAAAGCTGATCGACAAAATTCACAATTTTTTCTGAAGCCAATCGGCAAAATTGGTGATTTTTTCCGCACACGATCGACAAAATTCACTATTTTTTGGCATCCGATTGACAAAATTAGCTTTTTTTCCGCCCCTAATAGACAAAATTTGTAATTTTTCCTGCAGAAGATTTACGAAATTCACATTTTTTTTCTCCCGATAAACTAACGAAACTCGCGATTTTTCCACTACCGATCAATGAAATTTTTAATTTTTCTGCGCATCATCGACAAAATTCATGATTTTACTGTGGCCAATCAACGAAATTTGCTATTTTACCGCACCTGATCGATAAATTCTTGATTTTTTTTCGTGCCCGATCAACGAAATTCGTGAATTTTTCGGAGCCTGATAGACAAAACTCGTAATTTTTCCGTGGCCGATCGAGAATTCGCAATTTTTCTGAGCCTGATCGAGAAACTGTGCGAATTTTCCATGCCCAATGAGCGAAATTAACTATTCTTAACTGTCTCTGACGAAATTTAATTTTTCCAAGGGGCTAATTGCTGGAATTCGCGATAAACAGACGAATACGCGATTTTTTTCGCAGCCGATCAAGGAAATTTGAGGCGATTCCTCTCCTAATCGACAAAATTCGTGATCATTAACTGAACGGCGAAATATGCATTTTTTCCCGTGGCAAATTCACGAAATTCGTGGTTTTTTTCTCGCGACTGACGAAACTCGCGATTTTTCCTTAGCCGATCAGTAAAATTTTAGATTTTGCTGCTCATCAACAAAATTGACGATTTTTCGGAGCCCGATCGATAAAACTCTCGATTTTTCCGTGTCCGATTGGTGAAATTTGCGATTTTTCTGGGCTTATTGACAAAATTCCCAATTTTTCTGTGCCCGATCAATGAAATTTGATTTTTTCACTCCAAAATTCCCGATCCTTAACTGATTGTTGATATCTGCATTTTTTTCCGCGGCAATTTGACAAAATGTGGGTTTTTTTTTTTTTTCTCACAACTGACGAAACTCAAGATTTTTCTGCAGCCGATCAATAATATTTTCAATTTTTCTGCGCGTCATCGACAAAATTGACGATTTTTCCGAGCCCGATCGACAAAACTTGCAATTTTTTCGTGGCCGATCGTCAAAATTTGCAATTTTTTCTGCATCTTATCGACAAAATTTGCAATTTTTCAGTGTCCAATAAATGAAATTTGCAGTTTTTTCACGCCTGATCGTCAAAATCTGCAATTTGTAAATGGCTAACGAAATTTTCAATTTTTTTATACAGCAAATTGAGGAATTGACAGTTATATATATTTCTTTTAACCTTGCGATCTATAGGCAAAAATTAAATTTTTTTCCAGTTATAAATTGACGAAATTCGCGGGCCACAGGTTGTGCATCCCTAGTTTACTGGTTTACCACTGGTTACTGTTTTTTTTCAAAATCACTGTTTAAATCAGGTTTTTAGGGCCTGTTTTAAAATCGTTTCTTATTATATGTAGATGCATGTTTGTTGATAAAAATAAACATTGTTGGATATTATATAAGTATTATAACTTAATTTCAAAATATTCAAATTAAATACAGTAGACTCCATCAAATCCACAAATGCCTAAAATCCACATATCATGGCAAACAATGAAATTTTCAGTTCATATGTAGGGGCAAAATTATAGATTTTTTTAGTTTATCATTCCAAATGTATTTTAATATGTAATTCTTGATAATATGACAACTCCAAGTTTTTTCACAAAGTATAAATGTATTTTTGAAAAAAAAATCAAGATATTGTGGATATCATTGGTAATTGAAATCTGTTTATCAAATATATTTATGTATTAATCAAGCTTTTTTGGATATTAAGACTGGCTAAACCTGAAATAAAACCTCCGTACTTTATGATCTTGATATTGAGTAATTACTACTATTTGAATAACTAATACTGAGTACCTTTTTGAGGAAAGTTTTATTGAATAATTCAAGAAAAATGCATCTCTTCTTTATTTATGCATATTTAATTATTTACATCTTAGTTTTCATAATCTAATCATTTAAAAAATTATCTTACTTTTAATCATTTTAGTTTATTACTTATTTTACTATATTGCAAGCATTCATTCTAATTTTGATTGCATTATTACATTCAAATTACTGTTTAACAAATGTAAACAAAGCAATGACCAGAAATCTGCACAACTTCTGGTTCCAAGCTATGCAGATTTGAGGGAGTCTGCTGTAATTAGTCAGTTATGTAGGTAATTGAAATCATTTATAATTTAAATATTTTTAGTAAAACAGTTATCTATTATGTTCAAAGAATAAACTGCGGTACTTTTCTGTTATACGGACACCATGCCAAAATATATACTAATGCCCCAATTATTTCAACCCTGATCGTTGATCAATGAAATGTTTACTGCAATGCTAAAAGATATTTTTAATTTTGTACGAGTAGTTAAATATGAGTTTTATTTCCTTACTTTATTGTATAACAATTATTTGTCCACTTATTTTAAGTATGTATTTGTGATTTAATAAAGTAGTTCGTAAAGGTCTGTATTTGTTTTCTGCTCCTCCTCAAGTCTTGACTATATTTTTCTGAGTATTCTCATTTTTTAATTAAACAATAAAAATAGGGTCAGCATAGCTGCCAACTCTTCCAATTTTTTCAGAATTCTTCTGAAAGATCTGCATGTCTTCCGATTTTACGCGCGTAATGCGTCTTCTTCTGATTTTCAGCCTTTTCTTATGCTTTTTGCGCGAGTTTCGTCAAAGGATAGCGAGTAAACCCAAAATTTCGCCGAAGGTTCGCGGGAAAGACGCAAATTTTGTCGAAAGATCGCATAAAAAACGAGAATTCCCCAAAAGAGCACGTAAAAACACGAATTCCGTGAAAGGAACGCGAATTTCGTCAAAACATCGGGTAAAAAAAGCGCCGTCAAAAGATCGCATAGAAACACTATTTCCGTGAAAAGATCGCGTAAAAACGCGAATTCCGTTAAAGGATCGCGGGAAAAACGCGCGTTTCATGAAAAGATCGCAGGGGGGGGAAAAACCCAAATTTCGCCGAACGATCGCGGGAAAGACGCGAATTTTGTCAAAAGATTGCATAAACAGCGCGTAGGGGTGAATTTGGTCTGAATTCTCTGAAAATTTAAGGCATTCATTTCCGAAAATTTAAAAAAATCGGTCACCAATTCGAAAATTTGGACATAAAAAATATCGCGAATTTCGACATCTTCGCCGAAAAAATTTAATTTTGTCAATCGTTTGCAGAAAACTCGCCAATTTCATCAATGGATTGCGTGGAAAACGCGAATTTCGTCAAAAGATCGTGAAAAACGGCAAGTTTCATCAAAAGATCGCGAAAAAAATCAGAAATTCCATCAAAAAATTGCGAAAAAAACCCCACAAATTTCGTCAAAAGATCCAAAAAAAAATTTTTCGTCAAAAGATCGCGAAAAAACAAATTTCGGCTAAACATCGCGAATTTCGTCAAAGGGCCGTGGAAAAAAACGCATAGCTAGTGTCGGAAGTGGATCCCCCCCCCCCCAAAAAAAAAAAATAGGAGTCAGAAGTTTTAAGTGTCTTTTAATGTGAAAGGTAGGATATCTATGAATATTAAAAAAAATAATAATAATTAATAATTTTTAATATATTTAAGTTATTCTTTTTTGTTATAATATATATTGTGTAATTGCAAATTTGTTTATTTATAAGGATTCAGCTGCTTTTTAATCCTTACTGAAAGTGTTATAAAACTTAAAAAATCTTCTGATTTCTCGCCAAAATCTTCTGATTGCCTCTGATTTTTTGTCCAAAATCTTCTGAGTTTTACCGAAATTTAGTTGGCAGGTAGGGTAACATGGGTAGTCAAAAAATATTGTTTCATTTTTTAAAACTTTAAGATATTTATAGTTTTCAAAATTATGTATGATTGCTTGAAGTTTAGGTTTTCTTCTCCTACTTTATTTTTGTTTTTATAGTTTTTTCCATTTGAGTGGCAACAGTAAAACCGTTTGAGGACAATTTCATGCCACAAATGGTCTGAATAAACTTCTTCCTGCACCTCCTAATATCTGATATAAACTCATTTATTTGATCTCATTTTGTTCATTGAGCACTTCTAATACTTTTCCAAATTACAAACAAGAAAATGTCTTTTGTTTTTATTGTTTTATCTTAAATCTTATAAATGGGATAAAATGGGTATAGTGTTAGGCTTAACGTTTGTAGTATTTTTAAGGTGTTATATAGAACTTTTTTGAATAAAATTCTTTATTTTACTGGAATTAGAATAGAATTACTTTTAAAAATACTGTAAAATTTTTATATAATGCACATACCGGGCCGAAACTAAGGGAGGGGGTTAGAAAGGGCATGTGCCCTGGGCACCAAATGAAGATTTTGGTTGCCGATTTTTCAAGTCAATGTTTAGCACAGTATTGTTAAAATTATCCTGGCTGGGGTATGCCAAAGCATAGAAGAATCTAAGGATGATATGGCATAAGGGTCCTGTAAAAAGCAGATTTTTTTTTTCCCCCGATTCCATTTTCAAGATTTTAATGAATCAATATTTAACAAAGCAGATTATGTAGTATTACATGTATTTACGTCAGTATTACATAGTTTAAATTTTAAAATAAGTCGGCTATTAGAAAATTATTAAAATTTTCTTTGTAGGTATATTTTGCTGAGGGGGGGGGGGTGCAAAATGTTTGTTCCAGATGCAAAAAAGGCTAGTTTCGGCCCCAGTGCCTTATTCTTAAGATCAGAAAGACTTGAAATTCATTGTATATAATTTAGTTAAATCATTGCCCACTTCTAGAAATATTCCTTTTCTAGATGGCATATCAGGTGCTGATAGGATTTGAAATTTTAAGAGATGGTCGAAAGAGTTGGGAAATAGAATCAGAATTGTCGAGAAAAATAAGAGCCAGTGTGGCTTTGACACATCCTTGCTTTCTCGACACCTATCAATCTGCCACACCTCCAAATAATCTTAGAATAAACTTCAAAGCTGAAACATAAACATGTCCAAGCAATAGCAGATGAAGTTGTAACAAATGAAGACATTTAACTTAAATGTGTAGAAGATATCCTCGAAGTAAAAATAGATGTATCTGTAGATGCATGATTGAACGTCCAATATTTGGGAAAAAAGACAAAGAATTCAGTGGCAAAACTATGGCTATTGAAGCAGATGAAACGTATGAACATGAAGTAAAATTCTTGGAAAAGTCCAAGATTGGTTGCGTTTTATGTTTTCCCTGATGCTGAAGACACTGGGGTACATCCATTCATTACTCTTGTGACCATTAGAGCAATTTTTCAGAAATACTTCTAATTATTTTATTATTAGGATAAAAATTGATACGACTAGTTAAATATCATTGTGTTTTACTCACATAAAATATATCTAATTTGAAACAAAAAACATTTTACTTGTCTATATAATAAATCAGAATTTTATTACAAATTAGATATATTTTATGAGAGTCTACCTAATTTTTAACAAAATTTTTATTTATTATATATATTTAATGGGAGTGGAACATGATGGTAGGTATTTAACTTATTTCAATTTTATCCATATTATATTTTATAACTAATAATTTTAAGTTTTTCTGAAACTTTGCTCTAATGATCATAACAGTAACAATGGACATTCTCATAGATTATATTGTAAAATGAAAACACATAATAGGAACATTAAATGAATCAACATTTACATAATCTGGTCATTATGCTTTTGATAAATAGACTTTTAACACTTAAAATGTAAAAGTGTGAGAATACGAGTTGAAAAAGGTGTAGCCAGAAAATGTTTTCATTTACACCTAAGCTTGATTCATAGTAAATTTTCTCATTTATCTATTAACTTAAATTCCTTATTTAAAAAAAAATAAAAATTACGACTTGTATAACATTGTTTTCCATATTACTTCATTATATAATCTCTGGTAAATCTATTTATACTGTATTCATTGTTAAACTTTTTATATACCCATTTTACCCCACACTATACCCATTTTCACCTGCGTGGGGTAAAATGGGTATACCAAACATACATCTATTAAATGTTTTGTTATAGACATACTTTTGTAGCCTAAAAAATAAAAATTGTGTATTTCCATTCCAAGAATATGCAATGTAAAGAAAATACCAAAAAAAGTTTTAATTGTTTAACATTTATGAGAATATTTTAACCGAACATTTAAAAATAGTGAATTTTATACCCATTTTATCCCACCCGACCCTAATCTAAATTCCCTTAAATACTTATTTTAATGTTAATGTATTATAAGTATGTGTAATTTTATATATATTTTAAATGTGTAATATATACCAAAAGCATGCTTTATAATTTGCGATAATTGTGACTTCTATAGTTAATTGTTAGGAATTTATTTCATTTTACCGTCTGAATATAAATTTGTTTTTAATGAGAAGAGCTTTCACTCTGTTGATTTTCTATAATTACGAATGTCATTAGCAAAGAACATGGATTAAATTTTGTTTACACGATGAAATTTTGCTACAGAAGCATTGAAAAATGACTGTTTATCAAAAACAACAGTATTTGATTAGTATAAACATCTTAAAGATGGTAGAGAATCCATTGTAAATGATCTGCGATCTAATAGACTGTCCACTTCAAAAGGTGATAAATATATTAATAAAATCAGAGAATTGGTGCTAGGTGATTGTCATTTGACAATAAGAGATATTGTTGAACATTTTCCTATATCATTTGGTTCCTGTTAAGCAATTTTAAAAGATCTAAAAAAAAAAAAAAAAAACTCTGCGGCTATACAATCCAAGAAGGATCTGGGCCAACAGTGCCCATCTCTGTTTTCTTGACCCTGGGCCCCGAGGTGCTATGCAGCATGCATCCGGCCAGGTAGTCAACCCTCGGTGTTTAGTTCCCAAGCAAGCTTGGTACTCATTTTATCAACACCAAAGGGATGAAAGGCTGAGTCAACCTTGCCCAGTCAGGAGCCGAACTCTCGACCTGCAGTGCGGCAGTCAGGCGTACTGACCACTACACCACTGGGCTTCTTTTAAAAGATCTATTAAGGTTGATATGCTCACTTCTCCAGTTGTTCCAAGAACTTTGAATTGGTTCCAAAAACAACTAAGTGCTCAAGTGGCACCAGAGATCCTTTCTCAGGCTGATTCCTTTCTAAAAAGTCTCATTACCAGTGATGTAGCTTAGACGTATGCTTCTGATACAGATCAATCATGTTTTATGTTTCTTTAAAGAGGAAGCAAGCCTGAAAAGGCCACATCAAAGTTGCACAAAAATCAAGGTAAGACTGTTTCTTTGATTCTCAGGGTTTGTGCAATAAAATTCCTACCAACTGGGCAGACAGTTAATAAAAGTTATTTGAGTTTTACAGCATTTACGTGAAGCATTTCTTCGAAAATGGCCTGAAATGTGATGAGAAAACTCATAGGTTTGGAACAGTGATAATGCGTCTTTGCACAGTGAATTATTATTCATGAGTTCTTAATCAAACAATCAACTACATCTCCACAAAGTGCCTATTCATATGAAATGCCACCGTTTGACTTTTTTATATTTCCATAATTGAAATTGCTTCATTGTGGTCATTGGCTGTACTAATGTAAATATAAAAATTAGTTCTATAACAAGTTTTGTTCTATTTTATACAAGAAAGGTTACTAGTAAGATAAATTTATGCATATATATAGACAGATAGGTGTTAAAGTAAATTGTAAAATATTAAGACCTTTTTGTTAAGCTGTATGTAAAATTAAGCTTACCCTTTCTCTCTGAATTTTGATTTTGTACCAGCCCATGTACATGTTATGAAGTATCGAACTGTTAACCAAAATGTACTTTTTTTTATTTTTAATTAGCTTGAGGTTATTTTTTTTTTCAAACTGATTTTTGAAATAGAATTGCAATTGAACTGAAAACTTAATTTATTTTCAGAATGTTTCTATCGTTGAATTTCAAACAGATATGTCCTGCGAAGTTTGTCCAAATTCATGGCTTCTTCCTGGTAATTGTAATAAATGTTTTTGGCCCCATAATATCAACAAAGAAGAATTGGAAGTTTTTATTCGCCGCATGGTGAATCCGGGGAAAGACTGGGGAGTCTACAACATTAGGATTCTTGGTGCTGTAGGTCTGTATTCTTATTTTAGTTTGTACAATTTTTTATATTTTTTAAAGTTAGGTTAATTGTCAATGTATGCCTGTTAAGACTATTCCAGCCTATTTTTAACATTAAGAATATGTAACATGCTTAGATATTATGATATACATTCTAGTTTGACTTTTATGGTTTTATTAAGCTGATAATTTTTGTATAAAGAAACCTGCAATTTGAACTGTCATGTTTCATGTGTGTTGTAAATATATTAATTTCAAATGTCATTATTTTTTTTAATAGCAACTTATGGACAGGCCCTCGTAAAATGTAAAAGGGCAGAAGATGGATCGGATCTTCAATCCGATCCTGATAATTATGGACGGGGGAAGCGGAGACGCCCACTGAAAAGGAAATTGTCTGAGCCTCAGGATCATGAGAAAGAATCCGATGAGGAAAATTATGATGATAACTCCATTCATAAAATTCTATCTGCCCTTCCACCATCACCATCTCCTCTTCTTGGCCACTCCAGCCAATATACTGGCCCTAAATACCAGTATGAAAGGGCACGAAATTTAAGTGTCACCCTGCCTCTGCAGGCACCTGAACAAAGCAGTTCAAGTTTCAGCCTGCCTCTGCAACCACTGCAAGCACATGAACCAAATGAAAGCAGAACAGAAAGGGCTTTAAGTTCAAGTCAGCCTCTACAAGCCAGCCTCTACCAGCCTCAAAGTTCCAGCCAGCCTCTACAAGCCAGCCTCTACCAGCCTCAAAGTTCCAGCCAGCCTCTACAAGCCAGCTTCTACCAGCCTCAAAGTTCCAGTCAGCCTCTACAAGCCAGCATCTACCAGCCTCAAAGTCCCAGCCAGCCTCAAATTTCCAACCAGCCTCTACCCGAATTAAATCAAAGCCAGAATCAGGTGTTAACACCAACTGCACCTAAAAATGATAGTATGTTACATTACTTTATACATTCCAATTTTGTTATACATATTTACTGAAAACCAGGACTGTGAGTCTTGTTATGCATATTTTTCGATGAACCACATACCTGTTAAATATTTTTGAAAATAATTATCAAAAAATTCCTATTGTTTTTATTGTTAAAATCATATTTTCATTATTTCATCTTCATTATAGCCATTTTTAAATGAAATTTATTTAAAAAAATAATTAGAAATCAAAAATAAAGATTATATATTATGCTAATATAAATTTATGTATTTCCGCCATAAAGTTGGCTTTTTATATACACAATCGGGATGAGAGGAAAGCTTTCATCATGTTTTGCATTTTCCATGCAGTCAAATTTTGGAAAAAGTTCTGATATTTCAACTGTGTTCAGATACATCCATTTCAAAAACCAGAAGAATCATAAAAAGTGGGGAAGAATTTGTGCCGATATACTAAGAAAGAGAAACGACATATAAAGACATAAATATGTTTTAAAAGCATACAGCTGTTTCGAAACCTCTAAGGTTTCATCATCAGTGCTAAAAAATAAAAAGTAAAATTAAAACTCTGAGTAAAAAAAAGGGGGGGGGGGAGAGAGAGAGCCAGAAAAGCAAACCTTTCTGCTGTACTGTCAACAACGAAATACATTTCGCTGTTTCTTTTGTTTGTTGTATTTATCAAAAATTGTTATTTTTACTAATGTTCATTCTGTTATGCAGCTCTACTTGATCAGAACATTTAAAATTATTTCAAACAACTCAAAAGAAATTTTGAGAACTAATGCTCTCTTTATTCTGATTGTAAAAACTTTACTTGCTGAATTAAGATTTTTTTGCGTAAGTTTAGCATTTTTAATGTCACAATAAAAAAGAAGAAAAAAAAATGCAGCAGTGTCATTGTATTATTTTTTATGCTGCTATATTGACAATTATCAGCTTTATTTACCTATCACCATTCACCATTTATAGTAACTTTTTAAAAATACTTAACCCTTTGAGTGGAAACTTTCCACGCATCTCCTGGGCTCGCGAGCGGCACCTTCCCCCTTTAATCGGTTGTCCCTCATAAATGTCTTTGCCGGATAATGGTATTTGATCTTGAGGGGCCTCCGTACATTAACTCCGGCTCGGTAACCTCGAACCTGTTCATGGGCCCGACTCCTTCATAGGTGTTTGGTTCCTGTGGGCTATCGGGGCGTCCCGGGTCGGGAACCAAGAGAAAGAACCACTTGGCTCCTCTAACTAAGTGGTGGGATCTGTCGTATGCGACCATTCATCGTCTTGGGAATAACCGGTGTGACATGCGCTGGGCAGTGCACCGGCTTGACCGGAGTGTGCGTGCGGATCGATCCTGGTGGCGACCTTCGGGATGCGCCGCAGGGTGTGGAACGGGGGTCTTTCTGTGCGTAGACATATGGGCCTGCAAGGGCCTGGGACCAGGAGATGGGACACCGTCTTAACCCTTTGAGTGTATGCATGATTTTTAGAGAATTAGCTACAAGTGCCACGCTGCTAGAGGAAAGTAGAAATTTAAAACTACATATATATTTCTTAGTTAAATTCGGAACATTTTATTTACAAAAAGTATTTAAAAAACAAAAAATAAATGTTAAAATTCCAATAAATATTGTAATTTGAACATAAGTGACAATAAACAAGAATCGACAAGTATGAAGTAGAGATCGTATTAGTTCATACGTGAGCCAGGAGCGTGATTGCGTTCCTGGCATTTTTGGCCAGTGTATTGAGGAGCACGATTGCACTTCTTGGTAATCTAAGGGTTAATATGCATTAAGAGAGAGTACGGCACATATGATCACTTTTCAGAATTATAATTTTATATACTAAATTTTAATGAAATTGAAAAGTATAAACATATTTGTATAGTGTTCTACCTCTGTAAATGCATGTAAAAAATAGTAAATATTTATTTGTAGAGAAAGTGGTGTATTAAATTGGTGTAAATCAGTTAAAACTGATCAAATGTGCTGCATCATAGGTTATCTATAATCTGGTATTGTGCACTTTTGATAATCTAGTTGAAATAAATTAAAATTAATTTTAAACATGTTACAAATTATCTTTCTCAAATGAGATTTTATCAACTTGTTTTACAGAGAGAAAAACAACCAAAATATAATAGTTGAAACATCAAGTTAAAATCCAATCAGTACTATTGATATGTGCAAAAACTGTCAAATGTTTGTTAAAAACATTTATAATTATCAAAATTTTATGTTATTCCCTATTTATAATTATCAGAATTTTAACTTATTCCCTATTTATACAATATCCCTTACAGACAGCAGAAAATAAAAGGAATTTGTAAATCAAGAGCAAAAACAAACTAATCTTTTTCAGTTGAAAAAAGATAAACAAAATGAAAGAAAACAGTGTCACAGGTGTAGTTCAGTTAGTAAAATGGTGAGTAACAGATGTTGCCACTAGAATTTTAGAAGTTTTCAAAATTTAAGTTGATCAAATGTGCCTCACTTTCCGCTCATTCAGAAGTATGTGAAGTAATTGAAATTTTTTTTACCATTTTTATTAGATTGGTGGTACTTCAATCATTTTTCTATATTATTTTTATGATTTTTTAATTTGTTTAACCTTATAATTGCTAGATCTGAATTCAATTTCCAAACTAATATTCATTGGGATACTGTCTTCCAAAATGAAAAACTACAAAATGTTGCTTTAGTGAAAGACAAAAAATAAGGCTACATCTGTTATTTTATGTGTGTAGCCTTTTTTATACCTAGTTTAACCTAGTTTATACTTTTTTCTTTCTTTTAAGGATTAAAAAAATGTACATTACTTTATTAACTGTTGTTTTGTTTTTTTTTTCTTTTAGAACTTATGAAATATGTAGTACGGGAATTAAATGTTGTGAGGCATAATCAAGAAAAAATATTGGATATGCTTGGCCTTTTATTGGAAAGAAATTCCAATGGTACGTTACATTTTGATCAATTGAAGATATACAGGGGTCTGACAAAAATATGGAAACACCTAAAAAAATATATGCCCTAAAAATCCCTTTTTATTGTTTTGGTGCTAACAGGCTCTATGAGCTCGGCGTTTAGTTCAGTAGACACTTTTGCAGCTGTTGTCTTCTTATTTTTTGTCACAATCAGCAACACACACTTTTGTCTGCATTGTGACTTAACGGATGTTTTTTGTTTTTCTTGTATGCAGTATAGCGCCTAGAATATATAGTGTGGAAATCGGCTATCCCTGTAATACTTAAAAGAAGTGCTAAAATATTGTATCCCTTAAATGTGCAACGATGCTGCTGAAATATGAAGATCGCAGCGACACCTGCATGATATTTTCCACAACATCAAGATATTGCTAGTCTATACAATGTAATACGAAAATCCCGCAGATGTCACTGAGATCGACACTTTGGATTTTAGCAGTATCGTCACACATTTAAGGGATACAAATTTTTAGTACTGTTTGGATAGCATATTTCCACACTATGTATTCTAGATGCTGTAATATGCAGTATAAGTCTTTTGAAACATGAAAAACCTCTGTTACCTTGATAACGGCAGCACCCACCATACGAACACCAACAATATGTCCAAGTTTGAATTCATTTAGCTCAGGCGCAAAGCATTCACA
This sequence comes from Maratus speciosus, assembly GCA_963932465.1. Taxonomy (NCBI): domain Eukaryota; kingdom Metazoa; phylum Arthropoda; class Arachnida; order Araneae; family Salticidae; genus Maratus; species Maratus speciosus. The sequence goes on from OZ010794.1 coordinate 316,603,617, forward strand.
ACTGCACAGAACACTGTTCTAACAATGACTGACACTTGCAACATATTGGGGGCATTGTACAGGTGGCGTTAGTGGGGGAAAATACAAAAGCGCCACCTACAGGATTGGCTCGAATCAACATTGACATTCAAGCATGCATTTCACGAGGTGTTTCCATATTTTTGTCCAACCTCTGTATATATAGATGTTTTTAAAGATAAAATATTTTTTACAATTGTTGCCACATTGCGTGTTGTTAAAGGAATTTCACTAGGCAATTCTTTGTTAACCTCAATTGGCTAATTTAGTTTAACTCCTTATTCAGAAATTCTAACTGGCAAATTGACTTGTGAGCTAATTTCTCAGCTTAGTAAGCCTAAAATTGAGAATCTATTAATCACATTGTATGGTTTTGATTCTTGCTTAGTGACACCTTTATCTGTTCCTTTTCAATAATGAAACTAAAACAAGTCTTCAAAGTGCATACTTGTCATGTTTAAGTTTTAGATAATTAAAATAATGGGGTTATCTATGTTACTAAAAGAAAGATGTTTGTTGGCAATGTCTAGTAAATTCTACCACATGCAGAAATTTGGAAATCTGAGGATAGAGAAAATCAACTCCAGCTGCACCAGAAGCTCTTATTTTTCATTTTTTGTTAAAAACTTACTGGACATTTCAAGATGGTAAGTTTCCTTTCACCAGTTGTTCCTGTCTATCTCTGAATTTTCTGTGATTCACATAGACAAAAACAAAGTGTTCAGAGCCCCGTGGCAGAATGTGCGAGACGCTGCGATGGGTGCCTCAGACTTTTCAGGGCACCTGCAGACTAAAAAAAGGTATCTCGAATTTCGACAAATGAACGCCGAAAAAAAAAAATCTTCGTTAAACGTTTGCAGAAAAAAACCCCTTCAATTTAGTGAAAGGATCGCGGAAAAAATGCAAATATTGTCAAAGAATCCGGGAAAAACGCAAATTTTGTTAAAGGATCGCAAAAAAACTCTAATTTCGCCAAAACATCGCTAAAAAAATGCGAATTTTGTCAAAGGATCGCACAAAACGCAAATTTTGCGAAGAATCGCCGAAAAGCGCAAATTTCGTTAAAGAATCGCGGATAGAACTTGAATTTATACAAAGAATTCTGGAGAAAATGCAGATTTCTTTAAAGGATCGCGGGAAAAAGCAAATTTCTTCGAAGGATCGCGAAAACACGCAAGTTTTGTAAAATATCGGGAAAAAATCGAATTTTGTCAAAGGGTCACGAAAAAACGCGATTTTCGTAGAGAGACAGAGACAAAAACACGATTTTCATAAAAGGATCGGGGAGAAAATGCAAATTTTGTCAAACGATAGCAAACAAACGTGCATTTCATCAAAGGATCGCAGTGGAAAAATGGGAAATTTGTTAAAGGACAGCAGAAAAAACGCAAAATTTGTAAAGGATCGTGGTAAAAAGGTGAATTTCTTCAAAGGATCGCGGGAATAATAAATTAGGTTATGTTATCATTAAAATGTTGGTATATTTTTATAATTTTAATCAGTAAGAATCCTATTTATTTTAACGGTTATAATGTTCTTGTTCATAATAAGAAAATTGAAACATGCTACTCCCGCAGACAATTTTCATTTCACTAAATTGCTGTCGCAGACACAACCATAATTTTCTGCCACTGGGGCAGAGTTTTTTCTACATTTTTGTGATTACCAGGTCCCGCATGGAGTTGCAAGAATAAAAAAAAAAACATAAAATTTCTCCCCTTTTGTTCCCAGTATCTATTTAAAAATAATAGTGATTCTTCCTTAATTTTTTTAATATTTTCTATTATAAAATATATATTTCAATTTCTGGAGTGCTTTTCAAGTTTTCTGTTTCTTTTAAATTTTAATACTGCCATTTAGCTGCAGGAGTATAGAAAAACAAAAAGAATGCCCAGTTTTCTAGTAAAGACTCCTGTTCCATCAAGTGAAGACATTTATGAGATAATTTTAAACCTATGGAAAGTGTATGTTCTTTGCCAATATCTCGTTTGCATTTTGACATTTTTTAATTTTTCTTTTTCATTTGATAGCTGAGGTTGATCCTATACAATTACTCTCTTCTTTAAATTTTTCAATTTTGATTGCAGTTTTTTTTTATGTTATGACAGTTTCGTTTTCAGAACCAGTTCTGAAAGTGATAGTAACTTTATATATTTTTTTAAAAAAAATCTGCTATCGAAATTTTAAAAAATTTAAAAGAGAAGATGTAGACATCAACCTCAGCTATCCAATGCAAAATGTCGAAATGCATATATATTGGGAAGGAACCTTCTGATTAGCTAATGAGTGTATGACAGGTTAGGAGCCTATGGTGAATTGAATTTCATATTTAACGCATAGTTCAGCCTTTTATGTGTGATTGAGGTTGATGGAGAATTGCCTGGTTAATTTTCTTAGTAATTTCTTATGTTTATAATTGATTAAAATTTTGCATTTTTTGCAGCTTAATCACAGCAGGCAGCACAGGAGCCACAAAAACTGGTACAAAAATTTCCAGTGGAAACAATCGAAGAAATTTATGTATTGGAAGCAGTTGTTGCTGATTCTACTTGTGAAAATGAATTGGTATGACTTTTTTTTATTATTCATTTATCTAATCCTTAGACTAATATCAGCTATTACAGGATTTCTAGGGATATGGGCAAAAAAGTTAGACAACCCACAAGAAATGTAAATTAAGAAAATTTATAATTGCTGAGAAAAAAATTATATACATTAAAATTATTTCCCATCATCCCTATGTTTATTACATTTCTTGTGTAAAATAATTACTAAAAATTATATTTGTTGCTGGTATTTCTAAGAAATTATTAAATAGTAAATAAATACTAGAAAAAAAATAGTTTAATAATGTTGAATGTTCATTTCACTTTTGATTTGTCATTCGTGGAAGAACATTTATATCCTTAGTTTTATGGGCATGTTTTTATTGGGCTTTTTAAATGCTATTAATTTCACTTAGAAGGGGGGGAGAGTTTGTACAATTCTAATATGCATCTACTCTTCACATGTGTCCTATGTCAGAACAAAGTGCTCTTTGGGACTTTTTAGCCAAATAAAATCCATTATGATTTGTTAACCCTTGAGGAGCAAGCAAAAATGTCTCTAAATATCCAATTCTCACCGGAATAATCGAAAAATTTTATTTTTAAAAAAGGAAAAGCAATTTTTCAACGTTTTTCCTCCAAAGTTAAAAATATAAAATTTAGTTAAAATTTTCTGGTGAGAATCTTGTTTAAATTAGGTGGGATATATTTTATCCCGCCTCCCCTCAAGGGGTTAAAGGGTGAAGAAAATGTTTGAAATTGTGAATAAATTTTTTTATTTAATAGAAACAGGTAATTAAACCAAGTTTGTAAATGGAATTTCCTATGATCAGGCATGAGAGTTCCTCCTAAAGAAGGAATTCCACCCTTTTTAACCCCTTGAGGGGCACCGGTATATACTATATACCACCTACGATTAATGAAGTTTTACACCAGAAAAATTTTATTAAATTTTATTTTTCTAACTTTGGTGGAAAAAAGCCGTAAAATTGCTTTTACTTATTTTAAAATAGAATTTTTCAATGATTCCGGTGGGAATTTAGCATTTCACAAACGTAATTGCTTGCCCCTCAAGGGGTTAAAAGCAAATTGAGACATTCTCAGGGTTGGTGCAAAATTGCAAAGAAAGAAGTATATGGGGGGAAGGGGAAATCTAGAAAACTTAATAATTAGACATTTTGTCTACTCAAATTCAAGTTCTTTAACTATGGAAAGGAAGTTTCCATAAGGTTCTTTTTGGAATAGAATATTTTATTCTATTTAAAAAATACTTTTGGTTAATTTCAGTGTGCATTTTTGCAAATGTATTTCTGGAGTAAAGATCAATTTTGGCATGCATACTAGTATATATAGCATATTTTTTTTTGAGTAAAGTTTTAAACAATCAAATCATTCAAAATAATACTTTTATTTTGAAAAAATAATCTCTGTATTTCACATAAGTTCATCAGATACATTCGGATGGATTTATACTTTTAGCAAACAGTTTTTTTTTCATTTAATGAATTTATACATTTATTGTTATTATTTATATATTTTTCTTTTAATACTTTCTAAGTTACAAAAAGAAAATAACAATCATATGTACTGTTATAATTCATTTTATTGTATGAATAACTGTTAATATGTGTCTAAATTATACGAATTTGGCCTTATTGTATAGATGGAAAAAAATTTTCACCTTTTTTCCTATTTCACACTTTCATGTCTGTATAATAAACAATAAAACTGATATTCTTAAATTTAAGTAAACTAACAATTTTTTATATTTTTATTAACATAGCTTACAAAATGGAAGTCTATGGGTGGCAATAACATAGGGGACCACACCAGGCGAGTTCTTCGCCATCTTTGCACTGATAGTCTCGCTGAAAAATTCACATGGTTGGGAAGCAAAGACAAGAAGTGCTTCTCAACTTTAAAAGTTTCTCGACTCATCGTTGGTAAGTGAAATATTTGTACAGTAACATATAAATCTGTTTTACGGTGAAAATATGTGTTTAGACGGGGTGCTTATTTACCTGGATAACCCGAAAAATTGAAATTTATGAGGAATTCGGATAAAATTTTTGATTATAAAATAAAGTTTTGAAATTGCCTAATTTTACTCTTCATAAATAATGTTAAGAGTTCCAATCTCTGATGCAATTTCTTTTGTCTACACCGTTTCAGTCCTTTCTGACCACAAAATTCTAATCAATGCCAGCTTCACTGAAACTTAAAAGTTTTGATTAGGTGATTCAGTTTCTTGGCTTTGTTTGGGAATTGAACATTTGTGAAAACAAATTGGTATGGAATTTTTTTTTATTAATTTATCTAATCCTTAGAATAATATAAGCTATTACAGGATTTCCATGGACATGGGAAGTTGGAGAAAGCATGAGGAATGTAAATTAACAAAGAAAAGTTTATAATTCCTGAGATAAAAAGGTAATCCTTAAAATTGGATAGTTTCAGAGCAGATATACACTGATGTACAGAATTAAGAGAATTTGCATCTTTTGTCAAATTTCATAAAGTACTAAACGAAATGTAAAACTAATGCTTTGAAACAAAGATGCAAGTCTTGAATGTGGAATACATAAGCGTGCATGTGTGTATGGGCAGAGTGGGTAGAGGAACAATCTTTATAAGGGAGCGTGATAATTTTAGCATTTTGTTCGCTCGCACGCCACGCTGAATATCTTTGAGGGTTTTTTTTTTTTTTAAGTGAAATTTAACAGAAAACAGTAAAAACTAATAACTATCAACGTCTGGATGATGGAATGAGGTGGCAAATTGCAGTGAGATTGGAAACAGGACAGTGTCAAATGCAGATTCCTCGAAATTACAATGTAATGCCCAGTGTCAAGTTCAACTTATATAAACCCTAGAATACTAGACATAGTATAATGTTAACATTACAATATCATAGTCATGATAATTACGAGCTTCTAGGGTTAAGGATATTGGATCTATAGAAAGAAAGCCTAGGCAAGATCGTCAAATAGCCACGAGCCAATGAAGATCATTATTTGTCCATTGCGGTGAAGGAAGAACAGGTATGCAACAGTTTTGCAGCTCTGTCATGACCTTTATGTGGCCACAGGAAGTCGTTTTAAGGATTACTGTTTGCAGAAGGCTGCATGGCAGGATTCTTTGCCTCCCGCTTGCATCTGCATGCAGGAGAATCCATTAACATGGTGCAGATTTTGACTTTTGGACCAGAGATCAATTGGAGACCTATTCACTGATGAGTCTCTGTTCAGCCTAAACACTAATTCTCGACAGACTGTTAACTGAAGAAAACCAGAGATCTGCCACCTACCTTCTAACTTAGAAAGAGACTACTATGGCAGCGGAGGTTTGATGGTTTACATAGGCATCATATTTCACGGGCCCACATCCCTCCCTGTGTTTGGCAAAAGCTGTATGACTGGTGTGACGTGTAGGGATGATATCTTGGTACCTTGTGTTCACATTTTCAGAGATTCAGTGGCTCTGTTTTCATTTTAATGGACTACTGCACACACCCAGAAAGAACTCATCTGGTCAGTGAATTTCTGGAAAGTGATAATATTTGCTTGATGGATTAGCTAGTCAGATTTCTAGGCTTAAACAGTATAGAGCATATCTGAGATATTCTGGAGAGGACAATGGGAGTTTGCTTTCCACTACCCATGGTCTAAAAACAGCATTGCTGGTGGAGTGAGACAACTTCCACAGCGACTCAGAAACTGCTTGATTTCCTGTCTGAATCCACATTAGGAGAGTTGTATAGCTGTAAGAGTGGGCCATAGCCCCTATTAACCCCCCGACTGTCTTTGAAAAGGGCAAAATTGTAATGTTGTTTTCTCTGCATTTTGTTTTAAATGCTAAAAAAAATTGATTCTTTGAACATTTTATAAAAAAACTTAATAACGAATATGAATGCAATCCTTCGAGGTATTAATCATTGTTCAATGTATTAAAAATACATTAAATCAATAGAATTATATTACTTTAAATATTGCTTGTATTGCAGTGAAACCTGGAGCTTAGTGAACGTATTAACACGGGCTTGTCAGTGAGGGGGTTAACACATTTTTTGGTTCATTATTTTATAAGCTATGTTTTATACAGTCTAACACTGATGAGTCTTACGCACGATCATGCATGCTCATTAGACCTGTTGAATAGCTATTTTATTTATATTAAATCGACCTATGTTCATATCAAATTTCATTAAATTCTGTCCAGTAGTTCTGAAGGTAATTGACTAAATCTGAAAACTCTCTTAATTTTGTATAAATTAAGTTTTTTTTTTTGTTTTCATATATGCCAAAGCAATCTATTTAATTATGATGCATGTGGGTAAGAATTTAATCCTGACTGTATAAAAATTGATGGAACCTGATGCTAATAGTGTGTATCTGCAAAACATTGAGAAATATAGGATGTCAAGCAAATCATTAATCATGAAGTTAATATCTTGGAATTAAACAAATTTCTAAAAAAAAAAAAAAAAAAAAGTTTAAATAAATTGTAAAAGTTCCAATCTCAAATTCACAGCTTGTAAAACTTTTTTGCATGTTACATTGTAAAATCTCGATACCTGGAAATTTTTCTTTATTGGTATGCAAAAGTGAGAGAAATTAGCTCAGTTGGAATAGACATCATGGAAATCTTGTTATAGTTATTTTATTGTATGAAGAACAGTAATTATGAGTGGTAATCTTTGTTGGTCAATTTTTCTAGGGTTACTCCACTTAGGTATTGAGTTTTGTAGGAAATTAAAATTTATAAATGCCTTCAAGTAATGAAACTTATTTTTGTTTCATTTTGTATTTTGATTTTCAGTAACAAAATTCATGCTGCAGCAACTGGATTATGACAAAAAATATTGTTTACCTATGCTTTGGCATGGTTCTTTTTATCTATTTTGAATATTATCCTAAATTCTTTATGCATAGTAGTGTTACGTTCCGAAAATTTTAAGTCTTACATTTTATATGAGTCCAACATACAGTATACATATTTTATCTACATAAGAATATACAGTATATCATGCCTGTGAAAATCATAATATCTGACTGATAATTATGACTTATTCTTTGATTCTGTGTAATAGTAGAAATAAGTGACACCAGTTAATATTATAAAAATAACAAAATGTGTTTTCAAACAATTTTATGAAACCTGAAAAAATAAAAAAGCTTTAGTCTAATGTCAGATCATTTATTCAAGTGTCAGAAGGCATTTCAAAATTTAAAAGAGTTTGTGAGTGTCAGCTAACATTGCAGTTGAAATTTTTTTGATATTAATAAATTAGCAAATACTTATTGTAATTTGATAAAATACTAGTTTTGTTGGCTGTAGTGATTTTCAGAAATTTGTATAAAGCAGCTGGAGATGGGAGCAGAGTTATTCTGTATATTTAAAAAAAAATGTGTATGTATTTGAAGAAAGGGCTGCAGTATAATTTATTTATAAAAAACTTAATTATTTAGTTGAGCTTTTGTTATATAAAGTTTTAATTTTTATTGGACCTTATGGACCATTCAAAAAATTTGTAAGTGACAAAAGCATGTCATAATATGCATTTTACGATGGAAAAAATCATATTTCTTAGCAAATGTTAGTGAATATAAAATCATTGAAAGCTATTTTGGTAATCTTTGATGTTTCTATTTCCACAACTCATCAGTTATTTTGTTTTAGTTAACCCGGGAGAACTCGCTAGTGATAATGCCCAATTTCTTTTCTTTTACTTTACATTCATATAATATCAACTTTTTTTGGTTGGCTTAGTACTTTTATTCACAAAAAAGGTAAAATAATTGTAAAACATTTTGAAATTTTAATTAAAATGAAAAATGATTTAAATAAGAGTCTTAAAAAAGTACAACTGTGAGAGAAAATCTCATGCAGCGAGTTCTCCCGGGTTAAAAAGGCAACTGGTTCTGTTTGTATATGTTCACAAGCTATCTTTGTCTGGTTTGATGAAATTTCTGTACAAAACCCCAGAATTTAGATAAAAATCACCAAGATAGGAATATAATATAAAAATAGCATAAATATTAAATACCTTTTCCATACATTTGTATATAATGTGTAAAAATTTTATGTCCACTTTAGTGTTTGTATCACATATACACTTAACATTCACAAAATTCATATTTTTATTATAGATGCTGTTGTTCAAACAAATGGAGCAACAAGAGCTCAAATCGAAGATATTGTAAAAAATTGGCTTCGACATGCCAAAGAAAGAAAAGAGTATAAAAAGAAGAGTGCAGTTGGAGCTAAAAATTAGCTGCAATCATTTATATATATATATTTTTTTTCTTTTGTACAATAAAAACATTTTTCAGTGTAAAGCTGTTTTTATTTGACTTCTACATTTTAATATGGTTATAAATGAAAACCTTCATATATGAACATATTTGTAAAAAAATTATCTCCTAACAAAACTGTTTGTTATTTCACAATACAATTATTTCCTCTTTTCAGCTATGAAAATTTCAGTTTTCATATTTATTGAATAGATACAAAAAGCATACTTGGTGACTATTTCTTCTTGTTAATGTAGCAGGTTTTTTCCAATTGTGAAAATTGAATTAAAAATTCACTTCACAATTAATTACTTTGTCTTCTGTGATTTCATTTTTATCCTACAACTACGTGTGAGACACATGGTCTTGTATTTTTTTCCAAAACTGATTATCACGGGCCTGACCTGTAGTACATCAGTTGTGCCAAATGTAAATATTATGGGCATACCTCCTGATACAATGATCGAGCCAAATGTAAATTCTTCTTGCCACTAAAATTTTATAGTAAATTTTGTCTTATTTAATTGTGGAAATCTCATGATTAGATAAGCTAAAAATCTCTATTAAATTTTAGTGAAAGCATAAAAGTTGGTAGCTATTGATTTGCCGAACCGTGGAATGGCTCGAAGGCTCTTATTTATATTTTGGACTCAGGCTGTTGAAACATAAATCGTAGGTTAATGGTTTAATACATAAATGACAAAAATCCAATTGCATGAAAATTCACAGAAGTTTTAATATGATGAAATACTTACAAATTATATATTCAAAATTTGAAACGAGCCTATATAAATGAAAGATTACCACAATTTTAACTTGCCTCTTTCAAACAATTGTTTCCTACCAGGTTTTCCTGTTAATAAAGACTTCATTTGTAAAATTTCTAGTTAATTATCCTAGCCATGGCTGGATGTTAAGGCACATTTACATTACTGTATCATAAAATTACAGGTATAAGTAACGATATTTTTCATTTAGCTTTTCAAAATGTTTATACTTACTATATTACACATAACAATGTTCCATTAAAGAAATTTAATTACTAATCAAAGTTCTTACTTGTACCATGGAAAACAAAACCATTTTCTGATAAAAAATATACAGCCTTTTTTTTTCTTGTTATTTTTACGATAATTTGGTTATTAGATCTTGCAAAATAATATACTAATATATCATTGCTAATTTCTACTTCAATTTAGAAAGAAAAGTGATTTAAATATAATGTAACGCTATACTATAATTTTAGTATAAAGTATTTAAATGAACTGAAAATTTCTTAAGAAATACAAAAAAGTATGGTCAACTAATTTTTTTTCCACCTCTGTAACAAAACAGATTAATGCAATTTTTCACATTATGCCAACTTTACAGTAAGTTGCACAGATTCACATTGTTTCTGTAAGTTAAAATAATTAACTGTACAATTTTAAATATGATAAATGAATTTACTTCTATTGACCATAAGCTGTTACTTTCTTGAAGAAAACCACAAAACATGTGAAGCAGTTTTATAAATAGTCCTAATATATTCACCTTTTTACAGTTCTAGCATATTGGATTTTTATGGTATTGTTTTCATTCAAAGTAATTTATATTGCACACTCGGGAAGCATATTTAGATTTTTAAAAGTAAAATATCAGTTTAAAAACATTTAAAGAAGATTAATAGTTGTGATAATTGTCACAAAGAAAATCTAAAACCTGCCTAACAGTTCCAGCACATATGTTGTGATTAATTAATTATATTAATGATGTTTAAGTAAAGTCTTGCGATTGTCCTGAAGACATAATAAAAGTTCCTAAATATATCTTACATATTCCAGAAAATATCCTATTTTTATCCTTTATAAATCATAAAATGTCTAAATAGAATCTTGTGATTATCCTAAAGACATACTAGAAATTCCTAAAACTATCCTACTTATTCCTAAAACTATCCTACTTATTCCTAAAAGCATCCTATTTATTCCAGAAAATATCCCATTTTTTCCTTTATGAGTCGTAAAATGTCAAAAGAAAATCTCGTAGTTATCCTACAGACATACTAGAAGTTCCTAAAGCTATCCTATTTATTCTAGAAAATATCCTATTTTATCCTCTATAAGTCATAAAATGTCAAAATGAAGTGTTGTTGTAATCCTAAAGGCATACTAGAAGTTCCTAAAAAGATCCTATTTATTCCAGAAAATATCCTATTTTATCCTCTATAAGTCATAAAATGTCAAAATGAAGTGTTGTAGTTATCCTAAAGGCATACTAGAAGTTCCTAAAAAAGATCCTATTTATTCCAGAAAATATCCTATTTTATCCTCTATAAGTCATAAATTGTCAAAATGAAGTGTTGTAGTTATCCTAAAGACATACTAGAAGATCCTATTTATTCCAGAAAATATCCTATTTCATCCCCTATAAGTCATATATTGTCAAAATGAAAGTGTTGTAGTTATCAAAGACATACTAGAAGTTCCTAAAACTATCCTATTTATTCCAGAAAATATCCTATTTTTATCCTTCATATGTCAAAAAAGTTCAAAATGTATCCTAAAATTGTCTTATAATGTCCTGAAAAATCCTTAAAATGTCTTATTACGGACACCCAGAAGATGTCAACAAGTGGGACATTTTGACTGCCCGAAGGAGTCTTTAGGATGTCTATAAGAAATTTCAGGATGTCCTCTGGACGTCACAACATCCTACATGTGACATCTTCTGGCTTTCTTGAAGACGTCCTTGTGTTGTGTGGGTCTGCCCTTCGCTGTATGTTCTAAACTTAGTTGGATAATTACGGGAACTAACTCTTTTGATACAAATCAACATACATTTTCTGTTAATAATATTCAATTACAACTAGATTATTTAGTTCAAAAATTTTGGTCTTTTCATTCTATTCCTGAGTTTGTTCAGATTTCTAAGGAAGAACATGAAAGTGAAGACCATTTTAAGAGCAATTATTTTCGAATTAGTTTTGGAAGATTTGTTGTGAAACTTTCATTTAAAGATTCTCCATCGCAAATAGGTGATACTAAGGAACTGGCCCTGCAGCGAATTTGTTCTTTGGAACAAAGACTTTCAAAACAACAGTCTATTTACGAAAACTATTGAGAGTTTATGCAGGAATATTTGGATTGGGTCGTATAGAACGTATATCCAAATCGTAAAGGGCCCCTGCATTTGTTTTTTATGCCTCTGCTAAATCTACCTCTGGTGTGTCTTTGAGTGATATTCTAATGGTCGGACCCCGTATACAATAGGAATGTTTTCCAATTCTTTTAAAATTTGGAACTTTTCTTATTGTTGTACGCGCAGATATAGGGAAAATGTTTAGACAAATCTTGATTAATCCAGAAGATTTTTTAAGGATTCTTTGGAGAGAGAATTCCCAGGATCCTATACAGGAATATCGTTTAACAACAGTCACTTATGGTACGGAATCTGCCCCGTTTCTGTCTACTAGAACAATTCATCAGCTTGCCTTAAATGAGAAAAATGATTTTCCTTTGGCATCTACAGCCGTGTTGAAAGGTTTTTCTTTAGATGATTTTCTTCCTGGCGGCCAGAATGAGGAAGAAGTTGTGGAACTAATTAATTAATTGACATTATTAATGAAACGAGGTGGCTTTAATTTACGAAAATGGATTTCAAATTTACCTGGAGTACTGAGAAATAATTCTGAAGAACGTAAGGGAAGTACAGAGTCATTGTTCTTGATTAATGATAGTGGGATAAAAATATTAGGAATTCAATGGAATTTAACGGGGATTTCTTTTATTTCTCTGCTTTAGACCATGAGCAAAATGATAGATATTATAAAGAGATATTTTGTCAAAAGATACAAAGGTGTTTGATCCGCTAGGCTTTCTTTCCCCCTGTGATATTTTCATAGAGGTACTGCTGAAATATTTATGGAAATTTTCACTTGCCTGGAACAAGCCAATTAGTGAAGAGCATAGTAAACGGTGGACATATTTTCGGAATGATTTAAAGGTAATTTCTAAGCTTGTATTAGTTGGAGATAAGATAAACCTTCAAATTCACGCCTTTTGTGGTGCGTATGCACCAGTATGCACAATGCATATTGTGCAGCAATATATAGACGTTCAGTTTCTCAGAATGAGAAAATCACTGTAAATCTTTTGACATCTAAAACTAAGGTCGCACCCATTAAGACTCAGTCAATACAAGGCTTGAACTTTGTTCAGCTCTTCTTTTGAGAAATCTGCTAAAAGTTATTTGGGATCACTTAAGTCTCAAAGAGAGTGAAGTATTTCCGTGGGCTGATTCTAAAGTTGCATTGGCATGGCTTTCTTCAGAGTCTCATAGATGGCAAAACTTTGTAGAAAACCGTGTTGCTAAAATCCTAGAAAATATTCCTAATATTTCGTGGAATCATGTTCGCGGGCTTGAAAATCCAGCTAACTGCGGAACAAGAGGTATGCTACCATCGGAATTACTGAATTGTGAGTTACGGTTTCATGGTCCAAAATGGTTAAGAAAGCCATGGGATAAACCGTCTAATGAATCATTTGAACGCATGGATGTACAAGAAATTATCCTAAAGGAAGAAAAATGGAATTGTGTTGTAAAGATTGTGGGATGAGATTCTATTTATAAATCATAACTCATTTCTAAGACGAACACTGACATTTATTAAGACGAAGACAAAACAAAACTACAGTTAAAAGAAATCTTATCAATCTATATTTAGCTTAAAAGCAACAACTTTGGCTTCATTTACTTAGCATTGTAGAATATTTCTAAGATTTTCATACGTCATTTAAATCTACTCTCTTATTTCGTCGAAAATATTCTGTTCCTTTTAACAAACCCGCCGTCGTCCGATTCTTTCTAGTTTATATTTATTTTTTCTGCATTTTCACTTCACGCAGCTTCGTTACCTTTTTAATCTCGGAGCAGAATACAGAGTCGGGGACATTCAGTCTGATGCAATTGTTACTTACGAAATTCCCCACCTGCGGCCTTCCTGACATCTGGAGCTGCCGCAGTGATATGTGCTAAAATAAAATCTGAAAAAGAAACAAAAACAAAAACCAGTAACTGTTCTTAGGGGGGGGGGGGGGAGGGCGGGAAGAAAAAAAAGAAAGACCCTTCAATTAAAGATCCTTTATTAGAAATACAAAGTAGATTGCCCACTGTTATCAGATCATTTAATGAAAAATCAGTTTGAACTTTAGTTATTTTATTTTTGAACTCGATGCTGTCGGTTTGAAAATCAAAACCAGTAAAATCACGTATTATCTTTCTACTAGATCGATCACCTTCAGATTCAAATAGGAATTTATGTAGTAATTTAATTTTATTTGTTCGTTCATTTTTAAATGCAAGTTCCAGTTCAGGTATGTCAACTAACTTCATAATAAAATAATAACAATGGACTCACCGTTAGAATAATATCCGGCTTGAATCTGTAAAATGGATAATTCTGACAAATGGATAATATTGGTGGGTTAACTGTCACTTAAGAACACCACTTTGTGGGATGAGACTCTACTTATAAATCATAACTCATTCCTAAGACGAACACTGACATTTATTAAGACGAAGACAAAACAAAAATACGGTTAAAAGCACTCTTCTCAATCTATATTTAGCTTAAAAGCAACAACTTTGACTTCATTTACTTAGCATTGTAGAACATTTCTAAAATTTTCATACGTCATTTAAATCTTCTATCGCATTTCGTTGAAAATATTCTGTTCCTTTTAACAAAACGGCCGTCGTTCGATTCTTTCTCGTTCTATTTATTTTTCCGGCATTTTAACTTCACGCAGCTTCGTTACCTTTTTAATCTCGAAGCGGAATACAGAGTCTGGGACATTCAGTCTGATGCAAGTGTTACATACGAAATTCCCCACAATATTTCTAAACTTAATTATGATCATCTGATTTTCAGATATTCTTTTTGGAATAGGCTAGTACGAATCGTCGTGTGGTGCTTAAGATTAGTAAACAATGCAAGAAAGTCGTTATCAAATCGAGTAAATGGTTTGGTCTAAGTCTTAGAGCTTTCAATATCCACAACGAATAATTTTGAAAATAGTCCAACACCAGTGTTTCCGTGATGAAATATTTAATTTAAGTTATCACAAATCTTTAAAATCTTCAAGTAAACTTTTGTCTTTAAACCCATTCCTGGATCATAGTTATATTTTGCGTGTTGGGGGAAGATTGAGACATGCTAATATCTCAGAAGATCAGAAACACCCAATACTACTGCCTACGACACATCATATAACTGCATTAATTATCATACATTATCAGGTAACTTATTTGCATGCTGGTCCACAGCTTCTTTTAGCTGTTCTTCGAAACAATTTCTGGATTTTAAGTGATCTAGATTCAGTATGAAAAATAGTGAGAAGTTGCTTAAAGTGTTTTCATGTTTCACCATCTGTTGACATCCAAATGATGGGGGATCTTCCAGCTATACGTGTTATGCCAAGTCGTCCATTATCAAAGACTGTAGTTGATTATGCCGGTCCATTTATGTGTAAAAAGAGAAATTGTAGAAATATCAAGTCGTTTAAGAGTTACATTGCAATTTTTATTTGTTTTTCAACTCGTGCTATTAATCTTGAATTGGTTTCGGATTTGACAGCTTCCACATTTTTTGGCTGCTCTGAAAATATTTATTGCCCGTAGGTTTAAACCTGCTGAGTTTGTCAGTAATTGCGCAGGAAATTTCAAGGTTGCAAGTAGAGAATTGCGTGAGTTATACAATTCCGTATCCTCCATTAGTAATGATCAAACATTACAGAATTATGTGGCTAATGAAGGTACCATCTGTAACTTTAATCTCCCTTCTGCTCCACATTTTGGTGGGCTGCGGGGGGCTAACAAAAAATCTGTAAAATATCATCTACGTAGAACAATGGGAAATTCACTATTTACAATTGAAGAATTCTCTACATGATAGTCACAAATTGAAGTCTGTTTGAACTCGAGACCTTATTGTCCTCTGTCAAACGATCCAAGTGATCTACAAGTCCTTACATAAGGCCATATCTTGACTGGTGCTGCCTTGAAAGCTGTTCCAGAACTTGACCTTTCTGAAATTCCACCTAATAGACTTCGTCATTGGCAATTAACCCAGAGAATATTTCAGCACTTCTGGAAGCGATGGAGTGGTGAGCATATGTCTCAACTCCAGCCAGGTCCCAAGTGGCTGCGTTCGACAGAAAATTTAAATGTTGGTGACTTAGTGCTACATAAAAATGAACTACTTCCTCCTCTTCAATGGAAGTTGGGTACAATTATTCAAACATTTACCGGCCATGACTATCGTGGGAGAGTCGCCATAGTAAGAACTGCTGCCGGAAATTTTAAATGAGCGGTGCATAAACTCCGTTCTCGGCCATCTCATTAAGAGTAAGATATATGTAACTCTTCTATTTGTACTCCTTGAAGATTTCAAATCCGAGGGTGTATGTTCGAAATTTATTTATTGTCTGCCGAGGCTCAGTGCATTTTTGTCTCTATTTCTGAAAAATGGAAACGTTCTGTTTTTGTTGGAATGTAATTTATTCTATTCTAAGAGTGTGTGAAACCAAGAGGGTTTATAATTAAAAGCGTGCGATACAGTTCATTTTTATATTTTTTGAGTTATTGACGAGTCCGTGTTTTACTTAATTTACAACCAGCGCGGTATATATATATATATATACGGTGATACCTTGGTTTTCGTCGATACTCCGTTCGTAAACAATCGGCGGAATCCGAAAACGAGAAAACCGAGACAATTCTTTCCATATGAATCTATGTAAAACCAATTAATTCGTTCTAAATACTCCAAAGTATGGTCCAAAAATATATTTTTTAGAGAATATGTATAACGTTTAATACTAAAAACAATAATAGGCGTATGGTTTCAAGAAACTATATCTGAGGTCACATATCTTTTTGGTCTTTTCGCAGTACTACTAGTTTCAGAGTCGTAAGACCTATATCACTCAAAAAAAAGCTCTGCAAAGTGGTTTGTTTCTGTCACCTCTGTAAGATTTGCGTAAAATGCGGCAAGATATTATCATTGCATATGGCGAGGTATCTTTTAGATGATTCGTTTAGCGAATGGCTGCTTTACTGTCTTATTACAGTAATTCTTTCCTGATTTCCTGACTCGCCTAGCAGGAAACTTTTATGGTGTTCTTTATTGGAACACTCTCTCAAGCACCTGAAAAATTTCACAAATGTCAGCTTTTAGTACAAATATCATAGCTTTGCATACTCTTTAATCTTGTTATTTCTTTCGGTGATTTGCAAGGAATGTGAAATAATTATTATTTTTTCTAAATACTTTCTAATTCCCTTTATTACTTTTAATCTTTCTCATCGAAGCTTTATAAAGTTAATAATACCATTGACACATGGCACTAGCCTTATATAAGCTTTATGGGTACTCTATTTGATAGACCAAATCGTATATTTCTGCTTACTTTTATACGTAAAATTTTTAAGATTTTTAACGCGTATGAATTTGTGCTGATAATTTTCATTCGAATTGTGAATAAAATGTAAGTAGAATAGACGATTAAAGACCATATTCGTGTTTTCATCGTTTTTGCAACATTAATTCACATGTAGAATACTGAAGTACCTTAATTTCCAGATTCTAAAATTTCCTCATATTGCGCTTTGTAAACTCATGGCAGAGTCGTTTTAGAAATACGATATCACATTCATGTAAGATGTGGGTATCTATTTCAGTTTAATAAAAATATCTCAACACTTCATTCTTCTTCTTCTCTAATGTGTGCGAGCGTTCGTTTTTGCGCTTTGTCCCTTTCACCAAAAGCCGCCTTTGTGCACGGTCCAAGTGTGGAAGAGTGTAGAAAAATAAATTTCCTCAAGCGCTAGCTAAATTCCAGAAATAAAACTTACACATTTTCTGCACACGACTTTGCACAATTATATATTAACTACTATAAATCAACTAGTATATCAACTAGTATCCCCTTATAAATGACAGAATTTTCATCTGCGCTTCATTTTCCTAGGTATTCATGCAAAGAATCAGCATGAAGTTTTTATTATTGAAAGGTCTGATCTTCTTCACTGCGGTCATTTACCACCTCTTCCGATTCCTCACCACTAACTTTCAAAATCATTTGCTTCCCGAAATCACCAATGGATTGTACCACATGGATAGGCCGCTCAAACTAATCCGAATTAAATTGCCGCTCAAATCTTTCGAAATCTTTCTCAAGCACATATCCAG
Source organism: Maratus speciosus (assembly GCA_963932465.1). Classification (NCBI taxonomy): domain Eukaryota; kingdom Metazoa; phylum Arthropoda; class Arachnida; order Araneae; family Salticidae; genus Maratus; species Maratus speciosus. The sequence continues at coordinate 316,621,706 of OZ010794.1, forward strand.
GCCATAATTTCTTCCAGACAGAATTAATCGCCCTGGATGTCATTCCCTAGCAATCCTTATCTATGAGGCTAATACAGTTGATAATGTTGAATTTTTTTTCCAGAGCTTTTTAAAGGATAATCCTGTATCTAATTTCACCTCAAAACACCTTGAAACATTGTTTTTGTGTGCAGTTTCTAAAAATTTTAATTTACATTCTGGTCCATGAGTTGGATAAGTGGTGTGGAATTAGGAGGCAAGAACTTCACTGTGATTAAATTGGTTTCCTCCAGCATCGTGTCTCCCAAATCTGGAGGATGTGCAAGAGAATTTCCAATTACCAGGAGGCAGTTTAGGGGTAACTGATTATCGTGGAAATATTTTTTCACACTCGGGTCAAACATTTCATTCATCCACTCATTGAAAATTGGCCTCGTAACATTTGGTTTCTTGTTTGCCCTTCACATCACACATAATTTACTTTTAATCACATTTTTGTGATGAAAACACCATGAGTTTCTGAATGGTATACCTGTAATGGCTTCATTTTAAAATCATCACTAGCACTGCCGCACAACAAAAGAGTTAGCTATATTTCATAGGCTTATGAACTGGCAGTGCCTTTTCCTCCGTGCAATGAACGTCCTCTTCGGCATTTTCTTCCAAAATACTGCAGTTTCATCATAGTTGAAGACTTGTTGGGGCATGAATCTTTCAGCCTCTGCGTAATCCTTGGATTCGGACATACAATTTTTTGGCGCCAGACTTATCCGAACTCGTACTTTCGCCGTGCCTAGTAACACTGTATATGCCACTGCGCCTCTTGATTTTTTTGAAACGGCATATACTTGCCTTAAAATTACTAAACTAGCACTCGTCCGAGGCGTATTATAAACTAGATTGTATCCGTCAAGATTTGACGGTAAATAACTTGAATGTTTCATTAGAAAAATTCTTGAATTTTTAAGGAATTGCATTTAAATTAATTATTGAAATTATGACAAATTTCTATATTGCATAAGTGATTCCTATTTCTTTAAAGCAATAGAGGGTTCAGTGACCCAAACCTATTCAATGAAGTCACAGAATTTTAACTTTATAATTTAAAGCTAATTATGCTTCTTTTTACCAGAAATTTAACTAAAAAAAGTGGATAGAGCATTTATTTTTATTTTACTATGGTCTTATTTTTTCGAAAAAAAAATAACAGTATTTATTTTTATTTATTTATTGTGAATTTTTAAATACATGACCATTAAAAGCTGCCATGAATTTTATTTTTATCAGTCTCATTCTCTAAAAGCCCAAATTTGAATCTTGGTGCAGCATATAATTTTTATTACTTGAATTTTATTTTACATTTTTATACCTTTTTTAAATATTAAACAATAGTTATCAAGGTAAATTTTTTATTAGTTGTTATATGAATATTTTTATTTCTTTCTGTTTTCTTTTTTTAAGGAAAAGAAAGGAAAATTTTTCTTTCTAACACACACACACACATATATTCTTGATAATGGTCAGAAGATATAACAAAAATTGTAGATCAGCTCAATTTAATTAATTGATAATTACATTAAAAATATTTAAAATAAAAAATTATTATTATTATTATTTTAAATATTGTTCAGCGTTGAATTTTATTTAATTATAAAGCATTCAAATAATAGTAATAATAAAATAAAAATAATATAACTTCTCCTCCTAATAAAATATGTCATTATTGAAATAACTTATCGCGAAAAATATTAACGAAATCATTTTGCCGGGCGTTGGGTTCGAACCTGCTATTCACTACAAAATATCGGCACTTTAAACTGCTGCTTTAGACAAGTCAGCTACCGAGAACTCGTTCTAAATCCCTCTAAATTGAACAGGGTTGATGCATGAGCAGATGTTCCGAAATGGGTCTACTTAAAATTTTAACCTTGCGTTTTAACATATATGATGATTTTATAGTTCTTGAAGGTTTTAAAAAACTGAAGAAGGATAGATGTTATACAACGTAGATTAAATAATGCAGTTGTTCGACTTATAATACGGCATCGGAATGCTTAAGCCTAACATAGCCCAAATAAAATGGCCAATTTTAACGAAAGATTATCAAGATCCAGATACGTTCTCTCCGGAAGTACACTTTGCGCCTTTATATATATAATGAGATCGGAATACAATGGTCTGGTCTTTTCCCATATGATGTCCTCCGAAACGGAATCGCTTTTTTATACTTTTTGATTGACTTACATTAATAGAAATTGTTTGACATCTTAAATTATTTGCGATCTCTGTTTCGTTAACACATTCACCCCATTCGCTACTTCCGCCTCCTGTATTGCTTCCCCTTTCGCCACAATGAAACATATCGTGGATGGCGATTTACAGTACATGTGGCCGATTTTAGCAGTCTTAACCCAGCTCTAGTAGAGGAGATGGGGGCACATGTGAACAGGGGGCAGATGTGAATATTTTAGGAGAAGGTGTAAATTTTTCCATAGTTATTATAAGTTTTTTTTTTTTTTTTTTTTTTTTTTTTTGAAAAATATTACTAAAGATGATAGCACGTGTAGACATATTGGAAAAAAAAATTGAAGCTCTTTGGCGTTTTGTTTGTCCTCTGTAGCCAAAACAATGTTTTTAGATCTCAAAAGTAAAATCTTTGTTCCAAGTTGATAAGCGAATAACTTTATTTATTTATTCTTTTATTTGAATCTGAGTGTTTTAACATATTACTATGAATACTAATAAATATTTTTGATTACGTTCTTTTTCTTCTAAAATTGAGAAATGTTAATGATTTATCGATTTAACAGACGTAGCAATCTGGGGCACTTGTGAACAGACTAGTTGGGGCAGATATGAACTGTACATAAGTACCCAAATAATCTTTCTGTGATTCTGTTCATTTCAGTTAACTTCATGAGCAATAATGTCAGATTCAATATGTATAATTTTCCTGAAATAGAAGACATTTCCGTCATAAAAAGTTGATTTTATATTGAAACTTCCACAAACACATCTGTCATCAAGTACATAAAGAGCAACAAGCTTGTTTACATTCAATTGTAATTTAAATAAATTTAATGTTTTCTAAAATACAAGTGTTATGTATTATTTTACTATACGATTTACAACAATATTTTTTACGCATTGTTAATACGAACAACTTTGCAAATTTTTCTATTATATTTTTTCTAAACTTGCAATGATGGTTTACTTCCATCTCTAAAACAGTTATGTATATGATGCTTTGAATGGCGATAGATATCAGTAATATTTTAAGAAAGTAAAAATTTTAAAATGATAACTACCGTAAAATCCAATTATAAGCCCCCCCCCCCCCACCTCTTTCAAAAGCAAAAGCAGTTAGGGGGGGGGGGGGGGGTATAGTCGAGAATTTTTATAAATCATTAAAAAACCCTTCTTTATCTATAATTTACAAGTAAATAAGGCAAATACAGGAGTGAGACTCTTTCGTATTTCGGCAGATTTCCGATAAATACTATGTAAATGCCAACTCCCTAAAAGTTTCCCCTAAAAAAAAGCTCTAAGCAAACTTTAAAAGTTTTAGTTTCTTTTTTAAAATTGCTTCGTTATTATTTTATTTTACTGCAACAATACTGTATGAATCATCTAAGGCTTCGCCCCCTCCTCCTCCCCAAACTTCTTATTTTCATTTTTTTTTTAAAGTTTTGCTTAAACATATCATTCAGAAACTAGAGAAATATATATATATATATATATATATATATTTATAATTCCTATATTGAATGTGCGAATAAAAAATTATTAAAGGTATTGAAGAGAATATTTTTGAAGATTAAAAGTGAGAATTCAACTTTTATAATAAGTAATAGTTATGAAATGTTGGAAAAAGTAAAAAGGTATAAAAATAAGATTACAGGATTGTATGCATATGATTTTGCAGATTTGTTTAACAACATAGAGATTGAGGATTTGAGGGAGAAGATATTGGAGGTGTATAATAGGTATGGTGATTCATACATGGATTTAAGTGAATTTCAAAATTTGTTTCAATTGGTGTCTCAAGAGAATTTTTTATATGAGGGCAATAAGGTATATAATCCAGGTTAAGGGTATCCCCATGGGGGGGGGGAGTTGCAGTTCAATTTTGGCCGACATGTATCTAGATATATATGAAAATATAAGCGAATTACATAAAGACATAATAAGTTTCAGATATATAGACGACGTTCTGATTGTCGAGCTGAATGGAATAAAGATTAACCATGAATTTAACTATTATCCTAAAAATTTAGAATTGAAACTTTCCGGTAGTCATAATAGTTGCAACACAAATTATTTAGATGTAAATCCAAAATTAGAAAACAGAAATTTCATTACATCGGTTTATGATAAAAGAGACGATTTTAACTTTAAAACAATTGGAATATTGAATTTCAATTCAAATGTCCATATATCGGTATTCAGAAACTTTTATATTAACGGTTTAAGCAGATTAAACCGATTGACATCGGATAGTGACATTTTGAATGAGGATATGCTTAAATGGTACGTCACTGCTGTGAAACAGGGTTATCCTGTGAGTCTGGTTAAAAATATGACGTATAATTATGTAAGAACTTGCAAGAACAGAAGTGAATTGATGCCTTTACTCGAAGCGTGTGGTTTACGGAATGTAGTAGAAACTGATCGCTTTTGATATGGATTGATTTCGGTCGGTAGGTTTCATTTAGCTTTAATCTTGTTTCATTTGTTTTTTCAATATGATCTCGACAGGTAAATCTGGGGAATGTTGCATGCTTAAAAACAGTTTTAACCCTGCATTTGCGTGTCATAAGTCACGCAAACCTGTCTCCATGTTTAATTAGTTATTTGCCTTGTTTCTTATGGTTGTTTTGTTTATGTTAAAGTTGGTTATGTTGTGTTTCTTTAATATTGTTTATTAAGTTAAATTATAGTTCTTATTTGGTTTGGTTAAGTTAATTTTGTGCTTCAATTAAAGTTTACAGTTTGGTAATACTTGAAATAACTATTGGAATTTTTTAACTATATATATATATATATATATCTTTATGGTGAATTTAACGGGTAATATAACTAATGATTACGATGACAAATGAATAACAGAAAAAAAGCATGTCAAAGGATATTTTTTCAATGTGTTCACATGTGTCCCACGTGTGTTCACAACTACCCAGCTGATGGGGCACATGTGAAAAATTTTGTGAATTTATAAAGCTATCAAAAAATGCAAGAAGAGCTATGCAGGTGATTTAAAAAAATTACCATGTGTAAAAGAATGTTTTGTTTACTGTATTGAGTAGTTTTTGTTTATAGAAATTAATCCAGTTATGAGAAAAAGCTATATTTATACGAACTGTTCACATGTGCCCCCATCTCCCCTATAGTTGAATAATTTCCTTCTTCAACTAGATCGTCTTGCTGGCCTTTTGCTAAGAAGGGCTGCTGGCTCTGAAAATTTTCTTTTGTCCCATGATGGGGAACTGGCTAACAATAAAAAAAAGCATGAAAATAAACGAAATTGTTTGCCTAAATACACGAGTTGATGCACAGGTGACGAGAAATAACACAACATTAAGAAAAAGTAAAAATTAAATTTAAAAATCAAAACACCCGAATGCGTAAAAAGCGAAATAATTAATTATTTCTCATCAATGTGAAACTATTTTTTTATATTACTTACCTATTTTTTTTTTATTTACTTGTACTGATGACTTTTAAGTTGTGTTTAATTGTTAGTTCCTATCTATAAACACTGTTTTGACGAGGCCTATAGATATCTATGATGGTTAGAGTTGCAGTAAAGCTAGAGATCCTACCTACACAACTTCCAGGTTGTTTAATATTTAAACGGAGCTTCTGACTGTAAAAATAGACAAGAAACATCATGTTGATTTTGGAAGACCTATCCAATGATATGCCACTCAATATGGTGCGTAAAAACTTTTTTTCGTCTCTATCGCTATTTTGTATTTTAAGGCCGTCATTTTGAATTTATAAAAACAAAACCTTGCCTATAACCATTGGACGGTTAAGACGAATTGATAGAGACCTTATACATTAAAATCCATCCAACCGTTGGGATGTTTCGAGGGTATAAAGAAATCCACATACCCAGATACGCGTGAAACACATAACCCTTCTTGGCAGTCGGGTATAAAGAAAGTATACGCCATCACCTTTGTTTACGGAAAATGAAACGAGGTCAAGTGGGTTCATCGACGAAATCCGAGGCAACCGACGAAAATCGAGACTGTTTCGCGGAAAAAATTAACGAAAACCGAAACCGACAATAACCGAACTCAACGAAAACCAAGGTATATTTGTATATATATATATATGTCGTATATGTGTGTGTGTGTGTGCTTTTATGTATGCATATTAATTATAAATAATAATGAAAAACAATTTTGCGTTTTAATTACATTATATTTTTAAATTATTATCCTACTTTATTTATTATTTCTACTTTATTTAAATTTAAATTGGATTCGGTGTTATGCTTGTGCAAGAATATACAATTTATTACATGCGTAATCCATCATGCATTTCAATAAAATATTCAGTTGAAAATTCAAAATAATAAATCATTTTTTCCCTTAATTCATTTGAATTTATATTGGAAGCAAAGTTTTCTCTGAGATTGGATATAAAGTCTAATCCAAAGTTTTAGATTTTAATTTAGGACTTCATGTACGAAAGATCAATAATAATAATAATTTATAAATACATAAAATAGCATAAAGTTCGTTCTTGTTATAGATTGAATTAAAAACTTACGTTTTCATGCATTTCCAGATTTTTTCGCTCCTACATATAATATATGTATACATATATATTTACCCGTCTTCAAATAAAACCCAAATTCTTGAGAAAAAATAACTAGAGAGAAAATTACATTGAATTTGATCAACGAAAAAATATTTTTATAGAAAACATTAAAATTATCTGAGAATGTGTAAGTCTTGTTTACACGAAACTATCTGCATTAAAACATTTTTACGTGAGAAACTGCAAAATAGATTAGATACAAATTGTTGAACATAACTATTTCAAACAAAATTGTTAAATATATCTACCGTTAAAGATAAATTTTCACTCTAAAATTTTAAATAATAATTATGTACAAAACACAAATACTTTGAATTTGTATTGTAAATTCAATGTAGTGTCAAATTCTCTAATATATTTTTCACATATAATGTGCACTTTTTCTACAAGCAATTTCATGAAAATTTACCGATGAGCAATACACGTCGGATATAAAATTGAAATTTCAAAAATTGAGATTAGATATAATAGAAACAAAATAAAAAAAAAACTATGAATTGTACTTTAAAGAATATTGTATGCACGCATGTTCTCGCTTTGTATTTGTTCATTCTTTATTTATCAGCGCACAACAAAGTTTTAAAAAAAAATGTTTTTTAATTCAACCACGGATGAATGTATAACGTCTTTCGAGATATTGTAAGATTCCAAAGTGTGTTTCTTTATCCTTTGAAACCACAAAAATAAATAAATTTTGTAATTTAAAGATGCATTTCTAAAAACAAAGTTTATCTTGCAACCGGTAATTTTCAGAAATGTTTTGGGTAGATTTTACAGCATATTAATAAATTTTCTCAACCAGGAATATATATATTTTTAATTTGTATCAAATAAATGAAATATGCTTTACATATAAATATGCTAAATTAATAGTGGTACTATTAATTCTTAAATTACCATTAAATTTATTATTAGTTTGTTACTCTTGCATGTTATGTAGATTAAGTTACAAAATCTTGCTTAAGATATGATTTTATAGACACAGATATGAATTTATTCTCTCTTTTCCAATCTTGACAATTTATTGTTTTTTTTATTTTACTTCAAATTTCCACCACTATTTCCGTTTAGTAATAACAGCTTTATATAATGACAGGAAGGTCAGCATTAGTATTCGGCAATAGTGATAGATATTGTTATACAAAATCCCGTTAAATTAGCAAATGGTGAACAAATTAACAGATCTTGAACCAAGAATCGAACAATAGATAGCGAGCTGATGGGTAGACAAAGAGGAATTGACAGATAGAAAACTGAATAAGAAAAATCAATTTTCCTGAGAAAAAGTTGAAATGTAATACATCATTTAACTGGACGCCATTCTTTCAAAATATTGTTTTTGATTTGTTCGTTTTTTTTTTTTTTTTCAATTTTGTTTCTTTCATTATATTTAAGACAAATATCCGTTAAACAGACAACATCAATGTTGCTACTCTTTATTATGACTTTTTAACGAATTGTTTATAAAGTTACTTTGTAGTTCAAATTTATTTACAGGAAATAATTATAAAATGTCTTTTCCCAACTGAATTTGTTTTATGTGATTTTGAATTTTCTCTTATATTTTTTCCAGGAAGAAATTATAGAAAGACAGTAAAACTCCGTTAGAACAAATTTATTTGGAAAATGAATTGGTAATTGCAATTTTATTTACAAGAATAAAATATTCATAGTAAACATTTTTAAATGTATTTAGAATTTTATCAGTTTTTATTTCTATTTCCGATTACATTTTATAATTCTTTCCTAGAAAGAGAAAAAAAAATAAATCAAATTATATCTTTTAATAAACGATCACAAAAAAAATATAAATTAACTTAGTCGAATTGTTTACCTATGCTCATCTGTTTTTTTTTTTTTTTTTTTAGAAATGAAAATATCTTGAAACTTAAAAAAAAAAAAAAAAAATTATCATGAAAGATTTTCCATAACGTAAACAAAAATCATTTTGTACGTGGTGCAGTAAATCTTCTTCAAACATACTTTAGATTTTTCCATGTTTTTCTTATTATATAAAACGCGCGTTTGTTCAAACATAATTGATTTTAAAACAACTTATTACAGGAATAAATTATATAGCATATATCTTGTTTTCTATAAAAACGTTAAGGTATTGTATGAAGATAAGGTATTATAGACAAATCTACATATTTTTTATGAAATTTCGATAGAGAAAAATACAATTGATGTAATTCGTATAAAACAAATTATTATTCAGTGAGTAAAGAGTAAAACATTCTTTCGATTCGATAACATTTAAATACAAAATCTCTGTTCACAATACGCTCAGTTTTAAGTATGCTATTTGCGTTTAGTTTTCTATATTATTTTCTTAAAGTTTTAGCCTTAAATGACAGCTTATGTGATTAACTTGCGATATATCTTTATACACCGGGATGTTGCAAATTAAATCTATTTGCAGTTCTCTGAAATTTAAAGTCATGTTCTAAATCAAACCTTTTTTATTTATTTATTTATTTATTTATTTATTTATTTATTTATTTATTACTGTTTTGAAAGGGCGAAAAACAACAATACACAAAAATCATTTTTTGTATGATGCTCTTATATTTGAAACGTAATTTATAGTAGAACAATGTAAAAAGAAGAAATAAGGCTAACAAATACCTACTGTATTTAATGGAAAACGTCACAATTTTAGGCTTAAAACGATAGCGCTAATGTCAATCTCTGGCTGTTACGAATAGATGGTGAAAAATAGTATTAGAAATATTGTAATAGACAGGATTTTAAAAAACTTCAAATCTCTACACTGTAAATATATATATATATATATATATATATGTGTGTGTGTGTGTGACCAGTTTTCCTATAGGATTCGGAAGAATAGTTGCCCTTATCTTACCGGAAAAATTTCCTATTCAGCTCGGAATAAAATCCGTAAAATACCGTTTTATTGACTATTTCCTCTTTTTTTTACGGATTTTATTCCGAGCTGCGTTGGAAATTTTTCCGGTACGATAAGGGCAACTATTTTTCCGATTCCTACAGGAAAACTGGTCGGATATTTTTTTACAGTGTAGGAGCGTCCTTTGGCGTTAATGAAGATTCCCCAATCGCAAATGAGATTTCGTGTGTTAAAAAATCCCTGCCGGCCCGGCCTACAGGCAGAGGTAGATTTCGAAGTTAAGTGTACTAATTTCACCAACAAAAACTAAATCATTATTAGATATAAATCCACTTTAACAGTTTTATCTGTCTGCTTTTGACGAGTTTTTATTTCCTTTTTATAAAATAGCTGGTTTTATCAGAATCATGTTAAGGCGATATTAAAAAAAATATTTTTCCATACTCAAAAACTCGAAATTTTCTGGCACATTTTCAGATTCATTTTTAATAATAATATAAAAAAAAATATGAAACATGCTGACGTGATTTTTGAAAGGATTTATAAGCGACCTGTGTTTTTATTTTTCTTTCAATTAATTAAAATTTGATTAATAAACAATTATTTTCTCAGTAGGACAATATTTTTCGTTTCTAACACAATCGCTTCGGGAAATTCTGTTCAAAATGCCCAATTTGACATCATTTTTTGAAATATATTCTGCCTCTATCAAAAAATCGATCATTACTGTAACATTATATAGTTTCTGAATAAGAGAATCTAGCAGTTGGATGCGTTTGAGAGCAAAAATGAATTTAAAAATGAGTAAGAAAATAGACATTTTGGATTTGAATGCACCCTTAATAAGATGAATTTTTCTTCAACCGCTATGTATTTTTAATTTGTTTTTGCTGTAAGAATTGGCCCTGTAAAAAATTTGTCTATATAAATGTTGAAGAAAATGTTAAGAAGATATATGATAAATTCATGGAGATTTTATATCATTTGAATTGACGGAGTTATGAAATTTTTACTTCTTCAACCCCCCTTTTTTGTTTTCGTTTTTAATTTTTTTTGCGGTACGAATTGGTCCTATCAAAAACTTGTGAATATAAAAGTTGTAGATAATATTAAGGAGATGTATAATAAAGTTATTGGATTTGATATCTTGAGAATTGACGAAGTTAGGAATTTTTTTCTCCCCAAAACCCTATTTTTGCGCCCCTTGAGCCTATTTTAAATTTCATCAAAAATCTGTGATGCATGAACTTTTGGCTCTATTTTTAGAAGTAATAAAAAGTTTAAACTGATTTGATATGTACAAAAATTAAGAAGTTATGGGGTTTTTTCGATTTTCACAAAACCCCTCCCTATTTCCATCCCCTTTGTCCGTTTTTGCCCATTAACGAACTTGATCGAGTATTTATGCCCATTGATTTTATGTATCAGTTTGGAAGAGGTTTGTGCAGAATTTCGGAAGTTATCGTGTGCAGAAGAAATTGATAACACAATTGCTTCGGGAAATTCCGTTCAAAATGCCCACTTTGACATCGTTTTTTGAAATATATTCTGCCTCTATCAAAAAATCGATCATTGCGGTACATTATGTAGTTTCTGAATAAGCGAATCTAACAATTAAATGCGTTTGAGTTAAAAAATGAATTTAAAAATGAGTCATAAAATAAGCAGTTTGGATTTGAGTGCATCCATAATGCAGCGATTTTTCTAACACAATCCGCTTCGGGAATTTCGGTCCAAAATGCCCACTTTAAAAGCATTTTTTTAAATATGATCTGCCTCTATAAAAAATTAGACCATTACGGTACATTATATAGTTTCTGAGTAAGAAAACGCACCAATTGGAAGCCTTTGAGAGCAAAAATGAATTGTAAAGTTAGTCAGAAAATACGCAGTTTGGATTTGAATACACCCTTATTTAGATGATTTTTTTCTTCAACCGCTATGTATTTTTAATTTGTTTTTCCTGTAAGAATTGGTCCTATCCAAAACTTGTCTATATATGTGTTGTAGACAATATGAAGAAGATATATGATAAATTCATGGGGATTTTATATCTTTTGAATTGACGGAGTTATGGATTTTTTACTTCTTCAAACCCCTTTTTGTTTTCGTTTTTATTTTTTTTTTTATTTATTTTTTTTTTTTTTTTTTATTTTTTTTTTTTTTTGGTACGAATTGGTCCTATCAAAAACTTGTGAATTTAAGTTGTAGATAATATTAAGGAGATTTATAATAAAATTAATTGGAATTGATATCTTGAGAATTGACGAAATTATGAATTTTTTTCTCTCAAAAACCCTATTTTTTGCACCCCTTGAGCACATTTTTAACTTTATCAAAAATCTGTGATATATAAAATTTTGGCCCTATTTTTAGAAGTAATAAAAACTTTAAACTGATTTGATATGTACAAACATTAAGAAGTTATGGGGGGGGGGGGGGGGTTCGGTTTTCACAAAACCCCTCCCTATTTTCATCCCCTTGGTCCAATTTTGCCCATTAACGAACTTGACCTAGATTTTATGCCATTTGATTTTATGTATAAGTTTGGAAGAGATTGGTGCAGAATTACGAAAGTTATCGTGTCCTGAAGAAAGTGATATATATATATATATATATAGATAGATAGATAGATACATACATACATAGATAGATAGATAGATAGATAGATAGATAGATAAAGTTATTTACTGAGGGCGGTTTTAGGCTCTAGGGATCATGGTCGGTGTAGATCTGCAAACATTTTTCAGAAATTCCAACATAGGAACGATCCCAATAGGTAGCATTTCATACGAAATCTACCTAAAAGAGCACCGACTGGTTTATTCCAATTTCCACACTTTATAGTAAACGACAGAATTTTTCTAATGCATATTGTTTCAAAGAATTATTTACTCTATGCATCTTTTCTCTCGGTGAAATGCCAATAAATCAGATGCAGCATTTCGTCTGTTAAGGCATTAAGCGTTAAGCGCAGTATGGTAAACTGAAAAACATGTCCGCCAGATACTCAAGGATATAGATCTTTCTGATTTTGCTTTTACAATGATGCTTAACCCATTAATGACGAGTCTCCTTTACAATTCTTTTAATTCTTCGATAGCAGTTTTTGAGACTTCGTAATTTTGAATTATTTAATCGCTCTAAATCAGAGATTAGATAATGTGAAAATTTCTAAACTAAAATACTGGTATTGAAATTTAAAAATTTCGTTCGCCTTGCATGGCAGGTTTTCTTGACAGCCAGCTTTAATGAGTTAAAGCAGCGATTGCAACGACAAGCCTCATAGCGCCATCTACTGTTCAATTTTTATTAAAATGTTCCTTTTGACATGAAATACAAACAAAAATGTTAATATTCGTTTCATTTGGAACATTCCTGCGAGGTACAGACAGATGGCTAAAAGTATAGATACGTATTTTTTTTATAACCAAATGAAAATATAAATTCTATTTGTGAAAGTGCAGCAGTTAAACATTCTTTTTATTACTTCTAGATATATATGTTTCTTCTCCGTTTTGTTTTTCTTTTATTATACACAATGTTATATAAAGTAAGAATTGTAAGAAAAAATGCAAGATAGTTTTATTAATAAGTGTGAATGAAAAATGTTTTATTTATAAGTGTGAATGCAAATTGTTTTATTAATATGTGTGATAAATTAATAGTTCATTGTTATAACCCAATTAGCAGAAAATGGTTGGTCCAACGTCGTTCTCCAACAAAAGCCCAACGATTGCCCAACCTTTAGCTGCTCACAGTCCTGCTCACATATGCATCAAATTAGAGTGGTTATAGTAACAACATTTTCCCGACTAATCCACATCCATACCATTGCCATCCATACTATTCCCAATCGTATAATTTCCCAAATGATGTGATTTTAAAAAATGCCAAAAAAGGATCTACAATCAGTGCTATTTGAGAATGTTCAAATCTTTTTACACTCTTTTATTTAACTCAACTATTTTTTGTATGTAAATATCACATTTTGTAATCGATTTTAAACCACTTCTTCAATCTTCCTGTGCTACAATTATTAAAATTACGTTAACAGTTGTGTTTCTGATCACAATACAACATTTTAATACTGTTTGAAATTAATTATAAATTAGTACAATAATTTCAATGTGGTTTTCATTAACCCACAAAGGCGATAAATAGCCTAATTTTATCTGTAGCGCGTACAATTGAATACAAGTTGAAACAAAAAATTTTTAAATAAGCGCCAATAAAAGATCGCCAAAATATGCCAAATGGTTACCATAAACTTCAACAATGAAAAATTAAAACAGTTTAAAAGTAGGTAATAAATTATAAATAAAAAAATTAAAAAAGTGATATTTATGAGTTCCCTGTTCTCCTATCTTTAAAAGAAACAGAACTAAAATTATGTATTTTTTAATAAATTCAATCGATTTTGCTTTCAACCAAGCGTAAAAAAATAGTAGATTTAACATAATCGATTTTGGTGTCTACGACAAATTAATTTGTTGTAACGGACATTTTTTTTGGGGGGGGGGGAGGGGGGGGGAGGATGAATTGCAATAAAAAATTTAGACTTGATTTTACAAATGAACATTGAATGAATAGTATAAATAGTGTTCAAAAAACCTATATTTAATTTTACAATTGTTTTCCAGTATCATCACCCAATATCCCTTCGTTTCCCCAACCGTTAGCTTCCCAGAATCCTGCTCAGATAAGCAGTAAATTAGTATGGCCTCTGTAACTATCATTTTCCAACCTTTTTCTAATGGTTTTCTTGAACTGACACACTTGGTATGGACCAACAATTTGAGCTATTTGGGATTTTTTAAATCTTTTTTTCCAATTTCATCACTTTTAATATAATTTTCTAGCAAAATGTGATTCATATAAAATTTAAATTGCAGCAATATAAAATAAAAGTATACGTGTTAAAAAGATTAATTTACTGATGCTACATCAAAATATTTTATCAATAAAAACTACGTGTGTATATAAACGAGAATCATATATCTTATATATTTTTTTCTGATATTGAAAAAAAATATTACTTCTATTTCGAAGAAAGTCTTAAATTTCGTTTTCATGAAAAGGATTTCTAGAACATTAAATGAAATTCTATTTGTACATACAAATTTTATTTAAGTACATTACAGATGTTATTTCTTTTTTTAAATCAGAAAAAAATGTGCAATTTTTATTTAGAAATTTCCAAGTTCTTGATCGCATGTTTTCGTTCCCCAAGAAGAACATTTTAAAATAGTTGCAAAACATTTTAGTAAGAATTATGTTGAAAAAAAGATAATAAATGTAGGGTTATGTTTGAAATTTGGCTCCACGCCGTGAAAGTAAATGTAAGTTAACTGAAATTTTATGAGCATTTTTATTAAAAAATAAAAATCAGACGTTTATAGAATTAATTTTACACCCGGTCATAAAATGTAGATTTTTTCTATAAAAATATATTTTAGTATATCAAAAATTGGATGATATTTCATAATATTTTGATAAAGAATTGTGTAATTAACTCTGGAGAAAATGCAACTTCCAAGTTTTCAGTTTTCAAAATTGACAAATAACACCCCATAATCCTAAATGTAAACAATTATTTTAAATTATTTTTTTTAAAACATAGATAAGTAAATATTGCGAAATCTCAAATGTTTTGATAAGGTAGTATTTGAGAAATGCGCATGAAAGTATATTGTTTATTAATTTTTAGTCTTTAATCTTCCACACTATTCAGTATTATCCACAAAATGAGAATATTCTTTACTGTTTTGTGATGTGTTTGCTCAAAAAAGTGTGATTCATAAACCGTTCTTTTAGATATTAAAATGTCAGTATCATGATGCATTGGAAGATGTTGTTTGCGTGTGTATTACTGATTTTCAGAAATATTTGAAACGTGACAATTTAAATATTTAAGATAATTCAAATATCTTGCAGAAATTTCTAAATCCTTTTTAAAAAGTCATTGATAGTTTCTGGAAACAGGAAAAGCTAATATTTAACGCTAAAAAGGATCTCATAAATTTTCATAGCGGGTTTAAATCGAGCTTAAATTCACATGATCTCACTGATCTCAAAGTAACGAATGAGCATTAGAGTTCAAAAACTAGTAAAAGGTGTAAAAAGAAATTAGGTTGAATTACCTTATTATAAAAGGAACAAGCATATTTCATGCTTGTTCAAGTAGGAAACATTCGCAAGATGTTGGTATGCATGGTTCTCGCTGCCGCTCGCCATTGCACCAAATCGCCACAAAATGCTTCTTTTGGACCTTTAAAGAGCGATTAGATTCGGCTATTTGCGAATGTTCAATAATTACTCATTTTTTACGAGTGTGTGTCAGTACAGTTGGTTCTCTTATCTTAGAGTTACTGAACGATTGTTGCCTCTTATCATAATCAATGGCACCATATAATAGTGCAATTACCAAACTGTCTTTGAATTATGGGCTTCAATGAAAAGCCGAAGAATTCTAGAAATAAATAGTAGTTTTTTTTTTAATGTGATATATATTTTGTTGTTTATATTTTAAGTCTTTCAGAAGTCATTGAATGTATTATCTTAAAAAATCCTGAGTTAACTTCGATTGTAAAGTTTTATTTCATAAGATTTGAATGAGGTAAATCGGATTTAGAAATATTTTTTTCTTGATTGCGCAAGATGCACTTATGCTTAAAACGCACTTATTTTTTAAACTTTCTGTAGCAGATAGTTGAATTTAGGTGAATAACTGATGCATAAGATGTAAAAAAAAAAAAAAAAAAAAAAAAATAGTTTAGTTTAGAATATATTGGAAGAAAGGTAGATTAATTGGATAAATATTTCTTTTTCAGTTTTCAACGACGAATCTATTTTGCTAATATTATTTTTTTTCATTTGGATACTTTGTTTTTGATTAGCCAAATTTCTAACGTTCATTAAAAGTCAGAGTAGGAGTCCCTGGTGGTATTTACTCCTACAATTTCCGAATATTTTCCGACATTTCTTTGAAGAAGAAACTAAATTCCAAAGCATGCGGTATCAAAAATACGTCCCAATTGAAATTGGGAAACATTAGTATTCAAAATTCAATAGTAAAGGCAGTGTAGGTTTCCTTTTTGACGCACATGGTATAATCCTTAAATACACTGGCCTCCAAAAGTTACGGTACAGGGACTGGATGCTTTCGATTGCACACGTTTTGTCGAATATCTACAAACATTATTGGCGAATTGTTCTTGAACTTCTGGGATGAAAAGAACATATTTTATTTTATATTTATCGATGAAGATTTAGTCGGGGGTACAATTAGGGGCTAATAATAAATTTAATAATAAAATAATATTTGCGATCACCTATGTAACAGGAAAGGCTGGAAATGGTTTGTCACTGTGGTAAATGACTAACTGAGCCCTGTTCAATGTTTGTATGCATTTGTCTAAGCATAGCACTCATATTCGTGAAGATGTTAACGTTTTTGTGAAAAATTCAAAAGGTTTTTTGTTTATAGCATACAGAGTTTTCAACCAAATTTAACGGAACTTTCCAAAAACCTGACAAAGAGTAGTAGAAACATTATACTGCAATTAAAACATGAATATATTGAATATTTGATGAGATATGGGCATTTTTATGAGATAATTTTTAACTGCGCATGCGCGGAAGATTTCAAAAATTTTATTTCATAATTTGGTAGTAAGCTATTTAGGTCAACGTATATAAAAGTCCAGTCAAATATCGCGAAAATTCACAAAGATAGGGTCGATATAGTGAGTTGCTTCCTAAAAATAGCTTTATTATAAGGGATTTTCCACAACTTTTCAATCAACTCGCTATATATTTCTAAGTTTTCACAATATTTGATTGAACCTTTTTTTTAAGTTGCCCCAAAATATTGACTACCAAATTATGAAATAAAAATTTTGAAATCTTCCGCGCATGTGCAGTTAAAAAGTATCTCATAAAAATGCCCATATCTCATCAAATATTCAATATATTCATGTTTTAAATACAGTATAATGTTTCTACTACTCTTTGTCAGGTTTTTGGAAAGTTGCGTTAAATTTGGTTGAAAACTCTGTATGCTATAAGCAAAAAACTTTTGAATTTTTCACAAAAATGTTAACATCTTCACGAATATGAGTGCTATGCTTACACAAATGTATACAAACATTGAACAGGACCCAATTAGTCATTTACCACAGTGGCAAACCATTTCCAGCCTTTCCTGTTACATAGGGGATCGCAAATATTATTTTATTTTTAAATTTATTATTAGCCCCCTAATTGTACCCCCGACTAAATCTTCACCGGGAAATATAAAATCAAACATGTTCTTTTCACCCCAGAAGTTCAAGAACAATTCGCCAGTAATTTTTGTAGATATTCGACAAAACGTGTGCAACCGAAAGCATCCAGTCCCTGTACCTTAACTTTTGGAGGCCAGTGTAATTTGTAGCTGAATTCAAAACAGTGATTGCGATACTTTATTTGACTTTCTCAGCTAATATTACAACATCTAGTTTTTTAATAAAGGAATGTTAAAATTATAGCGTTAAATCCACCTTAAGTAAATAATTTACCCTTTATGCACTGAATTATGAATTCATGAAAATTTTATCTTCTAGTATCATTTAAAGTGAATTTTTGAAACTGAATTAGAATATTTACATAATCATTTAATGAATTTTAGAAGGATTTTAGAAGGATTTTAGAAGGATAGAAGAATTTTGAAGGATTAATTAAATTTGAATTTATAGAGGTTTTGTGCAATATTTATAACCCCATTAAAATCATAGAAATATTTGCAAATTGAAAAAGCCCCCCCCCCCACCCCCCCACACCCAATGCGAAGAAAGCTGAAAGATGCAAAGGCAAAAAAAAAAAATCATCCTTTTAAAAATATTTTTGTTTTGTGTAACCAATAATGCTTTTGGAACAAGATAAAGTAATGCATCTATAACTCGTTCTAAACTGTATTACTACTAATCGATTAAATGAATTTTATAACAAGTAATTTTAAAGGTACTTATAAGTGCCGTCAGTAGGTAAAGGTTTAAAGTTCCTATAAAGCACAAATAAAACATACTAAAATTGCTTTTAGGTTCATGTGTATAATATACAATTATTTAAAATACTGGGTGGTCATAAAAAAAACTTTGCCGATATTTGGAACTCTAGCGGCCGTTCCATTTAACCGATCGAGATGAGATTTCAGATATAGTTATTCAGAGGTATGAGCTCGGGATTCTGTGAACGGCAACAAATTGGTGCTCACGGTTACGGTTATAGGTACAGAAACTCGAAATTTTCGAATGGCAACGCACTTTTTTTTTCATCGCAAAATGTTCAGCGCATGCGAAAACCCTAAATAGTGCTGGAACGGTACGTCTATCGCAATAAACGGACACGTTATGGACGCACAAAAAACAGCTCAGCGAATGGCCAAAAACAACACGATCGAGGCACACGGAGGAAATTTGCATATGACATAGGCAAGAATCCGTTTTCTACACTGATTATCTGTCGAATGGCGTTCTGTGATTATTGTCTTGCCTCTGTCATATGCAAATTTCCTCCGTGCGCCCCGATCGTGTTGTTTTTGGCCGTTCGCTGACCTGTTTTTTGTGCGTGCATAACGCGTCCGTTTATTGCGATACACGTACCGTTCCAGCGGTGTTTTGGGTTTTTGCATGCGCTGAGCATTTTGCGACGAAAAAAAATGGGCGTTACAATTCGAAAATTTCGAGTTTCCGTACTTATAACCGTAACCGTGAGCGCCAATTTGTTGCCGTTCACAGAATTCCGAGCTGATACCTCTGAATAACTATATCTGAAATCTCATCACGATCGGTTAAACGGAACTGCCGCTAGAGTTCCATATATCGGCAAAGTTTTTTTTATGACCACCCTGTACATTAAAATACCTGAAACATATACTGAGATTCAAATTAAAATATCAAATCCGTCAAGGAGCCCTTAAATTAGATCTCTCCTTGAGGAATACGTGCAAAGGGAAATAACAACATTTAAATAACCACTGAGAATGGCCGTGTGAGTTTGGCCAAAAATGTTTTGGGATTTGAATTTGATTTGGATTGTATCTTTAATGTGATTTAAATAATTTTGTATTATATATATACACATACTAGCAATTTTGGTACGTTTTATTTGTGCTGTATGCTTGTTTTTTGTATTTAATCTTGTTTTTGAGTTTTAGATTGTGCTTAAGTTTTGCAGTAACTGCTTAATTACGGTGTTGCCCATAATCAGTGGTTTCATGATCTCAGATTTTCTTCTCAGGAGCTATTAACATACAGTAGTAGAGAACTGATTAGAAAATCATCTTTAAATTAATTAAAACTGCAACATAAAGTTGCGGGATGGTAACAATTATTGTATTGACATAAATCAGTGACTCGAAAAAATTGTTCAAAGCGATTTTGTTGAAAGGCGGGAAACTGATGATTCGGATCTTTTTTAATACTTTTGGCAAGAATAGTCGCGGATGTTGCCTGACCCCATATATTATACCATCAAAAATACCCTTTTTTAGTTCAAACGTTGTTCAAAACAAAAATATCATTTGAAAAATATTTAAAACAAAAAATCCCTATGATTTGAACATGATGGTTCATTTTTAACAATTTCCAACAAAGTTGAAAAGTGTTTATGACTTCGGTTTGTCTGTCTGTCAGAGTTGTGAAATACAACTGACAAATTTAAATGCAGTTGTCAGAGTAGTGAAACCCAACGGACAAACTGAAATGTCTAGAATGGACGTTTTTACTTTGATTCACAGTCTACCGTTGAACTTTAGGTAACTCAACTGGCAACGGGATGAAACAGAAGATCGTGAGAGCTGATACAGAAGAGGTTGGAAAATGTAGTGGAGTGTGGAATAGTATGTTATATAGTTCTGATTATTGGTTTTTTTTTAAAAATGTTTTTAGAGTATTAAAAGCGTTGAGTTTTAAATATGTGTAGTGTCAAGATTTTATGAGTGGTGTGAAGTTTATTTCCATGGCTCCATGTGTGAAATGATACTCGGCTACAAAGCTAATGGTTTCAGAAAATCCGTATCACAGAAAGTTCACTGGCGTAGTCTGGCTGGAAGGACTGGTCATATCGGGAAAAGAAAGGAAAGCAAGGTGATAATTTTTCTGTAAGTGGCTTCCCTTTAACACGAGTTACTAGTAATTAAATGTGTTAATTTGAATTATAGCGTACATCATTACGAAAAAGAAAAAAAAAGCAGAATGGTTATTTAGGATAGTAATTATTGTTTTTTTTTTTGGTAAAATATATGTCAATATGGAAGCGGGGAGATATAGCTATTCAGACACATGGTTATTATAATTTGTTTTATAATATAGCATAAGTACTGAAATGTTGAGATGGGATATATTTGTTCAGATGAGATTGCTTTGTATAAATAATTATGTGTTGGACAAAAAGTGCGAAATATGATATTGCTGATGTATATATATAATCCTTGTGTATATTTGTGTGATGATTGGTTGGTTTAGATACTGAGGTTAATGATTTATAAAAAATTTTGGAATTGCTATGAAATGTTTTTTTTTTTAAATAATGTATATTAAGATATAAAATTGAGTTATTGTGATATATGCTTATTTAAATGTGTTTGATAAATGTCATGAACTGATTATGTGTATACAGTATACAGTAATATTTGAGCTCATAGATTTGCATAACTGAGTGGTGGATTGTTGATACCGAGTTGAATTGGGGTCTTCCACAATTTTGGTGGACAAGTTTGAGTTTTTTTGTCAGGCTATTAAGGAGATAGATAGGGGGAGAGATGGCGTTTTTCGGAAAAGGCCGCAAGGAACCTTTGCGATGTGTGGCGGAGGAGTTGGGAGAACAGCCTGCTCCGGATGCAAGAATAGTTGATTTAAAGGAATTGTTTATGGCAAATAAGAATTATGAAGTCGAATTCGTGAGAGGATTATTGGAAACAGTTGTAGAGGCAAGACGGGAAAGAGCAGCGAAAGAGGAGAGAGAGTTTGAATTGGAGAAATTAAGGTTGGAAAAGAATAATGCAAGTAGGGAATCTAAGACTGGAGTAGATGTGCAAGGGTATAATTACGGAATAGAGGTTACAAAGCTTATGTCGAAATTTAATGTTAGGGAAGACGACATTGTGTTGTATTTGTCCATTTTTGAACGGCAGGTAAAGAGGATTTGTTTGAACCCGAAACATTGGGTGTCAAGTTTGTTGGTGTTGTTGCCATCGGAAATTGTTCAGGTTCTTACACGTGAGGCAGGGGAAAATTTTGAAGACTATGATTATATAAAAAAAGATTTTGTTAAAACGATTTAAGCTGAGTCCTGAAAAATTTCGTAAGAAGTTCATGGACCATCAACGAAACCCCGAACGGACATGGCGAGAATTTGTGTTTGAAATAAACGGTTATTTTCAGGAATGGATTGATGGACTGAAAATTGTTGATTTTGATTCCCTGAAAGAGTTGATGGTAACTGATCAATTAAAAAGGAGAGTTCCGTATGAAATAAGAGAACATTTTGTGGATGAATGGCCTAAAATAGTGTCCCCCACTGAGTTGGCAGAGAAGTTCGATTTGTATGAAAGTGTGCAAAAGGACTGTAGGTGGCAAGTTAAGAGGGATAGATATGTGGAAAGAAAGAGTAGTTTTTCATTGAATCCTAAGTATGTTGATAATAGGAAACCTGGTTTTGCACCATATCGGAAACAGGACTCTAGAGCTAATACTTATAAATCAAATACACAGATAATTAATAAAGTTACTTGCTATTCGTGCGGAGGGGAAGGTCACAAGGCTCCATTCTGTCCAAATAAACTTAGTACTCCTTCTATACAGAAATCACAGACGAATTCGCTGCAATCTGAAAGAAAAACTGGGGAAAACCAATCGCCAACATTGACTGCTAGAATAACAATACCGGAATCTGGACATGTGGGAAAGAATGGAAAGTGTGATGAATTGGAAAGGGTGAAAATTAAATGTGGAAGTAATGTTGTGGATGGAATCTATGATTCCGGTGCTCAGATTTCGGTGATACGAGCTGATCTGGTCAAGGATATGACCAAGGAGGGAGAGGGATGGATCGAGATAACCTAAGCGTTTGGAGAAAGTGAAGTCACCCCGTTAAGATTGATACCAATGAGAATAGATGATGGATTCCATGTTGAAGTTCTTGTAACTTGTGCTATTTCAGAAAAACTGATAAATGATATTTTAATATGCCCAACGGCTTATGAAGCGTTGAACTAAAATGTTATATTGTATACGAGGGCAACGACTATCCCTAGTCTGGTTGGTAATGTTGATTCAGAGAGGAAGATTGATCCACAGATGGAACATGAGGTGGTGATAGAACAGAATACTAATTCTGAGGAAGATGCTGGTGGAGATCAGGAAATATCTGACTTTGGTGAAGGAGAACAGGCCGGCAATAAAAATGAGAGCGAGGGAAGATTAAAGGAATCTTTTCTTGAATTACAAAGAACTGATGATTCATTGGAAGATATATGGGAAATTGCTAAGAATAATAAAAATGATTACTTTGTAGAGGAAGGGATATTAATGCATCTGAGAAATGTGTGCGGTGAAGATGTGAAACAAGTAGTATTGCCTGTGTGTAAGAGACAGCATATTTTATCAGTTGCTCATGAAATTCCCTTGGCAGGCCATCTGGGAGAACAGAAGACGAAACAGAGAATTAAGTATTTCTTTTATTGGCCGGTGTTGAAGAATGATGTAAAAAAAAATTGCGCAAGTTGCAAACAATGTCAGTTAAGAACTGTCACATATAGAGACAGAGTACCCATACGTCCGTTAGTACGACCGGAAATCCCATTTGAAGTGTGGAGTCTGGATTGTATTGGACCTTTGGAACCACCTTCTCGTAGAGGACATAAATATGTGATATCTGCTGTTGACCTGTGTACCCGGTGGTCCGAGGCGGTACCAGTTAAAAATATAACCGCAAAGACCACATGCGAAGTGTTAATGAAAATATTTACCCAAACGGGATTTCCCATTGCTATATGCACAGATCAAGGGCCGAATTTTACTTCACAATTGTACGATGCGTTTTTGGACACTTTGGGGGTAGCGCCCAGATTTTTGACTTCTGGACATCCAGAGAGTATGGGGGCGGTGGAACGCTGGAATAAAACGCTAAAAGATATGTTGAATAAGAATATTCAAGACAATGGTCGTGATTGGGATTTACATTTACCGTACCTGCTGTTTGCTTATCGGGAAGTACCACATAGTACTACTTGAATGTCACCTTTTCAGTTGGTGTATGGGCGACTTCCTTCCGGACCACTGAAATTGTTGAGGGAGTTTTGAATTGGCAAGAGGAAAATACCACTGGCAGCATCGCCTTCTATAGAGCAGTATATGAAGGCATTACTTGTGAAATTGGAGAATGCGCATAAGATCGCATCAGAAAATGCTGACAGAAATCAGGCTGATTATGCCGCACGTTACAATCTTCGATCTCGAGATAAAACCTTTTGCGTTGGAGATCAGGTGTTGATTTTACATCCATCGTCGTCGCACAAATTACTGAAGACATGGATTGGGCCAGTCACAGTGATAGAAATTACTAGACCACATTCTGTAGTTGTGAAGTTGGATGATGGTAGTACAAGAAATCTGCATGTGAATAAAATACGACCTTTTATTGCAAGGGTTCAACATATAGGTTTGATATTTGAGGAAGACTCTGAATTTGGAGATTTGTACTGTGTTCCAGATGTAAGAGCCTCCAGTAGTGGGAATTATCGTGTTCCAATGAAGACGAGGGAACATGGAATGAGAGATATAGAGAGAATTATTATGGACGAACATGAATCGTTGAGTGATGTTCAGAAACAGGAAATAATTACGATTTTAAGAAATTATCACGAATTATTTAGTAAATCACCTGGATTGGCAAAAGTGAATGGGCATGTCATTCGAGTTACGGCTGATGGTGTCCCAAAGAGGTTATCACCATACAGAGTTCCTATGACTTTGCAGGAGGAGGTGGATCGCCAGATTCGAGAATTACTTGAGCAGGGATTGATTGAACATAGCAACAGCGAGTGGGCACATCCAGTTGTATGTGTGGCAAAGAAAGATGGAACTGTTAGGTTATGTGTGGATTTTAGACACTTGAATGGTTTTACCATACCGGATGCATATCCAATGAAAATTGCGAAGGATTTGTTGTATGAAATTGGACAGGCGAATTTTATTACAATTTTAGATTTAACGAAGGGATACTGGCAGATTCCAATGGTGGAGGAATCGAAACCTTTTACAGCGTTTGTCACGCATTCAGGACATTATCAATGGAGAGTGATGCCATTTGGTTTGAAAAATGCCGGAAGTACATTTCAGAGATCTATGGATGGGTTGTTTCAACGACATAAAAAATATTGTAGGTCATATATAGACGATGCTGCTATATTTTCTCAAACATGGGAAGAACACTTGGAACATCTTCGACAGGTATTTCAGTGCATTAGAGACGCAGGATTGACTGTAAATTTAGGAAAGTGTAACTTTGGTAGAAATGAAGTAAAGTTTTTGGGTCATGTGATTGGATCAGGAAAACATTCGCCCGACCCTTTGAAGGTAGAATCTATACGGAAAATATCTAGACCTACTACAAAGAAAGAGTTACGAAGTTTGCTGGGTCTACCTAGTTATTACCGGGATTATATTTCAAATTTTTCGGCATTGGTTTTACCTTTGACTAATCTTACACGAAAAAGAGTAGCAAACGTAATTCCATGGGATGCAGATGCTGAAAATGCATTCACCCAGTTAAAAGAGAAATTGTCACAAATGTCGTCAATGTTTACCCCTAAACTCGATCGACCGTTTCAGTTGTATATTGATGCTTCCGCTAGTGCTATCGGAGCTTGTCTTGCTCAGATGGATGATCAGGCACAAGAGAGACCTATTGCATTTTTTAGTAAGAAACTTACAGATACCCAGATGCGTTGGGCTACTATAGAGAGAGAGGCATACGGTGTAATCGAGGCTTTGAAGAGGTTTGACACTTGGATATTCGGTGCAGAGATTGAGGTCCTTTCGGATCACAATCCACTCACTTCTCTTACGAGCAGTGTGCCGCATGGAGCAAAATTGGCTCGTTGGTCTCTGGCATTGCAGAGATACAATTTAACTATAACTTATCGTAAGGGTTCTGGACATTTAAATGCAGATTCTATGTCAAGATTGACGTTTGATGAAGGTTAAACAGTAATTTAGTTTTTAATTTGTGTTTTTGGAAATTATTATATTTTTGTGTATTAATTTATGAAATTCATGTTGATGAATAATATTGTATATATATATATTTCTTGGATTAGTTAGTTTAATTAGTTATAATGGGAAGTTCCACATTATTCTCACCTTTGCTGAAAAAAAAAAAACTTGTGTGTAATATAATTATAATCTTAAGCTTCATTGTGACAAGGGTCACGAATGAGCTTCTTTGAGGGGAAAGTTGTCAGAGTTGTGAAATACAAAGGATAAATTTAAATGCAGTTGTCAGAGTAGTGAAACCCAACGGACAAACTGAAATGTCTAGAATGGACGTTTTTACTTTGATTCACAGTCTACCGTTGAACTTTAGGTAATTCAACTGGCAACGGGATGAAACAGAAGATCGTGAGAGCTGATACAGAAGAGGTTGGAAAATGTAGTGGAGTGTGGAATAGAATGTTATATAGTTCTGATTATTGGTTTTTTTAAAATGTTTTTAGAGTATTAAAAGCGTTGAGTTTTAAATATGTGTAGTGTCAAGATTTTATGAGTGGTGTGGAGTTTATTTCCATAGCTCCATGTTTGAAGTGATGCTCGGCTGCGAAATTAAATGGTTTCAGAAGTTCCGTATCACAGAAAGTTCTCTGTCCGTCTGTCCGTCTGTCCACGCTCTGACTCTCGTAAATATGCTCGGATCGTTCTGAAATTTTTGGATGTTAGTGACCTCTACCATAGCACGTTCCCCATTGCAAATGAAGTTTGTAGCATGTTTAGTTCATTTACAGGGACAGTCAAATTTTTCCGTTACATTACGGCCAATGTGAAAAATCGTTCCAAATGAATTTTAATGGTGTTACACTCTTTCAAACATAGTAAAATTCACATTCCTTTATGAAGCCCACTAAAATATGCATTCTGTTGAATATGCGGCGCAAAGAATAGTTATTATTCATTTACAGGGCCACACACAAGAATTCCGGTCATAATGGTATAGGGGAAATTGTTTGCGGTGTATTTGAAAAAATTTCAGATACTATATTGTATCCGAATTATTGTATATTAGTAATGATTGCTTGAAATGCATTTTTAATTATGATATGCGCTTTTTTACGGTTTCATTTATCTGACTAAACCCTATTCGTCTCGCTCCTCTGTCTGTCTGTCTGTCCATCTGTCACAGAGCTTTACATGTTGGAGACTTGAAATTTTGCATACTTATAGCTGAACACCACACATCATACGACAAATCATAAAATTTTGAAAAAGTCGTACATCTAACCCTTTGGACTAACACATGTGTATTTTAAACAATTCTTTCTGAGTTCCTAATTAGGTTAAAGGCGTGAAATTTGGCGTACTTATAGCTGAACACCACATATCATACGACAAATCATAAAATTTTGAAAACATCGTACATTTAACCCTTTGGGCTTCCACATGCGGATTTTAAGCAATTCTTTCTAACTGTGCCCCTTATTAAATTGGAGATTTGAAATTTTGCATACTTATAGCAGAACACCTGAGGCCAGGCGACAAATCATAAAATCTTGAAAAAGTCTTACTTTTAACCCTTTGAGCTACCACATATGTATTTTAAGCAATTCTTTCTAAGAGAGACCCTAATTAAGTTGGAGACATGAATTTTTGCATACGTATAGCTGAATACCTCATACCACACAGCAAATCATAAAAATTTCAAAAAGTCTTATATTATTTACACTTCCGGGCTCTAAATTGTGTATTTTAAGCAATTTTCTAACCTCCGCCCTTTTCACCCGGGCACTTTTCCAACTTTTGCCGATACCCCTTTGACCAATCTTTCATATTATGCACCATAGCCTTACATATTTTAGTTCCACTATTTACCGCCACGCGCGCCTACTTATCTTGGGTGCTATCGGCCTAATCCCCTCGACTAATATATCTACGGATACTATATAAAACGGAGTTTCGTTCGGATAGAGGTTTGTTTAGAATGGAGAGCGCCCCTGATTGCGAAATGTGGAACTAACAGATTTTTCAAAAGGATAAAGTGTTTTGAAAGGAATATTAAACGAAACCCTCTCTGCGATCTGTGATCACACTTACCTACTTGTTCACTATATTTATGCATACAATAAAGTGCGTATAAATGCTATAGTTCATATACAGAACTACAGAAATGAATTCGTAAAGGTTACTGAGTATGAACATACATCGCTTAAAGGTGGGTTTTAAAGGAGTTGTGCATTTTTACGCTGAACTGAATTTAGTGTACTAAGAAATATTTGTAGAATATAGATAAAATGATATACAGGGCCACGCAAAGTTTTGGATACATGACCGTCTATGGGTGATCATTTCTGGAAATGTAATTTCAGTGGTTTTAAGCGTGTTTTAGTTTGAATTAAATTTTAGCTAAATAGTGGCATGTAATAAAGGTACTAGGTAAACTACAGGGCTCTACAAAAGTATTCAAATATGTTTCCATCTATTAGTATAAATTGTTGAAAGATGAATTTCAACCTGTTCCTGTTATGTATTTTCTTGCTAAACTAAATTTTCCCATTATATAGTATATATATCAACATACAGATCGAATACAGGGCTGTTCAAAAGAATTGGAATATATATTTGGCTACGGGCAGTAACTACTGAAATCAGACTTTTAAATATTTACTTAGTTATCTTATTTACCTTATTTCCCTAAGTAACGAAGTTTCTTTAAAGCTTTCAGGGAGTGTTGGAAAGTGTTTCATAATCTGTGCTGTACGCATGATTTTTCTTACTTGTTTACAATACATTAGATATTCCATATGTGTTATTTCAACACGAGCTCGAAACTTATCAACATAACATGTAGTATTTTCATTCATTATAATCGAAACAGAAAAATATTCGTTTTCAAAATTCAAAGATAAAGACTACGTCAATTTCTTATGTTAAAGAGGGTGATTCAAAAGCAAGTAATATAAAAATTTTGTTTTTCAAGTCAATTCCTACTTAGATCATCAAAGAAAATTTTAATATAATTCCTTAAGCTAATACTAGTTTTTGTTGCATTAAAGTATCTCAATTTGTTGCTTTTCTATAAGCAAGTAGGTTAACAATGGAACTCTATGGGAATTTGGCGAAATATTAGAGATATCGCCAAGTTGGCGTCACTTTTGGCGACTCATTTTGGCCGCCATATTTGGCGATATATCGCAATTTGGCGACAAACTTGGCGGTATTTGGCGACAAAACAGGGTCCCCCCTATGGTAACCCCTTATTGAAAATACTTTCATTGATCTTCAATAACCAATGGCCGCCAATTTGTTTCCCATGCAAAACTAAAGTTAATTAATTAAAATTTAATTAATTAATTAATATTTGAAAAAACTGTATTAATATCAATTGTCATCCAGTACAAGTTTAAAAAATTTTACTTCAACTAGATAGGATGAATAATGAGTATCTATATTATAAAGGACAAACATATCTGTGCGTAACGCATACGTCATTTTGCGAATGGCAACACTTTGGAATTTGAAATAAAGTTTTCGTTTTGCAATCTTCTCTACTGCAAATTTTTAAATTTTTAAACTTCTAAACATCGCACATTTTAAATTTTTACACCATCGTATAAGGAAAAAAATGCTCTTTTAAATGCAATTTGATTGAAAGCTGTATCTCAATTTAATTTTAAGATATTAATTTTTTTGTAGTTTTTATTACTTTTTTTGTAATCGTGGCAACTGAAGTACTTCATTTCTTTGAAAGTAAAGGGAAAATAACAAAATAATAGATTACTGAGTCTTTTTGTTGTCATTTTTTCATAAAAACTGAAAAAAAAATTTAATTAAATATCTTAAGAATATCGTTTGTTATAAAACCCGATAAGTTTTGGCTTTATTTAGTTTTTACTTATCAACTAGCTGTTTAACCCGTTTTATGCACGGGAGTTCATGAATTTAATTCTAAAACCAAAATTAAAAATAACTATTCTATTTAGTAAAATATTTTTCCACTGATGTGCCTTTTTTTTAATGAAATTTAATCAGCGTGGCGTACGTAATATGCATATCTCTAATTATTTGCATACGAGGTAAAAGAATTATTGTAATACCCTCTACAGCTTTTTAGTGGCTTTTTTTCAGCGTGATGTATGTAATATGCAATGCGCCTTGCAATAGAAAGGTAATTGTTGTGGTAAGAATTTTATTGTGAATTTTTAATTGTTAGCAGCTGCTATAACGAAAAATGTTTAAATTTGATAGGAAATTGCTGAAAATTTGGTGGTTTTTTATTAATTAAATGTTAACAATAAATTATTTGGATTCCGGATTGGTTTAGTTGCCTCGGCCGTGTTTTAACACACATGTACATAACATTTCACAATCCTGGCTGTGGATTTGTATAGCATTACAGACAGACAGACAATTTTCCACTTTTATATATTAGATTAAATGATTTTTAGTTCATTACAATTTAACTTTACAAACGATACAACACTTTCTTTTTATAAAAATGCATTTTAAAGTATATTTGTGACTTATTTTCTTCGCATTTACTTAATTCGTATCAAAAATTTAAAGAATGCAATTTTATCAATCCGTGTGTAATTACATTTCCCGAATTTTGAAAAAATATAAATGAATGACATCTGATAAAACATGGAGCTATTATAAACAAAAAAAAATGATGTCATATATAAATCATTAGGTACCCGAGATTGTTTTGCCTAGCTTTCTAAATGACGTCATTGCTTTCTGCTGGGTTTATGTATTATTCCGAGATAATGATGTCATTTCCATACCGTTCTATAGATGTTGTTTAAGACGAGGTCATAAAAGTGGGATGCTTTAGCGGATGAAATTGAGTCATTTTATTAAAAAAAAAGCGTGTATTTTAATTCTTAGAACTAAAATATGTTTTGTAGAAGTGCGTCATTTTCACCCCAGCTGCTTTGAAATTCTTCACAGGTGAAAATGCTTTATCTTTGAAAATAAATTAATCGAAATCACACACCAATAAAACGCAATGTTTTACAAACGTTTAGCGTGCCTTTATGGGAGGGCAGTAACATGCAGTGAGGATGCACTTTGTCCGAAAAACAGCAATTTATATTACAGAACTTGATGATTCTCTTTTGGATGTATTCGCTTTGCCGAGTTAGACAAGCAATCACAGGAGATCTTGGTAATAAATAGGGGTTTAAAATAATATCAGCTTCCCCAAGATTTTGCCCAAAATTCTCTCGACTAAAAAATTTTTATTGCTATTCTTTAAGACATGTTACTTTAATTTTATCAAAATAACATAATTTGCTTAATTTAATTTTTCATAATTCTATATAATCTATACATTTAAAACACAAGAATGTTTTTCAGTCATCTGCCCTGATCTTTCTGCTGAACCAAATTGACTATATATATATATATTTTTTTTTTAAACTGAAAGCTGTTCATTTGTATATGTGCCTCCACTAGCTGTTTCTTTTAATATCCCATTATTATATTTTAATTTGAAAAGTATTCTATGAGACTACTTCAAAACGATGGTAATATGATAGCTTTCATTATTGCACAGAAGAGAGAAATAATGAGGTTTATTTATCTTTATTCTCATGAAAATTCAAAATTGCTGATAAAAATTGTTGTATAGGGTTTAATGGCGCAAAATCCCATTAGCAACATAATATTTTAAACGGAAAATTACATACTGCTTTTGAAAACACGCATTTTCCTCATAAAGTTTCCAAATTTATTTTCTTTCTGTATGTGTACTAAGTATCAGACACAATAGGTGAAATGGTTAAGTAAGTGAAAATGATGTCATATTTAAAAGAAACGATGATTTTCTTAGATAAAACTAAACTTTTTAACACAAATGCGTAAAAAAACCCATAAATTAAGTCAATTTTTACTCTCCGGTACTGAGATTAGAATCTCGAGTTAAGAGTTCGGCTGTTCACATGCAAAGATTTTGCTGTCAATCGTGACTTCACGTTTTGAATTAATACGGTTTTAAAATGATCAAATTAAAATACCAATTTCTTAAAAGAGTGATTGCGGGTATGACAGGTTAATTTTTAAATTTATCTCTATCGCGTGGAACTCGATTAAGGAAGATTAATTAGTTTGCTCTTAAAACAACATAAAGAGTTCATTTTCTTACAACTAATATTCCGTAAACAAAAATAAAACTTCCTTTGTGATTAAATAAATAAAATAATATAAATAAAACACAAATTTAACAGACACGCAATTGAACCACGCGCTTAAAGCTCTGAAATTATCAGAAAATAAAAGGATGCCGTAAGCAGAAAAATCTTGGGCTAATAACACTTAGCATGCGGCTAATACGAAAGAGGATCACTTTTGATAAATTTCAAAAGTTTATTTGATTGTATAATTCATATTTTTCACATGAAAAATTCTTTTTTATTTTTAGTGTGCAATCTAAAATATATATTGTATGCAAAAATAAATATTACTTTTCAATAAAAAAATTGGTTTTCACCTATATTCTGTAACCTGGGAAGCCCGGGTACGATCCCCTAGCTTTATTAACGATTGAAAATTTGAACAAGATTTATAAATATATAAATATACCGGGTGTCCTAAAAAGGACTGACTGATTTTCAAATTCAATAACTCGTAAACGGTGACAGATATTTAAAAAATTCTTGCAGGAGGGTTATACATAAGGTCAAAAGTTTTTTTTACAGTGATTTTCAATTTTAGTTCGAATTACAAACAATAGATGGCGCTGCGATCAATAGACGCTAAATTCAGGCTCGATTTTTGGTACTTCGTGGCCCGGATAATACATTTCCATCTCCTTTTTCCGCATGAAACAAGAGAAAGGACCAAAAATCGAGCCTGTATTTAGCGACTATTGCTTACAGCGCCATCTATTGTTTGTAATTTGAATTAAACTCGAAAATCACTGTAATAAACTTTTGACCTTATGCATAAACCTCCTGCAAGAAATTTTTAGATATCTGTCACCGTTTGCAAGTTATTGAATTTTAAAATCAGTCAGTCCTTTTTAGGACACTCGGTATATAGGGAGAGTGTGAGCTAATAGTAGGAATTGAAAAAAAAATAATAATAATAAACGTTTACAAAATGACATGGCAAATCAGGCATACAGCAAGGATAACAAATCGCATGGGAACATAATGCCGCGAAACACCTATTGAGTCGGAAATACAGGGTGTTTCATCCAAACTGAACCCGGGTTGACGGTAATAATTTCGAGAAAAATAAAACCATTGTAATGAAAATGTACCGATATGTAACTTGTTTTGTGTGAAATATGATAACATCACGAAAAGATATTGAAAAATATGTTTCTCAAGCAAGCGATGATACCTTATTAAAGATAATCACCGTTCAAAATGTGGGGCGTCAAGTGTATACTGCTGGCGCGTATAATGCAAATTTCTACCACATTTGTTTGGTGTTACCATATTTACAACAAAGTTGAGAATGTATGTTAAATGTTTTTTTTATAATATACTTCAGTTTTCTGAAAGTTATTACCCTAACCCAAATTGAGTTAGACTGAAAGACCGTGATTTAAACTGATATGGAATGCGCATGGGGCATTTTGAACCGTTCGTCATAACGCTTAAAATATTCAGAAAAATTCTTTATTTTTATCCAATTTTTTTTTAATTTCTTGTGCGATAAATGTATGCCATAATACATATAGTGTGCCCTTTAATAGCATTTAATGCGATATATATATATATATATATATATATATAAAACCACAAACAAATATCAAACTTCATCACTCACCATACTGAAACTGAAACTCTACATCAAAAATATTAAAACATACTAAAAAATATAAAAACATAAATATTAAAACATTATAAATATATATATATATATATATATACATAATATTGTTTGCTAACGGTGCAAAAACATTTAGCTAACAGGAATTATATATTTATATAATACTAGGGGGCTCTGCCCCGTGCAAGCTACGCTCGCCAACCCCCGTTCAGACACCACAGAATCTAAAATCACGCTAATCTGCTGGATTTTAAAAATATTAGAGAAGATTGAATTGTACTGAAAGAAGCTGTGCAGATCTCCCTGTAAACGGGTTTCCATTCAATTCCCTTTGATTGTAAAAATTTAAGGGCAAATCAGTTGCTGTTAAGACATCCAATGGTTGTTTTCGTTTTTGATTGAAGAGGATCAGTTAAACATTTGAAAAGAAGCTAAAATAAAACAAATTAAATATACAGAGTCTTTGTCTCCTGGTATTTAAAAATAATCTCTATAACAACAGCCTAAGTCATGTGACTATCATCAACAGTTCCAGGCGAACCACTTCACTTTTTATACTCTAGGTGCCATTTTGGTACTTTAATGTTAGCCAGGCACAGGTGATATGTCGCCAAATATTATTCTATCGCCAACATTTCATCTATATTATAATAGTTCAAGTCATCAACTGCCATAAACAAATACGGTCTGATCCCTTCGCCGTTCATATGAAAGTTTGGCACAGATGTCATATACGTCCCATATCGGCGCGATTTTTTAACGACGCCAATTTGGGGAACGCATCAACAGCATAAACAAAAACATCCGGCTTACCATATCAAGCAAAATAACGACACATTGGCGACAGGTAAGTGCCCGTACCGCATATGACATTGGCGTCAGAAAAAAATCGCGCCAATATGGGACCGTAAGTTTTCCATTTTGATTAAAAAATCAAAATTTTTTTGTCGAATAAAACTACATAAAATTTGCCATGTCTGCAAAGAATTCTTTGTACTGTTATACTAGCCGGATGCAAATCTCGCCAATAGCTTTTTTTCAACTCGGCAGTTAGCATTTTTTTTTCTTTTTCGAGTGGTAATATTTGGCCAGATGTCATATACGCACAGCAGGTTTGGCGTGATTTTTGTTTTTTTTTTACGAAAATTTGGCGAAGACTTCGTTTTCACATTCACTTGACTTTAAGCAAGTTACACGTGTTTACGACATCAAGTGATTTTTATTTCGACTTTTTATTTGTATATTTATTAATGTTATACTAATTTATTTGTGCTAACCATATTTAAAATAAAAATTATGTCAATTTGTATAATTTGGCGAGTTCTTAGTTTAAATATTTTCTATTATTTTCTAAAGGAAATATAAAAAATAATTAATAATTATAGAACAAAATAATTTATATAATTTATAAAAATAAATAAAAGTAAATAAACATTTATTATCAAATAAACAAAAATAGCTGGGTTATCATGTCAACCTTTTCTGAAATATGAAAAAAAATATCTGATTGATTAAAATTTGAGTTGCCATCATTAGAAAAATGTATATAAAATTAGAAAAAAATTAATATTTCGAAAACAAATTCGAATTTAAAAATTCTAATACCAGCTTTGAGATCTGCGGATAAATGCTGATTGTTGGTGTTAATTTCAACGCAAAGTATTCAATATTTTAGGAGAAATCGCTTGAAACATAATCAGTTGTTTAATCAGTCGATTCATATATCCGTTTCATAGATTCATTTCATATATACGTTTCATAAATTCGTTTCATTAGGATTTTATATATGTAGGGTAGATGTAAAAGATACCTCTATAAAGAAAATGCGTTTCAAAAAGAATTTTTTAATTCCAAATGAAAATAAGATAACAAATAGTGATCATTCATAATAACTTGCACATTAGCAGCATAGAAATTTGAATAATAATATATAACCATTATATATATATATATATATATATATATGTCCCTTTAACTTCGAATGACATAATTGAATATCAAGTACAGTAGAGCGCCGATTAACCGGATTGATCAAGAACCATACGTTTTTTTTTTTTTTCTTGCCCTCTTCAAAAATTTTTAAGTGAAACTTCTTTAGGTGCGTCAGGACTAAATGCGGCAGAATGTCACGAAAGTCAACCGTTAAATAACCATTTCTTAATCCTGAAATAATAAAATCGCCAACAAATGCAAAGCGAGCAATACATAAATTCAATTTTGTAGAACCTAAGAAGTTTCACTTCTAACGCGTGACAGCCCCATACATATTTTCCCCCCGGAACGTCATACTTTAACTTCGAATTCATTGAAGGAGGTCGAAAAATTGCTTCTTTTTTCCCTTGGTGTCATCGGAAAGATGGGACCTCCCGCCTACCCAACTCTCTCTCCGTTCTTGGTTGTTCATACATATGTGTGAATACCGGGTGTCCCAAAAAGGACTGACTGATTTTAAAATTCAATAACTTCCAAACGGTGACAGATATTAAAAAAATTCTTGCAGGAGGGTTATGCATAAAGTCAAAAGTTTTTTTACAGTGATTTTCGATTTTAGTTCGAATTACAAACAATAGATGGCGCTGCGGTCGATAGAGGCTAAATTCAGGCTCGCTTTTTGGTACTTCGTGGCCCGGATAATACATTTCCATCTCCTTTTTCTGCATGAACAACAGAAAGGACCAAAAATCGAGCCTTGTATTTAGCGACTATTGCTTACAGCACCATCTATTGTTTGTAATTCGAACTAAAATCGAAAATCACTGTAATAAAACTTTTGATTTTATGCATAACCCTCCTGCAAGAATTTTTTTAATATCTGTCACCGTTTGGAAGTTATTGAATTTTAAAATCAGTCAGTCCTTTTTGGGACACCCGGTATACACAGGTAATAATTTCTATGTATTACTTTGTAAAAAATTTGTAGAAAATAAAATTTAAAATAAACAAAAAATATTAAAAGATCATAAAAACCGACTGCGTAAAAAGCGAACTAATTAATTATTTCTCATCAATATGAAACAATTTTCTCAGTTCCTACTATTAGCTGACATTTTCGCTGTATATATCTTGTTCAAATTTTCAATCGTTAATAAAATACTTATTATTCATCCAATGAAGCTCAAATAAATTTTGTTAAACTTGTAGTGGATGACACTTGTGTTCATCCAGTTTTTTTCAAATATTAATTAATTATTTAAATTAAATTAATTAATTTTCAATAATCGAGAGAGCCCTTTTCTTGATCAAGGAATTTTAAGACTGAGAGAGCCCTCTTCTTGATCAAAGAAGTGTGGGAGAAAAAAAATTCTCTTATTGACCTAAGTAGGAATTGACTTAATTTTTTTTTTAATTATATTACTTGTTCATATTACTTACCTATTTTTTTATTTACTTGTATTGATGATTTTTAAGTTGTGTTTAATTGTTAGTTCCAATCTATAAACTTTGTTTTGATGAGGTCTAGAGACGTCTATGATGGTTAGAGTTGCAGTAAAGCTAGAGATCCTACATACACAACTTCGAGGTTGTATTATATTTTAACGGATCTTCTGACTGTAAAATAGTCAATGAAACATCGTCTTCATTTTGAAAGACCTATCAAATGATAGGCCTTTCAATAGGATGCGTAATTTTTTTTTCGTCTCTATCGCCCTTTTGTATTTTACGGCCGCCATTTTGAATTTATGAAGACAAAAGCTAGCCTATAACCATCGGGCCGTTAAGACGAAATGATAGAGACTTCATTCATTAAAATCCATCCAGCCGTTGGGATGTTTAGAGAAAGAAAGCCGTTGGGGTGTTTATAAAGAAACCCACGTACACGGATACACGTGAAACACATAACCCTTCTTTTCAGTCGGGTAAAAAGTTTAAAATAATAGCTTCTAAGCATGCCATTTGTAATATGCTAAAATATGCACTACTACAAGTGCCAGTCCTAAGTCTGGAAAAATTGTGAAGGAAAGTTACCTAAAAAACATTGAAATAGCTGTTTTATAAAATTGTTCAATTATCCGGAATTTTCGTTAACCGGATCGGCCTTGGTCTCGACCGGTCCGGATAATCAGCGCACTACTATTTCCATCAATAATGTTTGAAAGATTAATGGCATATTTATTTTTAAGTCACCGAAATGGTACAGAACTAAAAGTGGTAATTCAAATAATTTAAACGTATTCATAATCTTCAGTAATACATTAAAATTTTATAACATATAATTTTTTGTTTGCTATTGTTTATGTTTATTTTTATTACTATTTTTCTCGAGACTGTAGCGGTTATGTCAGACAGACAAAATCTACAACGACTGATTTTTGGAATATTTTAAATAGTATTTTTCATACAAAACATCTTTATTGGATTAAAAGGGAAAAATACATTTATTAATTTAATTTTGCTGCATGCATAGAATTGTCCTTTTTGAAATCAAAATGTAAACGATTTTATTAATGTATATTGGACAGCGACATCAAAGTATTTTATTTCCGTTTGATATTCAGGGCATAATTTATAACAATGTAAAAGTTTCTTATCTTTTAAAATTTTATATGTCTAAAATGAATGAATACAGATTTCAAATAGGAATCATTATTTTAATAGGGAAAACATTCTTTCTAAATTATAGTCGCAGATGAATAAAAGAAATTTTTAAATTTCAGTTACTTAAATACCTACATTTAATGACTACTTAAATAAAGTTTCATCGTGTTTAGAATTCAAATACTTAAAAATAACATAATAAACAAAAACTTAACTCGTAAATTATTCTACTGTAGAAAAAGACAGACATTCTTTAATATGATGAAAATGAAAAATGATTGATCTTCAGAAACGCCTAGAGCATTTAAAAATTTTTGATGGTGTTTTATGAAGATCTTTTACTTATTACTATTTCACACCAGTTTCAAATTATATTCTTAGAAAAATTGATGTCAATGTATTTTGTTTTCTGTTTTGGTTTGTGTCTTTTATTACGTAAAAGAAATTGCAATTGACAGCTGTGCATAACCAATATGGGCAATTCCACGAAAAAGCCTCATTTTGGGAAGAGGAATAAAATCAATAATATCTTTAATTTAAGGGTTTGATTGGAAATCTTGATATTTTTATGTTTTATATAAATTAAAATCCTAATGCGAAAGCAGTGTATTGTTCAAAAACTAAGTTAAGTAACATTATTGTCTTAAAATTGTCTAGATAAATGATAAAAATACATCAGTTACCACCAGTACCAATACATCAGTAAGTGCAACTTTTTATTTTATTTTTATTTTTATTTTTATTTTATTTATTTTTTTACTGCTCCGAAATTACTTTAAAAAAGTTTTTAGCATAGTTTGTCATTGCTTAGTGTTGCTAAGAACATTAAATCACTTTTTTTAACTGGATAGTTTTGATAATTTTTACACTTCGATGAAGGCTGAAAATACTTTTGTTGCCGAAATGTCAGTGAAGGTTTTCTGAGAGATTTTGGTTTCCGTCAGTCTGTCAGTTAGTTAGTTAGTTAGTTATTTAGTCTGTCTGTTCCGCGATAACTGCTGCAAAAGAAACAAAAATCCGATTAGCTTGAAATTTAGTGGGCATGTTGGTAAGGTACCTGGATTTAGCTCTATAGGTTTTTGTTATATTTGATTCATTCGTTCGGAAAATATAGAATATTTTATTTTGCGAAAGAATAATATTCCATGGCAATTCAGACGAGTTTTAAATTTTTATTTGTTGAAAGGAAATGGCTCATAAGATTAAAGTATTTAAATGGTAAATATGGATGATGAAATTTCTAATAAGAGTTTTAAATTGCTATTAATTTAATATTTTGTCAATACGCTTGTCAATAATATAAAACATTTTCCTTTATAAATTTACTTCTTTTAAATGTACGTATTTATTTTTTTTTCTTTTATCAGTTACCCAGCAACTATGCTTGACCTAAAAATATCGTAAATGTGAAAATATGTGTAGTTGTTTGAAGTCAAAACAACTTCAAAAGGGATGAATTAATGCCTTTGTGTCTTTGCATATAGACGAATATTAACCCGGAAAGGAAGTTAATTGGTGTTTTATTTATTTTATTCAAATATGTTATTTATAAATTCAACAATTCATTATATTCATAAAGAATAAATTGACAATTTTCTATCTTTCTTTATCATTCCCAAGAAAATCAAAACCCGGAATAATTATATATCCCAAACAGTTAATTTATATTGAAAGATTTTCACGTTAAAAAAGAAAAGAAAATAACGAGACGAATACGTCGTCATATTGGAAATAAAAGGGAAAGTACAGAAATTGGCGACAGAAATTAGAAATACAGAAAGTAGGCGAGTTTGACGTCACATGTCGAAAATAAAACGAATACGCTTTTATGTTGAAATAAAAAGGTCTTGTGTTATGAAATTAATTCTTATTATTAAAAAAATATATGTTATCATTATTTTACGGTTTATCGTCTGCACACGATTAACATAAAGGTTTAATTTTTAATTTAAAATTTAAATAAAAATACTTTTGAAAACAAATAGATAGTAAATTTCAAAATTATGCAACGCCAAATTATCCATGTCGAAAATGGCGTCATTATATCGAGAAATAGATCTTTTCCTTTTTAACGCTATATTAACTATATTGTCTAGACAATATTTTTAGACGAGTGTTAATATTTAAAGCTATCGCATTTCAGAAAATATGAATGATAATTGCATTATCCTTCTATATATATAAAAAAGTTTTGATTTGGAAATGGACCAATGAAAATCTGCGTAGATATTCCCAGCAGATCGGCATCCAATTTGAATGCTTAAGCATGGCCTTTCTTCGTTAATATAAAAAAAAAAACTGTTGCATACAAAAATGTGAAAATCGGTAGTATTATAGAGAAAAGTTTGATAAACACGCTGATGCAGATAGTTTTCAAATCGAAGAATTATTTTAAGAGATATTTAATGCCAAAGTTGGACAAAATCGTTCCATTAAAAAAGTTTTATAGGAGCAAAAACTGTACATAGGAATTTAATCATTTTTAGATCATTTTATGCGTCAGAATTTCCCGGTGTGCAGACTGCGTTTAGTTTTTAAATTTGACTCATTTTCTGAGGTTTTAATTCTATTTTAATTTGAAAATTTCAGCATTTCGACAGATGTTTTTTACACATTTTAGAAAATTGTATTAATTTAAACTGTTGCCAAATGTATAAACAGCGCAAACAATAATGTTTGCTTCAAATTAAAAATTTATTTTACACGTGACTATTATAAATAGAAAATATAAAATGCAGGAATTCATTGAAAATTACGTCATAAAAACTATATTTACACGTGAATTTAAAAGAGAAAGAATATTGTAAAATAATAAATTCATTAACATGCGTTAGAAGACTTAAATAAGAGAATTTACGTGATATTACACTTATTATGTAAAATGAACAAAAAATAACATTGCAAAACAGTTTAAATTTAAAAATTGCGCGAGACATTTATTTGATATTTTAAGATGATCATAATACTTCATTTCTAACAAAAGTATTTTTACGTGAATATTAAAAAGGGAGAGAAAAGTTTGGTGAAAATTACGTCAGATTATAATTGTCAGATTCAAATTATAATTCAATCTTCCGAAATCTTTTTAAAGCCGATCAATTTAGCGTGCTGTTAGAGTCTGCGGTGTCTGAACGGGGGTTGACGAGCGTAGCTCGTAGGGGGCAGAGCCCCGAGTTTTCTAAAAGAAAATTACATTTTTGTTCATAAAACCCAATCTTTTAATATGATTACGTCAAAGTAAATCCTTTGTGTCCACCAGTATCGAAATTAATTCTGAAAAGCTCGAAGTATATTGGAAATATTTTGTCATTTTAAAAAATGGCTTTTTTAAATATTTTTATTCTGATGGATTTTTGTTAAAGTCATATAGGAAGCAACGAATACACATGCACAATTCACAAATACCACCTAAAATACTTGTGGTTGTAGTAGCTCCTATCGTTAGTTCTTAGTTTTGCGAAGAAAGATTCGTCGATTTCAGCAATTTTACTTGGCCCTCATTTTTCATTGGTGGCACTTTCTTTTTTTTTTTTTTATCAATTCTTTATAATAATTGGCGTAAAATTTCACATTTTAATGAGTGTGGTAGGTCGAGGCCATACAAATAAGAAATTCCGCATTGTCTTCTATAAAATGTGATGAAGAGTTGGTTAATTATATATATATTTTTTTTTAATTTTGAAGAGTGAAATGTTTTGCTTAAGTATCTCGTTTATCTTTACTTCTATGCTACGTGAACGAAGTCACGGGTAACGGCTAGTAGTCTATAAAAAAAAAAAAATAAAAAAAAAAAAATCATTCAAATAATCCAAATTTGATCAGAAACATAGGTTTGCATAAAATATGAACGGTATTTATAACTTTGAGATTTTAAATGGAATTTGAACACTATTAAAACTCTATCTTAAAAAATAATTTTCTTCCCGAAAACAGGTTTTCTCTTTAGTTAATTGGCAGTGACACGATGATGAATGATTAACCATTAGGTTTAAAAGTCTTTAAACATGACTATTTTTGGGTGAATTTAATAAGTTAATGCTATCGAAGGATTATTATGTATTTAGATAAGATCTTAAGTATAAATATTATAGAACAACAATCAAAACTATTTTTCGAAAACAAAAACTGTGAAACTTTAGATTTTTAAATTATATGGCTCATTTTACATTTACAAAAGTTTATTTTACATCCGATGCAGGTGTTTGTTGTTGGCAGGCAAGTAGGGACATTAGGATAACGTAAAATGCTTGTCCAAACTGCACTGTAAAAAAAAAAAAACAATGCCAGTTTTTCGGTAGGAATCGGAAAAATAGTTGCCCTTATCGTACCGGAATAATTTTCAACCCAGCTCGGAATAAAATCCGTAAAATCGGAATAAAATCCGTAAAATACCGTTTTACTGACTATTTTCTTATTTTTACGGATTTTATTCCGAGCTGGGTCGGAAATTATTCGGTATGATAAGGGCGACTATTTTTCCGATTCCTACCGGAAAACTGGCAGTATTTTTTTTGCAGTGTGCTGCTTATCCTTATAAAGCACAGTGTAAAAAGAAGTCCAAGATATGATAGAACAATCAATAGAAAATTACAAATGTAAATCTAATGAGGCTACGGGGGGTTCAGCGGATTAGCGCCCCCTTAATATATCTACTTTATTATTTAAAGTATTAATAGAATAAGTAGCTCATGAGAATTTCAATATATCATTACATAAAAATGTGTTTAATTTAACGCGTCTAACGTCTGAAAACTGCGAAGTATTTTTTTTTATTATTATACATATTTACATTATTTGAAAACTTTAATTGCTGTTTATAGGAAGTTCAATATTATGCAGAGTGTGTTAAAAAACAGTGACTTGCAGAGCTGTCATTAAGCCTCCTGATCTGCAGACGTGCTAGGCTATTTTACGTTACATCAGTTACAGAACTTTGAAATATAATTATGGGGACTAAAATACAGATTGAAAGAATCTGCAGGTATTTCGGTATTAAGTCCTTATATTTTAAATCTTAAAAAAATTCTTTTACCTTTATTGGAAAATTTTGCACACAGTTTAGAAAACTATAATCGATCATCAAGTTTTACGTCTGTTACGATGGAATTGATCTATGTCTATGTAAATACAATTTCCAAGAAAAAAGTCTTGTTGCAAATTGTTAAAAAAATGTGCTTTATTAATAATTAAGAAAGAAAAATCATGCGTTAAGTATAGATTATGAAACACTTTCCAACACTTACTGGATGCTTTAACAAAACTTCATTATTTAGGGAAATAAGGTACATAAGATAACTAAGTAAACATTTCTGAAAACGCATAAAACATTTAAAAAACTGATTTCAGCAGTTATCGTCCATAGCAAATATGTATTCCAGTTCTTTGAACAGCCCTGTATTTGATCTGTACGTTGATACATATATATATATACTATATAATGGGGAAATTTAGTTTAGCAAGAAACGCATAACAAATTGAAATTTCTCTTTCAGCAATTTATGCTAATAGACGAAAACATACTTCTATACTTTTGTACAACTCTGTAGTTAACCTAGTACCTTCATTACACGCCACTATTTAGCTAAATTTTCATTCAAACTAAAACATTCTTAAAACTACTGAAATCTCATTTCCAGAAATTATTGTTTATAGACGGCAATGTATCCAAATCTTTGCGTGACACTGTATATCATTTTATCTATGTTCTACAAACATTTCTTAGTAAACTAAATGCAGTTCAGTGTAAAAATGCATAACTCATTTAAAAACCACCTTTAAGCAATTTGCACTCATACCAGTAACCATTACGAATTCTTTCGTGTATCTAAATTATAGCATTTATACACACCATATACTATGCATAAATATATTAAACATAAAAACGCATAACATAATTAAAAATGCATTTCCAGCATTCATCGCTACTGTACAATACTTCGGATACAATATATTAACTGAAATATTTTGTGTGTCCCTGTAAATGCCATGCATTTCATATTATACATTAAATAAGTTATAGTAAACTTCATCGACGAATATCAATTTCTTTAGGCATGAAATAATTTAACATAATTAAAATATGCAGCAAACAATTCCGCCCACCCCTATATCATTATGTGGGATAAGACTCTATTAATAAATCATAACTCACTTCTAAGACGAACACTGACATTTATTAAGACGAAGACAAAAAAAAAAAAAATACAGATAAAAGCTCTCTTTACAATCTATATTTAGTACAATCTTA
This sequence comes from Maratus speciosus, assembly GCA_963932465.1. Taxonomy (NCBI): domain Eukaryota; kingdom Metazoa; phylum Arthropoda; class Arachnida; order Araneae; family Salticidae; genus Maratus; species Maratus speciosus. Next base: position 316,666,206 of record OZ010794.1, read on the forward strand.
TATCGTCAAAAATATCCTGTTCCTTTTAACAAAAAACGCCGTCTTCCGATTTTTTCTCGTTCTATTTATTTTTTCTGCATTTCCACTTCATGCAGCTTCGTTACCTTTTTAATCTCGAAGCGGAATACAGAGCCGGGGACATTCAGTCTGATGCAAGTGTTACTTACGAAATTCCCCACAATTATGTAACGGTTTTCTTTTGTATGGCACTGTAAATGAATAATAACTATTCTTTGCACTTCATATTCTAGAATGCATATTTTAGTGCACTTGATAAATGCATATCAATTTTATTATGCTTGAAAGCTTGTAACATCATTAAAAATCCTTTTAAACGATTTTTTCCCATTGGCCGTAATGTAACGGAAAACTTTGGACTGTCCCCGTAAATGAATTAAGCATACTAGAAACTTCATTTGAAATAGGAATCGTGCTATAGTAAACATCAATAGCATCCAAAAAAATCTAGGCAATCAGAGTAAATTACGGGAGTTGCAGCGCGGACAGACGGACAAACACCAGACAAACCGATGTCATAAATATTTTTCAACTTTGTTGGAAAGTGTTAAAACAAAATATATCACATTTTGGTTAAAACGTGGTTTATAAGAAAACCCTTCTGAACTGTAAATATAATGGCTATGCCTCTGCAATCATTATTTTTTTTTTCATTTAATAAAATTTGAACATTTTGTTCGAAATATTTTTTATACTTTAAATTCATTCTGAATTTCATTCTAAATTTTAATCTACTTATTCTGTCAGACAGCATTTTTCATTGAAATATGAATTCCAATATAAGAATTCAAAATATTTAAATTTTATTCGTTTAAAGCATGTCTTCGCTGGTAAAGTGTTTATCCGACAAACAAATCCCCTTTTATTTTTAATTGTTGACAGGTTATATACACATAAATGCATTAGCAATTTAATGCATATTTCTGAAATACGAAGCGCAAGTCGAAATAAATTAGTTTCACATATTTCAATTTATTTTACATTAAATATACATAGTGTAATTCATCGAAGTATGCCGATCTTGTTATCACTGGATATATCAACCGAATGGAAAGTTAAAGGGATGTGATTATGGAAAAAAAAAGTGATTTCCAAGAATAATTTAAAAGCTTGTCATTTTAGGCTGTCTTATTTTATCCTTATTTTGTGCTATTTTATTCTACGTCATTCGAAAGTTTCAGAAATTATTTTCTTCAGCAAAAATATAGTTGTCATTTCATATCTTTAAAAATCTTGTAAAATATATCTTTTAAAGTAGATATAATGATGATTCAACCCAAAAGTATTATGGCTGAAACTTGAAACAGTATGTTGAATTTTAATAAATTTTCATTCATAATACGATGTATAATATATATATATATATATATATATATATATATATATATATATATATATATATATATATATATATATGCTGTAAATGCAAAGGATGTCCGTCTGCAATAGCTATTGTTTTGTGATTCTAAATTTTATACCATTTGAAAATTTTCTTAAAAATACATTTTATACTTTCATTTCAATCTAAATTAAATTTTACTTTTTAATCTAAATATTCTGTCAGTCCTGATTGGTCTAGAAATTTGAAATATTAGCTACTTATTAGATATAAAGGATTTCTAATAACAGTTCTTAAACAATTCGAAATTTAAAAGGGGTGAAAATGAGCGAAAAGCGTTCTAAAAAACGTTCTAAATGGTAGGAAATACCAAAAATAACCAGGAAATACCAAACCGATTTAAAAAATAATGGCGTCAAGATTATGGGGTGACAAGCCTTCTTCCAACATAGGCTATGTTTTATGTCAGTACCACTACCCCAAAGGGGGTGCAGGAAAAAAAAAAACGTTCTAAATTGCGGTTTTTGCGTTACGGAAGGGCCTAGAATCATGAAATTTGAAATATTATCTACTTATTAGATATAAAGGATTTCTAAGAACAGTTCTTGAGCAATTCGAAATTTAAAAAGGGTGAAAATGCGCGAAAAGCGTTCTAAAAAACGTTCTAAATGGTGGTTTGTACACAATCTCAGGAAATACCAAACCGATTTAAAAAATAATGGCGTCAAAATGATGGTGAAAAGCCTTGCTCCAACATAGGCTACGTTTTATGTCGGTACCATTACCCCAAAGGGGGTCCAGGAGAAAAACACTTTCTAAATTGCGGCTTTTTGCGTTACAGAAGGGCCTAGAATCATAAAATTTGGATTGGTAGTTAGTTATAAGATATCAGTGATCTCTAAGGAGATTTCCTAAAAAAAAAAAACGAAATTTAAAAGGGTGTCAAAATGCGCAAAAAGCGTTGTAAAAAACGTTCAAAATTGCGATTTCCATGCAATTTCAGCAAGTACTGAATCGATTTCAAATATAATGCTGTAAAAATGATGGTGACAGCTCTTGATCCAAGATAGGCTATGTTTTATATCTGTTTGCACTACCACAGAGGTGATGCAGGAGCAAAAAACGTTCTAAAAATGCGATTTTTTAATTATGGAAGAACCTAGACTCATGAAATTTTGCATGATATATATTTATTAGATATGATTGATTTCTAAGAACATTTCTTTAAAAATTGGAAAATTAAAAGGGGTGAAAAATCTATCTACCGTATTTTTCATCAAAATATAAATTCGAAATTTTAATACGTTTAATTTACTTTTAAAATTTTATTTATTTAAAACATCGCTGGTAAAGTTCTTTTCAGAAGAATAAATTCCTTTTTATTTTTAATTGTTGACAGGTTATATATATATATACGTTTGGTTTGATTTGTGTTTATGACGGCCGATTATCAACACGTGGGATATAGGCCCTGGGGGGGGGAGTGCCCTCCGTGGGGGTCTTTCTAAGGGAACCTAACCCGCACCGGTGTTTACGCATGGGAATCCACGGTTTCAAAGAAAACCACGAAAACTCCGAAACGGTTAGGCCGACGGGCGCGATTGGTTTCGAACCCAGCACCTCTCGTCTACCAGCTTCGAGAGCAGAACCTCTCAGCCATTGGTGGGGCATATATATATACATTTGAAATTTAATCCATATTTCTGAAATAAGTAGCTTATGTCTAAAGAAATTAATTTCACACATTTCAAATTATTTTACATTAAATATACATAGTGTACCGCTTCGGAGTATACTGTTTCTGATTTATCGATTTTGTTGCCATTGCATGTATCAAACATACAATGTGTGTGTTTTAAACAGCTCATAATAATTATCTTTTAATATCGGTATAAATTTGTAACTAGAAATTCAATTCATCAAATTGATTTTGAAAGTGTGGGAAGCGTACCTTGAAGAGAATGTTTTTTTATGTTGCATGATATTAACAAGTGTAATCAAAATGTCATCATGAATACTTAAAAAACCTTCTCTACGTAAATTAAGAAATAGAATGATATGCATACAATTTATTAATGAATATTTTTCTCTTATTTTTCCACTTTTTCGAATGTAATTTTTTATTGTTTGTTTTATTGTAAATTTTCGAAAGAAGAATGAACAGTTGAAATAAAATAAATACGTAAATAAAGTAAAATATTCGAGTTTTGATTATTGTAATCACATTATAATTATAAGAAAATCAACGTTTTAAATAAATCATTGCTTTTGAAAGTGAGACATGTCAATGGACGCATATCAAAAGCCATGATTTATTTTCCAAAAATCTGGAAAAGCATTATTGCATATTAAATTTACAAGACCACAAAAATATAAAAAAAGTCTGTTATTGCTTACGAATACTGTAAAACCTATTGAAATACAAATCATTAAACATTTTGCAATAACATAAAATTGACTGGACGCACTTTGAAATAGGGTGGGTCGAAAAAAAGATTTTTTTATTTTATTTTCGGAACGCTTTAGTGCGGAAAAGTTGCCTATTGTAATAAGCAGAAAATCGGAATAAAAATTTTAAAAATCGGTTAACATCTTCCATTCGCGCATCGTACATAAATTTGATGAAAAATTGCAAAAACCACGCCTTTTCTCTAACTTTTTAAAGTTAATTAAAACTTTAAAAATAAACACGCTTTAGCCTGTTATGCTTGTTTCATGGTTTACAAAACCTAAATAAATTAAATTCTAATCAATAATCTAATTTTTCTGTTCTCGAAACATCTTAGAGTAAAACATAAATTTAGCAATTTTTCGCAATTTTCACCGTGCAACTCTTTACTCGTTTTGCTAGAACAAAACGACACAGAAGTCACCACATGGAGGTGGTTGCACGTAGAATTCTACCTCCACCCTAACCAACAAACCATCCATTTGTTGGGTGTGCATTTGCAACTATTTACAAAGGTGTTCCATAGAGTAGCGTTCTTTGTCTTACTGTGTTTTTTACGTTTTCTTTTTCATATCTACTACACATTTAAAGTCTGATTTTTTGGAGAAATAAGCCATAACGGATTTATCCATCTCTAGCTTCATGTCCATATACTTTATTCGAGGTCTCTGTCACAAGTTTGACGCACATGTTAACAGTATCGGTGAGACAGGGAAACATTCCTATTTCTCCGATGAGAGTAGTGTCAGGAGTGATTAATGATTTAACATCATCTTCACTTAGGTTCCGCGGCAATGGGGAATGATACACCGCACAAGAATTCCAATTAATAATTTCTATGTAATCGGAGGCTTGAAAGACTCCATTTGGTGGCATTACATTTCTAACATTCTACATTGTCTTCTTCTTTCGGACGGTTTGTCTTGCTTTTACGATCCTCTGTAACCAATTTCCCGAATATGTTTTCTTTAATCAACAATCATTGCCGACAGAGCACTGTCTGGGTGCGCAAATAACGAATTTCGTTTTATTACTGAATCGACAACTTGTAGTAATTCGTCGGATAAATAGCGTGATGTTTGGATTGTTGAAATACATGTTTTGTTCCGTCAGTAAAGTATTTGCTTATTTTATGGCAAATTACACAGGTATTTATGATTTTATGATGAAACCAACTATTTCTTTTAAGTTTTCGGATGAATCTGATACAATCGGTTCTCGATTGTTATCGAAGTACTCGGTTGGCCGCAGTTGGTCATCTGGAATCGGACAAAGTACCAGGGTCCCAGTTCGCCAAGTCTGCTGGACAATGTTCCAAGGAGATTGCATTGAAAATCTCCCAAAAATACTGTTGTTCTTCGCTCAAAAAACTCCTGTCTGTATAAGGAATCGAACAATCTGCGTATTCACAAACGGCCACAGGAGTTTTTTCGAAGCAAGTGAGCTGCTACCCGATTGGCGCACTAAAAGATTTAGGCCCTTCGGTTTGACCGTGAATATGTTGAAAAATTTTACGATAAGAAACTCATGAAAATGCCGGATGCATATGCTTCATATTTTATGATTTTCTGGTTAGTGGAAAGCCCCGTTATTCCATCCAGTGTTTGTTACAGTACCATCACACCCTATTACTTCTATTTTTTCTACTAATATTGATAATTCAGACAAACCAGAAATAATGCTTTGACTTATATCATTTGATGAACTCAAGGAAGTAGATACATGTCCAATATAATTTGATCCATATTCGTGGATAAGAGAATAGTGTTCTTATTTCACATTCCTGCGAAACTGCTCGCCATAAAATTTTTCGACGGACAAAGTATCTCATTTTTTCCCGTCAAAAAAAGTCCCTAACTTTCCTCAGGGGGTGTGAATCGGATTTTCAAATCCGTCCAAAAAAGACTCTTGTCCCTTTTTATTTTACACTTATCAACCACATCAGAAGAATCTGCTTCGGTTATCCAGAACAGTTGACACTATGAGAGCTTTTGGCCGATAGGAAACTCCGAAACTATCGCTGTTTAGCGCTATTGCTTTAATTTTAATCATCATCTGCCATTCGGGGTTTTAGTCGATGTACCCGGTTTCTGATTATCTTCCTCATACTCCGAGTATTCAAAAGAAATGTGTTTCAGTTCATCAATTTCACAGTACACTGTCACTTTCGGAACTTTAAAACTATTTGAGGAACATTCATCCTCATCCTTCACTCAGTGCTTGCTGAAGATCACGAGCTTTCCGCTCGGCCTTCACATTTAACCTTTTTGTAACTGTTTTGTAAATACATCCGATTTTTTCCAAAAATGTAATTACTTTGAAGAATCAAGAATCTTAACTCAAAGACACGAAATATCTTTTTTTTTTTACATAAGCATTTAATTATAATTACACATTGACATGCATGTGGGCTTTTTAATATTATATAAATACCACACCCAACAATTGCACGGTTGGTTGGGTAGAATGTGGGTGGAACTCAATGTGCAGCCATTATCTGGTAGCCAGTTTTGTGTCGTTATGTATTAGCAAAACGAACTAAGAGTTGCACGGTGAAAATTGCGAAAAATTGATAAATTTATGTTTTTTCTAAGTTATTGTGCGATTGAATAAAATTGGATTATTGATCGGAATTTAATTTATTTAGACTATGTAAACCGTGAAACAAGCATAAAAATCTAAAGCGTGTTTATTTTTCAATTTTTAATTAACTGAAAAAAATTAGAAAAAAGGCGAGATTTTTGAAATTTTTCATTAACTTTAAGTAGGATGCGTGAATGGAAGATGTTAACCGATTTAAAAAATATATGCTGTTATTCTTCTTATTACAATAGAATAATATAACTTTTCCGCACAAAAGCATTCCGAAAAAAAAAATTCTTTTTTTTTGACCCACCCTACTTTGAAAATCAACGGCTCAGTTATAAATTTAATTTAATTTTAATTTTTACTTTCTTCTATCTTTACAAGAAGGAAGTATTGGATTCATGAAAATTTTCAAATCCCGGTTTTCGACGGATATACACGTTTTAGGGGTCAGAGAACCCGAAAAACATGTTTTTACAAAATGTCTGTCTGTCTGTGTGTCTGTGTGCGACACAAATTTTTTGGGCGCTCTAACTCAAGAACTAATGCACGGAATTTAATAAAAAATTATATCTAGTTAGTCCCTGATACAAATTGATGCTGATTAGTTTTTGGTGCAAATCTCTCAACAGGTGGCGCTGCTATGCTGCATTTTTTTCGATTTCCGCAATGGCTCTATCTCAGGAACTAATGCACAGATTTTCATGAAACTTCAGATTAAGTTAGTCCTTGATATGATTTGATGCTGATTACGTGTTGGTGCAAATCACTCAACAGGTGGGGCTGCTATGCTGCATTTTTACGATTCCGCAATGGCTCTATCTCAGGAACTAATGCACGGATTTTCATGAAACTTCAGATTAAGTTATTCCTTGGTATGACTTGATGCTGATTACGTGTTGGTGTAAATCGCTTAACAGGTGGCGCTGCTGTGCTGCATTTTGCACGATTCACGCAATGGCTCTATCTCAAGAACTAATGCACGGATTTTCATGAAACTTCAGATTCAGTTAGTCCTTGATATAACTTGATGCTGATTACGTGTTGGTGTAAATCGCTCAACAGGTGGCGTTGCTGTGCTGCATTTTGCACGATTACCGCAATAGCTCTATCTCAAAAACTAATGCACGAATTTTCATATAATTTCACATTTAGTTAGATGTTAACACAAGTTGTTGCTAATTAGGTTTTGGTGTTAATCGTCCAATAGGTGGCGCTGTTATGCTGGAATTCTCATGATTTTCGCAATAACTCTATATCAAAAACTAATGCACGGATTTTCCCCGAACTTCAGATTCAGTTAGAGTTTGACATAAGTGGTTGATTGGTGGTTTTGATGTAACATAGGTTTTGGTGTAAAGCACCCAATAGGTGACACTACTAGGCTGAATTTTGCTGGATTTACACGATTTCAGAGATAGCCATATCTCAAGAACTAATGCACGGAATTTCATATCTTTAGAATCCTCATGATGGACATAGATTATCGTTTAATTTTGGCAGTGTGATAGCGAATTTTCAAGTAAACATGCATGAGATAGAAGAAAGTTTTGGGATTGGTACATCCGACTAGTTCATTCATGTTTCTCTGGTAATTATCTTTCCGAAAGAAGTTTCTTTTTCATTTCTTTTTGTATTTATTTGTATTTGATTTTTTAAATATTGAGATGATAAATTTTTTGAAATCATCTTATTCATTCAATGCGCTTTTTTAAAATTACTGTTATTACCTAAATACAAATCATAAGTCTAAAATAACTAGTTCCAAAAGTTTAATTTTCTTTTTACATTGAGTATGCACAGTATATTGCATTAAACGTTTTCGGTTTTTACATTATCGATTTCGCAATCACTGAATATCAGCACAGTGTTCTGAGAAAAAGCTAAATTGATTATTAATAAGATGGTTTCCGATAACAAATTTAAAAGCTTGCCATTTTAGACTGTCATATTTTTGTCAAAATGTTTATATCAGACGTCTTAACTTAATTCTTAAAACATTGTAAAAAATGCAAAAGTTTATTCATATACGAAATATATTATAACCAAGATGGTAAATGTACATTAATTTATTCCGGGTTATCCATGATTTCGAAAAATGTCTCTTAGCTTTAGAAACTTCAGAAAAATATAATTTCACGGTTTAAAGAAGCACTTGCGAAATAAATGTTTCTTTTGTAGCAATTAATTTTGGAAACGTTTTCGGGTCGATTTTATAGTGCATTATTAATCCGTTTTCTCAACCCGAAATATATGTTTTTCGAATGATATTCGACATGAAGTAAAATTTTTTATCTTCAAAAAACACGTTTTCAGTTAAACATGTTAATTTAATAGCATTAACATAAACATTAAAGCATCGTTGTTTATGTGTGCATAAATCAAATAAGGCACTTGAAAATGTTTAATTGATAATTCACTGTAAACATAAAATATGTAACATTACTCCATAAAATTGCGGGCAGCATGGCTGCCTCCATTTTTTTGAGAAATTTAACTCATATAGCTGGTGTTACGTTGCTCTAATGTGCAATATTGCACAAGTTATATTAGTTTATATAAGACCATTATATAAGTTAAATTACTCCATAAAATTGGAGGCAGTGTTTTTAGCTTACAGACTATCAAACCGTGAGAGCTAATGTGCCCGGAGGTTCTGTATGTATGTGTGTACGCATGTATGTACGTAACGTGATAATTCTTGATAGAAATATCCGCTTTGCTTCAATTTTTTTCTAGGTTCATTCTGAAAAGCGCTTCCCTGATTAGTTTCGGAAGTTCATTGGTTAAGTATAAAGGTGGGTACGTGGGGGCTACCCCTTAACTTTGAGGAATGGGTTTTTCATGTAGAATTATGAGATTTGCTTCAAATTTGGTATACTGGTTAATTCTGATAAGGAGCTTCCTGATTAGGTTTGGAGATTCGTTGTGTAAGTAGAAAGAGGGGAACGGTGGTCTAACAACCCCCTTAATTTAGATAAATGAGTTTTTCTATCGATTAGATTCAAATTTGGTATACCGGTTTATTTTGATAAAGCGATTCAATGATTAGATTTGCAGGTTCTTTGGTTAAGTAGAAAGGGAGGAGCGGGGGCTAATACACCACTTAATTTTGATAAATGGGTTTTTCTACTCGATTTGCTTCAAATTGGGTATACCAGTTCATTCTGATAAAGCGCTTCCCTGAGAAGATTTAGAGGCTCATTGGTTAGGTATAAAGATGTGAAACAGATGGAGGAAAAAGGTGGAGGGGGATTGCTAATTCCCTCTTAATTTAATTTCCGAGGGACATTATTCTTTGAAATAAGGGTATAATATACAATTAATGTGAATAGCCCGTGAGCTCAATGTCATCAGTTTAACTGGGCATTTTTCTTTTTAATTACATGTTGATAGCAAGCGATTTTAAGAAAACTGAATAATACACTATAACAAGTATTTGGAAAATATTGCTAAACTTAGTGGCAGGAAAAAAATCTAAACATATATTGGTTTTGCGTTTTCAAAAGAAAAAAAAAAAAAAAAAAAAACTATTTATGGAATTGTGGATAACTAGGAAGTAATCATTATATACTAGTTCCATTCGTGGTAGAAATATATTTTCGTAGTTTCAGAAACATTTGTCTCTTTTTACACTGCACATGCAATTTTATCAATAGTAAATACTTATTACGTATATATTATTTAATTTAGTTGTTTTAAGAATAATCCAATCCAAAATTATTTCATGCGCTAATTGAGAATAATCGTACTCATTCAATAACGAAAAGAAAAAAAAATAAAAGCAGCAGTTGAAGAAAATGGTGTAAAACATTTTTCTTTTCTAACTTTTATTTGGATTTTAAATACATATTTTATGTCAGTCACTACTTTTCATAAAAACTTCAATTTAGATATTTTTTGTTATCTTGTTTCTGAAGCAAATACTGTCCATTTGTGTGTTTAAACACATTAAAAATCATGATTCATTTCACCCACTTCTCTCCAATTTCTGTTTTGAAATACGAAGGGTGTTGAAAATAATTAGTTCCAAAATTTTCAATAAATTTCACATTAATTATGCGTAGTTTTCTGCATCAGCATCTTCTGTTTCTTGATTAAAGATTGCGCAGGCATTGAAAATCTGCAGAATGACTTGTAGCTAAAATAATTATTAAATATAGTTTGTGGGAATAAAGAAATCTAATTATTTTCTACATCAAAGAAAAATTTATCATTTCTTATACGGGATTTTGAACCAACTGGTATAGAATGACTTTATAAGGAAATGACGGTATATGGGCAATACAATCTCATTGGTCTACAGGATTTGGGAGAAAAAAAAATGGTTTTGCAGTGTTTTCTGCTGCTGAAGAAAAACTTTTAATCTTTGCGTACATTATGTGCCTAGTTACAGACTTCTTCAAAACTGCTTGTTCTACCGCATTCCATTCATCTATATTTTAAAGAAAATTCGAAAAATATTATTTCACACATACCAATAATCTTTCAGATTTTCTGTAGACATTCTATTAAATGTAGAAGTAAGTCACTTGAATATCTTTTACATTGGGTTCTTTAAAAGAGGATGTAAACTAAAACTATTAAATAGGTTTATAAAATATATATATATACTACAAAATTCAAAATTCTGTATATTATTAAAATTGTTCTATAAAGTGCTTCCCTTCTCAATTCCTTCTAAAACCCCGGTTTACTATGTTTTTCCTATGTTAAGCAATTTTCCATTTATTTTCGTATCAAAATCTCTATTTGTTTTAAACTGCGTGAATTTATATTTTATTTCCCTTCAAATAATGTCTAGAATCACTTCCTGTATTTTATTTTCAAAGAACCTTTTTTATTTCCAAAGTCTTGAAGTCGAATTCATTCTATTTAAAAGCATTTATAATTTTTATAGCATTTCTTTCTTTTCTTCTTTTTTTCCAGAACTCATATTACGAGGGTGGTTCAATAATTATTGTCCCTAGAGTATATAAAATATTTGTTGTGAATCATCGAAGCCTAATGTCTTAGATGCCTATATGCTAAATTTCAGAACCGTAGCTGCTATATTCACATAGTTTTTGAGAGGAAGGGTGAAAGGGGGGGAGTGGGGATGGAAGTCTGATTTTTAGCTTATGGGGCTATATTTGTGACAGCGGATGAGACTGTCGTTTGGACTCGGGATCATAGTGATGTAGCCACATCTCATCCACTGTCACAAAAGTAGCCCGATAAGCTTCAAAACAGCATTTCACCCTCACCCTCCTTAAAAACTCCCCCCAAAATAGTTCTTTAAAACTTCACCCCTCCCTCCAAAACTATGCTAATGTAGCAGCTACGGTTCAGAAATTGAGCATATAGGCATTTAAGAGATTAGGCTTCTATATTACACATCAACCATCGGTGTACAAATATTTTATATGCGTTAGGGACAATAACTATTGAACCACCCACGTATATACAGAACTCGAATTTCCAGCGTAATAACGGCTCCGACGATTCACCCCAATTCTAGGACGCGTACAATAAAATGTCCCACAACCTTGCAACCCTCTCATTCGTTAAATTACCCCGGCATTGGCAAAAATATGCATACGCCTCACCAGGTTTAAAACGAGATGTCATGAGCGCATAATTTTACTTATTATAAGTTGCCTAAAAAAAAAATATGCTTCTTGTAGCTTGAGAGTAATTGTGCCTTCGAAGTCAATTATTTTTCTAACATCTAAGTCTACTTAATACTTTTGAAATATGTCCCCGAAGCTAAGAAAATGCTCTAAAAACTTACAATTTATATCTACACTAATAAAAGAATAAATCGCTCTGTGTGTGTGTCTGTCTGTGTGCGATGGTTGGCGAAAACTACCGCACGTATAAATCTGAAAATTCGGATGTGATTAGTCCATGACAGGTCCCGATACACCTGAGGCTAGGATTTTTAATTTTTTTAAAGGCCGGTCCCCTTACACTTTTTATGTACTAAAACATTAATAACATGCAAATTGCTAAAATTTACGATCCCTTAGGCCTAATTGTTCTATTTTAACCACAGCAAAAATTTTCATGCATCATTTGTGGCAATTAAACATAATTTGGAACCAAGATCTGCCTGCCAGTTCTCTTCGGGAATGGCAAAATTTTTAGATTAAATAGACAGAAATAAATCATACTACAATTCCGTGGTATGTTTTGTCAGACAATGTTACAAGTCTAGATTTACACGGATATTCGAATGCTTCTGGAAAGGACTATGGAGCAGCTATCTACATAAGATCTCTCTCTAGAACTGCACAGTTAAGCTCCAACCTTCTATGCAATAAATCCCGTGTGGATCCCCTAAAACCAATGACCATTCCTCGACTAGAGTTATCTGCAACTCTACTTTTGACAAACCTGGTTCAAAAGGAAATTCCTACCCTACAGCTATGTTTTGAAAAGGTGTGGCTATAGGCAGATTCTCCAATTGCTCTATTTTGGCTTAATACACCCCCCCCCACACACACACACACAAAGTTAAAACATTCGTTGCGAACCGAGTAACCTCGATCCAGTCTATTTCTGGGAATTATCATTGGAACCACGTATCCTGTAAATCCAATCCAGCAGATGTTATCTCTAGAAGTGCAATAGCCAAGGATCTGATAAATAATGATTTGTGGTGGTTTGGGCCAGAATTTCTTCAAAGGGAAATTATAGTTGCCAACCACTTTCCTACTCTCACAGACATATAATGTAACCATGAACTCAAAACTGATTTTAATTTATTGTTTATTTGTAATGACTTTAATGATTTTTTTTTATGTATTATACAACACTTCTAATAATTTTCTCAAACTAATAAGAATATGTAGTTTAATTTTTTGGTTTGCCAACAACTGCAGGCGCAGAAACGTATGCCAGAATCAACATAAGGGCATCGACTTATAATATAGTACACATTTTTTTTGTAAACAACGCACATTAAGGTAAGTTCGCTCCTGAATTAGCGGCACTCAGGAAGGGGCAAAGTGTTCCTTATTCCAGTACGTTAAAGAGATTAGATCCATTCATTGACAAATGGGTATTACTTACAAGGAGAGGGCCAACCTTGTTAATCACAGATTTTGATTATTTTAATATATGTTGTAGGGTAGAGACCCTTAGTGTCAGGTTCAACGGATTTTATCCAATGCTCCTTAGTTCTTGAGAAACCGGGGGGTCTAATATTAGTGCACAACTTAAATACTTACTTTGCTAAAGCAATGATAGGTCAGTCGTAGCTCAGTTGGTATGGTGTTAACCGGCTGATTGTCGGGCCCGGGTTCGATACCTGAATGCGCTACATTTGTTTTTCTCATTTTTTGTTTTATAAATTTACTTGTAAGTATAACTTAATAATTTCACTGTCAATTAAAATTTTTAATATTGTATATCAATTATAATTTTAACCTATTTAACTTTTTACTTTTAACTGAATAGTTGTAATAAAACATCATAAAACTGTTATTTTTTTTTTATCACTTTTAAAATGTATTTCATATATTCTTTATCGTTGCAATGATATTGAGCAATTGTGTCATATCGTGATTTTAAAGAAACATCATTTACGCATTGCTTTAACAAAGGAAGTCAATGAGATAATGCTATTATTCTGTTTTTAAAGTAACAAGCATAATCATATTAAAAATTAGCATCAGAATTTAATTACAACCGATTTTTTGCATATTAAAGATTTTTAAATTTGTAATAAGTATGCTTGCGCTTTCAATTATTTTGCTTTCCCCTTTCTCTTTTTTCTGCTTTTATTTTATTTGAATATTCCTTTTTTTTATCATAACTAGATGGCACCACAACAGAATTTGTCACGATTTTGGAATTTTTATCATTCAATAATAGATCCAATTTCTTTTTAAACCTCTTTAATGGATGGGAAATGATAGTTTACAAATAAGAAATGATAAATTTAAGTTTGTTAACATTATAATTAATGTTTGGTGTTAAAATTTTTAATTGAAATTATTAAATTATAATTATAACTATATTTATAAAACAAAAAATGAGAAAAACAAATGTAGCGCATTCAGATATCGAACCTGGGCCCTCGGATAAGCCGACAAACGCCATGCCAACTGAGCTACGACTAACCTGTCATTTTTGCTGCGAAGTAAGTATTTAAGTTGTCTACTAATATTAGACCCCCTGGTTTTTCAAGAACTAAGGGGCATTGGATAAAATCCGTTGAATTTGACACTAAGGGGTGCCGCCTACCCTACAACATATATTAAAATAATCAAAATCTGTTATTAACAAGGTTGGCCCTCTCCTTGTTAGAGTAGGTAGTAGATTAATCAATTCTGACTTATCTTTTGATGCTAAGCACCAATTAATTTTACCCAGTAATCACAAGCTCACTAAATTAATTTTTGAGTACTTTCACAAAAAAGTACTTTCAAATAGGTGCTGTGGGATTAGTTCATCAAGCATGGATGAAATAGTGGCCTATAAAGGGTAAAAGCATTGCACGAAAAACAGTGCACACTTGTGTCACATGTTTCAGGCATCACGCCAAATCACTAGATCAATTAATGGAAGACCTCTCATCGCAACGCGTAACACTTAACTACACGTTTCTCAATTTAGATGTTAACTTTTGTGGGCCCTTCCACATCAAATGCAAAAATCAGAGAAAAGCACTCATTCCAAAAGTTATGTTGCCAAATTTATATGCATGTCTACCAAGGCTATTCATCTAGAGATAGTAAGCGATTTATCCGCTGCTGCATTCATCGCTTCGCTCAAAAGATTTTGCGCCAGGAGAGGCAAAGTAAATACGCTAACTTCTGACAATGCCACTAATTTTAAAGGTGCGTCAACAGAATTAAAAAACTTTAACAAATTATTCACCATTCCCAACGAGGAATTATCAAATTTCTTTGCCGAAGAACTCGTAACTTAGAAATTTATCCCTCCGCGATCTCCTAATTTTGGCGGTCTATGTGAAACTGGCGTTAAGTATTTCAAACATCATTTGCTTAGCACCGTAGGTAATAATAAAAATCACTCTAGAGGACTTTGAAACTCTAGTACTCAAAATTGAGGGGATCCTAAATTCCCTATCTTTATTTCCGCATTCTGATGACATAAATGTAATTGAAGAGCTTACGACAGGACATTTTTTAATTAGCAGACCCATTAACAGTACTCCAGAGCCTAATGTTATGAATATTTCTGACAATAGATTAACCCATTGGCAAATAATTACCAAATGCTTGCATAACATTGGCAATTAATTACAATGCACTTGGAAACGTTAGTCTATTGACTATTTGTATCACTTCCAGCAGCGCGGTAAATGACAAAATACAAATAAAACATTAAGCTAGGATCTCTAGTGTTATTAAAAGAAGAAAATCTCCCACCATGTAAGTGGGCTCTTGCCCGGATTATAGAAATAATTCCAGGCAAGGACAACAGCGTTCATGCAGTCAAAGTGAAAACTGCATCTCGCATTTTTAAGAGGCATTTCTAAGGTATGCCTGTTGCCCATTCAGGAAACATAAATAATGTGTATGCATCATTGTATTTCTTTTATGTTGTTTTAAAGTAAATATACTGATTGTTTTGTTATTAAGCATTTTGAATTTTAGTATAATTTGTTGTGTTAATTATCTATTGTATTATGTTTAAAGTAATTTCTGAAATATTTCATACTCGGGAGGCATGTTCAGTCAAAGTATATCTAGCTGCCCCTAGCGATCAGTATGTAAACAAGTAGGTAAGTTTGATCACAGATCGCACAGAGGGTTTCGTTTAATATCCCTTTCAAACACTTTATCCTTTTGAAAAATCTGTTAGTTCCACATTTCGCTACCAGGGGCGCACTCTATTCTAAACAAAACTCTATCCGAACGAAACTCCGTTTTATATACTATCCGTAGATATATTATTCGAGGGGATTGGGTCGATAGCACCCGAGATAAGTAGGCACCCCTGGCGGTAAAAAGTGGAACTAAAATATGTAAGGCTATGGTGCATAATATGAAAGAATTGTCA
Source organism: Maratus speciosus (assembly GCA_963932465.1). Classification (NCBI taxonomy): domain Eukaryota; kingdom Metazoa; phylum Arthropoda; class Arachnida; order Araneae; family Salticidae; genus Maratus; species Maratus speciosus. The sequence goes on from OZ010794.1 coordinate 316,682,615, forward strand.
AAAGGGTGTCGGCAAAAGTTGGAAAAGTGCTCCCCGGGTGAAAAGGGTGGAGGTTAGAAAAATTGCTTAAAATGCACAAGTTAGAGCCCGGAGGAGTACATAATATAACACATTTTGAAAATTTTATGATTTGCCGACGTGGTCTAAGGTATTCAGCTATACGTATGCAAAAATTCATGTCTCCAACTTAATTAGGGGCTCTCTTAGAAAGAATTGCTTAAAATACACATGTAGTAGCTCAAAGGGTTAAACGTAAGATCTTTTTCAAGATTTTATGATTTATCGCCTGGTCTCAGGTGTTCTGCGATACGTATGCAAAATTTCAAATCTCCAATTTAATAAGGGGCTCAGTTAGAAAGAATTGCTTAAAATACGCATGTGGGAACCCAAATGGTTAAATGTACGATTTTTTCAAAATTTTATGATTTGTCGTATTATATGTGGTGTTCAGCTATAAGTATGCAGAATTTCACGCCTCTAACCTAAATAGGGACTCACTTAGAAAGAATTGTTTAAAATACACATGTGGGAGCTCAAAGGGTTAAATGTACCGCTTTTTCAAAATTTTATGGTTTTTCATTTGATGCGGGGTGTTCAGCTATAAGTATGCCAAATTTCACGCCTTCAACCTAAATATGGGCTCACTTAGAAAGAATTGTTTAAAATACACATGTAGGAGCCCAAAAGGTTAAATGTACGACTTTTTCAAAATTTTATGATTTTTCGTTTGATGTGAGGTGTTCAGCTATAAGTATGTAAAATTTCATGCCCCCAACTTAATTAGGTGCTCACTTAGAAATAATTGTTTAAAATACACATGTGGGAGCCCAAAGGGTTAAATGTACGACTTTTTCAAAATTTTATGACTTGTTGTCTGAGCGAAGCGAAGGCTAATACTCAGCGAAATATTACTGTCCGAACACTTTACTACTACGATGGATATTAACGCCATGTCCTACTAAAAAAAAAAGCCTAATAAAAACCTTTCGTCAAGCATAACTCAAAAAATATTTGTCGGATTTCGTTTCTGATTGCACCAGAAGGTACCTATGAGGGTCGCCTACTGAATGCACCTACTATGAAAAATAAATTCCAAACCGTTTAAAAATTATATAGAAAAAACTCTTAAAAAAGCACAATTTATCTGCATACGTCACAGAAATTTGGTGTGCGTCACTTTCACCGGTTGATCTTTTCGTAGACAACTGGTTTGAACACATGGAGCAAAAAAAAAAAAAAAATACGCACGCAGTAATATTGAATAGATCAGTTTCAACCACGTGATCACAAACCTTGCAACAACCCGTGGCAAAAAGTTTTGGTGGGCAAACAAATAATAATACAGTATTCCGTACCACGGTGACCGTTTTTAGCCTGTTGTATAAAATCTGGCATGTTGTATGACATACAATTGTGGATGATTAAAACAAAAGACATGAGTGTTTATTGATCCGGGAGGTTATCTTTCTCTGGATGTCTGTCTGTCTATCATACAGCATGCAATTTTCTTGTAAAGGATGATATTATTATGCAGTAAAACCTCCATAACGGACACACCCGATTAGTGGACAGCTCTATTTAGCGGGCATTTTTTCGATTACCAACCCTTAAATAACTGTACATTTTTTACTCTCAGTAGCGGATACCTACAAATAGAGGACAAATTCTGCCCTCCCGAGGTGTTCGCTATTCAGAAGTTTTACTGGTAGAACCTAAATAGCGGACACACCCGATTAGCGGATACCTCTATTTAGCGGACATTTTTTCGATTACCAACTCTTAAATAACTGTACATGTTTTACTCTCAGTAGCGGTCACCTCTAAATAGAGGACAAATTCTGCATTCTCGGGGTGTCCGCTATTGAGAGGTTTTACTGTATATAACATTGATAATTATTTTACAGGGCCGCACAAAAGAATAAGAATATATGAAACGAATATAAACTAAATTCGGGATTGGTAGATCGCTGATGGTAATGTAATTTTAGGATGTTGTTACAGTCATCCGCAGAATGTTTTTAGAGTTTCGTTCATCTAACTAAACCCTACCTGTCTCACTCCTTTGTCTGTCTGTTTTCCGTCTGTCACAGAGCCCATTCTCAGAAACTATATATATCGGAGACTTGAAAATTTGCATACTTATAGCTGAACACCACACATCAAACGGCAAATAATAAAATTTTGAAAAAGTCTAATATTTAACCCTTTGGGCTCTAACTTGTGTATTTTAAGCAATTTTTCTAACTCAGTTCCTAATTAAGTTGGAGACATGAAAGTTTGCATAATTATAGCTGAGCACTTGCGATAACACGATAAATCATAAAATTTTGAAAAAGTCATATTTAACCCTCCGGTCTCTAACTTCTGTATTTTAAGCAATTTTTCTAACTCAGCCTCTAATTAACTTGGAGGCATGACATTTTGCATACTTATAGCTGAACACCTCACATCAAACGACAAATAATAAATTTTTTTAAAAGTCTAATATTTAACGCTCTGGGCTCTAACTTGTGTATTTTAAACAATTTTTATAACTCAGCCCCTAATTAAGTTGGAGACATGAAATTTCGCATACTTATAGCTGAAATCCTCACATCAAACGACAAATAATAAAATTTTGTAAAATGTCTGATATTTAACCCTCTGGGATCTAACCTATGTATTTTAAGCAATTTTTCTAACTCATCCACTAACTAAATTTGAGGCTTGAAAGTTTGCATACTTATAGCTGAACACTTGCAATAACACGATAAATCATAAAATTTTGAAAAAGTCATATTTAACCCTCCAGTCTCTAACTTCTGTATTTTAAGCATTTTTTTAACTCAGCCCCTAATTAAGTAGGAGACATGAAATTTTGCATACTTATAGCTGAACACCTCACACCAAATGACAAATAATAAAATTTTGAAAAAGGTCTAATATTTAACCCTCTGGGCTCTAACTTGTGTATTTTAAGCAATTTTTCTAACTCAGTCCCTAATTAAGTTGGAGACATGAAAGTTTGCATACTTATAGCTGAACACTTGCGATAACACGATAAATCATAAAATTTTGAAAAAGTCATATTTAACCCTCCAGTCTCTAACTTCTGTATTTTAAGCATTTTTTTAACTAAGCCCCTAAATAAGTAGGAGACATGAAATTTTGCATACTTATAGCTGAACACCTCACACCAAACGACAAATAATGAAATTTTGAAAAAGGTCTAATATTTAACCCTCTGGGCTCTAACTTGTGTATTTTAAGCAATTATTCTAACTCAGTCCCTAATTAAGTTGGAGACATGAAAGTTTGCATACTTATAGCTGAACACTTGCGATAACACGATAAATCATAAAATTTTCAAAAAGTCATATTTAACCCTCCGGTCTCTAAATTCTGTATTTTAAGCAATTTTTCTAACTCAGCCCCTAATTAAGTTGGAGACATGACATTTTGCATACTTATAGCTGACACCTCACATCAAACGAAAATAATAAAATTTTGAAAAAGTCTATTATTTAACCCTCTGGGCTCTAACTTGTGTATTTTAAGCAATTTTTCTAACTCGGCCCCTAATTAAGTTGGAGACATGAAATTTTGCATACATATAGCTGAACACCTCACATCAAACAGCAAATAATAAAATTTTGAAAAAGTCTAATATTTAACCTCTAATATTTTGACTCGCGCAATTTTTGAATTTAAAGTGTTTTGCAATACTATTTTTTGTTCATTTTGCATAATAAGTGTAATGTGACGTAATTTGTTCTATTTCAGATTTCTAACGTATATTAATGAATTTATTTTACAATATCCTTTCTCTTTTAAAATTCACATGTAAATATAGTTTTTATGGCGTAATTTCCAATAAGTGCCTGCTTTTTATACCGAATTATTTAATTCTAATTTGAAGGATTTTTTCTGTTTATAATAGTAACGTATAAATATTTTTTTTTATTTGAAGAAAACATTATTGTTTGCGCTGTTTATACAGTTGGCAACATTTTAAATTAATATCATTTTCTAAAATATGTAAAAAATATCTGTCAAAATGCTGAATATTTGAATTTAAAATAGAAATAAAACCTCAAAAAATGAGTCAAATAAAAAAAAATAATAATGAAATCTGCAGACCGGGATCTTCTATTGAATAAAATGATCTAAAAATGATTAAATTCCCATGTATAGCTTTTGCTCTTATAAACTTTTTTTAATGGAACGATTTTGTCCAACTTTAGCATAAAATATCTCTTAAAATAATTCTTCGATTTGAAAACTGTAGGCATTAGTGTGTTGATCAAACATTTCGCTATAATACCACCGATTTTCACATATTTATATGCAATAGTTATCTTAATATTAACGAAGAAAGACCTCCGGTCACAAAAAATTAAAAACCGGTGGCGGCGGTGACAGCGTTAGTTACTTTTTATAGAATAGAGAGATATATAAAAATAAAAACTTGTCTATCTGTCTGTTTGTAATTCTATAAAAAATACACAATTTGGAAGCCAAAACTGTAAAGAGATACGTACGTGTGTATTAAAACATGGCCGAGACAACTAAAGTAATCCGGAATCGAAATAATTTATAGTTAATTTTTAATTAATAAAAACCACCAATTTAACAGCAATTTCTTATCAAATTTAAACATTTTTCGTTATAGCAGTTGCCAACAATTAAAAAACACAATAAAATTATTACTACAACAATTAATTTTCTACTGCAAGGTTCCCACGTGAAAAATGAAATAAATAGTTTGCCGAATTAAAAAAAAAGGTGAATATTACGTCATAACTTTTCTATTGCAAGATATTCACGTGAAATATGAAAATGAAATGAATGGTTTGACGAATTTAAATGAAAGTGAATATAACTTCATAACTTTTCTATTTCAAGGTTTCCACGTGAAAGAGGAAAATATTACGTCATATTGGAAATATAAAGGGCATGGTGGATATAGTATAACGTCATATGAGTGTGAAAAATGTATTGAAGCATGATAAAAACCCGATTAGGGAAATATTGGCGTATTTTAACATTATTGCTCCAATTATAAATTGAAATAAGTTCATTTATAGCTGTATTCTTTTGCGTCTGTTATATACATTTATACATTTTTATATAGAGTTTTCATATGATTCATTCAACAACATTTCGACTGCTTTTTTTAATGTTTGTTTTGTGTTGTATGTTAAATTTTGAAATTGATTTTTCAGAACAAACATCCTTCAAATTCTGGGCAACGCCGGCACTTTAGTTTGTAACAGATAAATGGCTTTTGTATCTGTACATCTAATGCTAATATTATAAAGTGTTATAATATTATAAAGTATATAATATTATTAATGCTTGTACGTTTGTGAGGTGTTATCTCTGGAACTACATAGGCAACTTAAAAAAATGTTGGTGGCCATCTCTGCTCCGAAAAAAAGACTATTTTATGTCAGTGCAAGAACCTACATCGCTGCAGGAGCAAAAAAGTTCTAAAATTGTCATTTCTGCGATATTGATTGGGTTAGAAACTTTAAATTCGGTGCGGTAGTTACTTTTAAGATCTAAATACTCGTAATGAACGCTCTCTGAAAGGTTCAATTTGACGGATAAACGTAAATATTTCTAGAAAGGTTCTAAACTATGATTTATTTGGAATACTGAAATTTTTGGGATACTGTTGGGGTTAGAAACTAGAACTTTGGCATGGTAGTAATTAATAAGATGTAAATGCTCGTTGTAGAACGAATTCTAAAAAATAGAAAGACTAAACAAAGCGGAAAAAGATCTAAAGATGATCTAAGTAACGAAGAACATGGAACTGTTAGGAATATAAACATGAAAATTGACATGGCTGTATTTATCATGACGTAAATTCTCGCAATAGAACAATTTCTAAAAATGTCGCTATAAAAAACAGTGCCCAAACAAAAAACTTTCAAAAATTTTCTATTTCTCTGTTACTGCTGAGCCCAAAATCTTGAAATTTTGCTTCCGGTTAGTTTTAAAATATACAATTGTCTCTATAAATGGTTTCTAAAAAATTTAAAATTTAAAAAGATGAAATTAACGGAAAGTGATATCAATTACCATTAATTTGGAATTATTAGGAACAGCAACTTTAAATATTTCATAATGCTGCATTTCCTCCGCAAAACATGCGATTTAAATGCAACAAAACTGATAGATACCCACCTAGCATTAAATAAATTGTGTAAATATTGAGTAAAGACCTGTATAAAACAGTGAGTAGGTTACCCGAAATTACTCGTTAAAGTGTTCCTTCTCTAGGCTTTTCTCTCTCTCGCCAAGGCCACTAACAGATGTAAGTGTCGTTTTATATGTGATATGAATTTTTTATCCGATTCATTTTTCTAGACATTTTATCATAAGGTCATATTCTCAATTATCATTAGTAGATTTTTTATATATTAACTTATTCTGGCGAAATTTTGTAATCGGGTTCATATTGGCATATGTTAGCTTGCATGATTTGCTGAATAAATATGTATAGATTTGTAAATTACTTCAAATGACACTTTGACAGCTCAAAAGTTATGCAGACGATATATTCAGATCTTGTGTCATATTTTATGTTGTAATCATTGCCGATTTCTTTTATTTAATACATGCTAAATACAGCTCAACTTGTGCAGAATATGTTTGAAAACAAAACAATACAGCGTATGTAGTAGCCAGCATACACTCATCATTTAAATCCGATCGAGCATATCTAAAACGCACTCTAACGCAGCATTGCATGCCACTTTTGATGTATTCGGTACTTTGATACTATATTAGATTTTGAGAAGAGAATTCCTTAAATGTTATCGACAACCTCATTGCATCCGTGGAAAACAGATAATGTACAATATTAACTATTCCGGGGGAGCACACACCATATAAAGTATAGTCCATTCTTTTTTAAAATCATATATTTGTCATTTAAAGTTACTCAAATTGGTGCGGAGCGTCTGATTATGCTCTTGACATCATTTTATACAGTTAAAATTCCGATATAAGTAAATTAGTGTTTCATTTTCTATTTTACTTTTAATATATTGCGTACTTTCAATTTTATATCCATGCATGGCTGTCTTGAATGGTTTGATTTCCCATTTTTTTAAACAGTGTATACGAATTTATATATAAGATTTTGTAATTCTACAATTCCTTTATTTTCATCATTTCAATTTTTCGCAGTATATGGACAATTAAAGATAACATCTCATTTTCTTTGCTCCCACATGTTATTATTAAATCTATGTTCTCAGTAATATCGCTCAGACTAATCCCTCTGAGGGAAGTCCTAATATGATGTGTGGTGTTCAGCTATAAGTATGCAAAATTTCAAGTCTCCAACATGTATAGTTTCTGAGAACGGGCTCTGTGACAGACGGACAGACAGACAGAGGAAAGATACGGGGTTTCGTCAGATGAACGAAACCCTAAAAAGATATTTATTAAGCTGTTGATCGTGAAAGCATCAACACGTATTTAAACATTCCATCCAAAACTACGTGATGGATAATATCTACAATTTATATTCATTTAAGAAATTATTTAAGATTTATGTTTTGTGAGTGTTTACGTGCCAATAAAACCAATAAAAAAATTAAACGTCTACAGTCCACCATACGAACACCGTGTTTTTCCAGATATGTTTTTAATTAACTTTTAAAGACACCCGAGGCGTATTGATATATCCACACAATTCTAAGTAGTCGGGAATCCCATAGTATATATGTGATCAATTCTAATTAAATGAGTCTGTTTTTTAACAATTTGACGTTTATACTGCTACTGGACGTGGTAATATACAAATGTATCATTAAAAGTTGTTATTTAGGCTTTAAAAGCTGATGGCACATAGTGTACGCCGCCACTCTCATTATGTATGTCCAAACCTGCCTTGTCTTTAAGGGTTAATAACTCGGCTAATTACCGACGATTTTTTTTCTCAGAAATCATTATCAACAATACCTTTATACTTCTGCTACGATAGGTACCTCCAGCGTTCCTCAACGTCTTTGCTGAATGCCCGAAAATCGAAATTTTGTGTGTAACGGAAAAATGCGCATTTCTGAAAAACTGTGTGATCTAAGGTAATCCAGTAATTTTCCTGCAAGGTTTTAATTAACGTCTACTACCTTTAATTTTTTTCATAATTTTATTTTCAGTAGATTCCGAAATAGATGGGTGGGGGAACATGTTTTTGCACTACATTTTCGACGTAATGACGTCTGAAACTATAACACCTAAAATTAAAAGAAATGTATTTTTGAGTTCAGCATTACGGAAGCTTTCACTTGATCCCCCAAACGATATACAAAGAAGATATTTTTTTTTCAAGTAACTTCATTAGCACCTCTACATTTTTCCTAAAAATATTTGTAAATGTTTAATAATCTCTAAATGTGAGGGTCAATAGTCCTTAATACTTCCCCCAATTTGAAATTAACACGTTCTATAGTTTTCGAGTAAAATGGCTATGACATACAGACAGAAGAGTGATCTTATAATGGCTCCGTTTTTACTGTTTAAGTACGGAACCATAAAAACGATTGAATTTTTCTCAGAAACGTTACCACCTTCACGAATATCCGTGCTATCCTTACACAAATGCACATGTCCTATTAATTGGACCCACATAGTGATTTGCTACAGTGACAGAACATTTTGAGCATTTTCTGCAACATAGGTACTCGCAAGCAATATTTGTTAATAAATTTATTCTTCGCTAGCTAATTTTTTCCGCGGCTAAACCATCTCTGAAAAATATGAAGTCAGATATGTTCTTTAATTCTCGAATTTCAAAAACAAGGAAGATATTCGCCGAACCGTGTGCAGTTGAATGCATCCGCTCACTATTCATTAATATTTTGATGCCAGGGAATTGAGAACTAGTTTTTAATATTAAAACTTAATGGTTTACGTTTATTGTTTTTTATAACATTTCGCAGTTATTCGAAATCAACACAATGGAAAAGCAAAGCGTTGTGACAACCACTAATGGGCTTTTCACCGGAAAGAAGGCCATAGAACAGATTTAACCAAACAAATTTCATTATAACAGTAAACAATGAATTGGCAGTAAAAAGCATTTATTTAATGTAGATTATCAAAAATAAGCCCATGAAAAAACTAAGAGGTGCGGGGGGGGGGGGGTTCATTTCCAAAAACTTATTAAATCTAACCCATTTAATTTTGATCCAAAATATCCCACCGTTCGTTCTGCAGGAACTTTATAAATTCATTTTAACAGATAATCTCACAAAAATAACGTGCCTTCCGATGACTCTACATTCAAATAGAGAGCTCAATTTCTCATTAAATTGGTGGTAACTCATCGCCGAAGACTCTATCCAAATAGTTAATTATAAATACCACTTAATGTCAGCACGCAGCTCGAATTCTAAGCGAGAAATCAAAATTTCGGTTTCGGGATGCCTTTCAGGCTCATTGAGTCAAACTACTACCGCACTTTACATATAAATTTTGCATTCTAGCAACATTGGATTGGCTTTATCGTTGAAAATGCCGTACTGGCTGTCACGATAGTAGTTGTGGATCTCATGCAGCAATAATGGCGTAAAAGAAGTGGTCAGAACAGATAATTCGAATCTGTTATATTAGTAGAACAAATTGTTGAAATGCAGTTGTCGAGTGAAAACAATGGAAAACATCGTTCCGTGAAGTTTCCCCAGAAGAAACTGAAACAACTCATAATATCAGCTAAGCACTTTATTAGAACATCTCTCAAAAGGTGCAGTTTCCACCAAGATAATTAGCCATCTCTCCGTAGTAGTAATTAGGTTTAAACAAAGTTCCAGATAATCGAATAAAAGGACGGTGACCAGGGGATGGATGTAAATTGGAAATACGACTCAAATCTTTCAAAATCTGCTGAAACACAGCGAGTATCAACTTTTTGTTCCTCACGTGTAAGAATACAAATATGACGTAGATCGCGCTCTCAACCAATGAATAATTAAGAATGTCACGTCATATAAACAGTGCGGACAGACCACGCGGATGAATTTGAAGGGAAAAAGGATAACCTCAGAAATGCGCGGGAAAGTAAAAATGGAAGCTAAAAAAATATTCTCGAAAGAAAAAAGCGCGGGAATGGACCATTTATTTTAAGAATACTAAAAGCGTAATATTAAAGCGATTAAGACAAGTGAGACATTAAATGAAAGGGAATTTAACAGAGGTAACGATAGAGATTATTTAATAATAAAGATTAGTGAATATAAAGTAGTAATTTAGAATAAGATAAGGAAATCGCGGAATTATATCTAATAATGTAACATATATAGGGGAGACGAGGGAGGGTTGACCATACGGGAGGCTTGACCCACCCATCAGTTTTCATATAAGAATTTCAGAGTTTTATCAATATGTGTAAACCAAAGCTAACGGAATGCTCAAACAACAGTCTCTGTTTCATACGGCCAATCGAGATAGGTGTGGAAAAAATCAATTGCGAGGCGTTTTCAACCTAAAAGTTGTGTTTTTTAGAAATATTTTGTAAGCTTTTTCCAAATAAAATATATCATAGGAATTTAAGTAATTAGGTATTAAGTAATACAGAAATATCGAGCTTTCATTCCAGGCATAAAGATTATACAGTAAGTTAGGCTTAACATAACAATGTGGTATTCTTTAGAAAAAGGCTATGTGGGGAGGTTTGACCCAGTCAATGTGAGGGAGTCTTGACCACATGTTCAAGGCTTCTTTAACATATTCACGGCGGGAAACGAGAATTCTCGTTTTCATTCAAAAAACATCATTGACTAAGGGCGTGGCTTCTATCGTACAGAAAATGAATTTATACAATGTTGTCTATATTTTTTTAGATTGTAAGATATTTTTTATTAAGATCATTCATTGAAAGATATTTACCGATGCATAAACTTGGGAAACCTATCTAGAACCCAAATTTATAAAAGACTTTTAGAATAGGGAGGAGCTTCCACTGTTTTAAAATTCAGATTTGATAAAAAATGCTCCTCGGCTATGTGTTAATTAAGGGGTTTTGGAAATCTTTTTATCATATACTGTGCATATTGGAAGATTAATTGGTATATATGAAAATGAATGTAAAGTTATTCTGCACAGGTAAGGTAAAATGAGGTGATGGAAAAGAAAACGTTTAAAACTGATTAAAAAAAGATGTAAAAAATTGCTATTTGTACCGCACGAAAAAAATTAATGAAATACAAATGGGAGAGTTGATAGGAACTTTTTTTCATTTAAATATTACTTACAATAGGTAAACAGAAACAGTGGAAAATTCTAGAAAGTACGAAAGCAGCAGTCTTAACCGTTTCAGGGCAGTGGTATGTTTATGAAACCACTTTACTTTAATTCCCAAATTCCACAATGGCATCAGAATTTGGCTAAAATCTTTTCAATTTAATATGTATGTGAAATATAGCCTATTTCATATTAAGAAATAAACTTGTTCGTATATTCCGGTGCCAGTCATTTATTTTAACATTTTAATACTGAAAGTACTTTGCCCCTGAAAGGATTAAAATATGTTAATGATAAGTTAAGTACTCATGCGGCTGCAAAAGGCCATAGCAAGAATCGAAAAACTATTGGAAGGTATGTAGACAAATTTCAACTCAATGTATAGAGTGGGATGAGGCCAAACTATGTGACAACTAGAGTTGTCAGATCGCATGTCACAAAAAGTAGGGCAAGGAGACAAATAAAAAGCGAGACAGTTGCTTCTACCGTACTTAATTATATATGAAACCCTATGAAAACGGAACCTGTCTCTAACGGAATAATGCCTTAAATATTAAAATTTCATTTTCCCTGTTGCACAATTATACCTGCTCAGACAAAATCCTGCATAAAAATAAAATCCCCCCCCCCCCTCTGACATGCGATTTCGCTTTGTTTGAAGCAGGTTTGTTGAAGCCTCACATTTTCAAAAATATTTTTTATAATAATTAAATCATGTAGCATAAAGTTATTTTACCTATTTTAAATCTGATTTTATTTCTTTTCACAAATATTTCAATATAAACAAAGTGGGTCATGCCTCCCGTATGTGGGGAGCTTTGACTCATTATTTTCTCATGATTAAAATCAATCACTTTTCAAATTTCTTATATATTACACTTATGCAGCAATTTTATTTTGACAACTGATTGTATAACGAATAAAATGATATATAAATCTTTATTCTACGTTCAATATTTAAAAAATAAAAAATCATTTTGTAAAAAGTGGGTCAACACTCCCTAGTCTCCCCTATATATATATACAAAAAATAACCGTCACAACTAAATTCCTAGCAATTTGCTGAGCTTATAGGAGCTACATAATACGTCTCATTCGCGCATATATGATAGAATTCGAAATACCACAGTCGTAAGCAAAGTTTCAAATTTCATTCTTTCAGTAGAGTACTTATATAAATCGTTAGTTAGGAACTCTTCTAAAAGATAAAACTATTATGAAAAATTGTTTCGGAAAATAATTTTAAACGTTTGCCGTTTTTATCTGAGATTTTTATTTTTAATTTTTTTTTTAACTTTTTACGGTGCAAACACCGGAAAAAGTCATAATTTATGTCAGTATCTCTCGACATTTTTTTATTTTCTCGCGACACACTCGCATGGTTAAAAGTTTGAGGTACAGTAAAATTTTTAACGTCTTTTGTTAATAACACCAAAAAAAATGTTCCTCATAAATAAACAAAAGAAAATATTTTGTTATTTCAAATGAAAATCAAATTTCAAATTAATTGGTTAAAAGGCGCAGAGGACAACCTAGTGAAAAAGATTCTATGCCAAAACTCGAACCTAGGCCATCAGTATAGCGCACTGACATTCTACCGGCTAAACCACATGGAAAGATACCGAGCCTGGAAATTCTCACTATTACAGATTGGCAAGCTTACAAACGCAGTACAAGATGGAATATTTATAGTGAGCCACCGACATGGAGCAAACACGAAACGCAATTAAATCCAGCATCGATTGAAACTATATTAATACTTGGACATTTTTTCAGATAGAAACATTCACCTTGCATACAATAATTCAAATGAAAATCAAATTTCAAATTAATTGCTTATAAGTTGCAAAGGACCATCTAGTGAAATATTCCATCTTGTGCTGCGTTTATAATCTTGCCAACCTGTGATAGTGAGAAGTTCTAGGCTGGGTATCGTTCCATGTGGTTCAGTCGGTAGAATGTCGGTGCGCTGTACTGATGGCCCAGGTTCGAATTCCAGTATGGAATCTTTTTCACTAGGTTGTCCTTTGCGCCTTTTAGACAATTAATTTGATATTTGATTTTCATTTGAAATATTGTATGCAAAGCGAATGTTTCTCTCAGGAAAAATTTCCAAGTATTAATATTTTTTTTATTATTTGAATAAAAATACTTCCCTATGTCTTCTTTACAAGATAGGTACAGTAATATATCTTCTTTTAAGAATCAATGTAGAGTTCATTTTCGTTTTGAATATTTTTCGTCACATAAAAGATTCTTTATCCTACCTATAACATTTCAAGCCCAAAAAGTTTTCTGAATAATTGCGAGTTTGCAATTGTGTAAAGAGCATTGCAATACATTATAATTAAATTTTAATATATCTTCTTTGCAAATCGTTGAAATTCCTTTTTAAGATTATTCGAAAAGAACACTCAAATTGGTATCGAAAATAATGCAATTTTTTAACGCTGAATAGCATTACATAGTAAACAGCAGAACTTAGAATCCACTTTAAAGTATTTTTGTTATGTGGTAGAAAAATGATACATCTTAACTGGAAATATTCGTGCCACCCCTGAGGCCATCTCACGGCGCACCAGATTGTTGTGGTGCATCGTTTAAGAGCACCCGATTTAGATGATGTGTTTAAAAAAAAAAAAAAAAAAAACAATAGTTGAATTCGAACGGTGTTACGAGAGTCCTCGATATTTCTAGAATTTATACCCCCAGAATCTTCGTCGAGACTGAATCGTGCATGTGAATGTGTTTCTATGGTAGTATAGTTGTTCTCTTGTGAGTCGTGTTATTTTCAATTTGCAGAGTGACTTTTTGCAAATAATTTAATCGTCTAACTTCTTTTTTTTACGTTTTGCAGATGTTTAGTTTTGCTTTTCGTTTAGAGGTTAATTAAGTCATTTAGAAAATTCTAACAGTAGAAAAACCAGCACACTTGAACAGTATTTGAATGAATTGTACTTTCTTAAAACGTAAGAAATTACTCACGTGAGGAATTTAACCAGAATAGAAAAACGATGAGATCAAAATTTTTTTGTCATTAAGTATAAAAAACGAAACAATATTACTTTCTTTCAACAAAAAAGTTAAAAAAGGAATTTTATGATTATATTTTTAAAAAAACTTTACATTCGTGATTATTCTGAATACAGTTAATTTGCATTTTTTCCGAAAGTGCAGTAATTTTTTGCTTGGCAAGTAAGTAAATGAATTTTTTTTGGCCACATATTTCTTTTTATGTCTTAAAATATTTTTAAACTGTTTTTTTCACTTATAAAGCAAATAAAAAGGATTTTTTCTTGCAAGTTTACGAAATTAACATAATTAAAAAATTTTTATTATAACTAATAATGTTTCATGAAAAGCATCCGGAATATATTTTATGAATGTACATCAAACCAGAAATGATGACTTAAAAATAAATGAAAAGCAACTTTTGTATAAAGATTTGATTTAGGAATAGCTAACGTTACTTTTATTATTACTAGGGGATCGTACCCGGGCGTCCCGGGTTAAAGAATATATGTGGAAACTTTTTTTTTTAATCGAAAACTTAAAATTTTGTATATGCAATAATTTTTTTACATTGCCCACTTACATTTTAAAAAGCATTTTTCATATGGAAAATACGAATTATACAATCAAATAAATTTTTGGAATTTATCAAAAGCGATATTTTCTTATTAGCCGTATGCTAAGAGTTATTTGACCAAGTTTGGCTACTTGTGGCATCTTTTTATATTCTGGTAATTTCAGATCTTATACATGTCTGTTAAATTTGTGTTTTAGTTATATTTTATTTATTTATTCATAGGGAAGTTTTTTTTTTTTTTTTAATGGATATTAGTCGTAAGAAAATGATGCACTCTTTATTTTGTTTTAAGGGCAAACGGATTAATCTTTCGTAATCGAGCTCCGCGCGATATAGATAAATAAAAAATATTTCATGCTTTAAAATTGTTTTTAAAACCATAGACAATCAGTAAAGTGAGGTGAACTTTGCAAACAAATTCCATTTGGAAAAAAAAAAAAAAAAAAAAAAAAACGTATTTGGTGATCTAACAATTTAAAGTGCACGATTACAAAAGTATTATATTTGTGTTTTTTCAATATTATTCTTTTATTTGTTTATAAAAGAAGTATTAATTACATTAATTTGTCTTTCACAAATATGTTAGACTGGTGGTTTGTTTTTAATATTATTCTTTTATTTGTTTATAAAGGAAGTATTAATTTCGTTATGCAAAAATAGTCAGAAACAAATGCTGAAAAATGTTTGTTGCTTTATGTGCAAAATGTTTATTATTATTATGTATTGAAACCGGCACGTGATAAGATAAACTTTAAAAAAAATCATGCTTAAAAATTGTTTTAGAGAATATAATACATCAATCAATTAAGATACAGTTTTTAAACAAATTTCATTTGAAAGTAATTTTTTTTCCTATGCGACGAAAATTTAAAATGTGCGATGGTCAGAAGATTAAAAAATCGCAGTAGCGAAAATTACAAAACCGAAATTTGGTCGTGAAGTGTTGCCATTCGAAAAATGACGTTAGCGTTACGCACAGATACGTAGATACGTTTGTTCTTTATAATATAGATACTTAATCAGTAAAATATAATAAAGATCAGCTATTAAGATGAGGTTATCAATTGAGGCTCTTATGCTTGGTATTCCGGAATGAAAAACCTTCTCAAAATTTGCATTTCTCATATCCATATTCATCATTTTTAATAAAATTGTATTTTGTTTGATCATTTAAAAATCATTTTAATTCAAAACTTGAAGTCACGATTGTCAGCAACATCTTTTATGTGAACAGACGCACTCTTTACTCTTGATTAGAATCTCAAATCCGGAGAGTAAAAATTTCCGTAATTTATGTTTTTTAGACGCATTTGTGTTAAAATATTTAGTTTTATCTAAGAAAATGTTAGTTTTCTTTTAAATATGACTTCATTTTCACTTAAATAAGCATTTCGCATAGTGTCTTATACTTAGTACACATGCAGAAGGAAAAACAATATCGAAAATTTATGAGGAAAAATGCGTGTTTTCAAAAGCAGTATGTTATTTTCCGTTATTATGCACCTAATATAATATTCTGCTCCTAATGGGATTTTGCTACACTAAACCCTATACAACAATTTTTATCAACAATTTTGAATTTTGATCAGAAAACAGTATGAATAAAGATAAAAATACCTCATTATTTCTCTCATGTCTGCAATAACGAAAGTTATCTAATTTTCAACATTTTGAAGAAATTTCATAAAATGCTTTTAAAATTAAAATATAAAAGTGGGAATATTAAAAAAAAAAACAAAAAAAAAACAAAAAAAAACAAAAAAAAAAAAAACAGATAGTGCAATCACATCTACAAATGAAGAGCTTTGAGTTAAAAAAAAAATAATAATAAAATTGGTTCAGCAGAAAGAACAGGGCAGATGACTAAAAAACACACTTGTGTTTTAAATATATAGAGTATATAAAATTAGGAAAAATTAAATTAAGCAAATTATGTTATTTTGCTTAAATTATAGTAGAATATTTTAAAGAAAAGCATTAAAATTTTATTATTCGAGAGAATTTTGGACAAAAACTGCAGAAACATTATATTATTTTAAACCTCGAATTACTTGTTTGCTTATCTAACTCGGCGAAGCAAATCCATCCAGTCGAGAATCATCAATTTCTGGAATATAAATCGCTATTATTTGCATTGTCACCTATTTTTTATAAAGACACTCTAAATTTTTGTAAAACATTGCGTTCTATCAGTGTGTGATTTCGATTACTTAATTTTCAAAAGTGAAGCATTTTCACCTGTGAAGAATTTTAAAGCAGCTGGTCTGTGAAAATGAAGCACTTCTACAAAACATAATTCAGGTTTAAGAATTAAAATAGACTCATTTTTATAAAGTGACGTCCTTTGCATCCGCTAAAGCAATCCACTTTTACAATCCAGTCTTAAACTTCGTCTACCGAAAAGTATGCATATGACGTCATTTTCACGGAATAACAGACAATATTGTTGACATAGCCCATATTTTAATTTCAACTTTTTTTTTCAGGTTTTATGAGAAAATGGCAGAAAAAAGATACAGTATCTCCTATTTTCGACAATTTTCCGTTTACTTTGAATGACATTCAATAGAAATGGGGTACTTTTGTTGCCACTATAAGAAAAATGGTATTAAAAACTACCAAAAAAAATAATATCTCAAAAATAAATTGATATATAGCTTTCAAACAAATTGTATTTAAAAGAGCATTTTTTTCCGTATACGACGATATAAAAATTTTAAATGTGCGATGTTTGGGAGTTTAAAAATTTCCAGTAGAGAAAATTGCAGAACCAAAATCTTATTTCAAATTTCAATGTGTTGCCATTCGCAAAAATGACGTATGCGTTGCGCACAAATATGTTTGTCCTTTATAATGTAGATATTTTCATTTGGATGACGCATGTATTGATTGTAATTAATTGTTTTCAACGTTCTAAGTGCTACTATTTGAAACAATCTTCGTTTTGTGCCATTGGAAATTTATGTCAATTAAGAAAACGAATTTTTATGTTCGGAAACTTGTGGTCCTCAAAAAGCAGCAGATTTATAAACTATGTAAGGCTGGACATCTTGGCAAAGGCTATGAATCTACAAGGCTGGAGTAAAACGTCAAAGCGAAAAATGTCCAGACCAGAACCCGAATCTGAATTCCTTGGTTTCCGATTCCAAGGCTTCAAGATTTGATGCATTAAAATAAACCTCAACATTGTTACTGAAGTCTGTAAGATGATTTATCCTGTTGACTTAATAATTCGTTTTGTACAATAGAAAATTTATGTCAATTAATAAAACGAATTTTTATGTTCGGAAACTTGTGGTCTTCTAAAAGCGGCAGATTTAGAAACTATGTGCTGACATCTACAAGGCTGGATCAGAACATCAAAGCGAGAAATGTCCAGACCAGAACCCGAACCTGAAGACCTTGGTTTCCGATGCCAAGGTTTCAAGATTCGATCCATTGTAATAAACCTCAACTGTGTTACTGAAGTCTATCAGATGATTTATCCTGTTGAAAAGCATTGTTTCTTTTAAATATGGAAAGACATTTTCACAAACAAAAATATAATTTAACTTATTATTAGTATATATTGACTTGTTAAATATACTAAAAGCATTACTCATCTAATGCACTTCTATTGTCAAGCTTAACTAAAAACTATTTTTTCGTTTTTTTGTATTTATTTATTTTTGAAACTGTATTTAAATTTTAGTATACATTGCATTTCGCGTCTAAGTATTATCGTTCTAATTCCACATTATTGCAGCATTAGGAAATAAACATAACGCATGAAATAATGAAAGAGATAATTAATTTCCGAAAACCATTTTAAAACGCTTGTCATTTTAAGCTGTTGATTTTTTAGTCTTAAGTGTTGGAATGTATTTATCACAAGTAAAAGTCTTTCTCATTTTATTAATGTAAACCTTTATTAAGGGAGCAGTTAACAGTTATCAAGTGAACTAAAATTTCCATTTTTAACACGTTCATGATGGCGCGGTGGGTCACACTCGACTGTCTCAGAGCTGCAAAGTCTCCGGCTTTTTGGATACCAGTATTTTAATACAGAAAATGTTGTTTTATTTAATTAGAACAATTGGACGATTTAAAACAACAATATTTTCTCTAAAATAACAGTGGTGTGCAAAAAGCCGGAGACCTGACAACTCTGAGACAGTCGAGTGTGACCCACCGCGCCGGCGTGAACGTGTTAATAGAAGTGTTGAGAATAATTATACCCCCCAAAGTACTCCATGTGCTATCCATCCACTATTTGTCTTATTTAAACAGAATTGCCTGTCATTAGATAAAGTAAAAATATTTCTTTAGAAATTATTTCATTGAAAAAAAAAAACAGACAGATTGCAGATATGTACATAATAGATAAAAAAATATTTAAAACAAACGTTATAACTTCAAAGGACATTTGAAGATTGACTTCAAAGAACATTTTCCAAAAAATATTTTTATCACGAGAATTAGTTCATTGGAACTTAAAATTAAAATTTTAAATATATTTTCAACTATTATAAGTTAATTAAAGCTAAAGTCAATTTCTTTTTTTAATATAACCCGAAAAACAACTTTTACTTTCTTCACTTTCTAGTTCTAAAGGACGTCTTGTTAATATATTTCAACAATTATAATTTAAATGACTAGGGGGCTCTACCCCCTACGAGCTACGCTAACCCCCGTTCAGACACCGCAGACTCTAACAGCACGCTAATTTGATCATCTTTAAAAAGATTTCGATAGACTGAATTATAATTTGAATCTGACAATTATAATCTGACGTAATTTTCACCAAACTTTCTTTCTCTTTTTAATTTTCACGTAAAAATACTTTTGTTAGAAATGGAATATTATGTTCATCTTAAAATATCAAATAAATGTCTCGCGCAATTTTTAAATTTAAACTGTTTTGCAATATTATTATTTGTTCATTTTACGTAATAAGTGTAATGTGACGTAAATTCTCCTATTTAAGACTTCTAACGCATGTTAATGAATTTATAATTTTACAATATTCTTTCTCTTTTAAAATTCACGTGTAAGTATAGTTTTTATGACGTAATTTTCAATGAGTTCCTGCTTTTTATATTTTCTGTTTATAATAGTCACGTCTAAAATAAATTTTTAATTTGAAGCAAACGTTATTGAACCTGAATCATCCCCTATTAAATAAATTTAAATTTAAATTAAAAATTCTGCATTAATAAATCCTCAAAGTACTTCATGTGTCGTAATATTTGTCTGATTAAAACACAAGTACTTATCAACAAAGAAATTAAAAAAATCTATTCTGAAATTGTTCCACTGAAATACCAGAAGGATTGCAGATATGTAAATAATAATTTAAAATTTTATTTGAAATAATTTTTATAACTTAATTTGAATTCACAGAATGTTTTTGAAGACATATTTTTATCAATGAGTATGTCTTCATTACAACTTAAAATTAAAACTTTACGTACATTCTTAAGTATTATAATTTTATTTGACTAAAGCCTATTTCTGATGGCAATGTTTCCCGATAAACAACTTTCACGTCATTCACTTTGTATTTGCAAAATGTCGACTTGTTACAATTTATTTCAACCATTAATCATTTAAAAGACTTCTCCAAATTTTCTGCACTGAAATACGAAGCGTAAGTCGAAAATAATTAATGTTTCAAGCATTTCACTTTATTTCACATTAAATAAGCACATTGATATGCTTCAATATCTTCTTTTTTAGGTAACCAATTTCGTATGAGTTTAAAATCAACATGATATACTGACTAGTAAAGAACTGAAATATTTTTGTATGGAAAGGATTTTAGAAAGTCATTTTAAATGGCTTGTCATTTTAGACTGTCAAATTTCTATCTATACCTTAGTCCACGGTGTCATAATTTATTTCATGCTTTTCAATGCAGCTGTCAATTTATCAGTTTAAATATTTTATTAATTGTATACTCTTTTTATAGAGGAAACGATGTAATTAATTATTTCATAAATCAATCAATGCGAAGCTTTTTAAACAATCTTTCTAATTCCATAACAAAAGGAAAAAAGTCTCAGAAAATTGAAAAAAAATATTAACACAGTTATCGATATATATATATATATATATATATATATATATATATATATATATATATATATATATATAATACGTAGCTGTCAACTATTACGCTTTTTTGCTGGAATTTTTGCTTTATTTAATAGGAAAATTTTGGTAATTAAAGAAGGTAAAATTTACTATTAATTTTTTGTGTTATAAAAAAGCATAAGTATTGCAGCTATGTAATATATATATATATATATATATATATATAGACGCACACACATATATATATATATATATGAAAGGATAAAAATAAGTAAATAAAAATAAACCCCTTTTTTAAATTCAAAATTTAAGTTTTTAAATCTGGAAACCCAACTTATTTTTCTTAGACTCTTAAAGCAAATAAATAAAAATATTTTCTTCATCATAAAAATCTTTGACACTGATTGATATTTATGAAACAGATTTGGAAAAGAAATTACCCTTTGTTGACATAAGACAGTCATCATAAAACATATTAAATTATCTGGGAAGTATCATTATATTTATAGCATAAACAAAATGAGTTTTTCAGCCTATGCTAGATAGTTTAAGAATCAAATTATAAACAACAAAGGATTAATTTCAAATCAGTATATCAAAGTAAATATGTTAGTTTAATTAGTGTCAAAGTAGAAAATTGATAAGCAATAAATCTTTATTAGCTTTTGTCTGGTTGACATTTCATATTATGATTGCCTCATAAATAATATTTAACATTTAAATTAGAATTAGCTCTTGTTGTGCAATCATAAGTTCAGACTCTTTGTCTCCACATAAAAAACAGTTATAAAAAAGATAATGCACCAATCATGAAAGATTAAGCCTCCCACTTTGTTACTTCTGCCCTCTGCTGGAAAAAGTAATAACTATCTGATTAAAAGCGCGGTGCAGAGGGAAGGAGAGGTCAGATTATGATGCAGTCCTCTGTAGAATATCAAGAATGATTTAGAGAGAGCTTTGGCTCCTAACATCTTCCAAGTCACTGGACCTGACTTCAGATGATATCATGTATTATTACAGAAAAATAAAAGTCAGGTTCAGCACCAACTGCCTCATCTTCTTGTAAGGCTATGACAACTACACTCAAATAATATGACGTACAAGCGGAATCATTTCATTTTGTTCATTTTTGGCATGGAATGTAGTTCCGTTGTTTTTTCCCGTGCCAAGTGTGTTATTATGAGTTTCGCTGTCTAACTGTTCGCTAGTATTGTTAGCAGTAATTTTGCTATCAGGAGTCAAACTTCCTGTTTGCTCTGAGGGATTCATTGTTACTAAATTTTATTATATGTAAATATGAACAATAAAATGTACTTTAACTAGAAATAATAATAAAAAATCAAGTGATTAAGATTAATTCGTCACTCTTTGGGCTGTTTTATTTGAGTACTTTTCTTTTATACCTGGTTACTCACACAACTATCAACAATATGAAGAAATAAAATATACTTTCAAAAATCCTGACAAATTATTACCCATTGTACTAACAGCCTATCAAATATGACTAAATAAAAATAACATTCTTTGCAAGACTCAATAATAGTAAACATATCAATGATTCTCACATGAAAATATTAACAAGATATCAAAATAAATAATTTAAATAAACTCCACTTTAGGAATTTTTCAAAAAATAATAATAATGAGGAATAAATAATATAAATTTAAATAAAAGTATTTTAAATAATTGCAATTTTCACTGTTTTATATCTTTTCTTCACTAAAAATTATTTTCTTCTCTACTTGAAAGTAACACAAAAGTACATACCTGAATGTCCTTTTAAATGAATATTTTCTTTTTGCACACTTACTAAAAATCAATAAAAACAAATTCACACTTTTTTTTTCCATAACACGCCATTTGTACGCGAACAATTCACGGTTAATCCTTTTTTGCACGTAATCCATTAAAGTGGTGATTGGTGGCACTCTTTTCACTTTTTCACAGCTAATTTCCATCTTTAAAGTAAAAATGTCATCAATATCTGGATCAGCAGAGTCAGCAAAATCTTCCTAATCAGGGAGTTCATGATATCAGGACTTCAGGGAGAATTTTCCCATTGTCTGTTACTTAAATTTTCTTTAGTCACAAAATGTTTTGAAAGACTGAATTGACGAGTTTAAAACACGGTTAATTTTCAATCCTAGACATCTTTAAACTGCAGATAGGTGATACCAGAAGCTTCTCTTTAATTAAATCAGACGTAAAATGAAGGATAAAAATCAGTCACTTTGGCAGCATAGAACGAAAAAGTTTATTCTTAAATATGTAGTCATTTCCATAACAGGGCAGAAAACATTTTCTTCATTGCAGATGAAAACGAAAAATTTTAGACCCGAGCTGGCTAAATTTTAATTCTATTCCGAGTGAGGAATTAATCCACTGGGAACTTCTGTGGCAGGAACCACTAAGAATCCTGCCGACTAATGAAATGCTTCCGCTTGTACGTCATATTATTTGAGTGTAGTAGTCATGGTCTTACAAGAAGATGAGGCAGTTGGTGCTGAACCTGACTTTTATTTTTCTGTAATTATACATGATATCATCTGAAGTCAGATCCAGTGACTTGGAAGATGTTAGGAGCCAAAGCTCTCACTAAATCATTCTTGATATTCTACAGAGGACTGCATCATAATCTGACCTCTCCTTCCCTCTGCACCGCGCTTTTAACCCCCTCACTGACAAGCCCGTGTTAATACGTTCACTAAGCTCCAGGTTTCACTGCAATACAAGCAATATTTAAAGTAATATAATTCTATTGATTTAATGTACTTTTAATCTTTTAATACATTAAACAATGATTAACACTTCCAAGGATTCCATTCATATTCGTCATTAAGTTTTTTTTATAAAATGTTCAAAGAATCATTTTTTTTTTTTTAGCATTTAAAACAAAATGCAGAGAAAACAACATTACAATTGTGCCCTTTTCCAAGACAGTCGGAGGGTTAATCAGATGGTTATTACTTTTTCCAGCAGAGGGCAGAAGTAATAAAGTGGGAGGCTTAATCTTTCATGATTGGTGCATTATCTTTTTTATAACTGTCTTTTATGTGGAGACAAAGAGTCTGAACTTATGATTGCACAACATGAGCTAATTCTAATTTAAATGTTAAATATTATTTATGAGGCAATAATAATATGAAATGTCAACCAGACAAAAGCTAATTATGAATTATTGCTTATCAATTTTCTACTTTGACACTAATTAAACTAACATATTTACTTTGATTTATTGATTTGAAATTAATCCTTTGTTGTTTATAATTTGATTCTCAAACTATCTAGCATGGCCGGAAAAACTCATATTGTTTATGCCATATATATAATGATGCTTCGCAGATAATTTAATATGTATTATGATGACTGTCTTATGTCAGGAAAGGGTAATTTCTTTTCCAAATCTGTTTCATAAATATCAAACAGTGTCAAAGATTTTTATGATGAAGAAAATATTTTTATTTATTTGCTTTAAGAGTCTATGAAAAATCAGTTGGGTTTCCTGATTTAAAAATTTTAATTTTGAATTAAAAAAAAAATTTATCTTTTAAAAAAGGGTTTATTTTTATTTACTTATTTTTATCCTTTCATATATATACAGTGTGTCCGCTCTCAACGGTGTTCAATGGCTAATTCCTATACCGTTAGTCACAGACTTATAGTCCAATAAAAAAATGTTTTAAATCAGGTAAAGAAATATTTTAAAAGCGATTTGGGTCAATAAAAACATTTCAAAAAATACGAAATTTAAATTTTTATATGGCCCCCCGGTCCTATAAGTAAAATTATTATTTAAAAATTAATATTTAGTAAAATTTTCCTATTACACTGACAAGTAAGACAAAAAAAGACCCATTCATATAACGCTAAAATTGAGCGAGTTATGAAACTTTAAAAATGCTTGACTTATGCCACTTTTCTGCTCTGAAAACAGAGTATTGCTTGGCTTTGAGGGGTCACATACCAAGTGCTTAAAGTATTCGAAGATCTTATTTCATGTGTATCTGCGCTTTGAAAAAAATCGTACAAGTATTACGATTAAGTTAACATTTATTAAGTTTCAGATTGGCTAAAATAACTTATATTTTATTTTGTCAGGATTTGAGACTTTCTTTTATGATTTCTTTTAACAAAAATTATGTTATTTTTTATAAGTTTTTATGTTATTTCAACGATCGTATGTATGTTTTTCGGTTCAAAATGTGTACTCGAACTTTAACTCACTTTCTAATATCCGATCGAGATTAAATTTTACATACTGGCGCAAATCCGATAACAATCTAATATTATTATGATTTTCGGTGGTTACCTTTTATGGTTATTTTACAGGATAGCTAAAAAAATTTCGGATAGATTACTGCCAAGAAGTTAAAGAAAAAGTTTTAGATTGAATAATACACGACTGCGATTGTTGGGTTTTTTAACTTTTATGTATTTTTTAGCACTGAATCGGAAAATTACCTTAATTTTTAACCATCATGTCAGGATATTTTGCAAATCATAAATTGTCAAAGTTAAAGAATAACAAAAATCGGATACTATAAAGTAGAGGCTGTGATTTTTAGCTTTTGATAATTGATTTTTACATACTTTTTAGCGCTTAATCTGAAAATGACCTTCATTTTTAACCACCATGTTAGAATTTTTTTTGCAAATCGTAAATGTGTAAGTTAAAACATTGCGAAAATCTCATACTATAAAATTTATGTAAAACTTTTTTTTTATTTTATTCTATTTTATTTTATTCAATATTTTTGCTTATCCTGGGATTCTCACAACTAAACAGCTGAGTGGTCCGATGAGATGGGGGAGGAGGTTCATGTTGAACTTTGAACTTTTTAACTTTCAAATTTGCAATTTGCGAAAAAACCTGATGTGATGGTTAAAATTGAAGATCATTTTCGGATTCAAAAAATACATAAAGTACATAAAAATCAATCATTAAAAGTTAAAAACAGAACAATCACATGTATTTTATAGTATCAAATTTTCGATATTTTTCTTTTTTTAACTTTAAAATTTACGTGAAAATCTTTATATGATGTTAAAAAAAATGAAGGTCAATTTCGGATTCAGCGGTGCAGAATACATAAGAATCAATTATCAAAAGCTAAAACACATGACATGGCCCAATTTTCGCAGGGTAGTGCAATCTAATAATATTTTGTAATCGTATCATTTTGTAAAGAATTGAGACTGTTAATTTAGCATCATTTTATTTAACAAAAATTTTGTTTGTTTTTTTCTTCTCAAATATGTATTACAAATTGTATATTTTGCATTAATATGTCAGAATGATTAAAGATTTCAATTTTATATTGCAATGTTATTTTATACTCAACCATTTTTTTTAATATATCTGACGAAATTATATTTCGACTAAATTTGTGAATGACCCCAATTTGCAGCAAAAGATAGGCTCCAACATTAAACAGTTGTTACTCGGTCAATTTTAATCGTAGAATAACGGGACTTTTTTGTATTACTTGTCAGTGTAAAAGGAAAATTTTACTAAATATAACTTATAGGACCGGGGACCGTATAAAAATTTAAATTTTGTAATTTTTTTGTTATTAAAAAGAAATGTTATATATATATATATATATATATATTTAAAACCACAAACAAAATATCAAAATCCATCACTCACCATAGCTGCATTGAAACTCACATCAAAAATATTATAATAACCAACATAAACTTTAACTCTTAAAATCAAACTGAATAACCAAACTAAAGAAAATATATATAATTGCAAGACATAACAGAACAGAAGGCGAGCGGTACGGCTAACGACATATACTGCAGGGTTAAGTCAGACTTTACGCATGCTACGTCCCCCTTCACTCGCCAAGACCAAAATTTAAAAAATGAAAAACTATGAAAAACTAAACAGAACTACAACATCCACCAAAATATCTCTCTAACTCATTAGATCAATCAAATCATCAAAACCTCCATTCTCATCCATCACTGAGTTCAGTTCAGTTCCGTACCTGCTACCCTTAATAAAATCACTAGTTATTCTCCTGATGCAATTGCGAGGATAACCATGCTTGAATCCCAAGCGGGACCACTCTAAAATATCCCTAAACATATCTTTAACTCTGGTACTCACTCTTTCGATTCGTATTAATCCATTTCTAAGTACATTTCTTTTAATCGAAACATGCACGTTGAAATCAAAATATATCAGCTTTAAGGCATTAAATTTGAAATCATTTCGCTTGTCAAATAACTTAGATATCAAATTTTCACTTTCTATGCTTAGGATCACATCTAGAAAATTAATATTTTTACAATTCTGGGAGGAGGGCATAATATATATATATATATATATATATATATTATGCTAGTCAGTTTTTTTTAATAAAGTTAAACACTGAATTTGTAATGTTTTTTTACTAAGCAGATAAACACGCGATGCTTTAAGGGGATTAGCAGTTGCAATGGAACTGCACTCCTGTGGATGACTATTTGCGTAACATATCGTAAAGGAGCAACACAAAGTAAGTCTGATCGTAATACTATAAAAATATATAACGATAAAATTAAAAAGGTATAAAATGTCTTTATCTAAAAAAGATAGAAGACGAAGTGATTAGAAGTGTAGAATAGACCAATAGTTTTCGGATTAAAGTTAAAAATTTAATTTTTTTCAATATACAGGGTGATTCATAAATATCGAAACAATAGGCTATCTCCTTAAATATTGCTTTTAGGTACATACTTCCAATTGCAAAGTTTCATAAATAAAGGTGCGAAATTTGATGAGATAATTTTTAACTCCATGGGAGGTTTTATATGAGAAAATACAAAAATTAAATTTTTATACGGCCCCGTAGATTAAAATTCCCAATTAGGAAAAATTTCCTTATCCATTCCTGAATTAAACGCAAAAAAATTCATCTCGATACCTTCAAAATTCCCTGAGATGTCAAAATCCAAAATTCCTGACTTACACCATTTATCCATGTCTCTGAGCGACGAGTTTTTGACTCATTTAGAATCCAAGATAAGGGTTATCCACAAATTGTACATTATTAAAAGTCGATATAAGACAGTACCTCTCCTTTGGACATAAAATCGGCAGCGTATAGATTTTACGTTAAACCTGCTTTCAAAGTATGATGGTGGTCTGCACTAGAGTCTCAACGGGTTGAAATACCTAGGTCCGGTCCCGAAACGACTCATAGGAAGAAAGTTCGGCCCTGCTTGGATAACAGTTCAAATCGTAGCCTGGCCCGGCCTGACTGAATTTCTACATAGTTTTTTACAAAGATATGGTTAAAAGTTTTTTCATATGGAGGAATTCTGACCAAAAATACTTATCTATTTATATGAAAACGATTCACTTCTCCTTCAATATATTTAATCCATATTCCATGTTTTGGAGACATTGAAAAATGCTATAAATTAAAATCTTTTAAGATGGAATTACATAGGAAAGGAAAAAAAAATCGTTATAGACAAATTCCCTTCTTAGGAGTTGTAAATGCTAGTATATTTTTTCTCAGGTGTTATTATATTCATTTTCTATGGATCAACAGATTTTTCCGTTTAAGAAAGGATTCCGTTATTGGCAGATTTTTTTCACTAGTTTTACTGTATTTTAATTTTTTTGCCTTAAAACCTACTATCCTTTAAAAATATGAATTTTAAAGTTTTATTGTAAAATAATGGCCATTTAAAACTGTATGCACTTGTTGTAAAAGTTTTTGGGCTGAGCCAAATGTTAGTTATTTTTGCACGAATTAGGTCAGTCAGAGATAATTATTTTAATACGGGTTGTCTCGAGACCGGGATTGAAAATTTCGCCCAGGGGAGACCTAGGAATAAGGAAGCCAGTCCCGTCTTGGTATAACCAGTGGCCGAGAGGGTCTGCTCTCAAAACTGGTACACGGGAGGTGCTGGGTTCGAACCCAATCGCGCCCTTCGGCCCAATCGTTCGGAGTTTTCAGTGGTTTTCTTCCAACCTTGGATATCCTTGCGTAAATACGGGTTAGGCTCCCTTAGAAAGACCTCCACGGAAGGCACTACCCCCCCCCTTTTCGGGCCCATATCCCTCGTGTAGATAATTGGCCGTCATAAATCACACCAACATCCGGTTCGGTATGAAAAAATACGTTAGACCCGTCCTGGCCGAGTCTTCTGAAAAAAGCCGCCCATCCCGGGTCTGGCCCGCCCCCAAAATACAGACTATTTTAACGGCCTCGCTGGAACGATATCAAGCGTGAATTTGTGAGGGCTAAAATTATGAAAAAATCCTGAAAATATCCTTGAATAATTCTTGAGAAATCGTAATATTTAAAAAAAATCCTGAAACAAAACTAAAATTATACTTTCCTCTTTAATTAAATGAAAAAAAATTGAAATCCGATGAGTAATGTTTCGAGTTATGAAGATTTTAAATTAAATCCGCTTAAAAAAATATTAATCATTTAATTTGTTTTAAAACTTTATGAGAAATATTAGGATGCGATTTTGTTTGTAAATTATATGGTTAACCATCACAAAAAAGAAAAAAAAAATCAAAATTTTATATCAACAAATATATTTTTTACATTTCCTAGAACTCTTAAAGTAACACTGTTACTTAGATTGCACGCATTTCAATTTGTGTCTAATCCCTTAAAACCTGATGAATTATTTAAACGGACATAACTCTGCGAGTTTTTCAGACATGAAGATGCAATTTTTTGTGTTTAATACAGGAATGGATAAGGAAAGTTTTCCTGATTGGAATTTTTACACTACGGGGGCCGTATAAAAATTTAATTTTCGTATTTTTTCAAATAGACCCCCCATGGAGTTGCAACTTATGTCATTAAATTTTGCACCTTTTTTATGAAACTTTGCAATTGGAAGTATGGTTCTAGGGGCAATATTTAAGGAAATAGCTTATTGTTTCGATATTTATGAATCACCCCGTATATACATATGTGTATTAGTTATAGCAAGTTTCTGCTTCTAAATATGTTTTTTCCAAAAAGAAATTATTATCAATTGGTCTCATGTTAAGCGTGTATTATAAAGCCAAACTATGACCAAGAAAAAAATATGGCGTTATATTGTCGATGGCAACACCTGACGATAAATATTCTTTTTGTTGCAATTTGCTTAACTTTTAAGCGTCATAGATTTCAATTATTGTACCACCGAATAGAAAAATAAAAGTTTTGTAAAATGCAGTTCTTTAAAAACTGATTTTTTTTCTTTCTTTTTTTTTTTTTATCGTTTTGAAAATAATTTTCAAACATTTAAAATATTTTTTTTTTTTTTTTTTTTAATATCTATCTCTGGTCCGTGCAGCCCAATCACGAAAGGTTAACTCATTTGCACATTAAATAATATAAATAGTTCAGCATTTGTTTCCGACTAATATTCTCAGCTGAAATTAAATCTTCTTAAACAAATAAATGAAATAATATACACAAATATAACTGAAATGTAATCGAATTAAACACATTAACCACCGAACTTCAGAATGAAAAAAACTCCTGCGAAATCTTTTGAGATTTCTTCGGCTATCAACCCATAATACAAAGCGTTCGCTTTAAAAAAAATTGAAAATTCATTTAAATACATGATTGATATTTTTCAAATAAAAGTGCTTTTTGGTGTAACATAATAAATGTAAAATATCTATTGGAATATTCAGTTATAAAAAAAATATTTTTCGCATATTTTATGTAACCAAAGTGCAAAGCATTTTAGAAGTACACGTTTTTCTAAATAGATGCGGTTGAATAATTAGATCTAAATCTCTTCATGCACCGTTCTAAGAAGCATTCGCATTCATACACTAACAAAATAAAACAGAAATCCTAAAATCACACAGTGAGAAAAAAATGTACATCAAATAAATATACATATAAATAAACAGTCAAAGAAATATTTTGGTTTATTTTCAATTTTAAAAATGCTATCTTATATAAAAACAAATAAATGTTAGTCACATTTTTTTTACTTTTTTAAATCTTAAAATTCGAAATTTTTATTTTTCCCCTTGGACTTTAATTGTTTAAAGTAACATTCCGCTTTCAAAATAAATAAATAAAAGCGATATCAAAACGTTGACATTTTAAATTTCTGAAAATGCATTTCCCGATTGGTACACTTTTCAAGTTACTATTCCAAAGCGTAAGTCGAAATGATAGTTTCAAATATATTTCATTTCATTTCACATAAAATATGCATAGTGATTCGAGTCAACATCCTCTGGTTAGAGTTTACTGAATTCCCAGTCATGCGAAAACAACAGATTGGAATGATACATAACCAAAAGGATTATTTAATATATATATATATATATATAACTATAGTAAAAGCTACATAGAATTTATCATACACAATTCGGGAAAATTAAAAATTAAAAGATGATAAGAAACAAAAACCGATAAGGAAAAAATGAAACGCAGAAAATGATTATTTGAAGTAAAGTTTCTAATAAAAGTTGAAAAAACAATCATAATAACTGGCCACCATGCATAAACACACAGAACTACACAATATAGCCAAATATACCGGGTGTTCCAAAAAGGACTGACTGATTTTAAAATTCAATAACTTCCAAACGGTGACAGATATTAAAAAAATTCTTGCAGGAGGGTTATGCATAAAGTCAAAAGTATTTTTACAGTGATTTTCGATTTTAGTTCGAATTACAAACAATAGATGGCGCTGCGATCAATAGAGGCTAAATTCAGGCTCGATTTTTGGTACTTCGTGGCCCGGATAATACATTTCCATCTCTTTTTTCTGCATGGACCAACAGAAAGGACCAAAAATCCAGCCTGTATTTAGCGACTATTGCTTACAGCGCCATCTATTGTTTGTAATTCGAACTAAAATCGAAAATCACTGTAATAAAACTTTTGACTTTATGCATAACCCTCCTGCAAGAATTTTTTAATATTTGTCACCGTTTGGAAGTTATTGAATTTTAAAATCAGTCAGTCCTTTTTGGCACACCCGGTATATATATTTTTTAATTCACGATAAATCATAATGACTGATACATGACTGAGAGTTAAAATGAGAGATAAAATGACACAGAAATGACACAAGAAGATTGAATTCACACAGATGGATTCACAAGGATTCACACAGATGGGTTCACAAGGATTCACACAGATGGATAAGATGAAGGTGAAGCCAGAAATAATTTAATTACATACATTATAGTACTGCCATCTAGTAAGAAAATTACAAGCATATTTTATATTTAATACATGTGATCAGATAAATAAAAAAAAAAAAATTCAGGTGCCGTTAAACGAGGAATATTTCTCATTCAACAATTCATTCTACATTCATTTCTCATTCACCATGCACGAACTATAATACTGCACAATATTGCAAAAATATTTTTACTTATTCACGATACATCCTAATGACTGATAAAAGATTGAGAAATAAAATGACTGAGAGATAAAATGACTGAGAAATGTCTCAAGAAGATTCCATTTTTTTAACCAACGATTCGCACAGAGAGAATGGATATAAAGACAGAAATAATTTAATAACATACATTATAGTACTGCCATCTAGTAAGAAAAATTACACACATACTTTATGTTTAATAGAAGCGATAAGACAAATAAAATCAAAAACATTTCAGGTGCGATTAATTGAGGAATCTTTCTCATTCGACAACAGAAAATAAATAAATAAATAAAATAAAATTGTGTGAATTTTTCTAGCTTTGAAGAAAGTTATCCAAAATATTTTTATTTTCTTTATAAATTCATTTCCGTCCAATAAATAAATTTTAAAATGAATTTTATGTTAGTTATTATTTTTCTCTAATATACAAAATCTGAATTTTGAATGGTTTCACTAAAATTCCATTCCTGAAATACGAAGCGTAAGTGGAAATTAACTAGTTCAAAATATTTTAATTTATTTCACATTAAATATGGATAGTGATTTGCGTCGATATATTTTGCTTGTTAAATACCCATTGTGACTGAAAATTAACAAATTTGAAGGACAAAAGATCTTAAATTTATTATTAAAGCATGATTGAAAATAAATTTTAAAGTCTATCATTTTAAACTGTCATATTTGAAGACCAAAGTGGAAGAAGATGTTATGTAACAAAAATTAGAATTTGAGAAAATTGAACCTATATTTTTTTTGTTGTAATTAAGTTATTTATTTAATTTCTTCTTAGTAGCATAAGTTTGAATGTTAATAAGTCATACTAAACTATCCTAGGAAAGAATAGTAACATTTAATTATTAAATATAAAAAAAAATATTTTCGCTATTTAAATTCTTAAATTAAAAAAATATGAAATATTAAAATATGCTGTTTCATACATTCAATACTAAGTAAAATTTTTGCATTTTAGTTTTACCATATGATATAATATCTCATAATGCTTTCACCCATAAAATAAAATAATTTTTGAGAAAATATATCATAACATTTTTTCCACTAAGCATGTAATTTGTATCTGAACAATTGTCGCAGGTTTCGAAATGTATTTCTTACTGTGGAAAAGTTATTCATTTTATGAATTTAAAATATTTCTTCCAGAAAACTACACAATGTTGCAAAAACATTTTCTTTAATTCAGGATAACTATAAAATTACTACTACGAGACTCACAAAGGTTTCATTTCTTTCAGACAAGCACTCGCGCAGAGAGAATGCACAATAATAAGATAACCCAGAAATAATTAAATAAGATAAACTATAGTTTTGGCACCTAGTAGGAAAAATTACAGATATTTATTATATTAAATACCCGCGATAAGACTAGTAAAACTGAAAACAATTCCTGTGCTGCTACCTCAGGAATTTTCCACATTTAACAGAAAAAAATAATTTGTAATTTGTTATGCAGTTAAAGGAAATTGTCCAAAAGTCCTCTTTTAATCAATTCATTTCTATCCAAAGAGCTATTTTTAAAATACATTTTATGTCAGTTTTTATTTTTCGTTAAAAAAGAAAATCTTAATTTTTAATGGTCTCTCTGAAATTCCAGTCCTGAAATAGGCAGCATAAGTGGAAAGTAATTAGGTGAAAATATTTCAATTATATTCTAGTGTTGCTAGACGAATACTAAAATTTTATTTTGAATACGAATATTTTCGTACGGTATTATTAGCAAAATTTTTGTAATTAAAAAAGGTGACTATCTCTATATGAAAATAGTGTTATTCAAAATAAAATATTAGCATTCGTCTGGCAACATTGTTATATTGCAAAATATGTTGACTTAAAATTTAGTTGGGTACATATAAAATGACTGAGAAATGACTCAAGAAGATTGCATCTCTTTCATCTTACAATTCGAGAATGGATAAGGGAGAAGATGAAGCCAGAATTCATTTAACGATATACGTTATAATATTGCCATATAGTTAAAATAATAATAGTAATAATAATAATAATAATAAAAATAATAATAATAATAATAATAATAATAATAATAATAATAATAATAATTTTAATACTTGCGATAAAACTGATAAATTCGTAGAACACTTCTGGTGCAGTTAACCAAAGATTCTCGCTCATTTGAAAAAAATAAAAATAAAAATAAAATTCTATAATTTGTTCAACAGTTGAAGGAAGTTATCCACAATATTTTTTCATTATAAATTAATCCAATCCAAATAACAGTTTTTTAAATTAATTTTATGTCAGGAGCAATTCCATCGTAAATGACGTAACAATTTATGATCGAATTTTGTTTTCAAAACTATGTAGAAAATTTACTAATAAAAAGGGTTTTTAGGTTTTTTTTTGGCTGGAGAGGTTGGCTGTGCGAGGTGCTCCCTCCTTCTACACGTGGGGGGCGGTGACCGTTTTGCAGCCGGCGGTATCTGTGCTTTCTTTTCGGTGAAACTTTCGCTTTTACGCTGTTGTGGTTCGAAGTAAGGTGTTTGTTTTTTCCCTCTTTTCGTGGTGGTCATTAGTGAACTATTTTATTGGTGATTTGGTGGGTGTTTGGTAGGTGTAATAGTTTTATTTACGTTTTGTTTACCTCTACTATTTTCTGATTATATCCCTGGATAGTGTTATGGCTTGTTCTGAATTTAAGATAGTGGATATTGATGGAACAGCGGATCCTTCTGCTGTCAATGTTGATATGGTGGAATGTGAAGAAAGTACCTCATGTGACAGCGACAAGAAAAACGGGGCAGAAAACTTCTTGACATGTAACAGCGATAATAAAAATGTGGCGCGGTCCACTGCTTCCACGGAGCTGCTTCTTTCAATGGCTGCCGAGAATGGCGGTAAGTGTTTCAATATTTTTTTACAAAGTACAGATTCAAAATCTATTCCAAATAGAGATCCTAGAGCTGTGCAAGTAGAGATTAAAAAGATAATCCCTCATGCTAATCATATAGAGAATGTCCGTCACACACGTACGGGCAGTCTACTTATTAGCACGAAAGACGTCAGCTGTGCTATTGATATTTGTCAGGTTACTAGCTTTTGGGGGGTTCCAGTTAAACATAGAGTTATTTGGGAGAACATTTCGAATCGCTTCCTGGTGTTCAACGTACCTGTCGACATCCCCCTGGAGGAGGTGGGCCAGGAGATAATGGTCAATAACAACGTGCAGATCTTAGAAATGCGACGATTTATGAAGAAAGATTCATCTAGTACTGTTTCCCCAGTTTTAATTACCTCTCTGGGTATTGCTATCCCGACTGAAATTAAGTTATGGTTCACTCTTCAGAAGATCCGCCAGTTTATCGATAGACCGAGGCAATGTGTACGCTGCTTCAAATTTAACCATGCAACCGGAAAATGTCAGTCCGAAAATATCTGTGCCACGTGTGGCCAAAAGCATACTGGTCCGTGCAAGCTAGAAGTCAAATGTGAACTGTGTGTGTGTGTGGGGGGGGGCACAGGTCAGATTATCTCCAGTGCCCCACCCGCTTGAGAGAAATGGATTTTCTCCGCTTCAAAAGTGGAAATTTTCTAACTTTTACTGAAACTCGACGGAAATTTTCGACGAGGGCGAATTCTGAATCATATGCACAGAAAACCAGTGTTAAAAAACCCGACCAAGATGAATTAAAAAAAGCTATTGAGATCAGGACTAATAACATGTTAAAGATTTTAATTGATCATTCAGAAAAACAGTAGGCAAAAATTCTAGAAACTATCAGTGCTCTGCGTAATATAATTATGAACTGTATGGCTAAACTCAGTGACAAATACCCGGAGAGGAAACGTGCCTACGTGCATGGTAAAGGGGGGTAGGAAAAAAAAGTTTTTGTTTTTCTCTTGTGTTTTGGGCGAGTGTTCCTGCAGGGGGCAGGTTCTTGATTTTTGTTTTGTGTTTGATAGTTTTTCTTTTTTCTGTATCTTATGTGTATTAGTGTGCTTCAGTGGAATTGCCGAGGTATCTCCAACAAGCTCCCCTTCCTTCAGCTTGAACCTTTCTTGTCGTCGGATGTCTTGGTTCTCCAGGAAACTTTTCTTTCACCGGTGAAGCCTCTGTCGATGTCGGGTAAAGTGATCTACCGTCAGGACAGAGTCGGTCGGGCCGGTGGTGGTCTGGCTTTGGCAGTGAACTCTACTTGGTCGTCTACAAGGTTGTGTTTCGATAATTTGGACTCAGATAACGAATTCTTAGGCGTCCGCATTTCCTTTGGTTCTTACTGTCTCAACATTATCAAAGTTTACTCCTCATCTGGGTTGGTGGTTGACGATCTTTTGAAGGTTTGTCGTGATCTTTCTGGTCATCCTCTTATCTTGGGAGATTTTAATCTGCATCACCCGCTGTGGGGATCCCCGGTGTCCTCGCGGGCCAGCGTGCGTTTGGTGGACTGCCTTTCTGATAGCCCCTTCTGCTTAATGAACTATACTGCTCCTACCCATGTGGCCCCTGGTGGGGTTACTTCCTTAATTGATCTTTCGATCTGTTCTTCTGAGCTTCTTACTTGCTCCTCGATCGTCGTTGAGGATGATCTTTTCGACAGCGATCACTTTCCCATTGTTATCTCTGTAGAGCTTAACCCCACTCTGCGTCCCGGTCCCATTCTTTACAACTGGGCCCGCATCACCCATGAAGCTAACTCCAGCCTACATTTGGCTACCGATATGCAGCCGTCATCGTTCCACTCCTTGGTTCGTGGTGCCATGTCGAATCACAGTACAGCCTGTGTTAAGTCCCTGAAACGCCTCTGGTGAACTGCGCGGTGTAGCACCCTTAGCAAACAGAAAAAGTTCCATCTGCGAAGAGCTCGTCAACTAACTTCTGTGGATCACTGGATGAAATATAAAAGATTCTCGGCCAAGCTCCGCCAGGTGGTCAGGGAAGCCAAGCGTCGGTACTGGGACTCCATTTGCTGTAATGCGAATGATCCTGTCCTTTTATATAAAATTTTTCGTAACCTCAAATCTCGGTCCAGCTCTTCTCCTGATTCCCATCTCCACTTACAACTACCTGACTCTTTTTCTGCTGATGCGGTAGCCCAAGCTGAAGCCTTTGCAGATCACTTTGGTGAGGGAAGCTGCCACGAGCCAATCCCATTTACTTATGGTGATGAGTGTAATGATTCGCTCAACTGTCTGTTCATGATCTCAGAGCTAAAGATGGCCATTGGAAGAACGAGAATTTCCACTGCTGGGGAGGACAGGATTAGTGCGGCCCTGTTCAAGGGGCTAAACGATCACTCTTTAGATTGCTTGTTGAGTATGTACAACAGCATTTGGTGCTCAGGGGACATTTCCTCAAGCTGGACGTCGGCGACCATTCTCCCAATTCTGAAGCCTGACAAGCCGAGACATCATATTTCTTCATACCGTCCGATTGCCTTAACCTCGGTAACGTGTAAAATCTCTGAGCGGATGATTGCCAGAAGGATTGTGAACCACCTACTCTGCCATAAAACCTTGGTCCCTAGGCACCTTGGATTTCTTCCCTTCCGGGATTGCCATACGGTGTTAACGATTCTCCAGCATGACATCACGTCTGCCAAAAAGGCGAAGAAATATATTTTGGGCGTCTCTTTGGATTTACATTCAGCCTATGACTCTGTCTACATTGATGGACTTATTTATAAATGTGCCCAGGTGGGCATCACAGGACGGATGCTTCGGTGGATTCATCGCTTTCTTTCTACTAGAGTCGTCAAGGTTGCGTGGAGGGGTCACGTGTCTTCCTCCCGAACTATTGGTAGAGGTGTTCCCCAGGGGGTGGTTTTGAGTCCCATCCTTTTTACAATTTTCATGGCAGATTTCTATGAGGTCCTAGTGGGCCTGGGCATCAAGTTCCTCATCTATGCAGACGATATTTTCATCTACTGTGTGAATGATTGTTTGGACACCTGTAGAGTCAAACTCCAAGAGGCTCTTCGACTTATAATAGTGTGGTGCTCCTATTGGAAATTCTCCATCCGGGCTGACAAACGCCATTCGATTAATCTCTCGAGACGGAGAGCGGTCTGTGATTTCCACTTCAGCGTGAACGGTGGACTCATCGAGTGGTGCCCCGTTCTAAAGTTCCTAGGTTTCCTTTTTGCCCGTCGTGGAGGCTTCCGGAAGCATGTAGAATATCTCCGGACGAAATGCTTTAAAAGGATCAACATCTTAAAAGCTCTAGCCCATAAAAGGTATGGGGCTCGTTCACATCATCTGCGGAAGTTGGACCGCTCTTCTATTTGTAGTATCATCGAATATGGAGCTGCTCTTCTCACGGCCTCTAGTCCTTCGCTACTGAAGATGCTTGAAGAGATACAGACGAGTGCGCTACGGGTTGCTCTGGGGCTCCCGAAGTAGGACGCCTAATATTCTTCTTCTCAAGCATGCTGGGGCTTGTCTCCTAGCTGACAGAATCAGGGTTCTGGCTTTCGGCTTCTGGATGAAGCATCTTGCCCTTGGCAGATGGTCTCCTCTCTTGGACTCTTGTGAGGATATTCTGGTCTCACCAGGAAATCATCTT
This sequence comes from Maratus speciosus, assembly GCA_963932465.1. Lineage (NCBI taxonomy): Eukaryota > Metazoa > Arthropoda > Arachnida > Araneae > Salticidae > Maratus > Maratus speciosus. The sequence continues at coordinate 316,721,441 of OZ010794.1, forward strand.
TCTCATGTTTCTGAGTTTTTTGCCGGTCTGGGCATTGATCTGGATTTCCTCATCAGCTTCCAAGTTCCTCATTCTCTTGACTCGAACGCAGTGCAATTTTTCACCTCTGATCTTCCTTTTCAGTGTACGGACCTTCATGCTAGCATCATTGCCCCGATGTTCGCTGATTACTTCCAGAACTTTACTGACTCGCGGGATATTATTGCCACCGATGCCTCAAAGACAGATTCCCTCACTTCGATTGCAGGCTGCACTTCCTCACACCACTTTGGCTACAGGGTGCAGCATGTCAACTCCGTCTTCACGGCGGAAGTTCTCGCAATAGGCGTGGCTCTCGACGAATTGATCTCGTTATCTCGTCCCGTGGTGATTTTAACAGACAGCTTGTCGGTTCTTTTGGCTCTCCAGTCTGCTAACCTGAAGTCTCCCAGAGTTATCCTTTGGCTCCACAATAAAATTGTTCGGATGCAGCATTTCTCCATTCACCTTTCCTTTTACTGGGTTCCGGGACACCGTGGTATCCCCCTCAATGAAAGGGCCGATGGCCTTGCTAAAAGTGTTTCTGTCTCTGACCCTCTGATTGATTGGACCTCGCCAGAAGATACTATTCATGGGTTCTCTCACAGTGTTCTGCTGCAGGGTGAGCACTCTTACCGGACTTGCAAGTATTATGCTTCTTATGGGGATATCCCCAATGTCAATCACTCTCGGTGTTGGGTTCATAATTGAAGGGATGATGTGATTGTGTCCCGTCTCCTCTGCAGGATGCTTATTACCCCGGAGATTTTAGCTCGCTTTAACTTGGTTGCGGACGGCAGCTGCCGTGCGTGTGGTGTTTTGAACTCCTTGGAGCATATTTTGTTTTCTTGTGTCAGGTACCACGCTAAACGCAGGAGTTGTTGGGCGGGTTTTGATTTGAGCGATGAGTGTTTTCGTTCATTTGGTTGCTTTATCAAAAAGTTTTGTTCGTTGAGTGTCTTTCGTAACTCTACGCTACGGTTTATTCATTGTATTGATTGCTTCTAGCTAGGTGTCTAGTGCTGTCTGTGTCTGACGTTTCTGTTCGTATGGATCATTCGGGACTACAGCCGTGCTGCTTATAGGTCCCAAAGCCCCCCCACTACCTACCTACCTACTAATAAAATTAGAACATTTTTTTACAATTTAAAATATTTCTTACTAAGGACTTAATACCCAAATACCTGCAGATTATTTCCATCTCTTTTAGTCCCAAAATTGCGATTCAAAATTATGTAACTGACGTAACATAAAATAGACAAACATTTTTTCTGCCTTCATTGAAGTGTAAAAATTATCAAAACTATCCCGCTAAAAAAAGCTGATTTAAGGTTTTCAACAACACTAAATAAAGCCAAATTATAACAGTAACTTGTTTAAGTTATTTCTGAATAATAAAAAAGAAAAAGTAGCATTTACACGTGTAACTGACGTTCTTTTATTGTGTAACTGACATAACATTCTGACTTTAAAAAGACAATAATGGTACTTAGTTTGTGATCACTAATTTACAATGCCTTTTCATTAGGATTTTATTATAGAATATAAAAATATCAAGTTTTCCGATCATACTCTTAAATTAAACATATTATACATTTTATCCCCCCTCCCCCCCCCCAAAAAAAAATGATTTTCTGTGGAATTGCCCTCAGTTATTATTTTTCAATAAAGCTGAAAATTTGAATGGGATGACAAAAGGTCTGAAATTTATTATTAAAGCATGATTGAAAATAACTTTTAAAGTATATAATTTTAAGTTGCAATATTTTTGTGCCCGAACATTAGTCGCAGGAATCGAAATGTATTCCTTATAAGTAATAAGTAATAAGTTTCTGATAAGTAATTGTCATTTTATGAATGTAAAATATTATTTTCTAGAATATCACACACTGTTGCCAATATATATATATATATATTTTTTTTTTTATTAAGGATAAAAATAAAATGACTAATGCGTGACTCAAAAAAAAAAAAAAAAAAAAAAAAAATCATTTGATTCAACTCAGCGAGAGAATTCATAATAAGATTCAGCAAGAAATAATTCACTAAGTTATTATAGTTCTGACATCTAGTAACATAAATTACAAGTTTATGTTATATTAAATACAGGCGATAAGATAAATAAAACTGAAAACTCCCCATGTGCGGCTAATCAAGGAATCTTCCACATTCAGCAGAATAAAATAATTTATAATTTTTTCAACAGTTAAAAAAAATTAAAATATATATATTTTTTTAATGCATTTCAATAAAAAGAACAATTTTTAAAATACATTTTATGTCAGTTATTGTTTTTCGCTAAAACGAAAAATCAGAATATTTAATGATCTCTCTAAATATCCCGTCCTGAAATAGGTAGCGTAAGTAGAAATGAATTAGTTCAACACATTTGAATTTATTTCGCATTAAATATACATAGTAATTTGCGTCAACCTCCTTTGTTTCTAGGATACATATTGATATTGAAAAATAAGAGAATGGAATGACAAAAGATCTTTCATATTTTATTAAAACATGATTGAAAATAACTTTAAAAGCTTATAATTTTTAGACTGTCATATTTGTATGTATACATTACACGCGGGTTTCAAAACGGATTTCGTACAGTGAAAAAAAGTACTTGTCATTTTAGCAATGTGAAATATTTATTAAGCATGTACTTTGTATTCGAAAAGATGCGATGAGAAAATATACAGATAAGATTAATAAAACTGAAAACACCCTATGTGCTGCTAACCAAAGATTCTTCTACATTCAGCAGAATAAAATAATCTGTAAAACTTTCTGCAGTTTAAGAAAATAAATAAATAGAAATTAATGCATTTCTATGAAAAGAACAATTTTTAAAATACATTTTATTTCAGTTATTAATTTTCATCAAAACGGAAAATCTGAATATTTAATGGTCTCTCTAAAATTCCAGTCCCGAAAGAGGAAGCGTAAGTGGAAATTAATTAGTTCACAACACATTTGAATTTATTTCGCATGAAATATGTATAGTGATTTGCGTCAACGTCTTTTGTTTCTAGGATACACTGTCATAAAAACTCGTCTATATACACTAAATTATTCCTCATTTTTAAACAAATAATTTACGTACTACTAGAGCCCCACCAGTGGCTGAGAGGTTCTGATCTCGAAGCTGGTAGACGGGAGGTGCTGGGTCGATCCCAATCGCGCCCGTCTGCCTAATCGTTCGGAGTTTTCGTGGTTTTCTTCGAGCCATGGATTTCCATGCGTAAATACGGGTTAGGTTCCCTTAGAAAGACCCCCACGAAGGGCACTCCCCCCTCGGGCCTATATGCCTAGTGTAGATAATCGGCCGTCAAAAATCAACCATCAACCAACCGTACTACTAGAAAACATGTTTCATCCGTGAATTCTTCCCGAACGTCTAAAACAGAGGGAGAAATTCCGTTCATTCCTAGCCCGCATGCGTATTGGGTCTATTGATAATAAATCCGAATTTATTTTTAAAATGAAAAACCAAAAATTCTATAAATTAGGATTTCTAATTTAATAAAAAAAGTCAAAAAAGTTTTCGAATTTCAAAATAAATAACAATTACTTTTCTCAGTCATTGAAAATTACTCACAATTTATTTTTTAAAGTTGAATAAAGTTAAATAAAGTTGAATTTATAAAGTTGCTTATAAATAAATATTCGCACTTAAAATGTACTTTAAATGAACGCACATAAAAGATATTTTAATTAAGAAAATTAAATGGAAAGAAATCGACATTACTCAAAAAAAAAAAAAAAAAAAAAATCTTATCGAATAAAAATATAATATTCGTCAATCCACGGAAATATGCCGGCAGCACTGCTGCCAGTAGAATTTCTGTGAATTGAAGAAAGTTTTTTTGAGAGTGTACAGTTTGATATAAAAAAATAACAGAATGGAATGACAAAAGATCTTTCCATATATTATTAATCCATGATTGAAAATAACTTTAAAAGCTTATCGGTTTTAGACTATCATATTTGTATGTATACATCAGACACGGATTTCAAAATGCATTTCTTACTGTGAAAAAGTAATTGTCATTTTATCAATGTGAAATATTTATTAAGATGTACTTTGTATTTTAAAAGATACGATGAGAATATACAGATAAGATTAATAAAACTGAAAACACCTCATGTGTTGCTAACCAAGGATTCTTCTACATTCAGCAGAATAAAATAATCTGTAAATCTTTCTACAGTTAAAGAAAAAAAATAATGCATTTCTATAAAAAGAACAATTTTTAAAATACATTTTATGTCAGTTATTAAATTTCGCTAAAACGGAAAATCTGAATATTTAATGGTCTCTCTAAAATTCCAGACCTGAAATAGGAAGCGTAGGTGGAAATTAATTATTCCAACACTTTTGAATTTATTTCGCATTAAATATGCATACTGATTTGCGTCAATGTCTTTTGTTTCTAGTATACACATTGATATCGAAAAATAACAGAATGGAATGACAAAAGATATTGCATATATAATTAAAACATGATTTAAAATAACATCAAAAGCTTATCATTTTTAGACTGTCATATTTGTATATATACATTAGCCGAAAGTTTCAAAATGTATTTCTTTCTGCGGAAATGTAATTGTCATTTTAGCAATGTGAAGTATTTGTTAAGTAATATTTGAAAATATGCGATGAGAATATACAGATAAGATTAATAAAACTGAAAATACCCCACGCGCTTCTAACCAAGGATTCTTCTACTTTCAGCAGAATAAAATAATCAGTAAATCTTTCCACAGTTTAAAAAAAAATAATAATAATAATACATTTTTATAAAAAGAACAATTTTTAAAATACATTTTATGTCAGTTATTATTTTTCGCCAAAACGGAAAATCTGAATATTTAATGGTCTCTCAAAAATTCCAGTCCTGAAATAGGAAGCATAAGTGAAATTAATTACTTCAACACATTTGAATTTATTTCGCATTAAATATGCATAGTGATTTGTTTCTAGGATACACATTGATATTGAAAAATAACAGAATGGAATGACAAATGATATTTCATATATTATTAAACATGATTGAAAATAACTTTAAAAGCGTATCATTTTAGACTGCCATATTTGTATGTATACATTAGTCGCAAGTTTCAATATGTATTTCTTTCTGTGGGAATGTAATTGTGATTTTATCAACGTGAGATATTTATTAAGTATATACTTAGTATTTGAAAAGATGCAATGAGAATAAAAAGATCCAAAAATACTTCAAATGCTGTTTTTGAAAAAAATCTTACTATTTCATAATAATGAAACCAAATTTGATATTCACAACCTTTAAAAAAATGCTCAAAATTAAATTTTATGATTTCATTTCAATGGAAAGAATCCTTTCACAAAAATGTAAATACATTTTTTAATCCTTATTTTTCTTTGAAGAAAACCTAAGTTTAGATTTGTTTACAGCATTTTCAAGTGGTGTTCTAATTTTATTTTTTAAAGGAATGTTTCTACTAGTAATATCTTTAAAAGAAATAAAATGAAAAAAAAAATTTCTATTTATAAATGTTGACATGATAAATAAATATTATGTAGCTAAAATATGACCTTGAGTAACTCTGTCGTCATACGGATGGTGGCAACACCATATAAACAATAAATTTCCTTTTTTTTTTTTTTTTTTTTTTTTTTTTTTTTTACTTTTAAAGCATACCACGGTTTTAATATTTACACTGTCGAATGGGAATAAAATGTTCTTTCAAAGATAATTTCATTGAAATCTGTGTCTCAATTTACTGATTTTTGTATGAAATTTATAATAGTTTGTATTGTTTTCTTTTTATCCCAGTTGCAAAACAACTCCACGCTCTGTACATCAGCAACACACCTTAATCTATGAAAAACAAGTCTAGCCGCAGTGAAACACACGTACTATAGTAGAATATTTAAAATATTGATACAAAAAGGTGAGAATAGGGCTTCATCTAACAGAGGCAAAAAGCGACTTTATCTATTAATTTTGTGACGACAACTATTTAATATTTTAAATTTTGCTTACTTATTTGTGGTACGAACCGCATTTTCAATTATCTTAATAGAGATACCAAAAGTACGTCTACATTTTTTCTTCTCTGAAACATTTTTCTTATTTATTTTTAAGGCATATATCGAAATGGGATGTTATATAAAATATTGTGAATAAGATTGTCTTCATCTACGTTATGTAATCCGGGTGGGATACCCTAATATACTTAAAAGCGTTAAACATGTAATATATCTTTCCAAAATTTTAGTCCTTAAATACACAGCGCAAGTCGCAAACAAATACTTTCCAGCTATTCCAATTTATTTCACATTAAATATGCATAGTGTTTCGTATCAACGTCTGTTGTTTCCAGGTTACCCATTTTTCCAGTCACTCAGGATCAAGAGAATGGTTTTTGAAAATTATCTTAAAAGCTTGTCATTTTGGACTGTTACATTTTCAGGTATAATCATTTTAAGAGTAGTAATTTATTTTACACGGTAGGAATTTATTCATCAGAGGAGTAAAAAAAAATGTTGATGTTTAGATTTTGTATTTAGTATGTTTTAAGTTTTTTTTTTTTTAATTTAAAATTATTACAAAGCAGATGTCTTTCGTAATAGCATTTACATTTTTTAGGGTTTCGTTCATCTGATGAAAACCTATTCGTCTCCCTCCTCTGTCTGTCTGTCTGACTGACTGTATGTCACAGAGAGCATTCTAAGAAACTATACAAGTTGGAGACTTGAAATTTTGCATACATATAGCTGAACGCCTCACATCAAAAGATAAATAATGAAATTTTGAAAAAGACTTATATTTACCCCTCTGGGCTCTAACTTGTGTATTAAAGCATTTTTTTAGACAGAGCCCCTAATTAAGTTGGAGACTTGAAATTTTGCATACTTGTAACGGAACACTTGCGATCACGCGAAATATCATAAAATTTTCAAAAAGTCTTACGTTATTTACCTCTATGGGCTCTTACTTTTGTATTTTAAGCATTTGTTTTCTAACTTAGCCCCTAATTAAGTTGGAGACTTGAAATTTTGCATACTTATAGCTGAACACTTGAGAGAACAGGACAAGTCATAAAAAAATCATCAAGTCTTACATTTACCCCTCCAGTCTCTAACTTATGTATTTAAAGCAATTACTCTAACTCAGCCACTAATTAAGTTGGAGACTTGAAATTTTGTTTACTTATAGCTGAATACTTGCGATCACGCGAAGAATCATAAAAATTTCAAAAAGTCTTATATTTACCCCTCCGATCTCTAACTTCTGTATTTCAAGCAATTTTTCAAACTCATCCTCTAAATAAGTTTGAGTTTTGAAATTTTGCATACTTATAGCAGAACATTTGTGATCACACGAAAAGTCATAAAAGTTTAAAAAAGTCTTATATCATTTACTCCTCCGGGTTCTGACTTGTATTTTAAGAAATTTTTCTAACCTCCCCCCTTTTCATCCGGGGGGACACTTTTCTATCATTTGCGACACCTCTCACGTGATATATCATTGCATAGCCTTTTGACCATTCATATTATGCACCACAGCCTTACATATTTTAGTTTCACATTTTACCGCCAGGGCGCGCCTACCTTTCTCGAATGCTATGGACTCGATCCCCTCGAATAATATATCTACGGATAGGTTGTAAAAAGGAGTATCGTTCGGATAGAGTTTTGTTTAGAATAGAGTGAGCCCCCTGGTTGCGAAGTGTAGAACTAACAGATTTTTTCTAACCTCCCCCCTTTTCATACAGGGGGGCACTTTTCTATCATTTGCCGACACCCCTCACGTGGTATATCATTGCATAGCCTTTTGACATTCATATTATGCACCACAGCCTTACATATTTTAGTTTCACGTTTTACCGCCAGGGCGCGCCTACCTTTCTCGAATTTTATGGACTCGATCCCCTCGACTAATATATCTACGGATAGGTTGTAAAAAGGAGTATCGTTCGGATAGATTTTTGTTTAGAATAGAGTGGGCCCCCTGGTTGCGAAGTGTATAACTAACAGATTTGCAAAATAATAAACTGTTTTGCAATGAATATTAAACGGAACCCTCTGTGTGATTTGTGATCCCACTTACACACATTTTTAATATTTGTCCGCATTGTAAGATCATCTAATTTATTGGGTACAGATAGGAATAGACTTTTGTTGTTTTTTCTCAGTGCATACAATACTATTTTTCTAGAGTAAGAGGTGCCAAAATCTCAAGAAAGTATTGAATAGATTTCAACATGGCTGTTGAATTGGTGGACCACTTTTTACTATTTTTTTATTGCATTTGATTCCTTATTTACCTGATGAAAGTGTGCTATTAAACAAGATTGTGACTATAAGATATTCTGATAATAAATAAGTCGGAAAAAAACTGTACACAAATGGTGATAAGCAGCGGCGTCCCATTATAACACGCATGCCTAAAATTATATATGGAGGTATATAAAATTATTTCAAAACAGTTCTCTTTAATTATAACATATATATATGTATATATATATATATATATATATATATATATATATATATATATATATATATATATATATATATATATATATATATATACACTATATTGCCATTAATGACCGGCAATTTTCAATTTTAGACATTTTGTCGAATATTTAGAAATATGCTTGTCAGATTCTTCTGGAACTTCAGAATTAAAAAGAACAGGTATGACCTCATATTTAGCAATGTCGATTTGATAAGGGGGACAATTAGGGGGCCAACAAAAAATCAAAGCAAAAAAAAAAAAGAATACTTGGGATATCCCTGTAAAATAAAATGCGCGAAATGACCTATCGCTACCGAATATAAATAAGCAGACATTGTGCAATATGTGTATTCTTTTGTGTAAGAATAGCACGTATATTAATAGAGATATAGCAATTTATTTAAAAAAATAAAAAAATTCTTGCATATTTTTTGCTTATAACATACAGGGTTTTCACCCAAATTTAACGCCGATTTAAGAAAAATTGACAAAATATAGTAGAAACAATATATAGACGTGTGAAAATTATTAGAATAATTGTGAAATTTACATTAAAATCTTGTTATACTAAAGAAATAATACATTTAAAAATATTGACCCATTTAATATTTAGTGTACACCCTCTTGCTTTTTATTAAAGGTTCAATACGTCTTGGCATATTTTGCATGAGTTTTTGGCATTTAATTTGTATTTCGTTGTCATGATACTAAATGTGGATGAATTTTTCTATCAGAATATTCTTGTTTGTGATGTTTCTTTTCTTTAATTTAATTAAAGAAAACATTTTCATAGCCTGGAAACAGTCCAGATATGAAACCCATAAAGAACCTTTGGGCCATTATAAAGAAAAAATTAAAGAAATACAACACCACAAACAAGACTAGTGTGATAGAAACACTCATCCAAATTTGGAATCATGACAACGAAATACAAATTCATTGCAAAAACCCATACAAAGTATGCCAAGACAAGTATGCTATCATTTCTTTAATAAAAAACAAGAGGATGTACACTAAATATTAAATGAATCAATATTTTTTAAATATTTCTTTAATATAACAAGTTTTTATTGTAAATTTCACAATTATTCTAATAATTTTCACACGTCTGTATATATATATATATATATTTGATCATATTCGAAGACCATCTGACATTTGTGAACAAATAGGGATAGGCTTTTTTTTTTTTTTTTTTTTTTTTGTACATACCATACTAGTTTATCCTTAGCTGAAAAAGAATCGCTCTACCGGCTTCACAGTCCTTGAGGGAAATGCACGACATTTTCTATAGAAGGTTTTTAAGTTAAATGGCATTCAGTAGCATCCACACTGTAACCACACTGCCAAAAATTGTGAAACGTTGCTTTCTAAAATTCATATAACATATGTAACTTAAATTGATATAATACTACTACATACTATTGTGAAATTACCAGATATCACATTATTACGGTATAAGGTATCATCAGTTATATTGGTTAAATTACTACTCCATACAATGGAGGCAGCAAGAATTCCACCAGTTTTATGCAGTAATATTACCCTAATTATTTAACAGTGGAGTGGTGTATTTTGGCGAAATATTGGTAAAAACGAATTGTTTTTTTTTAAATAAAACATCTGTTTTATTAGCAAATATAGACGAAATAAATCACAATATTTTGTTTTGCATTGCTTGCATTTATTTATAAAATATTCCGAAAATTCGTGCTTTTATTTTTTGCATTTACTAGAAAATGACATCGTGAATGAATCCCAAAACAAGTATTTTGGATATTAAAATAGCCTTATACACTATAAATTATTCTAAAGAGACGTGGCCAATGGATTATTCAGGAATATGAAGCATTTTCTAGAAGATACATCTGGAGATATGAAATTATACTGTATGTGTTGGATTCTCGTAAAATCCTTATATGATTACAATAATTTTTTTTATTTATCTTTTCTAAATTCGTAGCATCATAAAACAAAAAAATATATGACAGCTAAAATATTTTTTTTTACCATCCTAGCAGTAAAAATCGTTCATTTTCCAAATATTCAGCATCAAGGAAGTGTAAGATAAATTAAACCATTTTGCATTTTTCCTACTGAATAAGAATAACTTAAGTGTTAAGGATATTAATATAAATTAGAGAATTGTTGTGAACATATGAAATGTAGCTCTTATTTCATAGTTTTGGACAGCTTTTGCGGAAATTTCCTCCAGAATACTCGTTGCTCCTCCCGTTGTGTTCTGGCGAAAACAAGTGCTGCTCTGCATCGAATATACAGTGTGGTCATAAAAAAACTTTGCCAATATATGGACCTCTAGCGGCTGATCTGTTCAACTGATCGAGATGAGATTTCAGATGTAGTTATTCAGAGATATGAGCTTGGGATTATGTGAATGACAACAAAATGGCGCTCACGGTTACGGTTATAGCTACAGAAACTCGAAATTTTCGAATGGCAACGCCCATTTTTTCCCGTCGCAAAATGTTCAGCGCATGAGAAAACCCTAAAGAGCGTTGAAACGGTACGTGTATCACAAAAAACGGACGTGTTATACACACACAAAAACACCTCTGCAAACGAGCAAAAAAATCCACGGATGAAATTTGCAGATGGCAAATGCAAGACACCAATCACTGATTGCTACTCAGATCGGAGAAAAGGAAACTTTTGTTGGATTACATGTTTTCCACATGGTTGTCATCACAGGCAATTACGTATTGCAAGCGGGATACTGTGGACAATGCATCCGAAAATAACATAGCATGAGGGATGTTTGCTATCTCACATTTGATAGAGTCTTTCAAATCCGCAAAGTTTGCGGATTGTTCATGTACACTCTAGATTTCAGATATCCCCAGCACCAGAAATCCATAGGAGTGAGGTTGGGGAGTCACGGAGGCCACGGAAATGGAAAATGGTGTAAGATGTCGCGACCGACAAAATGGTCCAGGACCCTGTGAACAGACTTATATGTGGCTATGCGACATCTTGCATCCAAACGATGTCATTCACTGCATTTCGCTGCAGCTTTTCTAGTATAACGTAATTTTGTAGCATAGCTGTATAGCGAGAGCCTGTCCCAGAGCACGTTACAAAACTCGTTGGTGTGGCTTCCTCGAAGAAGCAAGGGTAGGAAACAATTGTGCCTTCAATGCCGCACCACACAGTAACTTTTGCATCATATAAAGATACTGGTGCCACAACCGCGTGGGTATTCGTGACTGCCTAGTGCACTCAATTTTTGGTATTGCCGTTGCTATTTAAGGTGAAATGTGCCTCGTCCGTCCATAATGTGCAAAGAAGCAGTCGTTATCGCCATCATGTCGGATAAGAAATTCACATGCAAAGTCTTACATTGTTCATGGTCTCACGCGTCCAACATCTGGACGCGCTACCGGTGTGGAAACATGCGGATTACAAAGCGCAGTAGGCTTTAGAACCGTTGTTTTCAGTATTTCCAAGACACGAGCTGCACCTCTTGCTCCTGTTCCTGATGCACTTCCATAACAGTTTTCTCAGGAAATATTGGTCGTCCGGATGGCGGTCTATCACTGGTGCAGCCAGTTTCTTCGAATTTCTTTACTAAATCACACAGAGCTTGTGGGGTACATGGGCCGCGTATTTGATGATGGTTTCGACGGTAAACACGCAAGACTTCCGCGGCATTCATCCCATTTTGGTAACAAGTTTTACCAATTCACCACGAACTTTCGTTGGCAGAGTCATTTCATCGACATGTATGAGCTCCTGACTGAAGAAACAACATTTCCACAACACTTTTTATTCGTTTTCTAAGTTCAATAGCTGTCGACTTGCGTTCTGTGATTGGTGTCTTGCCTCTGTCATACGCAAATTTTCTCCGTGCGCGCTGATTCATGTTTTTTAGGCCGCTCATAGAGCCAATTTTTGTGTGCGCATAACGCGTCCGTTTCCTGTGATGCACGCACCTTCCAAATTTTTTTAGGGTTTTCACATGCGCTGAGCATATTGCGACGGGAAAAAATGGGCGTTGCCATTCGAAAATTTCGAGTTTCTCTGCCTATAACCATAACCTCGAGCGTCATTTTATTGCCGTTCACAGAATAACGAGCTCATACCATTGAATAACTATATCTGAAATTTCATCTCTATCGGTTGAATGGACCGGCTGCTAGAGGCCCATATATTGGCAAAGTTTTTTTATAACCACCCTGTATTTTGTGAAACATGGTTTTTATACATGCGAAAGGAACTTTAATGACTACATATAATCGATAGTAGATTAGCATACCTGCGCGTGTAATCGCATAAAATCACTTGATCCGAATAAGTTCAAACTTACAGACAACCGAAACAATGGAATAACTCTGTAATTAATAAAAACATATAGGGGAGGTGGGAGATAAATGCGATATTTTTTCAAAAATGTTTATTTTTAATACTTTTTTAAAGTTATTATCAATATTATACATTACATTTTCTACATTAGATATTTGACTACATATATGTACCATATTTAGTCTAGATTATTGTTATACAGTAAAATATTATAAAATTTAAAAAACGTTACTCTCTGTCCCATTCATCCCTATAGCAGGGATGAATTGGAAACTAATAGGGATGGATGAGACAGCTATATTTTTCTCCCTGTATTCAATGTTATCTAGTTAAAATGTATAATTATAAACTTACATGTATTTATATTTGTAATATATGATCTTATAATATGGCTATTATATCTCAGCGTTGTTAATCACTACTTTTACTGCAGTTTTAACTTGTAATGAAAACTTCGACTGTCTATCTATTCCCTTTTCCCACTTTCGAGACATTTTAGATATGAAATGAAAGTGAGAAATGTCTTTGAAATACGGCATAGCCAATATTTTTCATTCACAACTTATTAATAAATATCAATTCAATGTATATTAGATATCACGCAGAAATGCAGGGGTCGTGCATGTCCTGAAATTTCACGACCGGGAAATTCTTCAGTACCAGTACTTTCTTATGAAAAAATCTCTTCTTAAATAAAGCTAAATTTCTTGCGTTTAACCTAGATTTATTTTTTTATAAACAAATAGTGATATTTCTCCTGAAAAAATCCCTTTAGCGTACGAACCCTGCAAATGAAATTATATTAGGGGAGGTGCGAGTGGGAATTTATTTAAGCACAAGTTTCAAATTCAATTAATTTACACCATCTGATCAATAAACATATACTACTTTTAACAATTTTATCTATTTTGATAATGTTTTAATTGCAGTTTTTTGATAAAATATTTAACCTTTATTACACTACAATAATTAAGATTCAATATAATTTTTAATAATAAACAACCTATATAATACGAGTACAGTTTAATACTAATAATTAACATAAATAATTAATTATGAACCTATATTATAATTTTAGTTAAATAATAAATCTTTTAACATCTCTAGGGATGAAAAAGACTGTTTCATTCATCCCCATTTAAATTTCCCAATCATCCCTATGATACATAGATTCAATTGTCAGCTATTTTGCCTCAGAAATTATTTTGTCACATTGGTTAATATACAGTCATGTTAATTACCAATATTGAACCTTCAAATAAATAACTACAACATATCTTATTTGTTTATATTGTATAAAATATTTGACAACTTCAAATTTAAAAAAAAGTTACATTTAAGCAGAGTTTCAAAAAATGCAACTTTGCAAAAAAAAAAAAAAAAAAATGAAAGGGCCATGTGGTTTTGCTTTTGGTTCTAAAACATACTATGGTCGGGCCATATATGAGAATAGAAATCAACTAAAAAAAACGTCCATTGCATGAGATATTGAGAATGTCCCATCCATCCCTTGTCCCATTAATCCCCCAGCTCCCCTATATATTATATCCTTAAGGGGGGGGGGGCACTGCACTGAAACTTCCGATCATGAAATCCCATGTTAACCTATGGGAAACATTTGAAACGCGATGACTCATTACCTATAATAATTATTAAAATATCGTTTTCACCATCAAAAAGTTAGATGCCTATGATGTGCGTTTTGGAAAATTGTCTATGTAAATTTTAAGTATTTTTAAGAAGCTGATAAGGTTTTATCAAATAGAAAATTCAACGTTTATAGGTATTTTTTATGTACTTAAAATTTACGGAGGTAATTTTTAAAAACGCACATCATCGGCATCTGACGTCTAATGTCTGATGGTGTAAACAGTATTTTAATAATTATACTAGGACTTCCCTCAGAGGGATTAGTCTGAGCGATATTGCCGAGAACATAGATATAATAATAACTTGTTGCAAGTAAAGAAAATGAGATACTATTTTTAATTGGCCATATACTGGTTACTAATTCAAATGATGAAATATCTAGATTAGTGAACCTGAAAAAGTAATCCATATCAATTTTAAACCAGCTCTTCCCTTTGTTAAGGGCCCTGGCAAGAGATAGAATAGCCTAGAAAAGGAATACATTTACAAGTACTTTCGGACAACCTATTCGCTGTTTCATACCGACATTTTTGCATTTTTAAAAATACATACATAAACCAGTATGATACTTCTTCAGTTTTATTTTCATAGTCGTTTATATCATTTGACAAAAAAATCTCACTTTCTTAAACTCGAACTGCGTCAAGCTTTTTTTAAAAACGCAGAGCCCATATAACAATGAAATTCCATGAAGGGAATTAAACACATGGTAATAAAGCATTTAGGTGAGCGCAATTGAAAAATCGTCAAATATTGTTCTTATCGCCATCTTTCGTAATGCATTCTTCAATTTAAAATACACACATTAAATAAATTTATAAACACGATTTGACTCATTTAATTAAAAATAATAATAAGTAAATAAATAAAAATAATAAGAACAGATAAAAGCATAAATCAAAACATTTATTTCAACATTAGCACAAGTTACACTTGCGGGGAAAAAAGGCGGCTTTTGACAAAAAATAAAAGTAAAATACTCTTGGCAAAATCTGAACCGGTCTAAAAAAATGTACCGTGATTAATTCAAATATTATAGGAATATTCCGTAATCTGGTTTTCAACCAATATCGTGTTTTAAAAAGCTTCGCTTAACTCCAATTAAATTTCATTGCTGTAATATTTTATTTATTTATTTATTTTTATTTTTTTTGGGGGGGAGGAGGGGGGGAGAATACGAGATTGTAAATATTTACGTTTAAATTTTAAGCTTTCTTTTATGTAACGGTTGCTTGTATGAATAATTAGCACCTTGGTGATCGAGCTTCACTCGAGACATATGCAAAAAACTGCTTGAGTGGTATGTGTGCTTAAAGGCCTTATTACTTAGCTATTATAACTCCCGTCCGTTATAACAATGTTGCTGTTAGTAATACTCTTGTTTGACGTCATCCTTGCCTGTGTATCTGAATACGAATTATTGGCCATTTTTCTTGCACGAAGAGTGGTTATAACATAATTGTTTCATTTTGCATAGCATGTACCAATTGCAATATTGATACTTTTAAGTTAGTCAAACGTAGGTAATAAATTGACAATACTTTTTCCATACTATATTCATCTTGCATTCATTTTATTTAAAATATAAAGCTTTCATTCACTTCATTTAAAATACACGTTTTTAAGTAATTTCACTGTACTTTAACAACATTACTTTGCATTGGCGTTTTTTTAACTATTTGGAAAAATGGTTATTGTTCTCGTCAGGGTAGGAAATCAAAAGCATATCTGAATATTTTTATTCGTTTAATCCACATTTTATTCGTTTTCTGATTGGTCTATACAGTAATCTGTATTTCCCTTCACTTTCAACAGAGATGGATACCTTCTGTTGCCACTATGACAAAAAAGTAATAAATACTAAAAAAAAAAAATAATAATAATAATAACTCAGAAACAAATTGAGATACAGCTTTCAAAGAAATTGCATTTAAAAGTACATTTTTTTCTCTATCCGACGGTGAAAAAAGTAATATTGTCGGATGTTTAGAAGTTTAAGAGTGAAATTTCATTTAAAGTCGGTCGTCAGATTTCTTGGAAATCTGACGATGGAAAAGCCTTTTCCCGAACAGCCAATGAAATGTTTGGATAATACGCAAGTTTCAGGTGGATAATATGTACGAGACGCAGGCGATTTTTGTCGCTTGGAGTTTTTACTTGTAATAACACTATTAATATTTAATTCATGGCGCACGTAATATATGATCAACTCCGTGCGATTTTTTATGTCTTAAATTTTAGTCTTCGAAAAAATCATTTCCCAAATAATCGTTGTAATTTGTTAAATTGATTTTTTTTTTTTTTTTTTTTTTTTTTTTTAGCTTTATGCAGTTTTGACTTCAGAAAGTGAGATTTGTTACAAAAAGATACACACCTGACAATTTATTACAAACCCGATGAACGTTTATGTTTATTTTTTATAAATAAATATAAACCTTTTTGGCGCAGATGTCACATACGCACCACGTTGGCGCAATTTTTTTCTAACGCCAATTTGTCGAAAACCTCGTTTTCGAATACCAGTTTCATATATATTTTTAAAAAGGGAATAACAATAAATAAAAAAAGTTTAATTAATAACCATAGAACAAAACAATTTATATAAATTAAAAAATAATAATAAAAGTAAATAAACAATATATTAATAAAAAAAACAACAACACCTAGGTTACCATCAAGCAAAATAATGACACTTTGGCGCCAGTTAAGTACCCCGGTGCGTATATGACATTGGCGTCAGAAAAAAATCGTGCAAACATGGTGCGCATTTGACATCTGTGCGTAAATGTGTAGTTTATACTAAATTAATTGTTTAAATCTTTAAACAATTGCTTGGGGACTTGAAAGAATGAGTAGGTTACCAGAAAATATGCATGAAAAGTTTACTTCTCTCGCCAAACCCATTTTCTTTACCTATAAGACGCCTATTCTGAAAAAGTACAAATTTCGGTACTTGTTAGTTATCCCGTCGACCAAATTACTGTCGCCAAATTGTAAGATTTAATGCCAATAATGGTTGATCGTAAATGTCACATTCACTTGATAACACGTGTTTACGTAATCAAGTGATTTTAATTTCGACGTTTTATTTGTATTTTTATTAATGTTATTCTAATTTATTTGTTTTTTTTTAAATATTTAAGTTATTTAGTATTAAAATTAAGTTACTTTTAAAAAAGTTGTTTAAAATAAAAATTATGTCAATTTGTATAATTTGGCGGGTGGTTTGGCGATTTATATAATTTGGCGAAATTGGTCGACCGGATAACTAACAAGCACCCAAATTTCATTTAAAATACTAAAAGACAAAAATAAATAAATTAAGAATAAATGATGCCACAAATAAAAATTGTTTATTTCAAATTTTCACACGCAAAATATAAATGTTGGTTGCTTTTGGCAATTAAAAAATGCTATTGGGTAGATTATCGTATAATCTGAAATCCTACGTTATTATGGCTTTTTTCTTTGAAATAGAAAAAAAAATCCAGATTTATTATCCTGTTTGATTAAATTTAAATATGTTTTTTTTTTTTTTTTTTTTTTTTTTTGCACTTTAATATTAGTGCGGGCATATTTTCTTTGCTCCATGTGCTAAAATTCGGTTTTCTACGAAAACATCCAGCCGGTGAAAATGACATACACTAAATTTCCGTGACGTATGTAGATAAACTGTGCTTTTTTATCAGTTTTTTTAATATAATTTTTAAACGAATTGGAACTTATTTTCCATAGTAGGTGTATTCAGTAGGTTGCCCTCATAGGTACCTAACGGTAAAACCAGAACCGAAATTCGACAAATATTTTTTTAGTTATGCTTGACGAAAGGTTTTAATATCGATCGTAGCTGTTAGCCGGAAAGTCAAGTGATACAAAACTGCGTTGTGTATTAGACTTCGCTTCGCTCAGACAATTAGGTTACGAGTAATCACGCTTTTATATTTTCCCGTAGAATAACATGGGATTTAGTAATCGGAGCCTTAACCTCCTTTTTAACTACTTAAAGGGCGGTGGGATAGCTTATATACTACTTACTTTTAATTCCATACGGTATATAGTCCAGGCAATAAAGACAGTATGGGGGCTCTACCTAGCAAAATTCATGGTAGTTCTGTAAAAAGGCTTACTATATGTTTTTTGGGTCGCTGAATCCGAATTTTTAACTGCCCACTAAAATTTCCCCCGGCAACCCCCCCCCCCCATTTTTTGGTAAAATGCCCCCCAAAGAAAGTTTTTTATTAAAAAACCAATTTTTTATTGTTTTAGGGAAAAAGTATCTAGAAATTCAGAAAGTAGACAAAATTTGAAACAAATTAAATACATGACATTATGGGAGATCTGCCTCGGAACATGCGCGCAGTGCTGCGTGAACTAAATGGCGCAATTCCACTTAACCACTCACACGTTTACTTTCGCCCTCCCATCTCCCCTCCGAACTTTCTCTATAAGGTTTACTTTAAGTTCTTTGGGTCACTGAATCTGAATTTTTAACTTCCCACCAAAATTGCCCCCCCCCCCCGAAACCCCTCAAATAGTTGTTTTTAGCTTAAATTTCTTATTGTTTTAGGAGAAAAGCATTACGAAATTCAGAAACTAGACAATATTCGCAACAAATAGGATACATGACATTATAACGTAGGATGAACGGGGACGGGAGGGCTTCCTCTGAACATGCACTGCGTTGCTATGTGCACTAAGCTATGAAGTCAAGGCAATAGGGGATTTTACCTGGCAAAATTAATACTAGTTCTGGATTTCGACTCACTTTATGTTTTTTGAGTCGCTGAATTCGAATTTGTAACTTCCCACCAAATATTCACACGGCAACCTCCCAAAAAATTGATTTTTTGAAAAAATTTGGTTTTTGAAAAAAGCGCGCGGGGAATATTCCGTGGCAGCCCCCTCTCTCCCCATTTATCCTACGTCATAATGTCATATATCCTATTTGTTGCAAATTTTGTCTAGTTTCTGAATTTCGTAATGCGTTTCCCCTAAAACAATAAGAAATTTAAGTTAAGAAGAACTATTTTGAGGGGTAAGTTAAAAATTCGGATTCAGCGACCCAAAAAACTTAAAGTAAAACTTATAGAGAAAGTTCGGAGGGGATATGGGAGGGCTAATGTTAACGTTTGAGTGGTTAAGTGGAATTGCGCAATTTAGTCCACGCAGCACCGCGCAGCATGTTCCGGGGCAGATCCCCCCTTCCCCTTCATCCTAAGTCATAATGTGATATATCTAATTTGTTGCAAATTTTGACTACTTTCTGATTTTCTAGATACTTTTCCCTTAAAACAATAAAAAAATGACTTTTTTAATAAAATTCTTTTTTAAGGGGCTTTTTACCAAAATTTGGGGGGCTTTTTACCAAAATTTGGGGGGGGGGATTGCCGGGGGGAAATTTTGGTGGGAAGTTACAAATTCGGATTCAGCGACCCAAAAAACATAAAGTAAGATGATTTACAGAACTACCATTAATTTTGCTAGGTAAAATTCCCTATTGCCTGGACTAATAATGATATACATAAAAACTACAAGATTTTATACAATATTCAAAAGCATAAATACGTACAACACCATTATAACAGAAACCAGAAACGGCCGTTTCAAGGTTTTTTGGTCTCCCTCTTCCGCTCGAAAGCAATAATAATAATAATAATTTTTAAAATAATAATAAAAATTTTACTTTTTAATAAAAATTTTATTAGAATTTTAACTTTTGCCACTTCAATCAATTCATCAGCCAGTGCATGGGCCTATAACCTGCTCTTTGAATGCGTTTTAAAATTATTATTTCTTTTTTTACACTGAGGAAGGGTGTAGTAGAGATCCGCACTTTAAAATATTTGGAGATCGTAAATTATTACCAGGTTCAGTTTCTTTGCATTCGCTGGAGTCTATAAATAGCTGTAGGCTGTGATCAATGTAGAAATAATGCTTTTAAATTGTTTTTTACGAAATCTGTTTATTTGGAGTAACTATATAAAATTAAAGCATTTTCATACAGAAATGGATAGGGATGGTGCCTGATAGAATTTCTAAAGACGATTTTTTTACATGACTGAGTTCATGAAGTGCAAGGGAGCAATTGCCAATTATTCTGTAATATATACATTGGCATCAAACAATTGGCGAAAAGAGCACATGAAAAATGAATGATATCATATGAGAAAAATTATCTGTTACGCTTTGGACAATGAGGAGAATTTTGAATTGTGTGGCAGGGCCACCAGTATAGCAGTCCTAAAAAATAAGCCAAAAAGAATTAGAACGCCAATTCGTACGTTAAAAGCAAAGTTTTGAGAACATAGCGTTAAAGACAATACAGACCGCATTTACTGGAAATGTTTATGATTTAACAAGGAAGTCATACTCAAAAATTAAGCAGAGATCAAAGAGTTATTTCTACTGGCCGAAAGCAAAGTCGATCTTTATTCTTTTTTTTATCTAGTCAGCGTGAATAATCATCTAAATGAATTTTATCAATGCGAGAGCCGATTTAGTGATAAAGGCATCTGTTAAATATCTTTTCTTTTGGAGGAATGTTACAATGGGAACTGAAATAAAGGTTAGGATAAAATGAATAAGTAATTAAAGATTAGTTTTAACTGAAATTTAGAGAAAGGAATAATTTAAGAAAAATATATGTGATTCCACATCACAAAGGGGATCCAAGAATCCTCGAAATTGCGGTGTGTGTTGTTTGACGTAATGGTGTTTTATGGATTTGTGCGTGTGAACACTTTAAAAAATCTTGTGGTTTTTTGTATAACTGACACAAAATAATTCATTTGTATCTAAAATGTTAATTAGACTTTTAAAATAAACTTTTGCTTTTATACGAACGCGAAAAAAGGCTTATTTATTAACAGCAGTGTTACTTTACATCTGAAATGGTATCTCAAATGTCTATAATTTGAAAAATATCTATTCTGAAAGTAAGAACACCGATGAAATACTGTGCAACCCTTTTTAGACTTAACTGCATTGAACATTGCGTGATTATTATTTGACAGATATTAGAAAAAGAATAATTCTGACAATCATTTCTGAATGATTCAGGGACAATCGGATTTATTTAATATTCTATTATATTCAAATTCATTCAAAAAAGGTTTCATAAATATTTCAGAAAAAAGTGACAAATGGAAATAGTTTCCATACGAATCTAACAAGGCGACAAAAGCAGGTGTTATTTTATTTCAAAGTGTTATATGAGCAATGATATATTTGATGATAAATGGAAAGTGATATAATGACAAGCTGAATCCTATAAAGAAATTTTCTTTATTTCCGTTTCACATTGAATATTCAATCTGTTTTACGTGACTTTTTGATGAAAAGTATTTCAATGCGATTAATGTATAGAAAATAACATGACATTTTGTGAAGGAAACTGTTAAAAAAAAAAGAAATATGTGATCAAGGTAGTAAATATTTTACTACCATCGAACTTTGGACCACTTTTTCCTGGTTCCACACACATTTCCATTATTAAAAAATGTTATATGTGATTTTTCAACGTCGAAATGTTGTTGTAAACAATTAACATGAAACAATGAAGCAAACCGTATAGTTTTAAAGAGGATTTTTTTTTAACTTTTGGAACTAATTTCTGGAACAAATTAGCCCCTGCTAGGGGCTTCTTTGATCCATTAATTTAGTTCCATATCAAATGAATACATTTTTATGGAAAACTGTTGCAATAGCATTTGCTAATAAATTAACACTGCAAACCCGATAAACATTTTTTTTTTTTTTTTTTTTTTTTTTTTTTTAACATTTAAACACAATTAACCAATTGTTAATATTAAGGAAACGAGAAACAGTTTTCGTCATGTTATCCTCAGCAACTGGAACAAAAACAATTAATGTAACAAGAACAAAATAAGACGTGCAAAATAAGACGCAAAGAAGACGTGCTTCTACTATGAAATCCGCAGCAAGACTCAAATGCTTTCATAGTAGAAGCACGTCTTTTTTGCGCCTGACGAAGAAAGATTCAGATCTTTCGAAAGGCCTAGCGCAATTAAAAGTTTTTGATGGTGTTTTAAGAAGTTATTTTGTTCTTATTCATTCACACCAGTTTCAACTTAATTTCTTTCAATTAATGTAACATTTTGCAACTGTAACATTTGAAAAAAAGTTACTTAAAACATGTTTTAAGAGATTTGATTGTATAAACGGTATTTTTAAAGGGACAAGGGACCTTAAAATCCTTAAATTTTTTTTTTTTTTTTTTGTAAATTTTACCTCATTATTAATCAAGGGTAACATTATATGCATTACGGTATGCATTTATCACAAAAAAAAAAAAAAAAAAAAAAAAAAAAAAAAAAAAAATATATATATATATATATATATATATATATATATATTTATGAAAAAAATTGAATTTTACGCGTCTTAGAAATCTTCGAAATGTCCCCTGCGCGTTCCATATCAATAAAATTATATTTTTTCGAAAAATTTTCAAATTTTTTTTCATAAAAATATTTTTTTCTTTGTGATAAATGAATGCCATAATGCATATAATGTACCTTTGAGTAATATTAAGATGAAATTTACAAAAAAAAAAAAAAAAAAAAAAAAAAAAAAATGAAAATTTTTATTATTTTTTTTTACCTTTAAATTCAAATACAGTCGTTCCCGTTTAAACGAATATTGATGGTTCCAGAAATAATATTCGTTTAAGCGGGATATTTGATTAAACGGGAAATCATGACTGTAATATTTAATGCGTAATAAAAAGGCAAAATAACCATCTATGGTATATTTAATTAATAACATAATAAATTGTTAATAGAATAACATAAACTAAAATAAATACAAATGCTAATATAAAGCAAATACGTATTAATTTAATGTCAGTACATACATTTATATGGTTTACATCACACGTAATGCAGCTCGATTGAATTTGGTCAAAAGTTTGCTTCTTCTAATTTACGTTACTTATATTGCCTTAAAAAAATCGTCCAAAGTGGTTTGTTTAAGTGGAATTTTAAAGGAGTAAATATCGAATTATTTCTCGAATGAGTGCAAAATATCACAACTACCATCTCGAGTCTCGTAGTAACGGCGCATTGCCATTAAAGCCTGTTTAACAGCAAGAAGTGATGGTGGGAAGATTAAGGTGGGGAAATCATTTGATCTGTACATTATACACCTGCCGGCCGAAATCATTGCTGGAAGAACTGAAAATTTGCTTTCAGCGTAAAAGAACCGAAAATGACAAAAGGTGGAAGGAAATTCAAGTTGAAACGTGCTTTCCACGCCTGTTTTCAAACATCGGTTACACAGTTGTTATTCGATTAAGCGGGACGTTCGTGAAAGGTATTTGGTTTAAGCGGGGAAAAATAACATAGAACCAATAGGAATAAATTCGGTTCCGGAGGATTCTATTCGAATAAGCGGGGTATTCGATTATCCGCGACCCGATTAAGTGGGGAGGACTGTATATAAAATTCGATGCTCTATTTTATTTATATATATAAAACAAACTTTTATAAAAAATATTGGGGATTTTCGTTGATATGGAATGCGCAGGGGACATTTCGAAGATGTCTACGACGACGCGTAAAATTCCATTTTTTTTCTCAGAAATAAATTTTTTTTTTAATTTTTTTTTATGATAAATGCATATTCTAATGCATGTAATGTACCCTTGAATAATATTTAAGGTGAAATTTACAAAAAAAAAAAAAAAATATTTTAAGGTCCCTTGTCCCCTTAAGTAATTGGGGCCATTTTCGGACCAAAACAGGCCCGGCACAAAGTAGCCCCGAAATACTAGATTTCATGTTAGCTTTATGAAAACGTAAACATATTCTGACAAA
This sequence comes from Maratus speciosus, assembly GCA_963932465.1. Lineage (NCBI taxonomy): Eukaryota > Metazoa > Arthropoda > Arachnida > Araneae > Salticidae > Maratus > Maratus speciosus. Next base: position 316,745,775 of record OZ010794.1, read on the forward strand.
ATAAAAACTTAAAGAAAAAATTATGATCACACATGGGTTATAGGTTACTAATGGTAATATTTCGAGACTTACTTTATTTGTAGCTCTTATCAAGATTGTTTCACAATAGAAAGTTTGGAGAGTTAAAATCTACACACGATAACAGTTGTTTACAAACACATTCAGGGTTGTCATTAAAAAAAATTAAATTACCACCAAACTATTCAATTATCCTATAGTAGGTTATAAATTATTTTTCAAGGGCAAAAACTCCAAATTATCTTGTATTGTTTGTTCAATACAAAGAATAAAATCTTTTTGTTATCGGCTGGAACAATGTAACCCCCGCAAGGACCAAAGTAGCCCGTCGAAATATAAAATTTATTATATCCATTCTAAAAAGAAAAAGAAAATCTACAGGTTGTCCGAAATTTATCTTTACAACTTTTATCCTCCATAAAACCTAAATGAAATGAAATAGTTCCGTTTTATTTGTGTATAACAGCAACTCCTAAAGTTTAATTTGCAATAAAAAGAATGTTTATGCTTTCAGGTACTACCCAGAAATATCCATAAATGGTGATGCCTAGAACAATGTAAAATGCACAGTGTGTGGCCTGGTTCAGAGAGACAAAGTCAGATACAAAAGTCTAAATGAATTTCCGAACAAAATGCGTAAGTCACCCATCATCCAGGCCTTCAATATCCGCGTGGCAGAAGACGTTTATTGAGACTGTTAGTGTGCTTCAATGGAAGAGTCGCTGGCTTGCTGGCCGTTGTTCCCGCACCCAAATCTGCTCATGTGGAACTCTTCTAGCATCAAATAAAACTTAGTTAAATTCTGTTCATTATACAATAAACAGATTTTTGTTATAGGGGAGAGTAGCCATATTTCGACCACTTCAAAAATTTTCAGGTGTAGCGTAACTCTAGGATAGATGGCCATGGTTTTTAAAGAGTGCAATAAAAATTCTTAAAATGCAAATACAAGACATATTTATGCATATTTAAAATTCTTATACTCATAATATTAAAATACTTCTCATAATATTTTAGGCAAAAAGTAATTAAATATTGAGAACAAAACAGGGGAAAACAAAATTGAAATTAAAATGGCAGATGACCATCTCTCCTTCAAGCTTAAAGCCGAGGAGAGATGGCCATCCAATACAAGAAAGAAAAAGTGAATTTAAATAGCAAAAAAAAAAAAAAAAAAAAAAAAAAATCATATAGTTAAAAACGTATAGCAATTTGTAAAGATACAGTTATATGATGAAAAATGAGTGAAAACAACTCGACTAAACAAAATTTGAAGTATAATTTCAATCCTTATGCATTGTATCAGATATCCTTTTTTTATTGTAATATTATATTGTTCTGCACATCTAACACAGTGATCATAATCCAATTCTATTCACTCGGAGTCTGTACAATCTGATAATTTTTAACGTATTTGATTTTCTTCGCTGCTGGAGGTGTCGTGTTTTTTTTTCACGCGTTAATTTTAGGTTTATTGCGTTTATTTAGCTTATTTATCAACTTTATCAACTTTATCAGTTCCTGGGATGGAAGTTTCCGAATTTTCCAGTATTTTCTGAAACAAATACATTGTTAGGTCTTATTATATTATTATTATTATTGAAATATTTATATTAGTTAAAATTTAGACAATTATAACAATTAATATAATTATAAGCATAAACATTATATACTTATTTTAAATTTAATTATATTTAGTCAAAATCCTCACTCCGCATAATTTTGAAATATTGATTAAAGGTGTCCATCTCTCCTCGATTTCATGTGGCCACCTCTCCTGAAATTGAAGGACTGATGGTCGCCCAATTTAAAGCATTAATTGCCTTTCTATGTCTTTGTTTTAGGTTTAGAAGTAAAGATTATATTATATACGTGCCTTAAAAGTCCATATAGTAAAAAATACATATAACATACGTACTGCAAAACATTCAGATACCTAAGACGAGAAAAATATTTAACCACTAAATTAAATAAACATTAAAATTACGCTTACTTTTTATAACTGAAAAACACAACTGCACACCCAATGAATAAGATCGTTGAAATATTTTAACGAACAAAGTTAATCTTGCAACCTATGATCAAGTTTTGGAAATATTTAGACTGGTCATCTCTCCTCTATGGTCATCTATCCCAGAGTTACACTAACTTTCTTCATATTTGAAATATCTGTAAGATATCACTACACGTGGTCAATATATTCATCTACTAACTAAATAAATGTTTAGAACAATTTCTTTTTGAAAATCTTAAATTTCATTTAATTTTTAAAAAATATCAAAAGTGGTTCAAAGTCAACGACTGGTAACCTATGTTGGACCCCCAGTCTTCTAAATTGGACCAAACAGTATTAGGCTGTTTTAATGAGTAGGGAACATAACTAATTTTATTAAAAGCAAATTTTGTGATTAATGAACCAATTAAACAATACAACAGCAATGAAATATAATGAAATCAAATGTCTGAAAGCAAGAGTAATTGTTTTATATCAAAATGTATTCAAAATATAAATCAAAGTTATAAGTAATTAAGAATAGACATTACGAAACTAATTGCCAGTTACTTGAAAATTATTAAAGAAGTGGCACAATGCTTACACATGAATTGTTTTTCTTCATGTTTTATTCCAGCGTATAGAAAGTGGAAGCATATTTGGCCAACTGAATACTGAATCATTTCTGATATATATATATATATATATATATATATATATATATATATATATATATATATATATATATTACACTTTAAGCAAAACCAATCATCATTGTCTTGATTTTTTTTTTTTTAGATTCTGAATCATTAGCCTTTTTTTTTTCTTTTCTTTTTTTTTTCTTGCTGCAGAAGTTTACCTTACGTTTGTAGTGCTTCCCTACCGTCATTTTCTTTTCAAATGAAATACGCCTATTTTTTTAAACTTAATGTTCCAATTGATTTTGTGTTTTAAAAGCTTACTTTTTTTTTCCACTTCCAGGTTTATTTTATATGGCTAAAATGTTATCACAGCTGTTTTTTTTGGCTCCCTTTGTACATTGACTCAGTTGATTTTGGCAAGGGAGATAACATTTCTAATGATTCTTTGGCTTTTGGGGGTTTTGTAGCTGCACCTTTCTCAATCGTAATTCATTATAAAATATGTAAAAAAAAAATAGTGCCCAAAGCGCATGGCCCTCGAAATTCATTACTTACTTTTCAAATTTATAATCGTATATCTGGTCCAATTTAAGTAACTCAAATTTGTCCAATTAAGGCAACTGCGCCATATTTCAAAACAGATATAATCACAACAGTAAGAACAAATACGAAAGCAAAATAATCCACGTTAAAAATATGCGTAATAAATACATGAATTTAGATATATATATGAAGACTTAACAACTTATTTTAGTTTTAAGGTATTCACTTACGTTTTATAGGGGAAAATTAGATCAAAACAGCTAATTTTAGGTTTTTTAAATTGTCTAAAAACAGCACGGTGAACAGCCAATGCTTCTTCTAATTATTATATAGACGTCATTCTGATGAGTAGGATTTCAGCGGTAAATGGTATTTCTTACTGTAATTAACGGTAGAATTGAAGCGGTCCATTTAAATCCGCGCACAGTGGGACGTTTTGATGATCCAGGTAGACAAAATCCATTTTTTCCGATTATCTCGGAATTTGACAAAACTGCGTGTACTGGTAGCCGAATGTTTGTATTTTCTAGATCCGTACTAGTTTTGGCGTAAAAAATCACAAACGTCTATTAATTGTGACCGTAAAGTAGGCATTTACGCAGTTGGTTTGAGAAAGTGTCAAAAGTTGCACTAGCTTCCTCTAAGTTTGAAAGCACGTCGTGACTATTATGTTTTATTTGAAAGTACGAGTTTGCTGAACTAATGTCACAGCTTTGCCAAGGTCCGATTTAACACATTTTTGTTTGAAAATAAGCGACATTAAACCCTCTTTTTTCAAAGACTGAAATTCTGGATGATCCTTGATGTTGTTTACAAATTTCATTTTGACTTTTAACAAATTATTCAGCATTATTCAGCAATAAGCATTTATTTTTTTTTAATCAAAGTGACCTTCCTAAAGTATTGAAAAATTAAACAATCTCCTGCGGATAGCTGCAGATCAGTAATTTTTTATTAATAAACGAACATCATGTTAATTTCCAGTGCATGTATGTTTAGTTCAAATCTTGCAAGTCAAATTTAAATCATTTTTAATTATTCTATTGAGCCTAATTAATGCATACATGTGTAGTTTGAATGACAATACAATATTATTTTGATTTAAAGAACATAGAAGTTTATTTTGAATACTGTTTCTACAGGGTCTCACAAAAATTTACATTAAAACTTCCATTTACACTTTACACTTACATTTAAACTTTGCATTAAAGTTAATTTTAAACCTATTTCAATAATCTGATTGAGCTGAAACTTTGATCAGGATATGTAATTCTGATGACAATGCAATATTCCTATAATTTATGGAACGTAGCAGTTACGATTTTTTTTTTTTTTTTTTTTTTTTTTTTTTTTTACACGGTCACATAAAATATTAGTTCAAATCTTTCAAGACAATTTTAAACCACTTTCAATTATCTGATTGAGCTGAAACTTTGCCTACATGTGTTTTTCCGATGACAATTCTATTAAATTATAATTTTACGAACTTAGATTTTTTTTTTTTTTACACGGTCACATAAAATATTAGTTCAAATCTTTCAAGACAATTTTAAACAACTTTCAATTATCTGATTGAGCTGAAACTTTGCCTACATGTGTTTTTCCGATGACAATTCTATTAAATTATAATTTTACGAACTTAGATTTTTTTTTTTTTTTTTTTTTTTTTTTTTTTTTTTTTTTTTTACTGTGCCACAAAAAAAAATCCGGAAAGATTGTTGCTAAAAAGCAGAAGTTTTAATTAAATTTCTAAAAAATTACTATAGATTATTGAGATACACAATAGCATTTTTAAAATTGAAAACAAAGGGCGTAGCAGTTGTATTTCTTTTACAGGGACACATAAAAAATTCGAATAAATTACCGTCTATATGTAGAAATTTTATTTCAAATAGAATAAAATATGTATAGGTTATTTATTCACACAACATCATTTTTTCAACCGAAAATAATTTTTGTAGTATTTATATGTTTTACAGTGTACCACAAAACATTAAAGTTTTTTTTTGGTATGATTTTATTTTTAAATTTTTATTTTTCAGGGTGACTACACAAATTTCTCGAGGAATTCTGAGTAGACAAATATACAAAAAAGAAATTAATGTTAACTTACATGTATGCATTAAATTGTTTTTTACTTAATTGTAAAATAAGTATGTTTAATGCATTATTTGTAATGTATTATACAGGATGCCCACTAAAGACCTTCAAAAATTCTTAATTGCAGAACAATTGTAGCTATACAAATAAAAGTGGTGTCTAAATATAGTAATGTGGCTATGATCTACCAGATGACACCGCTTACAGAGTCACCTGCTGCAAAACAGCTGTTAGTATTCCTATCTCGAAAACGGTATTCATGCTAAGAACGAGATTCATTTATCATTCATGTTCACAAGGTCTCCTTTCGAACTAAATCGATGATGCTCTACAGATTTGTCATTCACTTTTATCCCATATTTCGAACCGTTTTCGCGATAGAAAAGCTAATGCCGCCATTTTGCACCAGGTGGCGCTGTAAGGGGTCTCATATAGTAGCGCATTGCTTCTTTACTATACCCAGACACCACGTCTTTGAATATAGATGCAGTCATTCGGCAGTTAAGAGGGTGGGAACGGACTTTAATGGGCCCCTGTATTTTTATTTTAAGACATTGTTTAAATAAACAAATATTTATCACTGTGTGAGTATTTTATTAGTGATGAATTAAAAAAAAACAGTGAAAACTAATTAAACTTCATCGAAATAATTTTGTTCACCTAGATCGGCAAAACGTCCCACTGTGCGGCTGTCCAAATATGTATTCTCTTCTTTATAATTCCGTTTATGTTTTGTGGAGGATCAAAGTTGTAAATGTATATTTGGGACATCCTGCATATTTTTCTTGTAATCAATTACATTTAAAGTTTTAATGCATTTATTTTTAGGTTTTTCAAAATCATTCGCTGTTTATTAAAATCTCCTTTCGGCATTTTGTATAAGACTGGAGAATTGAGAATTAGCATAATGCATTTTCAAAATTTCATTTATTCCGAAAAAAAAGTGTGCATAATTATTTTGTAGAAGATTATTTCCATAACTTTTACTAATGAATACATATATAACCATTTAAATAGAATGCATAATTTCATGAAGTTTTAGCTATTTTTGTAAACGTAAAGGCCGGTTAGGAACACGAGTAATCATTTCCTAAAACGTTTGCACATCCCCTTGTAATATGGATAATTTAATTTAATTTCTTTTACAAAAATAAGATATTGCTACTTTTTAAAATATTCTCTGGTTTCTTTAACTCTATCATTTGTTGTATCATAGTTTGTTTACCTCTATCATTTTTGTCTGTAAAAACTGAAGCTTTTTTGTTTTTTGTTTTTAGGTTTTTTATTTTTTTATAGCGTATAATAGAGAAACTAGTATAAAGTTTTTCAAAGAGTGAAATTATTAAACGTACGATAAAAATTTCAAAAACTGTTTTAAAAAGCGTGAGTATAATGCCCAAATTTAAAATCTTGAATATGTATTATATAATATAATGCTCAGGACTGTATTATAATTTCAAAAAATGATAGCGATAAAATACAAATGAAAGAAACAATACCTTAATGACAATTTTAATTTCTTCTACAAAAATAATAACGATTATTGTTTAGATACAGCAAAATAATATATATATATATATATATATATATATATAACATTTACGAATGCATTTCAATTCTAAATTGTCAATGAACATATAAATGTATAAACTTTTTTTTTTTTTGTCTTTTTAAAGGGGTTTTATTGTATATTGAATAATTCATATTGCATAAAAAAATTCATACATTTTATTACAATCAATAACCATAGCATGAAAATATTTGCTGAATATTCTTAAAAGCATTATAAATAATTTCATGACATTAACTGTGAAAAACAAGTCAATATATAGTCCAGGCAACAGAGACCGTATAGGGACTCCAATTAGCAAGATTAATGGTAGTACTGGAAATTGGCTTTCTAGGTGCTTTTTGGGTTGCTGAATCCGAATTTGTAACTTTCCACCAAAATTTCCCCCGGCAACCCCCCCACACCCAAATTTTGGTAAAAAGCCCCCCAAAAAGGATTTTATGAAAAAAATAATTTTTTTTATTGTTTTAGGGGAAAAGTAACTAGAAATTCAGAAAGTAGACAAAATTTGCAACAAATTAGATATATGACATTATGACTTAGGATGAAGGGGAAGGGGGGTTCTGCCTCGGAACATGCGCCGCAGTGCTGCGTGGGCTAAGTTGCGCAATTCCACTTAACCACTCACACGTTTACATTAGCCCTCCCATCTTCCCTCCGAACTTTCTCTATAATGTTTACTTTAAGTTTTTTGGGTGGCTGAATCCGAATTTTTAACTTACCCCGAAAATTTCCCTCCCGAAAACCCCCCAAATAGTTGTTTTTAACTTAAATTTCTTATTGTTTTAGGGGAAACGCATTACGAAATTCAGAAACTAGACAAAATTTGCAACAAATAGGATAGATGACATTATGACGTAGGATAAACGGGGAGAGAGGTGGCTGCCTCGGAACATTCCCCGCGCGCTTTTCTCAAAAACCAAATTTTTTCAAAAAATCAATTTTTTCGGTGGTTGCCGGGTGAAATTTTGGTGGGAAGTTACAAATTCGGATTCAGCGACCCAAAAAATATAAAGTGAGTCGAAATCCAGAACTAGTATTCATTTTGCCAGATAAAATCCCCTATTGCCTGGACTTCATATTTTAGTGCACGTAGCGCCGCAGTGCATGTTCAGAGGCAGCCCTCACCCTCCCCGTTCATCCTAATTCATAATGTCATATATCCTATTTGTTGCAAATTTTGTCTAGTTTCTGAATTTCGTAATGCTTTTCCCCTAAAACAATAAGAAATTTAAGTTAAAAACAACTATTTGAGTGGGGTTTTGGGGGGAAATTTTTGGAGGAAAGTTAAAAATTCGGATTCAGCGACCCAAAAGTCTTAAAGTAAACCTTATAGAAAAAGTTCGGAGGGGAGATGAGAGGGCGAATGTAAACGTGTGAGTGGTTAAGTGGAATTGCGCAACTTAGTTTACGCAGCACCGCGCGCATGTTCTGAGGCAGACTCCCCTTCCCCTTCATCCTAAAACATAATGTCATGTATCTAATTTGTTGCAAATTTTGTCTACTTTCTGAATTTCTAGATACTTTTTCCCTAAAACAATAAAAAAATTGTTTTTTTTTAATAAAAACTTTCTTTGGGAGGGGGAGGTTGCCGGGGGAAATTTTAGTGGGAAGTTAAAAATTCGGATTCAGCGACCCAAAAAACATATAGTAAGCCGATTTCCAGTACTACCATTAATTTTGCTAGGTAAAATTCCCTATTGCCTGGACTAATAAAGTTTTCTCTTTTTATAAACATAAGAGTGGAATTAATTCAGGAAATTATAAATATTATTATTGTTTTCAACAAAATATGTTAAATTGTTTAGTTATTATTTCTTATTTTTTGCTGTAAATCACCCATTAAAGAAAATATTTTAATTAAACCAGGGGATCAAACCGGGTATTTTCTGGTTTCAGGACATACTCCCCAGTATATACAGCATAGGTGAAAACCACACACACATATATATATATATATATTTAGAATAGAGATTCTTATTTATATATTGAAAAATAAAATATGTAGGGGAGACCAGCGCAAGGTGAAGAGCGGGGTAAGCTGACGAAAATCTTAATTTTTCCCTTTTCCAGTAGGTGGTAGCATCAACCGGACACTACTGGCTCTCCTATCGGCTGTTCGTTAAACTGTACCGCCCTATAAGAACTCACTTAAGAAAGAATCTTAACTAGAAATTAAAAGAACTTGGCGTTCGTTTTTTTCCAGAGTTTTTATTAGACGACACTCTGATACACACATAACAAGCACACATGACTATTTACACGGCAAAAAGTTAATCTTTTCCGGAGAGAGACGCTCCTTTCGGCAGAGCCGAGAAATTGTCCGTCTGGGGTCGTGTCCCAGCAGATACTACTCTCTACGGGGCCTTGTTTTTCTGAGATCAGTTCATCTCCTAGATACCCCACGTGAGGTCTTGACTCATCTTAGTCAACAAGTTCAGTTTATAACATTTCTACGCAGCATTTTTTCTCCAGATATTTACATGATTAAAACTGTTTACATGTTCCATCTGGTTTTTGGTGAAACAGTGACATGCGAAGTTATAGCAGGCATCTGGAGGTTCCAATTAAAGATGTTTATTTCGTTAGGGTATCTTGTCTCCGAGTCCTCACAGATAAAATGTCACAGTCCCTCCATACCCCATATAAATTTTTCCTTAAGGGAAAAATTTCCACACTCGGGTGCACAATCATAGTGAAATTCGGAGTTAATGCTATCCCTAACAATGCTATCTACTCCAAAATTAATAAAATTTTAAATTTAAAAAATCAAAACATTTATCAGAAAGTACTTCGTTACCATGGAAGGGATTCAGCATAACACACAACAAACATAATAAATACAGTAAACAATAAACACATTGCAATTGCACACCGTTATATAATAACTAGAAAGGTAGCCCGTCAAAAATGACGGAAATTTAGATATAAAGATATATACAACTCATGTGCAAGAAAATGAGTTTTCTCGCTTGTTCCGCAGTGATAGATGAAAATAGCACATTTTAAGAACGAAACAAATTTATGAAAAACTGTGTACAGTAGAAGACCACTAATCTGCACAGTTTGGTTCCAAGTGTTATGCAGATTTGAGGCTTTTTGCGATCATGTCTATTCAATCTTTGTTAAATTCATATATTGGACAATTTAGATTGTTGAGCCTTAAAAATAAATAAATAACATTCTTTAAGTAAGGTTAAAAACTATTAAATTATCATATACGATTTCATGAAATGGTATTATATGGTATTATATGTGTGTGCTTCACGATCTTGGTTACGACGTTGGCGAAATTGGCTGCAACTTGTCATAATCCTAATAGTGTGGGCCGCTATAACAAAAAAGTAACCAGTTTTTAGTAAAATTTCTGATATAAAGTAGCTTTCAAAAACTCGTGTAAAATTGCAGGCTGTTCTCGTGTTATGTCAGTCCTAGGAATAATATTTCTAACACTGAAGATTTTCCATGTATATGGAATTTAGAAAAGCTTCTCCAAAAGAAAGGTCCTGAAATGACATTGTAATTCCTCTAACTTCAAAGTTTAATCGGGCCCTGATGTTGAGTACTGAAATATAATAAATACAGTTATTTTGAATATTACAACAGAATTAAACAGTTAAACTTATTTAACTTAAACCCGCTGTTACTTCCCGATGTTATTTTTTAGTATTAAGAAAGAAAATTGTTTAAAATTTTCAAATCATGCATTCATGATTTTTTTCCGTCTTTAATAACTAAATAATGAAAAAATAGGCTTTTGTTCTGAGCTTATAAATATGACAATAAAATAATGTAACTAAGAGACATTGCAAAATTAAATCTTTGTGATTACAAACCATAAACAAATGATACCGCCACCATTTTACCTACTATGACGTCATTAGAATATTGTCCATTGATTGTTGGAGAACTTACTTTGTGAATGATTACCTCAATGATTTAATATTTTTGACGTTTCATGATGAATGAATCACTTGTGTTTGTTTAGGTTTATGGAATGAGATATTAAGCTGTGAAACTAATTTCAATTGAAGATATCCAAGGATATGTGTATTTTTAATCGAAATTAAAAACAATGCTTTGATCTCGAAATAAAAAGTTTTAGTTTGTATAATTTGTTATTTCTGTTAATTATTTATTTAAGTACTTTTCCATTATAGCGCATTTTTAAAAAAACCCTGGCGCGAATCGGGCATCAGAAAGTGAGATATGTTGCGAAAATATATAAAGAGCTATGAAAACAAATCTAATGAACTTTTATCTTTGTTTATATATGCACTTATATGCATAAAAAAATCATTTCTAAATATATATAATTTTTTTTTTATATACAAATTACGGCACAGATTTCAGATATGAACCGGGATACCTAATTGGCGCCAAAATGGTGTTATTTTGCCTGCTATGGCAATCCGGCTATTGTTTTTTATTTATTAATAAATTGTTTATTTACTTTTATTTTCTGTTTTTTAATTATATAAACTGCTTTGTTCTATAGTTATTATTCAAACTTTTATTTATTTATAGTTATTTCCTTTTCAAAATGATAGCAAATAATTGAAAAATATGTAAGTAACTGGTATTCGAAAGCGAGATTTCTGCCAAATGGGCGTCATAGAAAAATCACGCCAACCCCCATGCGTAAATGACATTTGTTCAAAAATTACTTCTGTTTCTTTATAAAAATGGGTAAATAGCTTTTTTTTATATTAAATTGTCGGCACAGATGTCATATACGCCTATATTGGCGCGATTTTTTTTTATGACGCCGATGTCATATACGCACCGGGTACTTAACTGGCGCCAAAGTGTCGTTATTTTGCATGTAATGGTAACCCGAATGATGTTTATGCTGTTGATGTTTTCGCCAAATTGGCGTCGGGAAAAAATCGCGCTAATATGGGGCGCGTATATGACATCTGTGCCAAATTGTATACATATGGAAAAAATTGCTTGTGAGTATGAAGCAGTAAATAGGTTGCCAGAAAATACGTTGGCAAACTTCTTTCTCGCCAAGAAACTTTTCTCCGAAGTATTGTACATAAGCAATGATTGCTATAAATGCATTCTTAATTATGATATGCGCTTTTATGTTTCACTACATTTATGCATACTATACTGTGTGTATAAATGCTACAGTTCATATGCAGGGCTACACAAAAGAATTCGTAAGGGTTACTGAGTATGAGAGTAAATTGCTTAAAGGTGGTTTTTAAAGGAGTTATGCATTTTTACGCTGAACTGCATTTAGTTTCCTAAGAGATGTTTGTAGAATATAGATAAAATGATATACATGGTCACGCAAAGAATTGGATACATAACCGTCTATGGATGATAATATCTGGAAATGTGATTTCAGTAGTTTTAAGAGTAGTTTAAATTAAATTTTAGCTGGATCAATTTTTAAATTTTTTTATGCGTTTTCTAAAATGTTTACTTTGTTATCTTGATACTTCTTAGTTATCGCGTTGACCAAATTACTGTCGCCAAATTGTAAGATTAATTGCCAATAATGGTTGCCATTAATTAATTAAATGCCAATAATGGCCAATAAAAGCATTAATTCGACGTTTTATTTGTATTTTTATTAATGTTTTACTATTGATTTGGCGAAATTGGCCGACGGGATATCTAAGAAGTAACGTTATCTTATTTACCTTATTTCCCTAAATAACGAAGTTTTGTTAAAGCATTCAGGATATGTTGGAAAGTGTTTCATATTCTATGCTCAACGCATGATTTTTCTTTCTTCTTTAGTCTTATTTTGCATTTATTTTATTCTTAATTTTTTAGTCTTATACTGCTTTATAGAAACTTTGGCACAGTTGTCATATACGTTATCATATATTGGCGCGATTTTTTTCCGACGCCAATTTGGCGAAAACATCAACAGCATAAACAACAACATCCGGATTACCATATCAAGCAAAATTACGACACTTTGGCGCCAGTAAAGTACCCGTTGTGTATATGACATTGGCGTCAGAAAAAAATCGCGCCAATATGACATCTGTGCCGAAACTTTAATATTTAATGTTTAAACTCTTCGCTCTACTCCCCTTGCATATAGTACAAACTATAACACGGATAGCGCAAAATAATAGACAGTTTGGTACTTTTCCACTGTAGGGGCTTCGGCATTTTTTTTTTTAAAGCTTGGTGTAATTTAGGCATCAGAAAGTGAGATTTGGGTACTTTTCCGTTATGCGGACACCATTGTTGCCAAGAGTAATAGTTGGCGCAAAATCGTGAATTGAAGCATCTCTCTATTCTAAAAAAAAGTAACTACCGCTGTCACCGCCGCCGCCGCCGCCGCCGCCGGTTTTGATTTTTTTGTGACCGGAGGCCTTTCTTCGTTAATATTAACAAAAATAATGCATACAAAAATATGAAAATCGGTGGTTTTATACAGAAATGTTTGATAAACACGCTGATGCAGACAGTTTTCAAATCGAAGAATTATTTTAAGAGTTATTTAATGCTAAAGTTGGACAAAATCGTTCCACTAAAAAAGTTTTATAGCAGCAAAAACTAGACATGGCAGTGTAATCATTTTTAGATCATTTTATACGTTAGAATTTGCCGGAGTGCAGATTGCATTAATTTTTTCATTTTGACTCATTTTTTCAGGTTTTATTTCTATTTTAAATTCAAATTTTCAGCATTTCTAGAGATATTTTTTACAGATTTCAGAAAATTGTACTAATTTATACTGTTGCCAACTGTATAAAAAGCGAAATCAATAATGTTTGCTTCAAATTTAAATTTTATTTACACGTGACTATTATAAACAGGAAAAAAACTTTCAAATTAGAATTAAATAATTACGTATAAAAAGCAGGAACTTATTAAAAATTACGTCATAAAAAGTATACACGTGAATTTTAAAAGAGAAAGGATATTGTAAAATAATAAATTCATTAACATGCGTTAGAAGTCTTAGGAGAAATGACGTCATATTTACGTCACTTTATAGTTATTACATAAAATGAACACAAAATAATATTGCAAAAAAGTTTAAATTGAGAAATTGCGCTAGACATTTATTTGATATTTTGATAATTAATTTAAAATGTCTCATTTAAAAGAACTTTCTTTTCGCTTTGTTAAAAAATACCAGGAGACAAAGACTCTCTTTACTTAATTCCTTTTATATTAGCTTATTTTGAAATGTTGTTATACGTGTATACGTCATCAAGTTATTTTTATTTCGACATTTTATTTGTGTTTTTATTAATGCTGTACGAATTTATTTGTTCTTTCGTTATTTAAAATAAAAATTATATCAATTTGTATAATTTGGCGAGTGGTTTGGCGATTTATATAATTTGGCGAAATGGGTCGACGGGATAATCAAGTAGTACCGCAGCGGATTTGGCGTTAAAATTCCCCAATCAAAGAGAAATGAATAGAAATTCGTTTATAGGGAGATCGCCACTGTTTTTTAAATTATAATTCAATCTTTCGAAATCTTTTTAAAGCCGATCAAATTAGCGTGCATTTAGAGTCTGCGGTGTCTGGACGGGGGTTGGCGAGCGTAGCTCGTAGGGGGCCGAGCCCCCTAGTTTGAAAAATAAAAGAAAAAGCATTGTCGATACTAAAGTGAGCATTTAAAAAATATAACATTTGAAAATTCCAGACTTTTAAGAACTATTTCATCAAATCACAAATATATACTTAAAATAAGTGAACAAATAACTGCTATAAAATAAAGCAATAAAATAAAACTCATATTAAACTGATGGCATAAAATTAGAAATATCTTTTAGCATTTTGAAATAATTGGCGCATTAGCATACATTTTGGCATGGTGTCCGTATAACGGAAAAATATCGAGATTTGTTGTCAAATCATATAAACAGCTATGTAAACAAATTTGATGAGCGTTTTTGTTTGTTTTATATGTACATTATTGATGTTTTTATGTACAAATTGCATCTGTTTCTGTATAAAATTAGAGAAACGGCTTTTGGAACACATGTGATATTCGCCCCATATTGGCGCGATTTTTTTCTGTCGCCAATATCATATAGGCAACAGGTACTTAACTTGCGCCAAAGTGCTTGATGTGGTAACCCGGATTATGTTGTTTATGCTGTTGATGTTTTCGCCAAATTGGCAACCGAAAAAAATCGCGCCAATATGGGGCGAATATGACATCTGTATTCGGCTTTTTTATGTTAAATAAATCGTATAAATATCGAAAAAAATGCGTGTGTATATAAAATGAAACAGTGAATAGGTTCCCGGAAAATATGTTACCAAATTTCCTTTTTCGCCAAGGCACCTATACTGGAAAAGTACCTAAAGCACATTAAAATCGCGCAGTTAAGAGCTCACACAGTACACCGTTGTCTATTGGCGGTTATTTTATTAGTAGCATCGGGGGGAAGATGTAAATATATACTTTAAATTCTCACCCATAAATTTCGAAAAAATATCTTAAAAGAGTGGAGTTTAAATTAAATTTCGGTGACCTCCATTATGAAAGATTAATGATTTTAAATGGGAATTTCGCCAAATTAGCCAGCTGTCGCCAAGTTGGCTAACATTTGGCGCTACTGTGGTAACCCTGCATTAATATTTTTCATCAATTACTCATTTGAATGAGGCGGTCCTACCGGAATAGTGAGGGACACACAGAGACTTGGATTTTATATAAATAGATACTAAGATTTATAATAAGCATTTCAACAATTTTATAATAAACCAGAACCTTCATTAATAATTTTCCGTTAACATAATCAGAATAGATAAAGTTTTTAAACATCACAGGTAATTTCAATAAAGTTCGCTCTCTCCTGTTCACATGGATAACCAACAATAATAATATATATATATAGATAAATTTCTTAAGAATGAATTCTAATACACTAATAAAACCAAACACTTTTAAACTTTTTATATACAATAAGTTACTTAAAAGAATTTTAACCCAATAATAAAACACACTCTTAAACGTTTTTTTTTCTCCACAAAATTTCTAGTCTTCAAACGCTACTCTGCTTAGACTATCAGCGTTTTGGTGTTTTTTTCCTGCTCTATGTTCGATTGTAAAATCGTACGGTTGTAACGCGAGGCTCCAACGCATAAGCCTTGGGTTGGAAATCGCATGAGTTTGTAAGAAGCGCAGAGGATTATGATCCGTTATAATCCTAAATTTTCTTCCATCTAGATAGTAATGTAATCTTTTTACGGGGAAAACAATACTGGCGCACTCCCGCTCGGTGGTGCTATAGCGTTGTTCTACCGGAGAGAATTTCCGACTCAAATACAAAATCGGGTGTTCCTCTCCCTTCTCATTTACCTGGCTCAACACAACTCCGGCACCGCGTAACGATGCATCGACCTGAATAAGGAATTCACAATGAAAATTCGGCGCATGCAAGACCGGCCGTTCGGTTAGTTTCGCTTTCAGAGACCTAAAAGCGCTCTCGCACGCGGGAGTCCACTCGACTTTACCTCGACGGGTTTTCCCTTTTAGCGCGTCAGTCAAGGGGGCTGCTATTATGGAAAAATTCCATATGTATCTCTGGTAGTATCCGGTCACCCCTAGAAATGCACGAATCTGCGTTTTTGTTTCGGGAGTAGGGAATTTTTTTACGCATTCAATCTTGACTTCTGCTGGAGTGCGGGAACCATTTCCTACAATATGGCCTAAATATTTTACACTACTTTGGGCAAATTTACACTTAGAGAGCTTTATTTTAAGATTTGCCTTATGAATTCTATCTAGAACTAATGCGACATGTTTTAAGTGGTCTTCCCAGGTGTCCGAAAATACAGCGACGTCATCTAAATAAGGAACTGCAAATTCCTCCATCTCTCTTAATAGTTCTGCCATCATTTTGCTAAAGAAAAATGGCGCGTTTTTTAATCCAAAAGCCATTTTCAAACACCTTTAAAGTACCAAAA
Source organism: Maratus speciosus (assembly GCA_963932465.1). Taxonomy (NCBI): domain Eukaryota; kingdom Metazoa; phylum Arthropoda; class Arachnida; order Araneae; family Salticidae; genus Maratus; species Maratus speciosus. The sequence goes on from OZ010794.1 coordinate 316,762,555, forward strand.
GTTGTACAGAATGCTGCATACCGTTGAGCTCTGGGGCTCAAGGGAATCTGCCAATAACCTTTCGCTAAATCTAGGACGGTTATGTATTTAGCAGATGAGACTTTCTCAACTCTTTCTTCGATATTGGGAATGGGGAAATATTCTGCCCTAATTATCTCACTGAGACGCCTAAAATCCACGCATGGACGAGGATCCTTACCCGGAACCTCTACTAAAATTAAAGGCGACGTGTAATCCGACTCGACAACTTCGATAACCTCCAATCTTAACATCTTTTGAATCTACATTTTTACGATTTCAGTTTGTCTTTGCGACATCCGATAAGGTTTTGGTCGTACGGGCTTATCGCTAATTAAAGTTATATCATGCTCCACCAAATCTGTTGTACCAGTGCGGTTTGAAAAGCACGCGGCATATTTATTTAAAAGCTCCCTTAATTGGCTAATTTGTGCCTCGTTTAGGTTTTTTTCTAACTCACTAAGCCGAACTATTTCCTGAAAGTCAAAAATCGTAGGATTATTCTCTAAATACGGAATATCTAAATCCTGATCTTCTATTAAATTTCAATTGTCTTTGGAGCACAACAAATTTACATGTTCGGGTCTTGTATAATATGGTCTCAGCATATTAACATGATAAATTTGGTATTTTATTCCTACTTCCTGGTAGTTCTACCACATAATTAGTCTCAGATATTTTATTCTTGATTTTTCCCGGACCTATCCATTGCACGGACAGTTTATTTGGTCTCGTCATGGCTAAAACCAACACTAAATCTCCCTCCTTGAATTCTCGTTTTACCGCGTTTTTGTCATACCAAACCTTTCGTTTACATTGCATTTCTTCCATGTGCGAAACAGCTACCTCGCGACATCGTTTCAACCGATTTATTAATTTAAAAACATATTCGGTCACTACATAATTTTCAGGTGGGGGGTCGGACCATCGTTCCATTATCAAGGTCTCGGGTGTTCGAAGATTTTTTTCCATACACCAACTCGGCCGGAGAGTAACCTGTGCTTTCATGAACTACGTTTCGAAGAGCCAATAGAATCGCAGGCAAATGTTTATCCCAATCTGCGCCTAATTCAATACACAGAGCCCTCAAAGTCGTTTTAAGGTCATATTATATCGTTCCACGGAATTACTATGGGGATGATAAACAGAACTATGAGTGATATTAATGCCAAATTTATTAAGAAATTCGGCCATTAAAGCTGAGGTAAAGGACTTTCCCTGATCGCATTGTAGTTGGCTGGGGAATTCGATGCGACTGAAAATATTCAGCAGCGCTTCAGTCACTCTAATAGAGGAGAGGTCCACCAGCAGAACCGCATCTGGGTATTTGGACGCCATGCATACTGCCGTTAAAATATACCGGTGTCCATCCGTGGTCAGTGGTAAGGGTCCACATGCGTCGATATTTATTTTACTGAAAACTTCCTGAATTATTGGGACAAGTTTTAACGGGGCTTTCTTTTTCTCGTTCGCTCGACCCGCTCTTTGACAAACATCGCAACTGCGCACATATTCATCCATTTCTTTATAACAGTTAGGCCAATAAAATTATTGAATTAATTTATCCTTTGACTTCGCCCCACCTAAATGTACTGACGTGCCTTCATGATACAATGATTTTATTTTCTGCCTTAACTCTTTTGGAATAACTAGCAATCTGGTAACGTTTCCAAAACGATCCTCGCGATTTCTAACTATTAACCCGTTAACAACTGAATAAGTTTTCGTCGTACCTTCCGTTTTGTCCGCCCCCACTCGGCTAAACAATTCCTTTAACTCTGCACATTCGTGCTGTGCTTTCAAAAACCCTTCTTTATCGATTTTTAACAAGTCCAACTCCGGAGCATCAACTTCTAACTCCGGAATTTCAATGGGGTCCTCACCTTCCGTTGAATCCCGTAGTCGCGATTCTTCCTGATTCGCTACGTTCAATTCCTTGGGTGTTTCCACATCTTGAGCTACAAGTTCGTGCTCCCTTTTCTCTTCCATTAAGCGTCTAGTAGTCGCACGCGTCTGGACTGCATTTACCTGTCCAGTTGGTAAAAATTCATACCCCGTTCTCTCTCTTATCATTGCGGCAGTTTTATTTTCTAAAATATGTCGGTTTTGGTTTAAATGATTTCCGCAAACAGCGGCTTTCGTACAAATTTTTCCGAAATCTCCCTCTATCTCTACCCGCGCTAACGGTAGATAAACTAACTCCGAACTAAGTGGTTGTTGGATCCAGATTTTCTCTCCACAAAAATCCTGCGGATCTACAAATTTCCTACAAATTAAATCAAGCGTCGCTCCCGAATCTCTTAAAATTCCTATCTTTCGGTTGTTAACAACCCCAGGAAATGTATAAGAGTCCAATAAATCGTCTTTTCGTACATCTTGCAAATTATTTACGGAGCCTGACGGAGGTTTTTTTCTGCAACTTCGGGCACGATGAACGCAGGAGCGTTTCGGACCCGCAATTAAAACATTTCAAATTCGCTCTTTTTTCAAAGGCTCTATCTCGGTTTACTGGTCTGTGCACGGCATTTGCATTCGAAGGGGGGGAGAACCGTGGTCTAGTTTCTCGAGACATTTCTTGAAAAAACGGGCGCGTTTTTTCCACCCTAACATCTCTGGTATCCTTGGCCTTCGGAGTAGAGGCCCTTATACTCTCATCTCCATCCAATAATTCCACTATTGCTGCTTCGGTCTTAAGCTGTGGCCATTTGTCAATGAAATGTTCACGCATTTCCAACGTCGCACGCCGTTTAATCTGATTGGTGACCAAAAGGTCTTTTAGTTCGTCTAAGGAAGTTATTCCTAAACCCGCTAAGCATTCATTTAAATAATTTCGGATTTCGAAACCGAAATCCTGCCAATTCAAAGATTGCGACTTCTGGTGGCTAACAAATTTCTGCCGAAAACTCTCTGGGTTTAATTTAAATTTTTTTAACAATATACTTTTTACGTTATCGTAATCTTCTGACTCTGTTTCGGGTTTGTCTACTGGCAGAAGCCCAATTAAATGACAGACCCAATTTTCCTTCGGTATCCTAACCCGTTTAGCTTGGCGTTCAAACAGAACCAAATACAAGCTAATATCTGTTTTTTCAGGATTAAAATCCGGGATTATTTTTTAGTTCTGTTCAGGGGAACGCGAAGGTATATTATTTGCATTTACTGAAGACGGGGAAATTCCTTTCTCGATTTTTAGTTTTTCTAACTCGAATCTATTTTTTAATTCTAATTTCTTTAATTCTTTCTCTTGCTCCAATTTTTCCTTCCTAATGGCTTTATCACGCTCCCATGGCTGTTTACGCAACATGTCCTCCCGTTCGATAGTTTGTAACCGGGCGCGCTCATTTTCTTCCCTTTCTAATTCCTCCTTAGCTGTCTCTAATATAGTCTCATACAGAACCCGTACTATTTCTTCTTCATACTCCTCAGATTCCAGCACTAAGTGCGTTAACTGAATCCGAGTTTCGTTTCCCGTCCTGGCAAGTTCCAATTCATCCACTAACTTTTTTATATGTTCCTTTTTTCCTTTACCTAGGAAAGCCATATCTAACCCCTTTTTTTTCAAACAAAATTTCTCTATAAAAAGGTACTTCTCTACACCAATACAACAACAACAACAAAAAAATATATACTAGTGTTTGGGGCGTAATATTCCGTTCACTAAGCTCCAGGTTTCACAGCAATACAAGCAGTATTTAAGATAATATAATTCTATAGATTTAATGAATTTTAAATACATTGAAGAATGATTAGTGCTCTCAAGGATTACATTCATATTTGTAATTGAGTTTTTTTTATAATGTTGAAAGAATCATATTTTCTTAGCATTTAAAACAAAATGCAAAGAAAATAACATTACAATTTTACCCTTTTGAAAGACGCTCGGAGGGTTAACAATAATTACAATCAATCATAAAAATGTCTTTCAATAACACAGCAATAAGTAAATACTGACTCACTTCCATGACTAGTACCTCTTCAAATTTTGTTATCAAAATTTTTAAAATTTTCCAAAAGATCAATAATTTTAAATTTAATTACACAAAAAAATCAGCATACATTAACTCCAAACTCAAAATTGTGACTTACCCCACTTAACGACTACAACATTAACCGGTAATCCACTCTTTTTCTTCAGCCGTGTGGCTCACTGAACACAACTTTCTTTCTTACCCTAAGGTCCACTAAAACAATATATCCACAACGCGTAAAACCTTTTCTTTTTTCCCGATCCACAGATCCACTGGGAAACCAATTCACAATTTTCTTCTATCCAAACCGATCCACTGCAAAAACAATCAGTTTTGTCTCAGGCCTTGTTTCCCTAAAAATCACAGAATTCTCTTCTTTTTTTTTCACTCATCCGCAATCCTTTCATCGCCAAACAGCGGCGGGGTTGGGTAACTCTGTTTCCTTTCCGCAGTCGAACAGCTGATCACAGATGTCCGCGAAACTTTCTGCTCCAGGGGTGGGGGAAAAACAATCTTCCTCTTTTTCCGACGCTGGGTAAGGATTCCTCCAACACTCCAAGTCTTCCTAAACCGAAACCAGATAACACCAAGCTTTTTTTTTCTTTCCTCCAGCAGGGGAGTGAAAACAAAACCCTTCTCTTCTCTCAGGTGACGGGGGAATATCCAAAACTATCTCTTTCTTCAAAAACCGAAACTAGTTTTTCTCTTGTTCCAACACACTGGGACTTTCCCTTTATTTTTCTTTTCCCGTATCAGGACGGCTCTCTATTTCTCGAAAGAATGACCTTTCACCTTATCATTCCTTCCGTGGGTAACAAGTGCAGGCCTTGTGTGCGTGTGTGCCCAAACTTTTCGAACAACTCGAATCCCAAATTTTGACACCAACTGTACCGCCGTATAAGAACTCACTTAAGAAAGAATCTTAACTAGAAAATAAAAGAACTTAGCGTTCGTTTTTTTTTCAGAGTTTTTATTAGACGACACTCGGACACACACATAACAAGCACACATGACAATTTACACGGCAAAAAGTTAATCTTTTCCGGAGCGAGACGCTCCTTTCGGCAGAGCCGAGAAATTGACCGTCTGGAGTCGTGTCACAGCAGATACTACTCTCTACGGGGCCTTGTTTTTCTGAGATCAGTTCATCTCCTAGATTCCCCACGTGAGGTCTTGACTCATCTTAGTCAACAAGTTCAGTTTATAACATTTCTACGCAGCACTTTTTCTCCAGATATTTACATGATTAAAACTGTTTACATGTTCCATCTGGTTTTTGGTGAAACAGTGACAGGCGAAGTTATAGAAGGCATCTGGAGGTTCCAATTAAAGATGTTTATTTCGTTAGGGCATCTGGTCTCCGAGTCCTCTCAGATAAAACGTCACAAAACAATAATATAGAGACGCTGAAATCACCTTATTTGTGTTAGTTGTGAAGCTTTGGTTGTTTACCGCTGCCACGTTATAATTTTTATGCATGTGCAAATAAGCTCTGTTACAGATACAGGTAAGATATATCGTTTCTTTTTAACATTTATGAGTAACTTAGTTTAAATACTACCTATTACCATGAATAAATGTCTATTAATCGCCTTCCTTCATGGCAATGAAAACGAAAATTTTTAAACAGGCAGTCCGGAGCAAGATGACGAGCCCCGTGTTTCGGAATTTATTAAACTAACTGCGTTGTCTATCCTATTTAAATCATGTAAACGCTTGTTTGACTGTGCGTTTGTCCGCGCGACCTTGCACTTCTATCTCCTCTGGAGTTAAGGGGCACATCGGATCGGGGGAGGTGTCTTTCGAAAGGGGGAGAAGAGGAAGACATTTTTGCCATCCGCTAAGCCCCCCCCTAGCCCCCCTAGACCCCCGAAAGAAAACCCCTATCGGGGTCCGTATCTCCACTTCCAAGCGTCCGATCGGTACGAAGAGGGTACCGTTCGACGGGGTTCGACCACGGGGTCACGACCTCCCCCCTTCCCCGCTGGTCCCTCTCCCCCAAATAATTCAAATATTGTAACCCACCAGCAGAAGAATGGATCCAGTTCTGTAAATGCCAAGAGTGGTGGCATGAGGAATGTTCCAATTATGAAAATGGCATTTTTATTTGTGACTATTGTTAACTGCACAACTAAACAGTTCAACATTACTTACAATGCATTATGCTTAGTCTTATACTTTGTAAGATGTAAAAAACAGTTATCATTTGTTAAACCATGTAACATATTCAAAAGATAATATACGTTCAACCCTTTTCAGTGTTGTCATCTTGCCCCAAGGCCAAAGTCATCTTGCCCCAGTACTGGGGCAAGATGAAGATTTTTTAATGTTATGAAGAAATAAAATTATCCTTTATTTTTTTTATTTGAAAAATTAAATGGTAATATATTTAATACTACAAAGTATGGTAATATATATAATAGTATGGTAATATAATAAATGGTAATATATTTTATACTCTAACAGTTGATGTAAAATTAATTTTACTATATTTAAAAATGAATTAAAAAACAACAAAAATTGTTAACATAGTCATCTTGCCCCGTCTCCCCTATCTAAATAATATTTTCAATTGAATCAATTATAAATTTTTAATGATTATGAAAATACAGCAACCTCTTTTTGTCTTTTTAAACGGATTTTATTGTATATTGAATAATTTATATTGTATATCATACAATTTATCACAATCAACAATCACAGCATTAAAAAACAATAAATTGTTCAATATTGTTAAAAGTACAATAAATAATATGATGACATTCACTATTAAAAACAAGTAAATTAAGAGTTTAATTTTCATAAACAGAAGAGTGCAATTAATTCAGAAATAAAGGAATATTATTACTGTTTTTAATAAATTAGGTAATACCATTTAATCAAAATACCATAACTCAGGACTCTTAAAATTTGAAAAAATGAAAAAAAATGACCATTTTCAACATTTTGTGTCTTAAAATGCATAGAATTTTAAAACACAAATTTATTTGGGATGAAAGATATATGTATGTTCGTCCATTTCATGTATTTAAAAAATTGCAAGATGCAGAATTAGCATTTACAGGGGGCTCCAAACTGTCAGACATTTGACAAACAGAAAATTGGTATAACAGCTTACGCGCAGGATTACAAAACAAATATTGCAACTAGAATTAATATTTTGGTACTTACTTATACTTCATATTGTAATAATTACCCTGAACCTAAATAAATTTGTATTTAAAGCATTTTTGTGTTTTTAATACAAAGTTGTATATAGCTAAAACAAAGTTTTGAAAATTTCAGCAGTATAATCAATCAAAAAGAAAACATTTTTTTTTTTTTTTTTTTTTTTTTTTTGAAGGGAATATTTAGGGGTTTTTTTTTACAGACTAACATGAAAAGTATGTTTTGAAATTTTTATGAAAAAACATTCAGAAGTGTTTGAGATATTCTACGCATTATGTCCAAACACGTCATTTGGAGAAAAATGACTTTAAAAATTCGGAAATGCCGCTTCAGCTATTGAGCATGTATATTTCTAAAAGTTATAACTTCTGATCTAATGGGAATTTCAAGGAAACAGTTATATCAAAATGTTCAGAAAAGACAGGAGTTTAATATCTAAAAAAATTAAATTTTCGAAAATTTTAAAGCTTTAAGAGTTTTGAGACTCCTTAAACCAGAGGATTCAACTGGATATTTTCAGGTTTCAGGGCATACCCCCCAGTGTACATAGCATAGGCTGAAATCATATTTTTAACACTTACCAAAATAGTTCAAAATTGTTTATGAATTCGCTTTGTCTGTTCCTTTGTACTTCAACTCGTTTAAATATACTGACAAGGAAGGTCTCCTTACTGGGCATGCTCAGAATATTTTGAAAAAAAAAAATACCAATTAAAGTACTTATGCATATAATACAGGATCAGTCAGATTTAGCGGCGGAATTGTAGTAGAAAGTCTATAAAAAATAAAATGCTTTCGAGTATTTGGCGCGAAAAGACGAAAGCGTCACGCGATTTGGCGAGCTGCTCTTTCCCCGCCAATTGCAAACGATTTTAATGATTCTGAAAAATTGCTTGTTAATTAATAGAATGCGTGTAAATACTATTTAATGAATTTAAACTTAAATAATGAGAGAGTTAATACATATATTTATTGTATTGCATATTTACGTTGTTTGTTGCTTTAGTTATTTAATTTTATCACTATAAAAACATTTTGATATTGAAAAATATATTTTCATATATTTAAGCGTATTCCAAAATAAAGGCCAGATGAAGAATACTGCAGTCTTCCATTTCAATATCGGAGAAGTTTTTGTTTCCATAACAACAAAATTGAATCGACTTTTCTCAATTGTACTTAATTTTGAGATTGAAACAATTTTAATTAATTTAAATTTTGTTCTAATTCATAACATTTCATAGTTAACTTTCATTATAAATATATATATGACAAAACTATAGTTAAAACAAAGTAAAACGGACAAAACTAAAGTTATTTAAAGTAAATTTATTTAAACAAGTTCAACATGAAACATTTTTACCTTAAAGATTATTTGACATAAAAAAGTATTTTTTGAAATTTTCTTCCATTGCCAACCGGTGATAAATCGCCAAATAACGAAATTTTCATTATTTTTTTTACGGGCACTCTATCGAGTTTCCGCCGAAATTTTTTTATAAACATATCTATCCTCATGAGAAGAACATTGGATATTTTTTTCAGATTTTTCGGAGTATGCCCGTATGGAGACCTTCCTTGTGAGTTTGTCATGAAATAGATATATGTTAATGGCGTTTGCTGCGGCATATTCGATATTAAAAATTAAGTGTGTAGCATTAACGGTTTATTTACAGGGACACTCAAAAGAATTCCATTCCATTATGGCCTATGTGAAAAAACCGTTTAAGATTATCTTAATGATATTACACAATACAAGCATATATATATAAAAAAAATAAGTCAATTCCTACTTATGTCATCAAAGAAAAATTTAATATAATCCCTTAAGCTAATATTAGTTTTTGTTGCACTAAGATATATTCTATAAGCAAGTAAAACCTATTGGTTTACAATGGAAGTCTATGGGAATTTGGCAAAATATTAGAGATATCGTCAAGTTGGCGTCACTTTTCGCGACTCGTTTTGGTCGCCAAATTTAGCGATATATCGCCAAGTTGGCGATAAACTTGGCGGTAATTGGTGATAGAACAGAGTCCCCCAATGGTAACCCCCCTTATAGGTATGAAGATGCATTACATGCTGTTCAATAACCAATGGCCGCCATTTTTTCTCCCACATAAAACTAAAATTAATTAATTAAAGTCTAATTAATGAATTAATATTTGAAAAAACTGTATTAACATCAAGTATCATTGACTACAAATTTTAAAAAAATATTTGAACTTGATAGGATGAATAATAAGTATTTTATTAACGATTGAACATTTGAACAATATATATATAGGGAGAGTGTGAACTAATAGTAGAAATTGAATTAAATAGATCGAAATTTGTATATATCACTGAAATATACCACAAAACACTGCAGAATCAGGTGTGCATATAATTTATTGTTCATTTACAGGGACACACTAAATTATTTGACTACAGTACTGCCTATGAAGAATAATTGCTGGACATGCATTTACAATTGTAGTACGCGTTTTAAAATTTAACCTTCTTTTTTTTTTTTTTTTTTTTTTTTTTTTTTTTTTTTTTTGCATGTTACTTAGTGTGTATAAATTCTATAGATCATATACAGAGCTGTAACAAAGATCTCAAGTACACTTTCGTTTATTCACGGAAATTGATGAATGGGAAATTTCGGTTCTGCTATGTGTTTAATTGAAATAACTTTTAGCATGCTATATAATATAGATGAATGTATGGATCGTATTCAAAGCTGCACAAAAAAAATCGGATGTTTTTTGTACTATTTATGGTAACTGCAGAAATTGAAACAAGATGAAAGTATACTTGATTGGTGAAAATTTTTGAATTCTGGTTTTCGACGGATTTACAAGTTTTAGGGACCAGAGATTCCTAAAAATACGTTTTTACAAAATTTCTGCCTGTGAGTCTCTCTGTGAGTCTGTATGTATGTGACACAAACTTTTTGGCCGCTCTATCTCAAGAACTAATGAATGCTGGAATTTAATAAAAATTTATATTTAGTTAGTACCTAATATAAATAGTTGTTGATTAGTTTTTGGTGTAAATTACCCAACAGTTGGCACTGGTATGCCAAATTTTTCAAGATTTCCGCAATAGCTCTATCTCAAGAACTAATGCACGAATTTTCTTCTAACTTACGATGCATTAAGATATTGACACAAGTTGTTACTGGTTAGGTTTTGGTATTAATCGCCCAATAGCCGGCACTGCTAGGCTGCCATTTGTGGGATTTATATGAATTTAGCGATAGTCATACCTCAAGAACTAATGCACGGAATTTCCTATCTTTAGAAACCTCAAGAAGTTTTGACAGGTAAGAGATAGAAGAAAGTTTTGTATAGACACATCCGACTAGTTATAAAATATTTAAAAAAAAATTATGAAAACGTTTTACTATTTCATATTAAATGAAACATCATGCTTCTGAATGTTTAACAACACAATTCATTGTTTTAGAATTGAAAAGTAAACTCAAACTAATAAAAACCCTTATATTTTGTAAGTGTAAAATATTTTTCTGTTTAATATTGTGAAGAAGGATTTAAGATATGTTTCGAAAAGAACACAGAGGTTTCTCGAAATGAAAAATTTTCTCTAGGAAAAAATATTAACTACAATGGAACAACTTTAAATTTAAAAATCATAATAATATACAGTCTGTCCACATATAACCTGACCAACCTTTATTTTCACAACCGTCTGTCCTAGATTCATACTTCCAATCACAAAAATGGTTTAAATAAGGTAAAGAATTATTATTAAAGAGAGTTGGATCAAGAAAAACAGTTATTAAAAAATTACGAAATTTAAATTTTTATACGGTCCCCCGGTCCTATAAGTGAGATTTAATAAAAATTTACTGTGACACTAACAGGTAAGACAAAGAAAGTCCCATTTATCTAACTTTAAAATTAACCGAGTTATGAAACTTTGAAATGCATAACTTATACCACTTTTTTGCATACCAAAATAGATGATTTCGGCCATGCTTTCAGGGGTTTATATAAAGTACTTAAACTTATTTCAAGGTATCTGCGCTTTGAAAGATATCGTACAATTATTACGATTGAGTTAACTTTTATTAGTTAAGTTTCAGATTAGTTAAGATAATTGTATTTTAAAATATGTTTTATTTTGTAAGGATTTGAGGCTAGGATTTCTTTTAACTAAAATTATGTTATTTTCATAAGGTTTTATTTAACTTGCAATGATCGTTTTTTCAGTTTAAAATTTGTACTCGATCTTTAACTTACTTTCAAATGTCCGATCGTAGTTAAATTTTACATACTGACTTAAATCCGATGGCAATGCAATATTACTATGATTTTAGACTCTTACCATCTTAAACATACTTAGATTAGAGGATAAGACAAAAAAATTCGGGTAGATTATCGTCAAGAAGTTTAAAATAGAGTTTTAGATTAGATAACATAAACCTGCGATGGTTGTGTTTTTTAACTTTTATAATTACATTTTATGTATTTTTTTAACGCTGAATCAAAAAATTACTTTCACTTTTAACCATCATGTCAAGATTTTTCGCAAATCGTAAACTTCAAGGTTAAAAAATAGCGAAAAATCTGATACTATAAAATAGATGTAAGATTTCTTTTTACTCAGTTTAATTTTATTTAATTCAATAATTTATTAGATTTTTTGGCTTATAGTGGGTTTCTTACAGCTAAAACAGCTCAGGAGTCCAATGAGGATGGGAGGGGAGGGGCGATGAATTTTAACTTTTAGCTATTAACTTTGAAATTTTTCTTTTGAGAAAATTCCTGACGTGATGATTTTAAAATGAAGGTCATTTTCGGATTCAGTGCTAAAAAATACATAAGAATCAATTTTCAAAAGCTAAAAACATGCCACAACCCAAAATTTGAAAGACAGTGTATTCTAACAGCATTTTAAAATATGTATCGCTTTGTAAAGAATTGAGGCTGTTGTTTTTCATCCTTTTATTTAACAAAAATCTGTTATTTTTATCCTCTTATAATGTTCAGTACAAATTGTACATTTTGCAGCAATATGTCAGAATGCTTAAAGATTTCAAATTTATATTGTAATGCTAATTTTACTCTCAACCATTTCTTTAATATATCTGACGAAATTATTATTTCTACTAAATTTGTGAATGACCCCTAATATGAAGCAAAAAATATACTCCAACTTTAAACAGCTATTACTAGGTCAATTTTAATCGTAGAATAACGGGACTTTTTTTTGTCTTACTTGTCAGTGTAACAGGAAAACGTTACTAAATATAACTTATAGGACCCGGGGACCGTATAAAAAATTAAATTTCGTAATTTTTAAAGAAATGTTTTTATTGACCCAAATCGCTTTTAAAATATTTCTTTATGCCATTTAAAACATTTCTGTAACTGGAACTATATGTCTATGACTAATGGTTTAGGAATTAGCCATGCCATTGGACACCGTTGAGAGTGGGCACCCTGTATATTAATACTCAAACCATTCTGTTGAGTAGTTTTTTCGCTATTATATGCGGATAGTCGGAGAGGCAAATGAAGGACTCGACGACGACTAGATGCTACGTATTTTTTAATAACTACTAACATACCTAAAAATGCATAAAAACTTCTTAAATAGCTTGATTTTTCAGATTTTTTAATTCAAGATACTATCATAGTTTCTCTATTAGATGCTTTGGATTAAAATATATAATTTAATATTATCATCAAATGCCTTCTAAAGTGAAAGTGACTACATACAGAAACCAACAGCAGTCTGTTTTTTAAAACATATTTTATGTAATATTGTTTAAGTAAACTTCACGTAGTTTATAACAAGCATTAATCAGAGCATGAAAAAAAAATATTTCGATAACCTTAAAAGCATCATTAATTATGTGGTGACATTCTCTATTAAAAACAAGTCAATTAAGAGTTTGCTCTTGGTAAACAGAAGTGTACAATTACTTTATAAATGTAGGATCATTAATATTGTTTTAAATAAATTAGGCAAGGTAGTTTAGCCATATTTTTAATATTTATAGCAAATAATCCTTATAAATGAAGATTTAGAAACTATTATCTGTATTAGCTCACTGAAAGGACTTTATAATTTTAGAGAAACAAATGTTTTTTCTTCTTTGCTTTTAAGGTAACGTATGACTGTTAAATTTTTAGAAAGAAATTGTTTTTCGAGAAAAGTATACATAAATAATCAATTTTTTCTGTGGAGTTTCAAATAAACCGCATAAAAAATCCATACAACTACGCTAGTTTTGATTGGTAAAAAGCATAAGCTATAACTTAAAAAGATACTTTAACCCCTTCGGGACGAGCGTCTTTTACAGAATTTTTAATCTTTAAGCACCGGTTTTTTAAAACAGAAAATTTTGCCTAATTCAATCGGGAAAATGCTCGGATTAAAGAAGGCAAAATTTACAACAAAAATTTACTGGTGAGAATAATCCCCGATTCTGAGCATCTTATGTGGCAGGAATACCGATAGCTCGACCCCAAGGGGTTAAAGTGGTTTATCTTAATATTTAAAAAACTTCTTTACACATTTAGCCCAACACATCTCTGAGAATACTTAATATATTTATATATTATTTTTTTGCAAATGTGTTCATTAAATCTATATATCAAGAGCAAACCTAAATTTCTCTGTTATTCGGGTCCCAAAAAAGTAAAATATGCATAAATAAACTTTGAAAAAACTGAAATACGTTCAACTTTATTTTAAAAGTGTGAATTTAGCTAAAGTATACACAAATTTCAAGGAAGCTGCTGACGACTTATTTTTTATTTTAATTGTACTACATTTTTAAAACAATAAAGACTTTCTCAAAAATTGAAAAAAATAAATATACTGCAAGGAATATCTTTTTGGAAAGATTTGCAATAATATAATATAGAAATACTCTCATAGGGGAGACATCCTATACAGTGTGTTCAGGTTATTGCGACAAACTTTAAGGGGTTGGGGGTAGTGGACATTACAAGGATTCAGATTTGCATAGTAACACATGGTCGGAAACACTTTCCTGGCGCGGTAGTGACGACACAAGAAATACTGGGCACGAATAAGAGGAGAAAACATGTTTATTATCCTCAGTACAGCAAAAAAAAAAACTAAGAAAAAAAGAACAACATTAAAGAGACAACGATTGTAATCAAAGTAGGTGTTCGAAATTATGACCCCAGTTCGTGATGCATGGAAGCCCATCTCCGGCGGATGGAAAATATTCTCGAAAATACGACGAGTGCACCGAATTTTCCAGCAGCTGCCACGATACGTGCAACAAGTTCCTAAGCACTTTCCAGTAATGTCCCGACATTTTTGCCGCACTCAGAATAATAAACATGTTTTCTCTCACTGTTCGTGTCCTTTTTTCTTTCGTTTTGTGTCTCACTACTGCTCCAGGAAAGCGTTTCTGACCATGGGTTGCTATACATATCTGAATCCTTGTGATGCCCAACTGTCTCCCCTTAAAGTTTGTCCCGATAATCCTGGGACAACCTGTATATTTTTAATATAAATTTAAATGAGAGTACCATATAATTGCATAATTTACTGTTTTTATTGCATCATTATTATGTTATTCCATTAAGTTTAATTAAATAAAACGTAGTAAGAAATTATTATAATGAAACCAAACCCTTCCAGTTTACACAACGAAATTTGGTTAATTTGGAAAATTCTATGATTAATCAAAAAATGGCTTTATGGAAGACCCTGCCGGAAAACGTTATTTTTAACCTTTGCGTTTTTTAAATCCTTATATTGTCTAGATATACTATACCCTTATAACCGTTTTTATTTTAACGAAAACCTCTCGACACTCAGTTTAACGCAACTGTGATAAAACTTTCAGCACACAGATCATAAACTTTAAACACATTTTTTCTTCAAATGTTTTTTCAAAGGGAACGCATTCTTACTCAAAAAATGTTTAATCTCTTGGCGTTTTATTTTTTAGCAAATTAAAATAGGCTGTTTTATTAGGATGGCAAATCTTTAAGGAATTCTAATTTTTAATTTTTTAGATTTTTTAATCAATATACAAGAGAAAATATGTGACAAAATAATTTAACACAAACATAAAACAGCCACACTTTTTTGAGAGTTGCATTTATTTTAGCAATTTTTTGTTTCATTACCAGCGATTTTTACATAATTTAAGAATACAAGCGATTTTATTTTCGTTCAGATAACTATTATGAGCGCGCGCCTATGCACTGGTTTGCTGCGCACACCATGCAAAAATAAGTTTGTGGGAGTGTAGATTGTTTACAATATCAACATTTTTATGTACAATCGTTTACACTTCTAGGCTGAAGAAAAACCAATTAAACGTCAAATACTATTTTTTCTATGTGTATATTATGCCCTAAAACAATCCATATCAAGAAAATATCTTTTTAAGCATGCCAAAAAGTTTTATGTTATGCACAGGCAAAACTAACCGGCTTTAGCTGTGCTAATCATGAAGGTCTTCTGAGTAAAAAGCTATAATACACTCTCAGAAATAAAACTCTCCCTTTTGATGATTCATAAATTCTCGAGCTGTATTTCGTCGTTTTTGACAATCATTTCCTATTAACATCACGTCACTTTTAACGAAACGTAAACCCTCAAATATTTGACGAAAGTTTTTCCTCAATCACGGTCAGACTCAATGTATTTTATGAAAACACTTCCTCAAATCCTGCAATTTTAGCAAACAGATATTTGCTTGTTTATGTTAGTTCTGTAATAATTTATTTTAAAACAACACTTAGTGCTTTTCAGAAAATACTGAAATATAGGTAGTTATTGCTTTTTCATCAGTTATTTTTTTAGCTGTTAGAATTTTTAGGAATGCTTATTATTGTTATTATTATTTTATTTATATATTGTCGTTCGTTATGTTTTAATTCGGAAAGAATACATGTCCTGTGTTCTTCAAAACCATTCAATAAGAAAATTAGGTCAATAAAATTTCAAACTTCTAGGATATTTTTTTAAAGAAGTGTATTATGTTTTCAACCAAATTAAAAATAAATATAATTGATCCCTCTTCTCTTTATAAACAGTAAAGTGTTAAAATCTTACCCTCCTACTCAAAGTGATAAAATCTCACGCAATATGCACATCACAATTCGTTATTTGTGAGCAACAAATAAACCAGACCATATTCTATTCTAATCATCCATTGATCAAAGAAAATTTCAGTTGTAAATTATCTAATAAAGCCATATTATAATTATTCATTGATACGAGAAAACCATAAAAATAAACTATCCTTTCTTAAAACTTTCAGAAAATATAGCAGCGCCGATAAAATTGCAATCTACGTTATAAAAATATAAACA
This sequence comes from Maratus speciosus, assembly GCA_963932465.1. Lineage (NCBI taxonomy): Eukaryota > Metazoa > Arthropoda > Arachnida > Araneae > Salticidae > Maratus > Maratus speciosus. Next base: position 316,779,035 of record OZ010794.1, read on the forward strand.
CGTAGATGAATTCATTACACCAGTCTAAAAGCAGACACTTTCAAGTCCCCAACAGTCAGGTTGGAAGAGCAGCGATCTCCCACACGAAAGGTCGTGAGTTCGAATCACGCCGAGGAAAGAGAGAGAAGTGATTTTTTTTCTTTCCCCGTGTCAAATACTGGAGCTTCCAAACTGTTTGAGAGATGGCGCACCAGCCCTCTTTTGACGAAACTATTGACGAAATTTATATCGTCAAGCAAGTGAAGAAACTAATTTCATCAATTTGACGAAATGTTCGCTCGGAGCATTTTCCAGGAAATCATTTCGTCAAAAAAAAAAGAAAATTTCGTGAAATCTGAGTATTCATTTCCGAGAGTGTAGGTAGATCACAATAACGGGGCTATAAGCATTCGTGCCATAAATCGCTGAAAAAATAAATTTAAAAAATGACGTTACATTGACGTAATCATATTTAAATCTCCCAGTTTTATGACTGAGAATGTAGACTAAATATACTATAACCTCAAACATAAAATATATAATAATTATCCTGTTATTTATCACCTTTAAAGTACCTCGCCTCCAATCATGCACGCTTAAAAATTTAAATGCTTTGTTTATTTTTCATGGATCCCCCTCCCCCCCTCGTACTAAATTGAATTTAATACTTAAAATTTGTTTCTTGTACTTCTTACCTCCACTCCTTATCCCACGTTTATTTAAGCTAATTTATTTTTTTCAAAAACTCATTACTTTAAAGAAACCAAATCAATAATTGAGTTTTGCTTCACAATTTTAAGACTCAAGACTTCTCAATTTTTCTTTCTCACACACGGTCATTCTATTAAAGGTTACAGCTTTCGGTTAAGGGGCTGTCTATAAATAACTCACACTTTTTTTTCAATATTTTTGACTCTCTGCCACCTTTTGTCCCAAAGTGTCACACTTCTCGATGCCCCCTCCCCCTTCCCCTCCCTTATCACATGTCACGTCATATTACATAAACATGTACTTTCAAGCAGAAACAAAGTCTTATTCATCGCCCCGAGCCCATACCCATCCCGCTTTTCGGTGTCTTTAATTTGTGTAATTTCCCTTTTAAATTTGTCCTGTTTCAATTTTTGATTTTTGATTTTTTTTTTCAATCTCGATTTTGCTAGAGAGTCTCTTACTCGGGACGTGGCTGGGGACCTATGAAACTTGCTTCCGCAAAAGAGTAGGAATAAGTGGAAGAATAAAGGGCTGCGGACGAAGATGGGCCGCTCGCCGCGGCCAGCGGCCCATCGGGGAGATGAAGCTACCGAACGACTCCTAGCTACTTCGAGCCCATTATTATTCTCTTCGTCTGCAACCCTTTATTCTTCCACTTATTCCGACTCTTTTGCGGAAGCAAGATTGGTAGGTCCCCAGCCACGTCCCGAGCGGAAGCCAGAATGAAAAAAAAAATCGAAAATTGAAACCGGACAAATTTAAAAGGGAAATTATACAAATTAAAGATACCGAAAATCAGGAAGTGAGGGCTTGGGGTGATAAAACTACCCGACGACCCCTTGCTTCTTCTTGCTTTCAAATTTTAGTTTTAAAATTTAACTATGTGACATTTGTGAGCATAACAATAGAAAATATTTATATACTTATTTTTTATGAAATAATATTACGATTTACAAGAAAAAACATAATTAATATACATTAGTTATAAAATATTAATATGAAAGAGCAACTGAATACTGCAGTATTTTGGAATTTTTAATGGAATTTAATACATTTGACTTTAAATCCATTCTTTACTTTATGAACACAAAACACTTTAAAAAAGATTGATTTTTAAAAAGAATCCTCAATAATAGTTTTACTTAAATGGAATTGGCATCACATTTCATTTGTCACATTAGTACGAACATTTATAAAATTATATACTAAATCATAAAGTAGAAATTACTCTGAATAATTTACTATTGCGACTCTTCCTTTCATGGAGAAGATATATGCTTGTCCATCTAGTACACAAGCATTTTAACACCGCTCTCATCCTTGGGTATAATAAGCCCTCTAATGCCAATGTCGTGTTCATCCACCCAATCTGCAAATTCCACATTTTCGGTGAAATTAATTACAGCCATGACTTCTCGTTGTTTGCGTGCGGTCTAACTCAGCCAACTTCTGGTTCAAACTTCCCACTGATATTATGCAAGCCAATTACGTGCTTCTTTAACATGACATTGGGTGCAAAATACAAACCACAAACTTTAAAATTTAATCTGCTGAGTTTTAAACGCTTTTATTTTAAACAAAATGTGTGATATCACACTTTTCTTTTACCCTCTCTCACCCCTTGTCAAAATTTCACGACCCCCCCCCCTCCAAGCGTGATATCATTTGTGTACGGCCCTAACGAAAAAACATTACGAAATGGCAGCTGCGGATGCTTTGCATATCTAGTTCAATTCTCAACACTGAAATTAATTAACTGACATTTTTTATTCGTATTTGATGATCCCACTCGCTTTTGTGCTCTTAAAATTCTGATCATTAAAAAATGTAAAATATAAATCTATATGTATCCTCTTTGACAGCTCCACAATTCCATCCTTTTACTTGCAATGCTTTTTTGACGAGTTTTCATTTTTTCCTGTATGTCGCAAAATACACTATACCATGCATATGTGCCTAAAAAGGCCTGTCTATTTCACCAACTACCTATCTTTAAGTTACGATATTTTGGCTAAACTTGCAACGTAAATTTTAAAAAAGCATATGTCTCTTAACACTCCATGATACCTAGAGAATTTACTGTCTTGACAAATCTAAAACCGCTACACTTTTTTTTTAATGTGCAAGCAATAGACTGCATAAGATTTGTAAATCTTTTACCATGCCAAACTCTTTGTCCACCCTTGTGCAGTTGCCTGAACCTTGTATGTTTGCGATATTTTGTCATACTAAGCAGCGTGAAAGTACACTGCGAATTTTGGCATTTCAATCCCTGCCTCCCTACTAGCCAGACTCTCTCAAGAAAAGTTTGATTTTTATTGTTGTTTTACATAGCGCCTCTCAGTGAATTGTTTTCATGGCCCCATATATTTTACCATGAAATAAAATAAGACCTTCATATCTTCGTATAAATATCGTTGGAGTTTTTATTTTCTGTGTTTCTGTAATTCCTGGGTTACATAAAAAACAAACTCCTCCACAATATGGACAATACAAACGCAACCAATTTGTTTTGAAATAACTTATAATAATTGTTATTAAAAGATATTTATCGTTTACATAAAAGTTCGGTAATTTTTTATTTAGTATTTCACAAAAACAACCATTTTCAAAGAAAAGACTTCTGTCACTGGTTTACAACACAATTCAATAATTCATAAAAAATGAGCTTTTATTTGCGAGAATTGTAATATTTCTTGCAGTAGATAGTTCACAGTGTAATGGAAGTCTTTTTAAACATGTGAATAACTTTACTATCTGAATTACGGACCGAAAACAAAAGGATGATATATATATGATAAATGGACTACATATGAGATAATAGTATATATTTAAATATATTATTTATTATGATTCAGTGATAATTTAGGAAAGTAATCTTTAAGAAATGACTCAGACTGTAAAGCCTAACTTCACAATAGTTTAGCACCATGGAATGATTAATTATTTCTTTACAAAAGAAAAATAGAATCATACATCACATAAGTATTCTACTGCCAGGAATAAAAAAAGATTTGTGATATAATTTTAATCTTATATGAAAAGTCACATCGGTCTTAATTATTTTCATTTTTAAAGGATCATTTATCATAATTGGTTTTGAAAGATTTCGTTCTACAACATATTGTTTTTCATATATATTTTTTTTTATTTCTATGTCTTTTGTTTAAAGATTTTGACAAATAGAACACCATTACTCTTATTTTTTATCACGATGCAATTAATCATTAAGAATAAAGTTTTTAGCTCTCTGCGGGTACTACAGGATTTGTTGACCATTCCTTTTAATATAAAAGCTGGGATTTTAGAAGTAAATTATACACTGTAAAGACGGATTTATTAAGATAAAATAGCAGAAAGAATAACAAGAAAATAATTGAATTAATATATTACTGCAATATAAATTATTTTTACATAGATTGCTCTGATTCTTAAAAGCTTTTTTTTTTTATGAAGCACTTTATACGTTTATATTTTTCTTTCTTATCATTTGTCATATCCAGTTTTTGTATCATTATTATATACTCAAACTAGTGTTTTTTTCTATTTTCTTTTTAACATTGTAGCAAAAACTTGTGTTTATGTTTTATTTTATGTCACTGAATCATAAAGTAGAATTAATTAAGTAAAAAGGATAAAAACACAATATTTTTTCTCATGTCAATCTTTCAAAATAATGTTTTCAAAAGCGATTTACACATAGCCGATTAAGGACTTATAAAGCATGGTAAACGATAACTGATTTATTGATGTAAGTCAAAATTATCGTAATTGAATCGTTTTTAACTTATTCTCTTGCTAATAAAAGACGTTTTGCTCTGTGTGTGTGTGCGTGTGTGGAATGGCTAGGAAAATCTACAGCACACAGAGGCATGCATTTTGTAGAAGGATAGTTAAAGGCAGGTCTTGATGCACATGAGTCTCAGAATATTTGTTATTTTATATTTAGACGAGATATTAATTAAAAAGCCATGGAAAACACATCCTTTTTTTTTGAAAAATTGGCAAGAGGGCATCAGGTAAAAAAAAAATATTGTTGTTAACACTTTGAATTTTTTTTTTTCAGAAACGCTCGTTGTTCCCTTAAGGTTAAATTTTAAAGGTTCCGATTAATGGGACTTATATGAGGGGGAAGAAAAAAAGGGGAATCCCATGCAATCATATGTGAAAAATACTTAACCTTCTTGTACATTCAAATTTGGAAGTTTCAACAATATTTTTTTCAGCACGTACATAGGAATTTTCTTTATCACTCTATAAGCTTAAAATATTTTAAAGATAATTGTGAGTATTTTAAAACTCATGTTAAAATTTTGAAAAATTCCGAAAAGCATAAAAAAGTGTTGTTTACACATTTGTAACTTATGACTGGAAAAATATATAAAAATTTGGAGCTTACAGTGGGATAAAGAACCTTCCTATCTACGTGCTGAAATAAATACATTGTTGAAATTTCCAAATTTGAATGAACAAGAAGTATAAGAATTTTCCCCAAAACTGAATTTTACATTTTTCTTCCCAACCAGGTAAGTCCCTTTAAGAAAAGTAATAATTTAAATCTGATTTGAAAAAATACCAATTTTAATCTCTTCGAAAAACATTCGAGACAGCAGGTCACTTCGTGACTCCCGAAGACATTTTTTTTTGTACGCTAAAGTAACTAAACATTGAGTTTGCGACACAATCTTTTAAGAGAATCGGAAAACCTGATTTATATCACCTATAGAAATTTCGAAATGTTCGGAGGAGTAGAAATATTTTTAAAGAGTAAAATCTGAAAATCTCTCGATGAAGACTAAAAAATGCGTGCTGCTTTGCCACGTTTTCGCTCGGTTTCAACTCATATTGTTACGACTAAATATGAATTTTTTTCAGGAAATATTCAATAGGCCTGCAGTTATATTTATAACGTATTAAAATTTAGGAGAGTTCGCAAGATAAAACTTGTTTTTTGGTATGTTAAAGAAGAGAAAAATAAAGCGAAAAGAAAACGTATTTCTTTTATAACTAGATATTAATAATTTTGACAAATTTTTACACTGGCTGGAAAACACTTATATTTATAACCGATAAGAATTTCAAAGTGTTTGGACTATAAGATTTATAAAACGACCCTAAGTTTAAAAAAAAAAATCTTTTTTACGATCAATTTTACCAGAAATATCAGTACTTTTTTCAGTGAAATTATTAATTAAAAATATGAAGTCATACAAAATCGATTAAACCAAGCGCACACACGCCTATTTTTGTCATATTAGCAGACGAATGGGATATAAATCACATGTCATTTTGTCTCCGATTATAATTTTGGTTAAATACGTTTTAAAAACAAATCTACTGCTTTATATTGTAAAATGAATCAGTTCTCATTATTTTTAGGGAAAATATGTTTTCAGTTAAATGCATTTTAAAAACAAATCTACTGTTGTGTATTGTAAAATGAATCAGTTCTACTACTTTTTAGAGAAAATAATCTCGCTTTTGATATTTATTTACTGATTTTGTAGCATTTTCTGTGAAAATCACTTTTTTTGCGAAAATATGCTATGAATTTGCAAACGATTTATTGGACACACTAAAATATGAATTATTTTACAACATTTATCTTAATTATATTTAATAACCTTTCAACAATATATACAAGTAGTTTTTATGTACACTTTCATTAAACATATTTCAGTGTGTGTTACGCCGTTAGAAATGAACGCATTAAAATGAAATGTAGTACATGCACGGGATTATTGGATTATACACTCTCTAGAAGTATCTTTCTCCCCTCCCAGAGAACAAAGAAGTGGCATTCCTTCACCCACCAATTAATCTTGAACTTGAAACGTATAAGTCAGGTCAGAAGCGCCTGTCAAAAATTTTCCCATTTTATAGAAGGAAAAAAAAATGTGAAAGAAGAGAGATCCAACGCGGCGCGTGTGCTTCGGTGTTAAAGATATAAAATAATACGAATTTGAAGGTTACTATCACGCACCCTGGCAATGCCGGGTGATTCAGAACGTCTTAATAAAATCCTACCTACTCACGTAATTGTATAGGAAATTTTTGAGGTTGCTTAAGATTTGAGGTACAAACTGTTTAATATGATTTTTACTATCGTTATTGCATATGGAAGAATGGCAGCGCACATTGTTGCTATACTCACTTACAGTACATATTGAGGTCGCTCCAAAACTGAAATTATATGTATTCTGACTAAAAAATTAGCGACAGCGATGTCGCCGTTACCACATTGGTGATTATATCCTGCCTCTGTGGATAACGCAAGTTACTTGGAACTCATTGAGTTATATTTCAGATTTCTCCACTTTTTTTTTTATCAATGTATGAGCAGAGTCTATCAAAGTGTAAAACAGTAGCTATAGATAAATGAATTCGAAAGACATTTCACATCTCCCAGGAAGTATGCAGTTTACGATGTGGGAAATGCGATATTATTGTTACGAAACAAACTTATCTGGAATATATTTTTTTATTACGAGGCTATTTAATTATAGATTACACATGAAAAGAAGTAATTTAAATTTACTACTGTTCTTGCGTAATGTGAAATGCATTTTCATTGTTTTAATATAAATACATTTTACTATCACGTGCTTAATTTTATCACTATCGTTACAACTTTAAATTATGTATTACAAAGATTTCTTCGCAGTACGTCAGAAAAAAATTCTGAAATTATATTAACAATTTGTAGTACATATGAGTTTATTTGATTATCTGAAAAAGAGCCCAAATAGCTATAGCTTTATTCATGACTACAGGATAATTAGGTCTCCCTTTCTGAAATAATTTTACATGTTACTAAGTATGAGATAAACGCTGGAATCAATGGTTTTAATATTTCACATTAAAAGGAACATGTTAAGTATTTTTTGTCTTCTAATATCCTTAGTAGAGTTGCATGCCAAGAACATTCTTATAAAATTCATTCGTAGGAACAATTTTCCATTTAATTACCTCGATTACGCAGACTTCAATAACAGAACATAGTGAAGTCTGAATTCTTCAATCTTTGATTCTTAAAAATAATTTTTGAATTATGAAAAATATTGCAAATATTTTAATAACAGTAGGGGAGGCCGGGGCTAGTTGGCTACAGGGGTAAGTAGGCGCAGTCCTCATAAATCGCCTGTTTGTGGATAGATTGAGCAACCAGTCACAGAGTACCTTTCTTCTTGCTTTTTACAATCCTCATTGTAGTTTTGCATCGTTACCTACGTGCAGTGGACATTAATTACGATTTTTCTGTTTTTTGCACTCATACGTAATTTTTTGTTGCTTCATTATTTTTCTAATTTCTAATACTTATCTTAATAATTGCGATTTAACTTGTGCAGTTTTTCTTAGTGTATGATTTACTGTCCCTACCCCATATGTGATTTACTTGGATTATTTGTGCTTAGATGGTTACGTGTCACTTTTGTGAAGAAATTTATTATGGGGCTAGTAGGCGCATTGCACACGGGGCAAGTTGGCTCGGGGTCTGGTGTGTGCTGGTAGCTTAAAAAATAGAAAACACCGAGAAAAGTGGTTGCAATGCAAGATTTTGTGCACACGAGTCTTACCCAAACGGAGACACTCGATTTTTTATTTGTGACAACTGTAACTCTGATGATGATATCGAGTAGTATAGAAGTTCCTCAATGTTAATGTTTTATTCATTATTTTTATGTCTGTATACTTTAGAATCTACACTGTACGGCGATAACGCCTTTGTTTAAACTTACTGGTAATAATGAAATTGATTTATCTTAACTGCGTGTCTTATTTGAGTTTCATTTAAATAATCATTCATTCATTTAAATAATCATTCATTTCATTTTATAAAGCTTGTGCCAACTTACCCCATAGGTATAGGCAACTTGCCCCGCGACGGGGTAGGTTGGCGCACAATTTTCCTTTTACTTTAGGCTTCCTCTAAACATAAACTACAAAAGCTATAAGCTCAAAACTCCGGGTGTTTATAGCCCAATGCATGTTCTTTAAAAGTACAGTTAAAGTTTCATAAAAAAACTTAAACAAAAAATTAATAAAAAACAATAACAAAAAACTGCGCCTACTATCCCCGGTCTCCCCTACTTTTAATGGATAATAAGTTAGAAAAATAAGTTCGATAATTTAAATAATAAGTATCAAAATACAAAATATTAGCAATTATGCTAAATCGTTTAGTGTGCCCATAATTTCAAAAAGAAAACTGCTATCGTATATTTTACTATTTTTTTATGATATATCCGAATTATTGAAATCCATGACATTTATAAACATCATTAGTAATTATGATGAAGGTTCAGCGCTTGGTTCGTTTAAATGCAAAGAAAAACTCCAAACATAAATACAGGAACTAGTAAAACTTTATTTAACATTTTTAAGTATAGTAATAAAAGGCAAATTACTTATAATTACTAAATGCCAGAGAGAGGATATCCGCATATAAAGAGTACGCCTAAGCGTCACCCTAGATCACTAGGTCTTACTTGTTTCCACGTTAGGATCAAAAGTACCAGTGAGTGATTTCATAAAAAGCATATAACACTTGGCGCTTACAACGTCGCCAAATTCAAGGATGAGCACAGTGCCGAATAGCAGACAAAGAGTCAAATTTGCGAGGCAAAAATGATTTAGCCCAGAATCCAGCAACCCCGATGAAAACAATAAAAAAATCGCGTGATGCAAAATGGTTGCCAGAAATACCGGTTCTACAAATGTATTAATCAGCGACGCCACAAATCCGGCCAATAGTTTATCTAAACAAATGATTACGTTAAATGATTGCTACTTATAATTTCGAAATACTAAGAAAGACATAAGCTTTAACACAACTGACAAATAACTTTAACGTACATGAAAAGTGATTTAAAGACAGCTTCAATATACTATCATTTTACATTTTGATATATTATTTCAACGGCCACATTTACTTAAGTAAAGAATGAGACAAAATTGCATCTATCGTGGGTGATGCAAATGAAAGAAGAAAAAACAAAATAACATAAATTGAAATCAAATGCAGGTGCATCTAACTTTTCTGTTTTTATTTTATTTTAACGGCCGCAAATGTTATTGAGCAAAACAGCTATAAATCATGAAGTGAAAATTACTGCATTAAATTATAGAGGTTATTGAAAGAAAGAAATAAAACGAACAGATAAGATTCGAAATTGATTTTAAGCATAGAGATAAGTAATAAATTTTAACATAATGAAGGGAAAAACAACATGTTTCAAAAGCGCAATTCGCCGCCCGCGTGGCACGCGAGCATTCTACCACTGAACCACCGATGCACCAAAGTATATGATGAAGGTTCAGTGCTTGGTTCGTTTAAATGCAAAGAAAAACTCCAACCATAAATACAGGAACTAGTAAAACTTTATTTAACATTTTTAAGTATAGTAATAAAAAGCAAATTACTTATAATTACTAAATGGCAGAGAGAGGAAATCCGCATATAAAGGGTACGCCTAAGCGTGACCCTAGACCACTAGGTCTTACATGTTTCCACGCGGAGATCAAAAGTACGAGTGAGTGATTTCATAAAAAGCATATAACACTTCGGGCTTACAATGTCGCCAAATTCAAGCATTAGCACAGTGACGAATAGCAGACAAAGGGTCAAATTTGCGAGGCAAAAATGATTTAGCCCAGAATCCAATAACCCCGATCAAAACAATAAAAAAATCGCGTGATGCAAAATGGTTGCCAGAAATAACGGTTCTACAAATGTATTAATCAGCGACGCCAGAAAGATGGCCAATATTTTATCTAAACAAAGGATTACGTTAAATGATTGCTACTTATAATTGCGAAATACTAAGAAAGGCATAAGCATTAACACAACTGACAAATAACTTTAACGTACGTGAAAAGTGATTTAAAGACAGCTTCAATATACTATCATTTTACATTTTGATATATTATTTCAACGGCCACATTTATTTAAGTAAAGAATGAGACAGAATTGAATATATCGTGGGTGATGCAAATGAAAGAAAAAAAACAAAATAACATAAATTGAAATCAAAGGCAAGTGCATCTAACTTTTCTGTTTTTATTTTATTTTAACGACCGCAAATGTTATTGAGCAAAACAGCTATAAATCATGAAGTGAAAATTACTGCATTAAATTATACAGGTTATTGAAAGAAAGAAAAAAACGAACAGATAAGATTCGAAATAGATTTTAAGCATAGAGATAAATAATAAATTTTAACATAACGAAGGGGAAAACGAAGGGGTGTTTCAAAAGCGAAAATAAATGAATTAAATTAATTTTTAAAGAAAAAGTGATATGTGAGAGAACTCTGTCACAGTAATGTATTAAATAATGTATTACAACTAGCACTACATCTTACATATATTTTTAAATTTATATTCATTAATATAATAGTTTTCAAAAACAGCAGTGCCCTAAGCAAAATTTTATAGTAGGATTATAATTTGAAAATTCATAAAACGGCATTTTTGGAATCTAATTTTAATTGTTATTAATTAAATAAATCTCCTAATATTAAGTGTTTTAGTATTCAATCTCAGATGTCCTTTAAATTTGCAGATAAAGTGATAAAATTAAGATATCCATTATTTTTGTCATTCTGTAAATATTGACGCATGTATTTTAAACATTTACAATGATTTTTTAATATTGTCTAAATCCTAGATTTCCAACGTTTTCTGGATCATCACCCTCTTTACACGAAACATAAATTCCAAAGACCCCTTTTTTATAATAGTTAATTACACCAAATTTTAAAACATTCTTACATTTTATACCTATTTTATCTATCTATTAAGAATCACAAAGTAGAAATAAATTAAAGCCTAGCTGGTTTTGTTATATTAATTTCCTAAATAGGCCAATCTCCACATTTTCCTTCCTTAATTATCTTGTTTCCTCAGTTGCCTGTGGAGCCGATATCGCTCCAATGGAAGGCTTTAATGCCCACTTGAGTCGGTACCGCTCCCGTTGTGAACTTATGGTTTAAATCATAAAAATAATCTTCTGTCATTGTTCGCTATATATCAAAAAAATATTTTTCTTTATTTAACAACTTCGGGACGGGAGCCTTTTACGAAATTTTTAATCTTTTGTCACCGTTTTTTGAAAACAGAAATTTGTGTCTTCTTGAATCTAGAAAATGCGCTGTGATTAAATAAGGTAAGTTTTAAAGTAAAAATTTACTGGTGAGGAAAAAACAAGGATTCTGAGCGCTTCATGCGGCACGTATACGTGTCGCTCGTCCCCAAGGGGTTAAGATGTCTAAGGACTCTTAAAATTTGAAAAAATTGAAAAAAAGGATCATTTTCAACATTTAATATCTTAAAATGGATATGATTTTCAAACACAATTTTTATTGGAGATAGAAGATATAAGTATGTTCTTTCATTTAATGTGTTTAAAAAATAGCAAGATGCAGAATTAGTATTTATAGTGGGCTCCAAAGTGTCAGACATTTGACGAGAGAAAAATTAGTATAACATTTTACGCGGAAGTTATAAAACATTTTTGGAACTAGAATGAAAATTTTGTTGCATACTTATACTTCAGGTTGTAATAATTACCCTGAACCTAAATAAATTTGTATTTAAAGCATTTTTATATTTTTAATACAAGGTTGTAGTTAACCAATACAAAATTTTGAAAATTTCAACAGTATAATCACCTAAAAAATATTTTGTTGAACAATAAAAAGGAAAATTTTAGGTTCAGTTTCTACAGGCTTAGATGAAACATATATTTTGGAAAATTTTACGAAAAAATATTCAGAAGCTTTTGAGATATAATGCGCGTTATGCCCGAAAACGTCATTTGAAGAAAAATGAATTCAAAGTTTCGGAAAGGCCGCTTCAGCTATTGACCGGGTATAATTCTAAAAGCCATAACTTCTGTTGGAGTTAGAATTTCAAGGAACCAATAATATAAAAATGTTCAGGAAAGATAGGAGCTTAACATTAAAAAAAATTAAAATTTCGAAAATTTTGAAGCTTTAAGAGTCCTGAGACCCCTTAAGCCTGTTTCAGAATCGAAATGAAAAAAATATGTCAGATACTTGATAAATCAAATCAATAAAAGGAAAAAAGCAGCAAAAAAAAAAAACAATTTGACGAAGAAGAAGAAAATATAATTGCTCTGAATAAATAATATTTATTACTAGTATCTGAGGCGCGGACTAAATGGCAAAAATACCTTGTCAAAATTTCTTTTTGTTTAACTTTCTTAAATTTAATAACAGCTACTGAATTGGTTTTGAGTAGCTAAGTGTTTAGTGTTTATATAATTTTTCTTTACGATTAAGTTATAAACAAATTTGTGATTACGTAGTTCTAAAAATTAATATTTTGTATACCATTTAATGTACTATGAGAATGTTTTAAGAAATTTTTTTTTTTTTTTTTCTAGCGATCTCTTTGCATAAATGGAAATGGAAATCATATTTTCATTAATATTTTCTGTATTTCGTCTGTTATGTTTAATTTGATGTAAAATTCGGTAAAAGTGTTTTTTTTTTTTTTTTTTTTTTTTTTTTTTTTTAACAGTTCAAACATAAAGAAAGAATTCAAAAGGTCAGTTATTAAATTTTCTTTCGTTGGTTATGTGGTTTTTTTTCACTTTTTGCTTTATTTTGTATTATTACTTTTATATGAAGTCTATTTCTTTAAACACTCGCGCACATATACGCACAAGTTTATATATATATATATATATATATATGCGTACATGTGTGTGTGGAACACGTGATGGAAAGCATAAACTAATGTCATAGCGTCCTTGGTGCCGAAATGCGGAACTCCAAAATTGTTCCTGATACGGATAACATTAATTAGAAACATATTCAACGTCGTAGATTACATTAATATACAGAAAATTACATTTCATTTTCATGTGTAGCCAAAAGCAAAGAGCTTATTAAGAATTTGTTTTACTGCAATTCTTATCGATACTATTGCTGCTGTCGATACCGAAAAAAATTATGTAAGAAAAAAAAATATAAGAAAGAAATAGAATCTTGACACTATAAATATTTATAAATATAACTTATGTCTTTTATCACAAAACGTCTTTACTGCTTTTTACTTTATTTTTATTTTTTCCTTTGCTATTGTGTTAAAATACCAAATATAAATTTAACATGAAGTATTCGTAGAAGGGTGATTTATACGCAGAAAATCTGATTATTCACTTCACTGAAGCAAACTAAGAGAAAACATATTTCAAGCAAAATATTGTTTTCCGAACTCTAAACAACAAAAACAATAATATAAATAAATAAAAATTAAGATGTTGCGAAATATATACTTGAAATACCACAATTTCCGGTGTATAATCTGCAAATCAAACAATTCTGTTTGGACCCGGAAATTTTATTCATCAATTGAATACAAAAATTTAGCGCGATCTGAAAAATTACCTAAAGATTTCTGCGTCGAAACTTGATTCTTTGATCCGCGGATAATACACCGGAAATTATGACTGAAAAAATATTATATATCGAAAGAAAATATTTTGCATTTTAAAATAAAGTTTTCTAGATTACATTGACACAAGCTTAAAAAAAAAACATTTATAGAATTTACGCCAACGTTCATTGAGGATTCTTCATATAAACATAATGCATTTATAGTCGTGCTAATAAACCCATAATGATATGTTCACTTCTTTTCAGTATATGAATCAAACATTTTCTTGAATTCAATTTCCATAAGGTATTAAAGTGTAAAATTATTACACAGAATTTGCATCTCAATATAATTTCAATGCATACTTTGAAGAGGTTCAATCTTAACACATTCAGTCGCATTTCATTCATTGCACATTCATTTCTGATGACTTGAACAGTAAACAAACTTAAATAGCAGTCTGAAATTCCTAAGCTCAGCTGAATCACCAAACGGTAATACCATATTTAATAAATCAACTCAACAGTGATTACCATCAATGCAATGTAGCACTTGTATTTGTTAATACAGAAAATTAACTCTAAGAGTTATTCAAATTAGTAAATGGTAAACAGAGTGTTATTAACGTATTTAAATAGTAGTTATTAAACAACCTCTCTTTTATGTATTCTTAACCCATTTGTACCTTGCATTCTAATTTTGGGACGCTTTCTTTAAAAAAAAAAATCCCATTGCAAATGGAATTATGATATCCTTTCAGAACTTTGTAAAATATATCCTATTATTTGTTTTTAATATTTATTCATAAGTGACAGCGTATTTTTAAGAAGTAAAAGGTGAAATAAACGTTTAAAATAGCACTAAGTTGTATTTTCTTCAAATAATATGGCGCCTAAGAAAAAGTAAGATATTACTTTTAATTTTTTATCAATTATTTTATAAATGACTAGCTGACCCGCCCGGCATTGCCCGGGCCTTAATAATATTCGTAAATGAATCTGAAATTTTTATCGTAGGTGCATACAGAGGGGAGTGGGAGTGGAGACTGCAAATTACCAGGGCCCGACTCTTGTTCAGTTCCAAAGTTGTGTAAATTCACAGGTTAAGTTTTTTTCATTTTTATATGCCTCATGCTCTTTTTATTCCAAATTAATTGATGAATTCAATTAAAATTTAATTATATTTTCAATAATTTAATTTTTTATTTAAAATCTTTAGATGAAAAAGCAATTACAAATACAACATAAACTATAATAATTGAAAAAGAAATAATAAAATTGTAAGCAAATATTACTATATTGAATGTTTTAAAAAGTACCATCCAGCAAATTTATTTTCTAATAGAGTAAAGCCTGTTTCTAATGGAATCTTGCAGTAAACAACAAAAAAAAAAGTTACTGCTTCCCTCTCTCCCCCAAAATGTTATTATGCTTTGTTCAATTTAAAAAACCTGCATAAAACGGAATTTATCACTGGTCGTTTCCGTCTAAGCAGCTTTATTGTATCTTACTTCTGGTGGGCCCATAATAATATTCTTAAATGAACCTGACATTCGAATCGCAGATCCGTACAGAGGGAAGTAAACAAAATTACTTAACGTCATGACAACATTTTTAAATTTCTTGCTGCTGATTAATTCGCATTTCCAATATAGCGCTTTGCAGAAATTGCACGTTTTACTCAAAGTTCCAAAGAACGTATAAATCAATAATTTGGATTTCAGAAGCAACGCGTGCACTCTGCGGTTATTAAGCCTATTTTAGCGATCCCTTATGCTCTGTGTTTAACTTTATTCCCGATTCAATCTATTTCAATTTCCTGTTCTTAATTCGGCTTCTTCTTCACTTTCAAGTATTCACCGAGATCTTTTACGGACATTTCAAATGATATTTTCAAGCTCTATAATTGCAGCGACAGAGGGAAACATCATGGAGCTCTTTCCTCTACGGCGAAATGTAAATAAACCCGATCGCCCTAAATCCTGCCAAAAGATTTTTCACAATAACCAATGAGATGCGTTTCTCGGGCGTTGCCATTAGACAATAACAAATAATCGCGATTTCTGTTCCACGTACGTTAGCGTAATATACATATAGATATTATTTATAAGACAAAACGTTATTTTAGAAAACTTATTTTTGCATTTTTTCAGATTTCTACTTTTTTGTTAAGATTTGAAACTTTAGATACCGTCCTATTTTTGGGACGCTAAACACGAAAGGGTAGGGGAACCTCGAACACTTCGTTAAACGTTCGAGGCAAAGTCGCCGGTATCTCCAATTCTCTCTCTCCACTTCTTAAAAGTTACACACTTTCGATTCATGATAAACTTATTTTATATAATGCTTGTATTAGATCTGTTTTAACCTATGCCAGTTCGATCTAGGGATTCACATGCAATACTAGTATGGACTATCTTTACCGCTTTCACAATAAAAATCTACGTTATATCCGTAATGGTCACCGGTACCTACGCAATACAACTATCCGAAGGGATCTTAAAACCACTTCTTTAAAAAACGCACTAAGCAACTACCTAAAAAGTTTTATAAAACTGTATACAATCTGCTTAATCAAATCATTGCTGAATTTCCCGGCTACGAAGTATCCTACCCCACTAATAGAAACGCCCTAAATACTCACTTTTGCTTAACGATGAAGACAGGGGTTTTCCCACACTTCTAATATACTTAACTTTCCTGTTTCTCCTGTCCTGTTTTGTTATTTAATAAAAAGAAAAAAAATGCTTTTCTACTATATAAATAGCATGTCTACCAGCTTAACTTAATGTTTGGTCTTTGAAAAGAGTCTTATTTTATGACGGGGTTATCCCCTGGAAGCTTTTTTGCTTGTCCTTTTTGGAACTAATGGAATTTCTTTTTTTTTAATTTTTTCAAAGTTTTCAATTATTTTCTTTTCTCTTCTTTCTTTTCTTTCTTTCTTTTCTTTTTTTTTCTTACATTGTTAAACTTTGAGTACTTTATGTGCTTATTCTTAAGTTATATTTTTCTTAACTTTTTATAGTTATTTTCTTATTGGGGCTACCAGCCACGTCTAAACACAATTTTTTTAAGGCTCCCTAATGCCCTTGCAACACGATCACCTCTCAACTGGATGTAAAGTTGCCACGCAACTAGGCAGTCCATCAACCAGATCATATTGTTCCATTGTTCCGCTCAGCCATTTCTCCTCCTCCTGTCGACGCGTGCATTAGATTATGTCCAGGAACCGGTAATGATGAGAGGATCTTTTTAGAATAGGACAATTCGAGTCATAGACAGGGGCCACGCAGAGCGTCTATCGCTGAGATTTTTTCCCCCATATTCGGCCATAATTTATTTTAATATTTCTTACTTAAATGCTTTTATCTATTTTTTGCCACCTCTCAATTGTTATGACCATGTTATGGTATTGCAAAACGTCTTTTTCAAGACTTAATTTCTGGGCGCATTCAGGGAAACTTCGGCAGTTTTCGTGTACTAGGCAAAAGCATTTTAGTTCTATTTTTACTTAATTCATGCAAAAAATTTTCTTCGTATTTAATTAAATTTTTGTCAATTAAAAAGCGTACATTTTACTTTATTTTTATTTCCAGCAGTTCATTTTCCCACACTTAAGGTTTTTTTTTTTTTATTATTCTATATTATTTCATTTTTATCCCCTACCACCTACACACACTTTGCTATTGCCACCAGTCGGGTTTTAGATTGCTCTCCAGTTTTTTCATCAGCTGTCACTAATCGGGGATGTGTGGAGTCGCCACAGGCGCCTCAGGAAAACCATCTTCGAAATCGAAGTTGTAATTTTAATATGCATTTTTTTTTCGTAATTCCTGGTATCAATTTGGACTTTCTGAATGTAAAACAGGCCAATCTAGCAAGCTTGTCTTTTAGTCATGCCCAAAAGCATGGCTTGTTATTTTATTTTTAAATGACACTTGTTTGACGGTGCATTTGAGAAATTTACTTTTCTTTCCTTCAATGAAGCCGTTTATAGTCCCTCCTGTACGTGACCCCCTTTAATTATCTCTGTAAATAAAACGCAAATGCTACGTACTGAAAAATCCACACAAAATATGATGTAGTACTCGTCAGAGATTCTTTATAACTCCTTTATGCTTGAAGTATCATAACATGCCTAAAATGCACCTTAACTAATTTTCGGCTAAGATCATAATTTAGTAGAATTTATTACGCATACTTGTCAACGAATTATAAATGAGACTTAATCTATACACCTAAGAAATCATGTTTTTCTGTTCTCAGTGACGCATATCAATTTCATTAACTTTAAAATGATGTAAAATCATTAAAATGAAGCTAAAGCGATTCTTCTCTCTATAATAAAATGTAACCTTATTATTTTTGTGTGCCTGTAAATGAAAACCTGAATAACATATAAAAACTGCAATGCAATCCGAATATGTTAATGAGAGTTAGCGCACGAGAAGTTGGCCAACAGACAGACAACACTCGAACCCTTCATAAACTCTTTTTGCCTTTGTTGGGAAGTGTTTAAAACAAATCAGAAGAGTGAATTACTGATGATACTTGACGTATTTATGAAGCATAACTTGTGTATCTTCAGAATTGGTTAGTACAAGGGATAGATTATTTTTCTATATATATAAAAAAAATATATCATACATAATAAAAACATTATATTTATTGAAAAAATCTGGCAAGTGATATATATTTTTATTTTATGAGAAAAGTCGCATTGATCTTAATTACTTTTATTTTTAATGGATCATTTATTATACAGAAAGATTTCATTTTATTCATAAAATTGTTTTGTGTGTGGTTGTTACGATTGTTGTTATTTTAAGTATGTGTCAAATAAAAATGTATTATTCTTGCTTTATATAACGCTTCAATCCTTAGTTATAAAAAATTTTGGCTTTTAATTTGTGGGTACATTGAAATTGGAACTGTTACTGCAATAGCTAGCATTTAAAATTATGTAATACTTAAAAAAATAATAATTTCTGAAATAAAAGACAAAAAGAATAAATTAAAAATTATTGGAAAAATAAATTATTTTCATGAAACTTACTTACAGTTTCATCTGACTTTTAAAATAAATTCTTACAAGACCGCTTTATAATTTCGCATTGCATTTATTACGCTTATTTTTAAACAATGTTTCTTTACAAAATACCAGTATTTAACTTTTTGATTTTCTTTTTAATTTTTCTCAGAAGCGGGAGCAAAAAATGTGTCTTGATGTTGTTTTATGTCAAAGTATATTTAATTATTCAAGAAAAGGTTTAAGTTTTTTTTAAATTAAAAGAAAGAGATTTTTTTTAAATATATGGTTGTATTTTATGAACATTGAAATATTCCATTATCCCTGTTAAGAAATTTAAAGAGCAGGGTGTGTACAGTTCAACAAAATTTTCAAATACAAATTATCCTCTTATTCAATCGCAGAAAAAGTATTGCAAATTTGACGATTATTTGTAGAAAGATGACACAAGCCTACGATGGCTTTGTTTTTTAACTTTTGATAACACATTTTTATGTATTTTTTAGAGCTCAATCCGAAAATGACCTTCATTTTTAACCCTCACGTCAGGATTTTTTGCTAATCGTGAATTTCAATAATAAATAGTCAAAAAATAGTGAAAATCGGATACTAAAAGATGGAGGAGATGGTGGTGTTTCTTAACTCTGTAAAATAGATTTATATATGCTAGTTAAACCTGAATTCGAAAATGACATACATTTTTAACCATCTTCTCAGGAGTTTTTGCAAATCCTAAGTTTCAAAGTAAAAAAAAAAGCGAAATTGTGATACCATCAAATAGATGTGACGGACGTTTATTTTTATTTATTTTATTATTATTTTTTATTTTTTTTAGCATAAAGCCTTCAAATAACCTTCATTTTTAAGCATCACGTCAGAATTTATCGCAAACTGTACACGCAGGCGTTCTTGAATAAGAATCGACTGTTTGTAGGGCATTACTGTTCGTCGTCCGACGGCGCATATCTCTTGTCTCTGAGAAAATTCAAGGGAATGTACATTTTCGTGTAGGGATTCTCTTCCTTCTGACATACTACCTCTTGACATAGTCATCGCCACACTCATAAAAAAATTTAACTAAATTATAACCAAGTTACCATTTTCGTTTGATTCGTCCTTATATGTGTTAGCAAAACAGTCAGTAAAGTAGCATTTAGTGCGTAACCCAAATCTTATTGGAATTTTTGACTTTGCCCGTTATAAATATTCTTCTTAGAGGTCTGGTAATGATGATATATTTTCTTGTACCCACATGTTAAATAAATCTCTATAAAAGCAATAGCAATTAGGAAAATATGTTAAACTTTGCTGTCGCTAGTGTTAAACCTCATAGATTGGACTGTTCACGAAAGAGCAAACTAAATAATTTTCGTCTAAATATTTCAAATTATGTTTTTGGTTGTAACATACCGATATTTTATCAAAAATGTGTGATTCTTAGATTTAGATTTCACTTTACACGTATCATTTTAAAATTGGAAATAAATGTAAAAATACTCTAATTACATTATTATTAATTAGCAATGTACGAAAATGCACGTTTTCAAATGTTTTTCGAAAACGTAAAGAATAACATATATTACATTACATAGTACACATTCACAATTAAAAAGAGATTGGGCTAGAAGGAAATGGCCTAAATAAAAAAAAAATAAATAAATAAATAAATAAAAATAAAATAACTAAAATACTGCATTTCATTTTTCTATATTTAAAGCATTTAAATCGAATTTGCGAATCTTCAGATTTTGATGTACCACTATTTTTGTACAAAAAAATAAATCGCTTTATGCAATCGCGAACATTCTATGATTATAAAAACATTAATTTCTCTATACGATAATAGCAATATTCAAAATCTGGGAGGTTTAAACTATGTTTTAAGGTATGACACTGTTAAAGAATGTAAAACATGTATTAAGTAAATTAATATTGACACAGCATCCTGTTAAATATAGTACTGATATTTTTAAGTTTATCTTCTATAATGTTTATATAATTTTTAAAAGTAACCGTGCTGAAAAAACCCAAATATATTAAATTACGGATATTATATCTAGTTAACTACTGGTTTAGAAAACTACTAGATTTATTACAAACTAGGAATTTTAAAAAGAGAAAAAAAATATATACGAATAGAAAATATCACTCTTAGAATAAAACAAATACTAATTACGCTAAATAAAATTATATTTATTGTTAGCACTAGAGGCGATTATTAAATGGCAAAAAACCTCTTTAAAAATCCCTTTAGCTTAATAATATTAAATTAAATAACAACATGTGAAATGGCTCCCATAATATAAAGTGGTTTCCGTTTAAATATTTTCTCTCCGCAATCACGTTTGAAGTACATTTTTGATAATTTAGTTTTAAAAATCAATAATTTCTGTGTCGTTAATGTACTGTAAAATGATTTTAGGAAATGTATAATTTCTTGAAATTCTTTAATAGAAATAACAGTATAATATATTTTACTTTTTTTGCAGTAGTTCGTTAGTTATTTTTAGCTTGAAATGTAATTTGCAAACACAGAGAATTGTTTTTACCCTTCAGTAAGAAAGAAATAATTGTAAAAAAGCTTTTTATTTTCTTCTGTCTATACAAGAAAGAAAATATTGGATTCATGAAAATTTTCGAATTCCGGCTTTCGACGTATTTACTCGTTTTCGGGGTCATAGAAGCCGAAAAACATGCTTTTACAAAATGCCTGTTTCTGAGTCTGTCTCTCTGTTTGTCTGTCTGTGTGTAACGCAAATTTTCTGGACGCTCTATCTCAATAATTAATGAACGGAATTTAATAAAAATTTTAATTCAGTTAGATCCTGATATAAACTGGTGCTGATTACTTTTTGGTGTAACTAGCCTGACAGGTGTCGCTGCTATGCAGCGTTATTCATGATTACCAGTATAGTTCTATCTCAAGTAATAATGCACGAGTTTTCACCAAACTTCAGATTCACTTGGTCCTTGATATAAACTAGTGCTGTTCACGATTTTCGAAAAAACTGTATCTCAAGGACTAATGCATGAACTTTCATAAAACTCCAGATTCAGCTAGTCCCTGATATAAATTGGTCCTGATTAGTTTTTGAAGTAAATCGACCAACAGGTGGCGCTGCTATGTAGATTTTTTTTACGTTTTCCACAATTGTTCTACCGCTAAAACTAATGCACGGATTTTCATCAAACTTCTGATTCAGATACAACTTGATATAAGTTGTTGCTGATTAGATTTTGGTGTAAATCAGCTAACCGGTGGCACTGATATGCTGTATTTTTTGGAAATATTAACATGTAGTATAAGATAGAAAAAAGTTTTGGAATTACCACATCCGACTAGTTGTAGCTGGATTTGCACTTATATATATATATATATATATATATATATATATATATATATATATTAGAGGCACAGAGCTAAACTTATATGATTGAACTAATTATTTTTTGATTTGAAAACAATACTTCATCTACTTTTGTTTTCCAAATTTCAGTAAATAAAAAGAAAATATCAGAGGTAATCTCAGTGCTGTCAGATATGCTGTTTGGAAGCTGTTCGTAGCTCGGAATATTAATTTATCCTTTAAAATTACCCTCAACATACTATGAGTACTATGTTTTTGAAACAACTATTGTAATTCTCCATACAGCTTTTTAGTTTCTGTATCTATTTACTTCGTCATTTAGTGTATATTTTATATTTACGTATCCCTTTAAGTTTTTTACTTATATATATATTTTTCATGTACTTCAATTTTCTTTAAATGTTCTATTCCTGGGTTTCATGTACGTCTAAAAATTCAAAACACTGTTTCGTTGAAACATTTAAAATTCTTTAATTTGATAATTCATAAAATAAATTTAAGAGTTTTTTTCAGCTAATGTTTTTTTTTCAATTCTTTTATCTAATTAAAACTTTTTATCTAATCATATTATTTGCTTATGAACGGTTTGCGTACTAAATTAAAATTATTTACATTTAGAAACCTATCACTAAAATATCTTTCTTCACTGAAGTATTATGTGCTCCCCTCAAAAACCAGCAATATTACTAATTATCACCCTTATTTAATTTTAATAATTTTTTACATTCTGAGGGGTTTCAGTAACTGCTTCAATTAATTGGTGTTACAATCTTGGCTGTACGTCTCTGCGATTTTTCCTCGATTTCTAAAACCAAAATTTTCACAAAAAGATATTTAACACACTCAAAAAAATATAAAAAAAAAATTTAGAAAAATAATGCTAAAGGAAGTGATAAAATATCTTTATTTTGATTCACTTTTTATAGCGTTATTTGGCTTAATTTGTTTATAAGCGATTATTATACACGCTTTTATAAAAGAATTTTTTTACCAATTCACTCAAACATAAATTAGAAAATTTTATATAACTGCTCTGCAAGAGAGAACTCACAACCCACCTATTTGTGAAAAAGTTCACTTTTTATTTGAAAAAATTTGAAATTGTGCCTTAAAATTTTAGTATAATCACAGGTAACACACATTAAAATTTAATGCTCCTTTAAACCATTAAAATTTTCTGAGCTTTTACAAACTTGCCCTATATTACCTTAATCAAAAAATTTTGTTGACCGTTATAAACAAACGGAATGTGCTCTTTAGTTCAAGGCGTCTGTGTGCGTTACATATTAGGCAAACGCTACGTGCCGTGACTATATGTGTTTGGATGTATGTATATGTAATTTTTTTTATAAATATTAAAATACTGAAACAATATTTAATAATCAAAACCGTTAATGAGCATCACCGATCTACCATCTAATTGGAAAATAAAAATCTAAAATGTATATATATTTCGTATATGTGTATGTATATTGTTTTGCTTTAATAAACTATTCTTTGCACTAAAAATTTGTTAACGAGGTTTCCATTTTTGAAAAAACATAAATACCTAATTAAACAAAAATTGTAATGGCAACTATGCGTGTTTTAGACACCCTAACGAGCAGTGCACTTCATCAAAGACAAATTTTCCCGACAATACATTCTCTACTAGTACTAACTTACATAGTATGCGTATGTTTTTAAATACTATACGTATGTTACCGTCACGAGAAATGATTTTTTTTACTCATACATTATCATCAGGTAAAAAGATATATTTGTGTGTAAAATGTAAGTATAAAACTTTAAAAAAGTTCCTTTATATTAAATCTATTAAGAAAACCCATTGAAAGATACCATGGTAATTTCTGCTCAATATTCTCATGTTATCCAATTGAATTCCCTTTCACTAAAATGAAATATGAAAACTAAATGAATTTTTTTGATTTGGAAGATGGGATGTGTTGTTAAGAAGATGGATTATAGCAAATGGCATTTATTTGGAAAACTAAAATGGACAAAGAAAGCTTGTAAATCTAAAAAGTTTGAATTACGTACAGAACATGCCAATTATCATATAAAATGTTTCTACTTATATCTAAAACAGTTTTTAAAAATAACATAGTCTATCCCTTGTTTATTATATTTCCTATAGTCTTATCTATTTATTTTTTGCAGAAATTAGATATTCTGCCTTTTGAACATATGTCAGATAGGGGAGACTAGGGAGGGTTGACCATACGGGAGGCTTGACCCACCCATCAATTTTCATATTTAAAAGAATTTCAGAGTTTTATCAATTGGTGTCAAGCAAAGCTACTAGAATGCTCAAACAATAGTCTTCGTTTCATACAGATAATCAAAATATGTGTGGAAAAAATCAATTGTGAATGGTTTTTACTCTAAAAGTTGTGTTTTTTAGAAATATTTTGTAAGCTTTTTTCAGATAAAATATATCATAAAAATTTAAGTAAGTAGGTTTTAACTAATGCAGAAATATCGAGCTTTCATTCCAGGCATAAAGATTGTACAGTAAGTTAGGCTTGATATAACAGTGTGCTATTCTTTAGAAAAGGGATATGTGGGGAGGCTTGATCCAGTCAATGTGAGGGAGGGTTGACCAGATGCTCAAAGCTCCTTTAATTAAGAGGTGTTGGAAATCTTTTTATTATACACTGTGCAAAATGAAAGGTTAATGTTTATTTTTTAAAAAAAATGTACATTTATTCTCTAAAGCTACAGTAAAATAGTGTGATAGAAAAGAAAATGTTTAAAACTGATTAAAGAAAGATGTGAAAAATTAATATAGTATCCACTGCAAGAAAACATTTAATGAAATATAAATGAGAAAATTGATCGGAATTTTTTTGCATTTAAATATTACTTACAATTGGTAAATAGATCCAGTGGAAATTAGAAAGTATGGAAGCAGCAGTTTTAACCCTTTCAGCGGCAGTGTTATGTTTATGAAACCACTTAATTTTAATTCCAAAACGCCACAACGACACCAGAGTTTTGCTAAAATCCTTTCCACTTAATATGTGTGTGAAATATAGCCTTTTTCTTTTTTCCAAATCAATTTGTTCGCAAATTCCGGGGCCAGTCTTTTATTTCAACATTTTATTACTGAAAGTGTTAAAAAATGTTAATGATAAGTTAAGTGCTCATGCGGTTGCAAAAGAACAAAGCATCGATCGAAAAACTTTAGGATGGACTGTAGACAAATCTCGCCAGCATGAATACAGTGATATGAAGCCAAACTTTGTCAAAACTAGAGTTGTTAGAACGAGTGTCATAAAAAGTAGGACAAGGAGACAAAAAAGGGGGACAGTGGCTCTTAAATACGATCATAATAATACATGAAACCCTGTGAAAACGGAACCTGTGTTTAACGGAATGCTGTCTTAAATGTCAAAATTTAATTTTCCCTGCTGTACAATTATACCTTCTCAGACAAAATCATATTTAAAACAAAATTTTCTTCCCTGACTTGCAAATGCATCTAAACAGGTTTGTTTAAGCATCATATTTACAAAAAATATTTTTTTTATAATAACTAAAGCATGTCGCATAAAGTTATTTTGCTTTTTTAAAACCGATTTCATTCCTCTTCACAAATATTTCTATGTAAAACAAAGTGGGTCAAGCCTACCATATAGTGGGTCAACCCTCCCATATGTGGGGAGCCCTGACCCATTATTTTCTCATTATTAAAATCAATGATTTTTCAAATTTCTTAGATATTAAACTTATGTAGCAATTTGATTTTGATAACTGGTTGTATAACGAATACAATAATATAAAAAACTTTATTATAGGTTCAATATTTAAAAAATAAAAAATCATTTTGTAAAAAGTGGGTCAACCGTCCCTAGTCTCCCCTACAACAAAATAAAGAATTCGTGGAAGTTCTATGTTTTTAGTTGAAATATTTTTTAAGACACATGCCTTTTTAAGATTTTTATTTTAATTTTTCCCGCGTGAAATTTTCTAAATTTTTCTCCACTTCAGCATAAATTAATAGTCTAGTTATTCTCGAATAGATAAAAACTATAAATAATAGCCAGATTTCTTACATTTTATTTTGAGAGAGGGAAGCGGTAGTGATCACACATAAACACACAAAAATCACATAACAAAGCTATTTATATCGAAGGGATTTGTTCATTATTTTGTGAATTATTGATACGTTGCATCTTCTTGAGAGTCAATACAAGTTTTTATTTTTAGACGAATTTTTAAATCGTTATACACAACCCTTTTATTTTCTTACTGCATTAGATATGCCATGAATATTTACACTAAATACAATTTTATATTGTTCTATATCTTTAAAATTACACTGAAATATAGATTAATACATTTTCGGGGTTGAATAAATATATTAAAAAAATGCTCCTTTTAAAACATGGGTGACATTTCGGCTATAGCTATTAAAACAATGAGAAAAAATATTAATTAGGGGAAATATGCTTACCTTGAGATCTGTATGTAAGCCTTCGATCTAAATGTAATTAGCATACATGAAATAATAAAACCATCATGCTAATGGCAAGCCAACCGCCATCGCCACACCTAGCTCTCACCAGCTTTTGCCCAGGGACGAGGTTGACATAAGAACACATGCACGCTATCGGCCAAGAAATCCAGCGCCTGTTACTTACCCTGAACCCCAGAAACTCTTGATAGTCCGATCGCTCCAACAGCCAATGGACAGAGACTAGAGTATAAAAACTGCACGATTCGGGGTCGCACCTCGCGATTCCCCCGAGGGCGCAGCTTGAACCGGGAACTTTCAAGTGTTCCGGACCTGGAACTTAATATCAGGATTTACCGGAATTCTTTGATTTGCCAAAGCATATGAAGCACCTATAATAGGTTACCACTAGCTTGCCCACAATGGATAGGAAAAGATGTACCGCTAGCGAGCCAGGAAAAGCGCGGAAACCTTTTCCCTGAGTGCATAAACTCGCCTTCGCTAAAACAGTAGGTTTAACGTGGATCCTACGTAGATTTTCCCAAATGACTCCCCACATCTACATTTAGTCTATAAGCCGCAGGAACGTACTAACCGACCAGAAGCCTGGGAACATTTTCTTCCTGCTGCTGGTTCCTGAACAATGCAGCTCTTTCTACACCATGCAATTACATGAAACGTCAAGAAAGGAATTTTCAACTTTAATTTAAAGTACAATCCCTGAACCCTTTTTGCCCCAAATTATGAATCCAGTAATGACTTCACCTCAATAAATATATCCCTTAATACCAGAAGATGTATTAAAAAATTATATAATAATGACATTGAATTTCTACAAGTGTATTTATTAAAATCGATTTAAAAAACCGTTGACTTAAATCTTTTTTTTTTTTTTTTTGTATTATACTTAATGGATAATTTGCTTACTTAAAAAGAAATACTGTTATGAAAATATCGCAAACTTTTTATAAAATCTACATAAATGTGCTTGATCCTATCTGTAAATGAGAAAATTTTTGCAGTTGCACATTTTTCATATATATATATATATATTAATAAGATAAGATCTAAATCGATGTAAACATTTAAGAAAATAACAGGTTTAAAATGTAATTAGCTTCGATTGTTTGGTGTTGATTTCAAAATACGATAGATTTTGTATGAAAAATTAATAGATTGATTAAATACATTTTATATTAACGTTTCTTAAATTTACTTAAAATTACAATCAGATAATAAGTATTGCCAATTTAAGATATTTAATTTAACTTAACAGCAATCGCATCTGATATGTTTTTCGGTAAAATCTAGATAGTGGCTCACTTACTGACGACTCTGATTTTTTTTCATAATCATATTTTTTATGATGTTGTCAACATATCTCCATCTGGTATGTAAAATTATTATAAGAAATGAAGAACTCAGTCACCAGCAATTTGCAGATATTGATGAATTAGTCGCCCTGTATTTCGGTATTTTATTCACATCACATATGGTAAAAGTGAAAGAATTACTCAGTACATCTAGCTTTTCTCATGATGTTATCGCCTTTCATACAAATAGAACTATATTTGCATCTAAACTTGGAATATTTATCTTATTATTGATATTGTTAAGCTATGAATAAAAGACCAAGTTCTTCTTCTAGTGAAAAACGTAATTTTGACTGAAATAATCGATATACATATGTTATAGATTTTGACATATGATATTATTATTCATCTTCCTTTGAAAACATTAAAGATACCCAAATAGCACGCAAATAAAACGGAAATAAAATTATTTTTCCTATCTCTATTCTACTTTAAAACATTTTGTCACAAAACTTCTTTATGCTTACTTCTTTTTGACTATAGAATTAGAATTATAGAATAACTCATTTATAATTTGTTGGAATGTGTCGAACTAATAATAAGTGCATACTTGATGCAAAACGTTCGAACACTGAAAATAAAAATGATAAGGAAAACATAATTAATCAAATTTCGTGAATTGAGTTATCCAAAATGACTTAATATATAAGTAAATATTTTGTGTTTTAAATATATATATATATATATATATATATATATATATATATATACATGCCTAGTGAGCCAAAAGTTTGTTAAGACATTAAAAACTCATAAAAAAGAAAGAAATTATGATAAAGGAGGGCGGTTTGCAAGAAAGGGCACACAAGGTAATCGGAAATTTTTTTAAGCTAAAAAAAAAAAAATAATAATGTTTAAAAATCATATGTAGAGGGCGCTGACCACCCGAAACACAATGAACAGGTACTACGACACAGCCTGGTTGTGGAGTAGAATGTTCTGGAGGTCATGTTGAACATTTGTTATTAGAAGAACAAATGAATTGAGCGTATTGTTGTATTGTTCATTGTGTTTCGGGGCGTCAGCGCCTTCTACATGTGATTCTAAAACAATTTTTTTTTTTTTGCTGCTAAAGAATCCGACAACCTCGTGAGCCCTTTCTGGTAATCCTTTATCATAATTTCTTCCTTTTTTATGAGTTTTTAAAGTGTTAACGAACTTTCGGTTCAACCGGTATATATACATATATAATCAGTGACAGGAGTAATAAAACGACATAATTATTCGTATTTGCGCCTACTTTAAATGAGCTTTCTTGATTTAAACATAAAGTATATGTAGCTTTAATAATCACAAAGTGAATCTGTTACTCCATTTTAATATATGAATCAAACACTTCCTTGGAATTTAATTTCCGAAAGTTATTCAACCATGAAATTAACTGACACAGAATCTGCATATCAATATAATTTGAATCCATATTTAGACGAGATTTAATCTTAACACATTTAATCGCATTTCATACTGACTTAACCAGTAGCGATAAACATACTTAAATACCAGTCAGAAATTTCTAAGTTCAGTTTAATAAGCAAGCTATAATGAAATTCTATGCCATATTCAATAGATCATCTAGGAACTGATGAATGTTAGCGTAAAGTGGCATTTGTATGTGCTGATTCAGAAGCACTAAGATTTAGACTAAGATTTACACAGAATTAACAATTAATATTTGGTGGAAATGCTAAACAGAGTGCGTGCTGTTATCACATTTATATAATAATTTTTCTTAACGAAACGTCCTATTTCCATAGTCTTATTTTTTATTCAAATATTTTTTAAATAAACTATTTTCGTACTTTGTTCAGTAGTTAGAAGAGGAATATTATTTCTTTAATAATTAATTTGTTCTATTCGTATTATCAAAATTACATTAATGTCAACCGAATTTTTCTTATTTACTCTATTTTATTTATTTATAATTTTTTTTGTATTTATTTAACGTCAAAAACTTTCAAAGATGAATTTCAAAAATTATATGTATATTCCATGTTTTATGAATTTTATAATTTTTGTGTAAAATTAATATGTACCTATTAAATTCATTTACAGAAGAGTATATTTAAATTACGGGAATAAAGGATAGAACTTTGAATTGCTAAATCGACAATACTACAGTACATTTGTAGCTTCTTCTGTTTTTACGAAAGAAATTTTTATACTGTGAAACTTTTCACAAAACTATACATATATGGATTCGAAAAAAACAAACAGATATAGGAATAGTTTTCAATGCAGCTAAATGAAAGCTAGCAAAACGAAAAAGTCATTATTTTTCATTTTTACCATTTTGGAAGTTTTAGAATATGAATATATTTAAAAGTGTATTTCACAGTTTTTGTCCATTTTTTTATAACTGCTTACTTCATCTTTATTGGTAGAACATTTGTTTTTCACAAAGATATCCACCATTATTATTCCCTCCACTCTTTCTGTTGGAATATGGTAAGGATTCTCGGATGGCCAGTCTAGCAACGTATGCTTTAAACCACGAATTTAATAATGGTGAAACATAGATCCTGGCTTTATTTGATTGAAATAATAGATTATCCATGTATAAAAAAGATGATTATGTCACAAATTTTCAGAAATAATTATTGTATATCTTATATTTCTGCCTAAATTTTAAAATTCCATCTAAAATCTCTCACTCAGAGCAAAACTACCCATCAAACCACAAAACTTGATTCTCCATATTGCTTGTTTCACACTACTTTTCACCTTGAATAACACTTTGAATTATATTTTAGTTCAGAAGAAGCTCGATTCAAATGAATTATAATTTCATGTAATACAGGAATCATCTTTGATATTGAAATTAATTTCTCTCCATTCTTTAATGAACAATACGGAGGAGGATGTAATGAGGTTTCGAAGGTTCGGGTTAAATCGAAACAATTCTAGCAACATTTTAAATATTCACAGAAATTCTAAAGAATATTAAATGTATGTTTTCTGAAAAATTCATAAAATCATGTTTTACTACTAACTATTTTAATGTTACGAAGCATTGATTTTTTTGTCTTGATAAAAGCCTGATAAATGCTTTACCGGTACAAAATTATGGATTAAAGGCAGACAAGATTTAAGGGTTGGAGTGCCTTTCCCAATGTCCTAGCCTAAATACAGTAGGAAAGTATGGTGAAAATATTGTATAAGACAAGATGTTTTCGTAAAGTAAAGATACACCCCAGAGAACAGGAAATAAAAGGTTTTAATGAGGGTATTGGCAACATGTATTGTCAACCTGTATTGTCAACCTTGACGACTTGAACTTTTCCTCCTCGCATTCAGTCGTTATTTGTATGACAATTCTGTTTCATGTAGAACATGCTTATAATGGCTGCTACAAAACAGAATTTGGCCAAAGGTGAAGTACGTTCCTTCGTACGTTTTCTTTATGCAAAAGGTTGAGCGTCAAACGGATATTAAAAAAAAAAAAAAATGTTTCCGTCTATGGGGACATTATGAATCTATAAAATGTAAGGAAATGATGTCGAAATTTCTCTGGAGGTTGAACTAATGGTAATAGATGTAAATTTCCAACTGGGCGAAAAATGTCCGGACCAGGATTCGAACCCCGGACCTCCCTGGCTGAAGCCGCCAGTGCTCTGCCATCTGAGCTATCCCGGACGATTCTATTATGATTTGTTTACCAATTAGAATAATTGTGTTAATATTAATCTAGTAGAACTAATGCTCATAAAGAACCCAGAACAGGTATGCCATCTGTGATCTCTGATGGGCTTGGACCTTGCACCCAGCGGGTATCAATTATACCTTTACCCGAAGAAACAACTTGCAGGGGAAAACTTCCACGATAATGATTAGATCAAAATCAAAGTTGAAATTCTACAACAGACGGTAAACTTTCATGACTGTGGGATACAAATATTGTCCGCAGGTTTAAGAAATGCTTTGACAATGGCTGAAACTATGTCGAAAATAGGCATATACATGTAAGTAATTCGTGATGGACATTTTACAATTAAAAATTTTTTGAATGAGTATGCGGCGGAGTATCTTTAATTTTTAAAATTACATCGTGTACATCCATGGTCAGGTGTTATGCCAAAAAAGTCAACTTAAAATCTGATAGATAAAATACAGAATAAAAATTCATAAAATATGTTAAAAAATTCCTAATTTTCCAAAGATATTTTAAATAATAAAATGGAATTGAAATTTTGTTATTTTGTTTAAAAGACTAGCATTTAGGGGAGATTGAGGAAAGATGACCATAGGGGAGGCTTGATGAATCCTTCACTCTGCATATTTAAAAAAAAATTAGAGCCAATAGGGGTGAAACCAAAGATTCTGAAATGCTTAATCAATAAGCTTTGTTTCATGCAGATAATTGAAACATGTATGGAAAATTCAATTATGAAGAGTTTTCTCCTGAAAAAAGTGTATTCTTTAGAAATATTTTGTAAGATTTCCTGATACAAAATATATTACAGAAATTTAAATAAGTAGGTTTTAAGTAATGCAGAAATATTGATCTTTCATTCCAAGAAGATTGTACAGTAAATTTGGCGAAACATAACCATGCGCTATACTTTAAAAAGTGGCTATATGGGGAGGCTTGACCCAACTAATGTGATAGAGGGTTCACCAGATGGTTAAAGCTTCCTTTATTAACTGTTTTTAGAAATCATTTTTATATGCACTGTAGATCATGAAAGGTTAATAGTTATAGTTCTAAAAAATGTAAATTTATGCAATAAAGTAGAATGATAGAAGGGAGTTTTTTTTTTTTTTTTAAGTTGATTAAGGGGACAGGAGACCTTTAGTTGAGCGAAAATTGTCCCAAAAATAGAAAATTAGTTTTGTTCATATAATTGTTCGCCAGTTTGTTCTGAGCCATTTGCCAAAAACTGGATGTAGAAGCGACTATTTTTCGCTAAGTTACAAGCGTTTGAATTTTGTAAAATAACTAGTTTTAGGCCTTTTATATACTTTAAATCTGCTTTTCTCAAAACTGATTTTTCAACGTTTTTAGATTTTTGGAATTCTCCAGGGATAGAAATTTTTGATCAAAATTCTTGAAATTAATAAGAAAGAATATTTATATTGTTTAGAAAGAAACTAAGCATGCATTTTGAAATTCGAATTCATTAAGATTATTAAATTTGATTTTTAACGTACTAAAAGGCAAAATGTAGAAGAAAATCGATATGAAATTAAGAAAAAAATTCTAAAAAATTAACTATTCAAGAGATTAAAAAATCGATGCTTAGATTTGTTTGTGATGGAGTTTTAAGTGATTAAAATGCAAGAGGAAGGGAATAACTCAAAAGTATGACACCCGGAGCATTTTAAAATTCCATTTAAAAATTTTATTTTTTTTTTAATCGTAAAATTATAATAAGATTGGAAATTTCTTTCAAGTTGTTTTATATACTTATGATGAAATGTACATATGCATAAAATTTTATATTTCTATGATGAAAATAATAATAATAACGTTCACCGTCCTCTTAAAGGAAGATGTGAAAAACTGCTGTACATGCAAGAAAATTTTTTATGAAATATAAATTGGAAAGTTGATAGGAACTTTTATTTCATTTAATTTGTATCCATAGGTAAATATAAATAAAGGAAAAGACTAGAAAGGATGAAAGCAGCAGCCTAAAAAATATTAAGTGTTCATGCCTCTGCAAAAGAACATAACATTGATCAAAGTACTTTAGGAAAGTATGTAATTTTTTTTTACCAAGATGAACACAAGTGTTACTAGGAACACCCCGTAAGGCATGGTGACGTCACAGCGACGTCGTTGTGAAGTCACACTGTGATTTTGTGACCGTCGATGTGACGTCACGTGACGTCGATGTGACGTCATAGTGACTAGAATGCGAGGTCGTTATGGCCGTTTTAGAGGCCGTTTGTGACGTCACATTGTGACCACTATGTGAAGTCACGATGTGACAAATTTGTGAAAAGTGTGTCATTTGTGACTATTTTGGCATTAACTTTGTGACGAACTTGTGACGAAAGTGACAATGCTTTGAAGTCACATTGTGACCAATTTGTGAAATATGTGTCATTTGTGACGAACTTGTCATAAACACTGTGATGATTTCAAATGAAAATCAAATTTCAAATTAATTGCTTAAAAGGCGCAAAGGCGAACATAGTGAAAAAGATTCCATGCTGGCACTCGAACCCGGTCCATCAGTATAGCGCACTGACATTCTACCGACTAAACCACATGGAACGATTCCCGGCCTGGAAAATTTCTCACTATTACATGTTGACAAGGCTACAAACACAGCACAAGATGGAATATTTATCGTGAGCCACCGATATGGGGCAAACACGAAACTTAATTAAATCGAGCATCGATTGAAACTATATTTCCAAGTATTAATATAGTTTCAATCGATGCTGGATTTAATTAAGTTTCGTGTTTCCCCCATGACGGTGGCTCACGATAAGAATTCCATCTTGTGCTGAGTTTGTAGCCTTGACAACATGTAATAGGGAGAAATTTTCCAGACTGGGTATCGTTCCATGTGGTTTAGTCAGTAGAATGTCAGTGCGCTATACTGATGACCCGGGATCGAGTCCCGGCGTGGAATATTTTTCACTATGTTGACCTTTGCGCCTTTTAAGCAATTAATTTGAAATTTGATTTTCATTTGAAATATTGTATGCAAGGCGAATGTTTCTCTCTGGAAAAATTTCCAAGTAATAATATTGTGATGATTCTTGTCATAAACGCTATGATAATATTAAAGTAAAGTTTTGTTTGAAATATAAAATCTTATCTTTTTACCGTACTTTTTAGCAAGATATCCCTATTTTGGAGTCCTATTCTTCTAAAATATTTTTAATTTTCCATTTAAAAAACAATGCTTATCAACTGACATCTTTTTTAATTAAGTTCTAAGCTTGATCTTGAATTCAAGCTTAATATTAAGAATGTGTAAGCTTTTTAATTTTTTGTGATTTGTCATTGCTTTACTAAATACGAACATGGAGTCTAACGGACATTAATACAACTGTTATTTATAGAACGACATGATAAGCCCTATTTATTTAAATTTTTTATTCCCGTATATATTGTGTTTTGTGAATATGAGCTAATTAGATTTGGTATGTTTTATAGAAAAAAGACTGATCTGGGAAATAGATACAACAAGTAAGATATATCATGCGTTAAGCATAAATTATAAAACACTTTCCACCTCTTTCTGGATATTTTAACAAGACATCGGGGGAAATAACGTAAACAAGATAACCAACTAAACATGAAAACGCATAAAACATTTGAAAAACTGATTTCAGCAGTTACCATCCATAGCCAAATATGTTTTTCCATTCTTTTAAACAGTCCTGTATTTGATCTGTAGATTGATATATATACTATATAATGGAAAAATTTAGTTTATCAAGGAAACGCATAACAGGTTGAAATTCTCGTTCAGCAATTTGTACTAATATATGGAAACATACTTATGTAATTTTGTACAACCCTGTAGTTTATCTAGAACCTTTATTACACGCCACTATTTAGTTAAAATTTAATTCAAGCTAAAACACTCTTAAAACAGCTGAAATTACATTTCCAGAAATTATAATTTATAGACGGCAACGTATCCAATTCTTTGCGTGACCCTGTATATCATTTTATCTATATTCTACAAACATTTCTTAGTAAATTAAATATAGTACAGTGTAAAAATGCATAACTTATTTAAAAACCACATTTAAGCAATACCCAGTAGCCCTTAGGAATACTTTTTTATAGTCCTGTATATGAATTTTAGCATGTATATATATACCATATACTATGCATAAATGTAGTGGATCATAAAAGCGCATATCATAATTAAAAGTACATTTCCAGCAATCATCGCTAATGAACAGTACTTCGGATACAATATAGTATCTGAAATATTTTGTGTGTCCCTGTAAATGCTATATACACTTCGTATTATACATGAAATAATTCATAGTATGTAAACCTCAACGACGTATATCAATTTCATTACATATCAAATAGATTAACATAAATATAGTACGCCGCAAACAATTCCCTCCACCCCTATATCATTATGTATTGGAATTCCTTTTTTAGTCCTGTAAATAAACAATAACTATTCTCTGCAATGCATATTTTACGGAATGCACATTTTAGTGCGCTTCATAAATGCATATCAATTTTATTCTGTTTGAAAGCGTGTAAAATCATTAAAAATCCTTTGAAACGATTTTTTCCCCACAAGCCGTAATGTAATGGAATATTTTTGACTGTCCCTGTAAATGAACTAAACATGCTACAAACTTCATTGCAAATAGGGACCTTGCTATGGTAAACGTCAATAACATCCAAAAATTTCAGGTCAATCCGAGTATATTTACGAGAGTTAGAGCGCGGACAGACGGCCAGACAAACCGAAGTCATAAACACTTTTCAACTTTTTCGGGCCTGAAAACACTTTATTTCAATGCTTTAATATTATTTTTTTTATTTTTTTAATGCCAATAAAATAAATGTATCGAAAACGTAGAAAATGAGTTTACAATCAAAGAAAATTTAATAACTGATTCTGATGTCTACAATTAAATGTTTGATTAAAATCACAAACAGCAAAAAAGAAAAATGCTTAAATACAATTAAAAAAAATAAATATATCAATTTGAAAAACACTAAATAATTAGTGTTTATAATTGTACTATTAAACAACAACAAACTACAATAGATGAAATAAATGCATTTAACAATTTCTCAAAAATCTTTCCATAAGGAATTCCTATTATTTTATAATTTTGGCAAATGTTAAATCTGAAAACATTGGTATGAAGATTTAAGATTTTAAATACTAATTTAAAATATTATTAGCAATGAAAAAAAAATTCTTTCAAAAATAAAAAGACTTTTTCCCAGTATAATGTTAATTTCAAAATTGAAACAGTTTCCTAATATCACTATAATCGAATATCATATTTAACTCCAAAATATTAATGACGATAAATACTGTGTTAGAACCAGTCTCTGCATCAGCTTTTTTTTTTCTTCTAGCGATGGCAGATTAAGATATTTTAAAGCATCGAATCGGAAAAGAATTCTAGATCAGTCTCATTGCATATAACATACTACAGCTATTTAACTCGTGATAATAATCTATCAAACGGAAATAAAAAAATTAAATTAAATAAGACATACCTTTTACGTTCCATAAATAGTTTAATAATATCCGTGTTTTATCCTAAATTGTCAGACATATTTCTGACAAAATGACAAAATTGTCAGACATACATCCCGCGTCAAAAGTCCTGATCCTTATTTTATTCTGCGGTTTAATCGAGCGCAGACGATATTGGCAAGCAGGTGCTTATACTGTATTATTATAATTTTTCTTTTGTAGACAACAGATTTTTAGAGTTTAAATGCGCAATCATTTTATCTTTATGTGAGTGTAATGAAAATTGTCTATTTGAATGAAACACCTGCTTTTTTTCTTTTTTTTTAAGTAAAGTTTGTTTTACACGTAATAAATAAAAATTAGGCATCTTCTTAATAAATGAAAAGAGAGTATACAGGATAAAAAAATTTTCTTTGTCAATCTGTCATTTTTTTTATATTCATTTTCTGTAGAATAAAACAATTTGTAAAAAAGCTTTTTTTAAAGTCGTATCTCTAAAATATGAATTTAAAATACGAATCATTATATCATGGGTTTTGTATAAAATTTGTATAAATATTTTTTTCGTAAAATGCTAATTTTATTTAAAAAGTCTGAAAGAAGTAGAATTAAAAAAAAAAAAAAATAGTTATTTAAAATAGTTAAACACTAACAGGAAAAAATATGATTTGAATGCAAATTCTAAAGCAAGAAATGCATATATGACTAAACTCTGAATACTCTTTCTACGTGCTCATTAAAAGCTACAGACTTAACTGTAATAGAAAATTTTAGTTTGAAACCACAGAAGTGTTTTGAATACCACTAGTCGACAAAAAAAAAAAAAAAAAAAAAAAAAATTCTTTCCTGCAAACAAAATATGTAAAGTGTACAGTTTTAATATTCCTAATTCTGAATATGTTATCCAAATTGCGCCAGTACGTACCATTTTTCCGAGGACCACTTTTATAATAATAACAATCAGTGAAGGATTAAATTGCAATGGTAGATAAAATTGAAATCATAAAAAAAGTATACTTTCACTGTCTTAGATAACAAATTGATAAAATATAGCATGAAAATCTAGTTTGTTGATACTTGTACCGTGCCTTTTCCTTTTTATGCCCCCTCCCCCCACCTCTTTTTGTGTCCGAATTTACTATTTCCTATCCACTGATATGTTTTCATTCCTTATGTTGTTGTAACTCGGGCATGTTTAAAATATTTCTGTTCATTTTCAAAGATTTTTGATGTTCATATTTTTGTCACACTGTGACTTACAATATGGTGGTTTTTTTCGTCACATATGTGACGTGACGTACGTTACATGCAGTGACATAACAGTGACGTCACAATTTTTTTTAATTGCCAGAAAATATAATTTTACATAAATAACATGTTTTGAATATTTTTTGTAATTTTTTAAAGTTTTCTAAGAAGTTCACATCTCAGTCACAATGTGACATCACTGAGTGGTGGCATTTTGGTCACAGATGTGACGTGACCACAGTGACTCGCAGTGACGTCACAACGACGTCACCGTGACCATGCATGCTATGAGGGACTGATGAACACTGGTTTTACTAGGTGGAGTGTCACAAAAAGTGAATTTTTTAAAACAGAAGTTTTCTCCTGTGCCTTCTATTCCCTCTAGATAGGTTTGTTTACACATAACATTTTACGAAATAATTTTTTTAACCATTTAGAAATGGTTGTTGTTTTCGGTCGAGGATGGGCCAAATGATGCTCGCATTTTATTTTTTTAACGAAATTCAACGATGTTCTTTAGTTTTAGAATTTTTTTTATTTGAATAGGTAATAAAAAGGCATAAAATCGTTAAAAATTGTTTGAATAGGTAATCGAAAGGCATAAAATCGTTAAAAATTTTTTGAATAGGTAATCGAAAGGTATAAAATCGTTAAAAATTGAAAAAGTTACAAATGTGTAGGCGCAAATTATCATATACGGAAAAATCCAAAGCCAAAGAGCGACGCAGAAATGAAAATCGTCATGCAAAGCAAAAATCAAGGTCTTCAACTCATTATGTAGGCCACGAAAATCGAGGTCTTCAACTGATTATGTAACCCATGAAAATTGAGGTCTTCAACTGATTATGCAGCCCATGAAAATCGGTTACAGAATAAAAGACGAACGCGAAAAAGGAAAAAATCTGATGTTTAATCGATTGATAGTAAAAAGCCATGTCTCGAGGGGCTCCAATCCACTAGCCACGGTGTTTTCCAATCGGTCGATTCTAACCGGGAAAAAATTATCTCAATGTATGTAATTTGTCGCAATCTGTGGATGATTCGGTGGAACTGCTTTCGATTTGTAGACTGTTTTTATTCTCGAAACAGGACTTGAAGAGTTTATCGATGAAGGTTTTGCTCGTCTGAAGTTTGATCTTTGCAATCTGTTGTTGAAGAGGATGCGACGGAATTTAGTGGACGAAATTTAGATTTTCCGTTTAAATTTTGTTACGAAGGTGATTTGTCGCGATCTGTGGATGATACAGTGGAACTGCTTTCGATTTTTAACCTCTTATCTTTCTCGGCTTCTCTTGTCGAAATGCCCAAGAATAAAAAAATAAGTAAAATAATAATAATAATAATAATAATAATAATAATTCCAAATGGTCGTTGTAATCTATTAAATTACATTTTTTTTTAGATATTGAAACCATGTACCATAAAATTATTCTGTATTTTTTTAAAACTGCTTTTATTTCTCTTAACATATATTTCAATTTATAATAAAGTGAGTCATGCCTCCCATATAGTGGGTCAACCATCCTATATGTGGGGAGCCTTGATCCATTATTTACTCATGGTTAAAATGAATCATTTTTCAAGATAACTTAGATATTACAATTGTGTCGTAATTTTATTTTGATAACTGATTGTATAGCGAATAAAATGACATATGAAACTTTACTCTGGGTTCAATATTAAAAAAAATAAAAAATCATTTTAAAAAAAATGGGTCAACCCTCCTTAGTCTCTCCTATTCCTTTTTATCAAGTTCCTTCCTGTACAATAGTTTTTAAACTGTCGAATCGTTAAAAAATAAAACAAAAAAATCACTATTTGCATTTATACATTTTAAATATTATTTTAAACTGGGTACGATTTTAAAAATTGGTTTAGTGAGTTCTAAATAACCGTATGTGCTCCGATGATATTTAAAGCAGCATTAAAATATATATATATATTAAATTTGTTTAACCATTCATCTACTGACGATACATATAAGGGCCATTAAAATAACTTGTTATAAAGTTCATTTAGTACATCAATTATTTAGAATGTGTTATAGATAAATTACTTTATCTTGTTCCAAAAGCATTATTGATTACGCAAAACAAAATTTTTTGATGATTTCTTTTGCCTTTTCATCTTTTCAGCTTTCTTGCCGTTGAGGTGGGGGGGGGGGGATTTTTCAATTCGGAAATATTTCTATATTTCTATTGTAAGAACATTATATTTCTACACTTCTTAATGCTACATAATACTAAGAAAAATATTTGAAATAAAATATTTGAGTGGTGTTATAAATTCAAATTTAATTAATCCTTCTAAAATCCTTCTAAAATTTATTAAATGATTATGTAAATATTCTAATGTAGTTTAAACAATTCACGAAAAATGCTTTAAAAGATAAAATTTTCATGAATTCATATCTCAGTACATAAAGGGTTAACGTTTTGATTTTCAGTAACACAATTTATAACAAGTTACAGAAAATTTTACCGTGTTCCAAAAACAATATTTTTTTAAACCATTGATTTTATGACTTTAGTTAGGAGAATCATTTGAGGATTATGTGAGCTAGTGAGTTTTAAAAAAAAAAAAAAAAAAAAAAAAAAAAACACTTTCACAGATATGTGACAGATAGACAAATTCTCGATATTTAAAATATGTTTAAATGTATTTTTATAGATTTTAAAATAAATTATTCTGAAGAATATCTAAGTAGCTTGTTTTTATTTTAGGTATTACTTAGAAATTAACAGTAATATTTTGTTCTAAAAAGTAAGTTATTATAGTCAAAATATTGGCAGGATAATTAAATAAAACATAAGAAATAAGTAAATAATTACATATATACATGTTTCATGAGCTACAGTAAAAATCTCAAAATACGCAGATTATGGACACTGATACCTTGAGTGTGAAACTATGTTCCAGATCCATAACACGTAACTTACACATGTGTAAGTGATTTTGGACAATATTCTGAATTTTGTTTGCGCTAATATAATACACTACAGTGCCGCATCTTGTTGTATTCAAAAGTATCTTGCGTTTGCCTAACGGCCGTATGGATAACTTCAATCCAACTAGAGCTTTTATTTGGGGCTCCCATGTAAGGATAAGGCATTCTAATCTTATTAATTATCCCTTTATGTATATATTACTCCTTTACTATAGACGAATGGTAAAGGTATTTTGAATTTAATATTCAAAAGTTGTTCAGCCGTGTATTAAACTAACACAGATTCTGCATATTAACTAATTTAAAAGCATGCTTAGACGAGATTTAACCCTAACACATTTAATCCCATTTCATGCTGACTTAAGCAGTAACACTAGTCCTACTTAAATATCTGCATAAAATACCTAATTCAGTGTATTAAGCAATCGATAATAAATCCCATGTCGCTTACTATATATCATCTCGACAAAGACACTTATTAACGCAAAATGATTTTATCGATAAAGAAATATTAAATTTAATGCACATAATTATATTTCATTCAGTGTTAAGAGATAATTTATACCGGTGGGAGTTCCAGTTAACTCTTTTGAAAAAATTATAAAAATAATTTGTTTAAAAAAATAAAGATTAAAAATAAATAGAAAAAAAATATTTTTTGACACCATTCTATGGTTTTTTTTTTTTTTTTTTTTTTTTTTTTTTTTTAATGCGCTGCTTTTGCGACCACCAATCTTTGTTAAATATTGACTACTAATTTACAGTTACTTTTATTTAATTGCTTTTAGTGTTCGACCGAAACCGAAATATATTTTCCTTCCATTTTAGAAAAGAATTTCATAGTGACTGGCAAACAAACAGATATTCGAGATTCTTTGAATATGGCTACTACAAGTAGGCCTACAGTGACCGTTTTCATTTTTTATTCGTGTACATATGTTCTACTTTTGCATTATTGAGTATTTTTTTAAATGCTCAAGTATAATCTTCGAAAATAAAATCAGTTCGGATTCACCAGAATTTCGGATAAGGGGGGTTCGGATTAGGGGAGTTCTACTGTATATAAAAATGGAGAAAAAATATCAATATTTAATTTTCAATTATGTTGTTAGAAACATATAAAATGATTAAAAAATAATGTAATAAAAATATGAATTTAATTAATGTCATTAATTTCAAGACTTCTAGATTTAGCCCTTTTGCATGTGATTGCATATGTACGGCTCTTTTCAAACAGGAGTGCCATTTGGGAAAGCTAGGGGGCCAGTGGCCATTTAAAAGACTATGAATAGAAAACAGGAATGCTGCTTTTTTAGTATTTTGTGTCACCCCGATAAAAATATATATATATATATATATGGATATAAGTATAGATAGTACAAATTTCAGTTTTAGGATTTTAAACACAAACTTTTATTAACCCCCTGTACGGTATGCTATTTCTTTCTCCCAGTTTATTTTGTGTATTCCAAAAAATAACGTTATCTTATAGAAGCCAACCGTAAAACAAAGCAGTACGATTAAATACTCTGTAGCAAATTTTAACTTCTAAGCGTCGCACATGTTGATTTTAATACCATTATATTAGAAAAAAAAGTTCTTTTAAATGCATTTTGTTTAAAATCTATATCTCCATTTATTTTTTAAATATTAATTTTTTTGTAGTTTTAGGAGCCATTTGCTTAATATTGGAAACGGAAATACTTCATCTTTGTAGAAAGTAAAGGAAA
The DNA here is from genome assembly GCA_963932465.1 of Maratus speciosus. NCBI lineage: Eukaryota > Metazoa > Arthropoda > Arachnida > Araneae > Salticidae > Maratus > Maratus speciosus. The sequence goes on from OZ010794.1 coordinate 316,822,440, forward strand.
AATGGTTGTAAAAGTAATTACATATTTTTGTTGCCATTGTCTCGTAACAACCGAAAGAAAATGTAATTAAAATACGTGCATTTTTGAAAAAAATATAAACGAATGATTTCTGTTAAAACAATGGAGCTATTATAAACTATATTGTCATCTTTTGGCTGCATTTGTACATTATTTCGCGATAGTGATGTACTATGCATGCTTTACTGTAGTCCTTTAAGTGTAGATCGTAAATGTGGAATTCTTAGCGGATGCGAATGACGTCATTTTACATAAAATAAAACGTGTGCTTTAAGCCTTAAAATTGAAATATGTTTTGTACTGCAGTAGAGTCCCAATTAACCGAGTTATTTTCTTCTGATGGACTCTGGTGGCACAGGCGCGGATCCACGGGGTGGGGGGGGGGGGCGATCGGGGCGATCGACCCCCCCAAAATAATATAAATCCACCGATTATCGCGAATTTCGACAAATGATCGCCGAAAAAAATCAATTTCGTCAATCGTTCGCAGGTCAAAGGATCGCAAAAAAACGCAAATTTCGTCAACGGATCGCGCAAAAAAACACAATTTCGTCAAAGGATCGCGAAAAAATGCGAATTTCTTCAAAGAATCGCGAAAAAATGCTAAATTTCGTCAAAGAAGCGCGTGAAAAATGCAAATTTTGTCAAAAAAAACGCGAATTTTGCCAACAGACCTCTGAAAAAATACGAATTTCTTCAAAGAATCGCGAAAAAATACGCGAATTTCGCAAAAGAATCGCTGAAAAAATACGAATTTCTTCAAAGAATAGCGAAAAAAATACGCGAATTTCGCAAAAGAATCGCTGAAAAAACGCGAATTTCGTCAAAGGACCGCGCAAAAAAACGAAAAATTAGCACCGGGAGGAGATTTCACTAAGCGCGCATTCACGGGAGGGGGGTTCGATAGGGGCAAAGAAGGGAAGAACAAATTTACCAAGTTGGTTTTTCCGAAATCAACACACCATAAGCATTTTAGCTTTTAACTGACTAGGATTAGGACATAATCCTTTTTTGTTCATTCATCAAATACCCCTTGAAATTTACCAATGTGGGTGGGAATAAGAGTACATTTTTTACACATTAGTGGCTTTTTTCAGAAAACATTAAGATGCTTGAATTTTTCAAAGGACCTTTCTTTTTCTTGTTTCTTTCTTTCTTTGGAAATTGCTATGAATCCCATTCTTTTCTCAAACAATAAAGCACTCCTCAAAAATATCGTTATACAGAAATTAGAATTGCGCAGCTTCTTTGAAAGAACGAAAAGTTTCAACACTTTAAAGGGATCCGCATAACGTTGTCAATTTCCGTTGTAGAGATTCAACAAAAGGTACATGAAGTGGCATTGCCCCCCACCTCAACCCACAGTGTCAAAATTTATGGCGCCATATGCCTTTTGGCAGGACATAATCCTATTTTGTTCACTAATTGCCAAAACGTCAGTGAGGTTTACCATTGACACCCGCAAAGTGTTTGGTTTTCGTTTGCTTGTCTGTCTGTTCCGCGAAAATTGCCGTTAAAATCGTTGGATTTATATCCTGGGTGGGGGGGTGACCGCCCCGATAACCCCCCCCCCACGCCCCCCCGTGGATGTGCGCCTAGGGGAATCTCATCCTGGTGCTAATTGTGCGTTTTTTCCGCTGCCCTTTGACGAAATTCGCGTATTTTTTTGCGATTCTCTGACGAAATTCACATTTTTGCGCGATTCTTTCACAAAATTAGCGTTCTTTCCGTAATATTTTGGCGAAATGAGCGTTTATTCAGCGATCCTTCCGCGAATTTCGGTTTTTTTCTGAGATTCTTTGCGAAATTCGCGTTTTTTCTGCGATCCTTTGGCAAAATTCGCGTTTTTTTCTGCGATTCTTTGACGAAATTTGCGTTTTTCTGTGATTCTTTGACGAAATTCGCGTTTTTTTCTGCGATCCTCTGACGAAATTCGCGTTTATTTCTGCGATCCTTTGACGAAATTCGCGTTTATTTCTGCGATCCTTTGACGAAATTCGCATTTTTTGTGGTCCTTTGACGAAATTCGCGTTTTTCCGTGGTCCTTTGACGAAATGCCGTATTTTTTGACGAAATTACAGTTTTCCGCTTCTTTTTGACGAAATTCGCGTATTTTTGCGATTATTTGACGAAATTTGCGTTTTTTCTGCGATTCTTTGACGAAATTCTCGTTTTTTCCTGCGATCCTTTGACGAAATTCAAGTTTTTTTTCTGCGATCCTTTGACGAAATTCACGTTTTTTAGACCCTTTGACGAAATTCCCTTTTTTTCTGCTATCCTTTGACGAAATTCGCGTTTTTTCTGCGATCCTTTGACGAAATTCGCATTTTTTTTCGTGGTCCTTTGACAAACTCGCGTTTTTTCAGTGGCCTTTGACGAAATGCCCTATTTTTTGATAAAATTCAAGTTTTTTCCGCGCTTCTTTGACGAAATTCCGTTTTTGCGCGATTCTTTGACGAAATTCACGTTTTTTGCGCGATTTTTTGACCTGCGAACGATGACGAAAATTATTTTTTTCGGTGACCATTTGTCGAAATTCGCGATAATAGGTGGATTTATATTTTTTGATCCAAGGGGTGGGGGGGGGGATCTCCCCCCTTCCTTGGATCCGCGGTTGTGAAGAGGTATACACACCACTTAGATGACACATTTTGACTTTCAAGGATGTTAAGGCCCTTTCAGATTTCTGAAGGGGATCCTCTTTCAGAAATCTGAGATTAAAAAATGGATGTGATGGTTATGTTTTTCAGTTTTCGATAATTGGTTCTTGTGTATTTTTTAGTGCTGAATCCAAAAATAACCTTCATTTTTTACCATACCATCTCGTCAGGATTTTTCACAAATCAAATTTTTACATTTTTAAAAAGTCGAAATATTGCGAAAATCTGCTACTATAAAAGAGACGTAACTTTTTTTCATAATAATTTATTCTCTTTTTTTTTGCTTTACAGTTAAACATGTAAAATATTGTGTATTTAAAATCTTTATAATTTTATTCCATGCGTGGACGTTTTTTTGAACCGCTCATGCTCTGCTTCCCGCTTTTCTTCTCTATGGGGTTCGTCTCGGTATCCTCTTTATTTTGGCGGTTGATAAGGCTGGGTAATTTGTCGCAGATGCATTTAAAACATTTACCTTCTTTTGCTAAGGCTTTGAGAAATTGCTTTGTGAGATTTTCGCTATTTTACTTTTTAACTTTGAAATTTATGTTTTGCGAAAATCGTGACGTGATGGTTAAAAATAAAGGTAATTTTCGGATTCAGTGCTAAAAAATACATCAAAATCAATTATCAAAAGTTAAAAAAACACAATCATCGCAGGATTATGTTATTAACATTGTTCACTATAACTAAAAGAACAAAAAATAAGATAAATAATTACCATAGTACAAGAGTAAAAAGAAAATGAAAAAAATAAGACATTTAATAAATAAATTCTGTTATAACGTTTTTAATTTCACGACCTAATAAGTAACAATAAACCATATTTTGAGGAGAGGGCGGGATTATATAACAAGAGTGTTGGATAACCGAGTATTTCGGTTAATCGGATGTCGGGTAATCGAGAATCTGTATTATTTTTGAATCGCATTAATTATTTTATATTCATTTAATAATTAACTGCAAGGAATGATTTGAGCAACAGAAGTTTGGACTACGTTGATTATATGTCACTCGGTATCGCCCCCCCCACCCCCAAAACGATTCTCTGGATCCACCCCTGTGGTGGCATCTATTATTATGAAACAGCCATTATAAATGAAGTGTTAGGTGAAGATGAAAGAGCAGCCGTAAAAAGTTAGAACTATGATTTTCTAGTCAGAATGGGGGGGGGGGGCGGAGAGAATGGCCATAATTTTTTTTATTGATTGTTTTTTCTGAAAAAAAAAAAAGTTATGGTCATTTTTTTCCACCAATCTGACCAGAAAATCAGAGTTCTAACTTTTTACGGCTGCTCCTTCATCTTCACCTAACACTTCATTTATAATGGCTGTTTCGCAATAATAAAAGCCATCAGCCCATCAGAAGAAAATGAAGTAATGGAAATGCTTGGGGCGACACTAAATTCCGAAAAAGCAGAATTCCTGTTCTCTAATTTATTTTATATGTAATGTCGCTGTTCGCATCCGGAGGAAGAATTTATCATTTACGATCTAGTCTTAAAAAACATCCAAAGTAAAGTATGCATAGGACGTCACTATCTCTAAATAATACACAATTCCAAAAAAAGACATGTTTTCATAAAGAGAAGTCAACTCGACAAAAAAATTCGGATATCTAATGATTCATATGCCATCATTTGTAAATAATATTTATTAATATAAATACTTAAAATTAAATATAGTTTATAATAGCTCCATGTTTTATCAGAAATCAGTCGTTTATATTTTTTCAAACAGCGCGTATTTTAATATTTTTTTTTTTTTTTTGAGTTGTTATGGGAAAATGGAAACAAAAAGATATAATTACTATTTTCCAACTATTTTTCTTTTACTTTCTACAGAAACGGTGTACTTGAGTTCGAACGTTAAACAAACGACGCCTAAAACTTAAAAAAAAAAATAACAATAATATCTCAAAAATAAATTGCGATGCAGTTTTCTAACAAATTGCATATAAAAGTTTTTTCCCGAATACCATGATGTAAAAATTGAAAATGTGAGAAAAAAATTGAAAATTTATTTTGATTCACTTTTTATAGCGTTATTTGGCTTAATTTGTTTATAAGCGATTATTATACACGCTTTTATAAAAGAATTTTTTTACCAATTCACTCAAACATAAATTAGAAAATTTTATATAACTGCTCTGCAAGAGAGAACTCACAACCCACCTATTTGTGAAAAAGTTCACTTTTTATTTGAAAAAATTTGAAATTGTGCCTTAAAATTTTAGTATAATCACAGGTAACACACATTAAAATTTAATGCTCCTTTAAACCATTAAAATTTTCTGAGCTTTTACAAACTTGCCCTATATTACCTTAATCAAAAAATTTTGTTGACCGTTATAAACAAACGGAATGTGCTCTTTAGTTCAAGGCGTCTGTGTGCGTTACATATTAGGCAAACGCTACGTGCCGTGACTATATGTGTTTGGATGTATGTATATGTAATTTTTTTTATAAATATTAAAATACTGAAACAATATTTAATAATCAAAACCGTTAATGAGCATCACCGATCTACCATCTAATTGGAAAATAAAAATCTAAAATGTATATATATTTCGTATATGTGTATGTATATTGTTTTGCTTTAATAAACTATTCTTTGCACTAAAAATTTGTTAACGAGGTTTCCATTTTTGAAAAAACATAAATACCTAATTAAACAAAAATTGTAATGGCAACTATGCGTGTTTTAGACACCCTAACGAGCAGTGCACTTCATCAAAGACAAATTTTCCCGACAATACATTCTCTACTAGTACTAACTTACATAGTATGCGTATGTTTTTAAATACTATACGTATGTTACCGTCACGAGAAATGATTTTTTTTACTCATACATTATCATCAGGTAAAAAGATATATTTGTGTGTAAAATGTAAGTATAAAACTTTAAAAAAGTTCCTTTATATTAAATCTATTAAGAAAACCCATTGAAAGATACCATGGTAATTTCTGCTCAATATTCTCATGTTATCCAATTGAATTCCCTTTCACTAAAATGAAATATGAAAACTAAATGAATTTTTTTGATTTGGAAGATGGGATGTGTTGTTAAGAAGATGGATTATAGCAAATGGCATTTATTTGGAAAACTAAAATGGACAAAGAAAGCTTGTAAATCTAAAAAGTTTGAATTACGTACAGAACATGCCAATTATCATATAAAATGTTTCTACTTATATCTAAAACAGTTTTTAAAAATAACATAGTCTATCCCTTGTTTATTATATTTCCTATAGTCTTATCTATTTATTTTTTGCAGAAATTAGATATTCTGCCTTTTGAACATATGTCAGATAGGGGAGACTAGGGAGGGTTGACCATACGGGAGGCTTGACCCACCCATCAATTTTCATATTTAAAAGAATTTCAGAGTTTTATCAATTGGTGTCAAGCAAAGCTACTAGAATGCTCAAACAATAGTCTTCGTTTCATACAGATAATCAAAATATGTGTGGAAAAAATCAATTGTGAATGGTTTTTACTCTAAAAGTTGTGTTTTTTAGAAATATTTTGTAAGCTTTTTTCAGATAAAATATATCATAAAAATTTAAGTAAGTAGGTTTTAACTAATGCAGAAATATCGAGCTTTCATTCCAGGCATAAAGATTGTACAGTAAGTTAGGCTTGATATAACAGTGTGCTATTCTTTAGAAAAGGGATATGTGGGGAGGCTTGATCCAGTCAATGTGAGGGAGGGTTGACCAGATGCTCAAAGCTCCTTTAATTAAGAGGTGTTGGAAATCTTTTTATTATACACTGTGCAAAATGAAAGGTTAATGTTTATTTTTTAAAAAAAATGTACATTTATTCTCTAAAGCTACAGTAAAATAGTGTGATAGAAAAGAAAATGTTTAAAACTGATTAAAGAAAGATGTGAAAAATTAATATAGTATCCACTGCAAGAAAACATTTAATGAAATATAAATGAGAAAATTGATCGGAATTTTTTTGCATTTAAATATTACTTACAATTGGTAAATAGATCCAGTGGAAATTAGAAAGTATGGAAGCAGCAGTTTTAACCCTTTCAGCGGCAGTGTTATGTTTATGAAACCACTTAATTTTAATTCCAAAACGCCACAACGACACCAGAGTTTTGCTAAAATCCTTTCCACTTAATATGTGTGTGAAATATAGCCTTTTTCTTTTTTCCAAATCAATTTGTTCGCAAATTCCGGGGCCAGTCTTTTATTTCAACATTTTATTACTGAAAGTGTTAAAAAATGTTAATGATAAGTTAAGTGCTCATGCGGTTGCAAAAGAACAAAGCATCGATCGAAAAACTTTAGGATGGACTGTAGACAAATCTCGCCAGCATGAATACAGTGATATGAAGCCAAACTTTGTCAAAACTAGAGTTGTTAGAACGAGTGTCATAAAAAGTAGGACAAGGAGACAAAAAAGGGGGACAGTGGCTCTTAAATACGATCATAATAATACATGAAACCCTGTGAAAACGGAACCTGTGTTTAACGGAATGCTGTCTTAAATGTCAAAATTTAATTTTCCCTGCTGTACAATTATACCTTCTCAGACAAAATCATATTTAAAACAAAATTTTCTTCCCTGACTTGCAAATGCATCTAAACAGGTTTGTTTAAGCATCATATTTACAAAAAATATTTTTTTTATAATAACTAAAGCATGTCGCATAAAGTTATTTTGCTTTTTTAAAACCGATTTCATTCCTCTTCACAAATATTTCTATGTAAAACAAAGTGGGTCAAGCCTACCATATAGTGGGTCAACCCTCCCATATGTGGGGAGCCCTGACCCATTATTTTCTCATTATTAAAATCAATGATTTTTCAAATTTCTTAGATATTAAACTTATGTAGCAATTTGATTTTGATAACTGGTTGTATAACGAATACAATAATATAAAAAACTTTATTATAGGTTCAATATTTAAAAAATAAAAAATCATTTTGTAAAAAGTGGGTCAACCGTCCCTAGTCTCCCCTACAACAAAATAAAGAATTCGTGGAAGTTCTATGTTTTTAGTTGAAATATTTTTTAAGACACATGCCTTTTTAAGATTTTTATTTTAATTTTTCCCGCGTGAAATTTTCTAAATTTTTCTCCACTTCAGCATAAATTAATAGTCTAGTTATTCTCGAATAGATAAAAACTATAAATAATAGCCAGATTTCTTACATTTTATTTTGAGAGAGGGAAGCGGTAGTGATCACACATAAACACACAAAAATCACATAACAAAGCTATTTATATCGAAGGGATTTGTTCATTATTTTGTGAATTATTGATACGTTGCATCTTCTTGAGAGTCAATACAAGTTTTTATTTTTAGACGAATTTTTAAATCGTTATACACAACCCTTTTATTTTCTTACTGCATTAGATATGCCATGAATATTTACACTAAATACAATTTTATATTGTTCTATATCTTTAAAATTACACTGAAATATAGATTAATACATTTTCGGGGTTGAATAAATATATTAAAAAAATGCTCCTTTTAAAACATGGGTGACATTTCGGCTATAGCTATTAAAACAATGAGAAAAAATATTAATTAGGGGAAATATGCTTACCTTGAGATCTGTATGTAAGCCTTCGATCTAAATGTAATTAGCATACATGAAATAATAAAACCATCATGCTAATGGCAAGCCAACCGCCATCGCCACACCTAGCTCTCACCAGCTTTTGCCCAGGGACGAGGTTGACATAAGAACACATGCACGCTATCGGCCAAGAAATCCAGCGCCTGTTACTTACCCTGAACCCCAGAAACTCTTGATAGTCCGATCGCTCCAACAGCCAATGGACAGAGACTAGAGTATAAAAACTGCACGATTCGGGGTCGCACCTCGCGATTCCCCCGAGGGCGCAGCTTGAACCGGGAACTTTCAAGTGTTCCGGACCTGGAACTTAATATCAGGATTTACCGGAATTCTTTGATTTGCCAAAGCATATGAAGCACCTATAATAGGTTACCACTAGCTTGCCCACAATGGATAGGAAAAGATGTACCGCTAGCGAGCCAGGAAAAGCGCGGAAACCTTTTCCCTGAGTGCATAAACTCGCCTTCGCTAAAACAGTAGGTTTAACGTGGATCCTACGTAGATTTTCCCAAATGACTCCCCACATCTACATTTAGTCTATAAGCCGCAGGAACGTACTAACCGACCAGAAGCCTGGGAACATTTTCTTCCTGCTGCTGGTTCCTGAACAATGCAGCTCTTTCTACACCATGCAATTACATGAAACGTCAAGAAAGGAATTTTCAACTTTAATTTAAAGTACAATCCCTGAACCCTTTTTGCCCCAAATTATGAATCCAGTAATGACTTCACCTCAATAAATATATCCCTTAATACCAGAAGATGTATTAAAAAATTATATAATAATGACATTGAATTTCTACAAGTGTATTTATTAAAATCGATTTAAAAAACCGTTGACTTAAATCTTTTTTTTTTTTTTTTTGTATTATACTTAATGGATAATTTGCTTACTTAAAAAGAAATACTGTTATGAAAATATCGCAAACTTTTTATAAAATCTACATAAATGTGCTTGATCCTATCTGTAAATGAGAAAATTTTTGCAGTTGCACATTTTTCATATATATATATATATATTAATAAGATAAGATCTAAATCGATGTAAACATTTAAGAAAATAACAGGTTTAAAATGTAATTAGCTTCGATTGTTTGGTGTTGATTTCAAAATACGATAGATTTTGTATGAAAAATTAATAGATTGATTAAATACATTTTATATTAACGTTTCTTAAATTTACTTAAAATTACAATCAGATAATAAGTATTGCCAATTTAAGATATTTAATTTAACTTAACAGCAATCGCATCTGATATGTTTTTCGGTAAAATCTAGATAGTGGCTCACTTACTGACGACTCTGATTTTTTTTCATAATCATATTTTTTATGATGTTGTCAACATATCTCCATCTGGTATGTAAAATTATTATAAGAAATGAAGAACTCAGTCACCAGCAATTTGCAGATATTGATGAATTAGTCGCCCTGTATTTCGGTATTTTATTCACATCACATATGGTAAAAGTGAAAGAATTACTCAGTACATCTAGCTTTTCTCATGATGTTATCGCCTTTCATACAAATAGAACTATATTTGCATCTAAACTTGGAATATTTATCTTATTATTGATATTGTTAAGCTATGAATAAAAGACCAAGTTCTTCTTCTAGTGAAAAACGTAATTTTGACTGAAATAATCGATATACATATGTTATAGATTTTGACATATGATATTATTATTCATCTTCCTTTGAAAACATTAAAGATACCCAAATAGCACGCAAATAAAACGGAAATAAAATTATTTTTCCTATCTCTATTCTACTTTAAAACATTTTGTCACAAAACTTCTTTATGCTTACTTCTTTTTGACTATAGAATTAGAATTATAGAATAACTCATTTATAATTTGTTGGAATGTGTCGAACTAATAATAAGTGCATACTTGATGCAAAACGTTCGAACACTGAAAATAAAAATGATAAGGAAAACATAATTAATCAAATTTCGTGAATTGAGTTATCCAAAATGACTTAATATATAAGTAAATATTTTGTGTTTTAAATATATATATATATATATATATATATATATATATATATATACATGCCTAGTGAGCCAAAAGTTTGTTAAGACATTAAAAACTCATAAAAAAGAAAGAAATTATGATAAAGGAGGGCGGTTTGCAAGAAAGGGCACACAAGGTAATCGGAAATTTTTTTAAGCTAAAAAAAAAAAAATAATAATGTTTAAAAATCATATGTAGAGGGCGCTGACCACCCGAAACACAATGAACAGGTACTACGACACAGCCTGGTTGTGGAGTAGAATGTTCTGGAGGTCATGTTGAACATTTGTTATTAGAAGAACAAATGAATTGAGCGTATTGTTGTATTGTTCATTGTGTTTCGGGGCGTCAGCGCCTTCTACATGTGATTCTAAAACAATTTTTTTTTTTTTGCTGCTAAAGAATCCGACAACCTCGTGAGCCCTTTCTGGTAATCCTTTATCATAATTTCTTCCTTTTTTATGAGTTTTTAAAGTGTTAACGAACTTTCGGTTCAACCGGTATATATACATATATAATCAGTGACAGGAGTAATAAAACGACATAATTATTCGTATTTGCGCCTACTTTAAATGAGCTTTCTTGATTTAAACATAAAGTATATGTAGCTTTAATAATCACAAAGTGAATCTGTTACTCCATTTTAATATATGAATCAAACACTTCCTTGGAATTTAATTTCCGAAAGTTATTCAACCATGAAATTAACTGACACAGAATCTGCATATCAATATAATTTGAATCCATATTTAGACGAGATTTAATCTTAACACATTTAATCGCATTTCATACTGACTTAACCAGTAGCGATAAACATACTTAAATACCAGTCAGAAATTTCTAAGTTCAGTTTAATAAGCAAGCTATAATGAAATTCTATGCCATATTCAATAGATCATCTAGGAACTGATGAATGTTAGCGTAAAGTGGCATTTGTATGTGCTGATTCAGAAGCACTAAGATTTAGACTAAGATTTACACAGAATTAACAATTAATATTTGGTGGAAATGCTAAACAGAGTGCGTGCTGTTATCACATTTATATAATAATTTTTCTTAACGAAACGTCCTATTTCCATAGTCTTATTTTTTATTCAAATATTTTTTAAATAAACTATTTTCGTACTTTGTTCAGTAGTTAGAAGAGGAATATTATTTCTTTAATAATTAATTTGTTCTATTCGTATTATCAAAATTACATTAATGTCAACCGAATTTTTCTTATTTACTCTATTTTATTTATTTATAATTTTTTTTGTATTTATTTAACGTCAAAAACTTTCAAAGATGAATTTCAAAAATTATATGTATATTCCATGTTTTATGAATTTTATAATTTTTGTGTAAAATTAATATGTACCTATTAAATTCATTTACAGAAGAGTATATTTAAATTACGGGAATAAAGGATAGAACTTTGAATTGCTAAATCGACAATACTACAGTACATTTGTAGCTTCTTCTGTTTTTACGAAAGAAATTTTTATACTGTGAAACTTTTCACAAAACTATACATATATGGATTCGAAAAAAACAAACAGATATAGGAATAGTTTTCAATGCAGCTAAATGAAAGCTAGCAAAACGAAAAAGTCATTATTTTTCATTTTTACCATTTTGGAAGTTTTAGAATATGAATATATTTAAAAGTGTATTTCACAGTTTTTGTCCATTTTTTTATAACTGCTTACTTCATCTTTATTGGTAGAACATTTGTTTTTCACAAAGATATCCACCATTATTATTCCCTCCACTCTTTCTGTTGGAATATGGTAAGGATTCTCGGATGGCCAGTCTAGCAACGTATGCTTTAAACCACGAATTTAATAATGGTGAAACATAGATCCTGGCTTTATTTGATTGAAATAATAGATTATCCATGTATAAAAAAGATGATTATGTCACAAATTTTCAGAAATAATTATTGTATATCTTATATTTCTGCCTAAATTTTAAAATTCCATCTAAAATCTCTCACTCAGAGCAAAACTACCCATCAAACCACAAAACTTGATTCTCCATATTGCTTGTTTCACACTACTTTTCACCTTGAATAACACTTTGAATTATATTTTAGTTCAGAAGAAGCTCGATTCAAATGAATTATAATTTCATGTAATACAGGAATCATCTTTGATATTGAAATTAATTTCTCTCCATTCTTTAATGAACAATACGGAGGAGGATGTAATGAGGTTTCGAAGGTTCGGGTTAAATCGAAACAATTCTAGCAACATTTTAAATATTCACAGAAATTCTAAAGAATATTAAATGTATGTTTTCTGAAAAATTCATAAAATCATGTTTTACTACTAACTATTTTAATGTTACGAAGCATTGATTTTTTTGTCTTGATAAAAGCCTGATAAATGCTTTACCGGTACAAAATTATGGATTAAAGGCAGACAAGATTTAAGGGTTGGAGTGCCTTTCCCAATGTCCTAGCCTAAATACAGTAGGAAAGTATGGTGAAAATATTGTATAAGACAAGATGTTTTCGTAAAGTAAAGATACACCCCAGAGAACAGGAAATAAAAGGTTTTAATGAGGGTATTGGCAACATGTATTGTCAACCTGTATTGTCAACCTTGACGACTTGAACTTTTCCTCCTCGCATTCAGTCGTTATTTGTATGACAATTCTGTTTCATGTAGAACATGCTTATAATGGCTGCTACAAAACAGAATTTGGCCAAAGGTGAAGTACGTTCCTTCGTACGTTTTCTTTATGCAAAAGGTTGAGCGTCAAACGGATATTAAAAAAAAAAAAAAATGTTTCCGTCTATGGGGACATTATGAATCTATAAAATGTAAGGAAATGATGTCGAAATTTCTCTGGAGGTTGAACTAATGGTAATAGATGTAAATTTCCAACTGGGCGAAAAATGTCCGGACCAGGATTCGAACCCCGGACCTCCCTGGCTGAAGCCGCCAGTGCTCTGCCATCTGAGCTATCCCGGACGATTCTATTATGATTTGTTTACCAATTAGAATAATTGTGTTAATATTAATCTAGTAGAACTAATGCTCATAAAGAACCCAGAACAGGTATGCCATCTGTGATCTCTGATGGGCTTGGACCTTGCACCCAGCGGGTATCAATTATACCTTTACCCGAAGAAACAACTTGCAGGGGAAAACTTCCACGATAATGATTAGATCAAAATCAAAGTTGAAATTCTACAACAGACGGTAAACTTTCATGACTGTGGGATACAAATATTGTCCGCAGGTTTAAGAAATGCTTTGACAATGGCTGAAACTATGTCGAAAATAGGCATATACATGTAAGTAATTCGTGATGGACATTTTACAATTAAAAATTTTTTGAATGAGTATGCGGCGGAGTATCTTTAATTTTTAAAATTACATCGTGTACATCCATGGTCAGGTGTTATGCCAAAAAAGTCAACTTAAAATCTGATAGATAAAATACAGAATAAAAATTCATAAAATATGTTAAAAAATTCCTAATTTTCCAAAGATATTTTAAATAATAAAATGGAATTGAAATTTTGTTATTTTGTTTAAAAGACTAGCATTTAGGGGAGATTGAGGAAAGATGACCATAGGGGAGGCTTGATGAATCCTTCACTCTGCATATTTAAAAAAAAATTAGAGCCAATAGGGGTGAAACCAAAGATTCTGAAATGCTTAATCAATAAGCTTTGTTTCATGCAGATAATTGAAACATGTATGGAAAATTCAATTATGAAGAGTTTTCTCCTGAAAAAAGTGTATTCTTTAGAAATATTTTGTAAGATTTCCTGATACAAAATATATTACAGAAATTTAAATAAGTAGGTTTTAAGTAATGCAGAAATATTGATCTTTCATTCCAAGAAGATTGTACAGTAAATTTGGCGAAACATAACCATGCGCTATACTTTAAAAAGTGGCTATATGGGGAGGCTTGACCCAACTAATGTGATAGAGGGTTCACCAGATGGTTAAAGCTTCCTTTATTAACTGTTTTTAGAAATCATTTTTATATGCACTGTAGATCATGAAAGGTTAATAGTTATAGTTCTAAAAAATGTAAATTTATGCAATAAAGTAGAATGATAGAAGGGAGTTTTTTTTTTTTTTTTAAGTTGATTAAGGGGACAGGAGACCTTTAGTTGAGCGAAAATTGTCCCAAAAATAGAAAATTAGTTTTGTTCATATAATTGTTCGCCAGTTTGTTCTGAGCCATTTGCCAAAAACTGGATGTAGAAGCGACTATTTTTCGCTAAGTTACAAGCGTTTGAATTTTGTAAAATAACTAGTTTTAGGCCTTTTATATACTTTAAATCTGCTTTTCTCAAAACTGATTTTTCAACGTTTTTAGATTTTTGGAATTCTCCAGGGATAGAAATTTTTGATCAAAATTCTTGAAATTAATAAGAAAGAATATTTATATTGTTTAGAAAGAAACTAAGCATGCATTTTGAAATTCGAATTCATTAAGATTATTAAATTTGATTTTTAACGTACTAAAAGGCAAAATGTAGAAGAAAATCGATATGAAATTAAGAAAAAAATTCTAAAAAATTAACTATTCAAGAGATTAAAAAATCGATGCTTAGATTTGTTTGTGATGGAGTTTTAA